>CM053573.1:135317974-135637334 GCA_028646485.1 Cryptoprocta ferox | reverse complement strand
GATCTTATTTGTTTTTTGTAAAACTACATAATGTGCCATCTTGGGTACTTGTAAATGTGGGCCTAGTCTCGGTGGCTCATTAACATCATTTCTCAGTTCAGCTTCATCCACTAGTCTCTGCAGTGGTTTGACATGCGTCTCGTTTCTGCCTTAAGTCTGACCCGATAAAAGACATCTTTCCCAGCTTATCTTTTTCTTCTCTCAAGTGTGAATATAAGATTTATCAGTTATTAAGCTGTTTATTTTTTTAAAAGGTATCTAGCTTTGTGTCACTGTTGATTTCACTATTTGCAAACTGGCTTTGTCATTTTATTGATAGCACTTGAGTGAAGAGCTCCCTGTTAATATATGCAAACTCACAGCTCCCAACGAGCTTTCCAGCCCTGTTAATGAGAGGATTAGCAAGAGCACTGCAATGTATTTAACCTGCGGCACTAGCTCTGTTTCAATAAGACTTCAACAGCCTATTAAATGGAGTGGGGGCTCAATTAACCCACACAAAGGCCACTCTACTGAACGTGGCAGGGAGGACCACATTTAGCATCTGCCTAAGCAGCTTGTTGGAAGCTGGAAATAAAGAGGGTGACATGTTCTTGCCTGGAGCTATGATATAACTGAAATGGTGATTCTAGTTCATCTGGACTGACTGAATAGGTGACAGCATTGAAAACTACTACTATCTCGCCATATGACAGTTTTTAAGAAAATCAGAATATGCTCAACGGTCACTCCACTCCCCTCATGCCTTTTTCCAAGGGAGCACCGCCATTGTTCCTGGGTCAGTAGGAGTCATGGATTATGGATTTGAGGATGGAGGGTGTCAGGGTGTGACAGTTTGTTGGTTGGGGAGGAGGGATGATGGGGTACACAAAGATGTTTCAGGAAATGCATTATGTTCAAACAGCATTTCCTTCCATAATTAGAAGCCAAAATTGGGTCTTCGTCTCTCATAAGCATGCGTCACCAAATGGCCGGCCAAGAACCAGCCATTTTCTTCTGGAAATCAATGTATAAATAACAGCAAATATTGAACCGGATTCTTCTAAACCTTCACTTGAATCTTGTTTCAGTTGTTGGCTTATGTGGCCTGTACAGTCAACTATCTGTCAGGAAATTCAAGGTGTCTCAATTGTTTCAACTTTTCAAGTCAAAACTAAAAGTTGGCTAATTAAGTAGATTGGTGTTTGTTTACTCAAGGTGACTTGAATCCAACTGTAGTGATAAACCTAAATCTCTTTAATTTTCCACATGTGAATTTTCACTGCGATACAATCAGAAACTTATTTGAAAGAAAAAAAGAAAAGAAATTTTGTATGATGTTCTCTTTCCAATTCTCCAATGGACATTTCTTTTTTAAATTCCATTTTCCTCTTGAAATTCAGCCATACACAAATATTATTAGGGATTGGCTATGTAAGTTTGTCCATATGTTTTGATCTTTCCCCCCACTGTATATCCTACAGCCAAGGATAAAAGTGTGAAATGTGTGCCATATCTAAATATAAGTGAATCCTCCTTACCCTGCACTACCCTCACCCCACATTGCTTGTGACCTTTAACATACTCTATTCTATATTTATTTATCATGTTCATTGTATATTGTCCTTATTCCCTTGAATGTAAGCTTAACAAAGGCCAGGATTGTGTTTTGTTTACAGATGTAGCTGAGATATCTAGCATGTTGCAGATGTTAAATAAGTATTTATGGAATAAATGAATCTAAAAAAAACCATGAGTTATGTTCCGGTTATGGAATCATAGCCAAATGGTTCATTAGACAAGATTCCTACATAAGAAAATAGTCTACTCTTACAAAAAAAAAACTGTCTAAATTCTCGGTTGACAGGCTAAAGTCACCAGACTGGTTCCAATAGGGTGATGCACTATTTCTTATACCAGAGTGCTGAGGGATTGGGTGCAACACGGTTTCCCAAACTGGGTTGGACCACATTGTCCTGTGAAGTGGGCTGCATGCTCACTAAATGTGAACTCTTTAAATCTCATTCTAGGATATGTTAGAACACAGGTTTATTCAGTAAAAATTGGAGACACGATTACTAAGGTATTGCATCATAGATGCACATGTCGGGGCTCATAGAAACGTCACATTAATGTACTGTGTTCACTGCAATTTTCACAAAGCATTGAGCTTTGGATTACTAAAAAGAACAACAAATGAAGATATCCTATAATGCTATGATTATATAGTTTATTGTGATGTGATCCTCATAAACCATTTATTATGTAAATTCATTTGCTTGTGTTTCCAGGCTTAAGGCTACCATGAAACTAGAGAGTGTTTACACTTTTGATTCTGGCAGCTGTAGTGTTCATTTATATATCTGAGTAGACACAGAGCGGAGACAAATTCCAAATATCTTCTCCCTTTGGCTCTCTCTGTAAAAAGGTTGGTACCTGTGGATATTTCATGGGGACAGTTCTAACTCCCAATCTTGAATACACTTTGGGCCACAATGTGTGTGCTGGGTGAGGAAGAGCATTTTGTGGGTGTACCTAAAGAGGAAAGACCCATCTTCTGTTTGAAAAAAAGAAGTCTTATTCAATGTAGAGCCCAGAACTACTGCTGCCTGAAGTGAGGCACACAGGTTTGGAAAAGGATATCTCCTAAGACAGCATTTTCTCACTTGTTAGTCTAGGAGCCCATACTCATGTAATGAGATGAGTTGTACTTGAGGTTCTTAACTATATTCAGGTTCATGCTTCCTCTGGTTGATAAGGAAAGATCAGAAAGAATTATGAAAAAAGTGGGCCTCATTCTTACTTCAAAGTTCTGGGCACTAAGACACCTGAATGCATGCCCCATTCTCAAAGCTTCGCTGTATCTCTTTGGTCAATGGAGAAGCTTGTTTGATATTTTATATTACAATTTGGGTTGTAAACAGGGACTTAACATCAAGCCAGTTTGTTTTAATGATACTGATTTCCAGAGTGAAGGTTTTATTAATCAGTACCAGGATGTAACTGAAAAGATAGAGTTAATTATGTTTTCCATGGGATAGATTCTTAGGAATTTGACTCTCTAATGAAAACCTAGACTATCTCAAAGTAGCCACTTCATTCTACGACCAGTTGAGTCACAAAGAGATACAATAATCTCGGTCAGCAGCCCAAGGTACTTTTCATCACTTTTTTGTGAACAAGCTTTCTCCTGTATATAAACACAACCTCCCGTGTTATAAAATAAACCTACTGCTACTAATTTAATGTGTAGTGATGGGCCTCATGTAATGTTGCTAATCTCTTTATTTAAAAAAACAAAAGCAGGGGTGTGTAGGTGACTCAGTAAGTTGAGCTTTTCGTGATTTCACCTCGGGTCATGATCTCAGGGTTGTGGGATTGAGGGCTGTGTTGAGCTCCATGGTGAGCATGCAGCCTGCTTGAGATTCTCTCTCTCTTCCTCTGCCCCTCTCCCCCACTTGTGTTCTCTCTCTAAAATTAAAATAATAATAATAATAACATAAAAGCAAAAACACAAACATGAATACCTTCAAATGACCCTTGGCTTTTTTTTAAAATTCAAATTGCAGGTTGTTTTATTTTTGCTTGATGCTCTATAACTTCATAGCGGTGGGAAAACTACTTATTAAGAAGAAATGAGGCAATTTGGAGGCGAGATGGTGCCAGAGTGAATAAATTAAACATATCCCCCTGAAACAACATGTAAACAAGAAGGAATTCCCTACAAAAAGCCACCTAGATCTTTGGCAAAGAGTTTAAATTTCATTATTATTGGGTTCAGTTATTGGCTTTGTGGGTCCTAGTTTCAGCCTGACTAAATGATATAAGAATGTGGAGATTTGCTGCTCAATGTAGAGTGATTGGAATGGGGGAGGGGTGCTCTATTAAATTGTGTTAAGCCAAGAGCTGAAAATCTTGAGAATTAGTTCCTGTAAGAGGCTCCATTGTTACTGATGTGTCAGGCACCATACAAGTGCTGCAGATACAAAGATGAATAAAATCCAATTCACATCGTGAAATTTTAAAGATGTAGACAAGAGGTAACCAGACAATTTCAATAAAATATGGTAAATGCTAAGATAGAGGAGTAAGCTCAACCAACTCTGTTATGTGAACATCAACCTCTCATGATTGAAACTAACCATGTTTCTCTAATGGATTTTGGGATTTAGGGCTTACTGTGCATTCTTCATTATCTGTGTCCTATTTGCCATTTTATGTGGTGATAAGGGCCCTCCGATGAAAACTGGATCCAAATTATGGTTCGATTCCCCTGTTAATTTGGTTGAGTCTTGGTTATCTCCTCTATAAAATGGAGATGCAGATAACTACCTCATTGGCTTATTGTGAGGATCAAACAAGACTAAAGTAGAGTACCTCACCCGGTGCCTGGCACATAGTAAGCCCTCAATAAATAACAGCCAGTGTTGATGCTGCTCTTGCTATTGTCATTAGATTCTGAGAAACTCCAGTAAATATTTTTCTCTTACTATAGTGTTAGATTGTGGCAAACCTGTGACTCACTGTGGTTCACCTACTTACTGTTGTTAATTCCTCTCTTCCTCTCCTTTTCTCATGCCCCGAGTGCCGTTCCACTTCACTTGTGGTTCATGGGCATTTCCCCCGACAGACTGTCTTCCTGCAGAAATCATCCTCTTTTCTGGAGAAAGAGTATGATTTATGGGAAGCCATGAAGTTTGGGAGTCTTCAGGGGAAAGGAGATGAGGATGAAGTAGATGAGGGGTTTTGGCTGATTCAGACTCTCTAGGACCTCACTGATAACTTTTAAGGGAGCCCAGAAATTTATGGGGAATCAATCACCTGAGTTGTTTTGAGGACAGGGTGAGAAAATTTTCCTGTGCTTATCAGGATGCTTAAAAGAAGGTATTGACATCAAATTCTGGAAGCAGAAAGGCTAGGATGAGGAGAGAGGAGACAGGAGCTATGGCCAGAGAAGAATGAAGCACCAAGAGAAAAGTATGATTACAACTTTGACAACCAGAGACCATTCTAGAGTCAGCCTGGTTGTGGATATGAAAGAAGAAGAGTTTGGAACCAAAACTTCCATTGATCAGATTTTTAAAACTGGTTTTAGTTTAGGTATTAATAACTAATCTAAATAAACTAAGAACATCCAGTGGCTTTAGGGATTGTGGAAGTTTAGGGAGATTAAGGCTATAAACCCAACCCTGTGGAAAGCTTTGATATCTATTTCCCATATGTGGTCAAAATATACCTATACTATTTAATACATAATGCATTTTTCTGTGATTTCTTTTTTAAGAAATATCTCTTTTTTGATGTTTACTTATTTTGAGAGAGAGCGAGTGAGCAAAGAAGGAGCAGAGAGAGAGAGAGAGAGAGAGAGAGAGAATCCCAAGCAAGCTGTCAGCACAGAGCCCCACATGGGGCTTGAACTCCTGAACCATGAGGTCATGACCTGGGCCAAAACCAAGAGTCAGATGCCTAACTGACTGAGCCATTCAAGTGCCCCTAAGAAAAATCTTTTTATCGAAGTATAATGTACCTATTGAAAAGTGCTCATATTATAAATGCTCAGCTTGGGAGAACTTTCACAAAGTGAACATATCTGTATAACCGTCATTCAGATCAACAATCAGAACATCTAGAACCTTCCCAGTGCCCCTTATACTCCCATTTAGTTATTAGCACAGACTCCCTGCCTTGCCAGAGTCATGAGAAACCTTCCTGATACCTAGCAGCTTAGAATAGTTGCCCTGTTTTGGTAGTTTATTTAAATGAAATCATACAGAATGTACCCTTTTTGTGTGTGTGAGTTTTTAAAATTTAAAACAGTGAGCCAGAATGGGGAGCACAAGGTGCAATGCTTTGTTTGATAAGTGCCCATTTTAGTTCATATGTGAAGTATTTTAAATAATTTGAGTAACTTTAAAGTCAACATTTCTTCCTTTAAGTTTGTTAGTTAAGAAGTGAATGCTTAAGAAATTACAATGTGAAGTTAGTGGTGTAACTTCATAGTTACATAAATTGGACTTTTTGCATTTAGTTGAAAGTATTAATCCATTCCTTTCTCCTTTTTTAAAACGTTGACATTTTATTATTATGTTTCACTAACGTGATTATGAGTCCAAAGTTCAAGAAAAGCAAAGCTTTGATCATTTGCATTGATTTTCTGGCCATTATCCATTTAATTTTATGATTGTTGCTGAAAATAAGTTTGTGGATCGGAAGAGGATGTGTTAAAAACGATCCACTGAGGGCATCAGATAAACCAGTTACATACCGAGGGAAGAGACGTGCAAGGTATTTCAGGTATCTAGGTGCTGGTGGATATTAAAAGATAGTATTTACCTAAATTTTGGGGAGGACTGGTTCACATCTTTCTCCAAATGAAAGTGAAAATGGGGCTTGCCTGAAACTGGAAATGCTTAGTGAGCTTTAGATTTTGGAATCAAGATGAAAGCATGATGCTAACACAGCATTTTGATAGGTCCAGTGCAGCCTGTTCAGTTTGGGACGGAACTGACCATCTGCTTAGAGCTTTTTAAATGTGTTTAAGTCTGAGATGGCCTTTGTTGCTTTGGGCCTTTGTGTTGGGGTGTATTATTATTCCAAATTGTTGGAAGCCAGTCTTGCAGGAGGTGAGGTTTTGAATTCCTGATGGTGTGTGAATTTTTATCCCCAAGGTTTCTCTCTGGGATGAATTGATTTGCTGGCCAGAAATGAGACTGAATTCCTACATCAGGTTAAAGGCACAAGGGTGTTTGGTTTAGCAGCCTGCCCCAAGCGCCTCATCTGCATACTGATAAAGCCCTCTCCCCTCCCAGCCCAAACTTGGCAGTGGCCAGTTACTAATGCAAGCTGTTGGGGGAACAAAGCAGAAATCAATCTAGCTTTCACCTGAATGTAAGTAGGGCCAAAAGGAAAGGTCCCTCATCCTCATTAAGGTCTACTTGTATTTTTTTTTTAAAGCAGGCAACTATCTCTAGTCACATTTCACATACTTCTACTACCTCAGCAACGGAAAGAACCGCTGTTTTTCTATACCTTCCCCTCTGCCTTAATCAGGTGTCTCTTCTCTAGATTTTCTATGACAGTGTATTAGTTTGCTTGGGCTGCTATAACAAAATGCCAAAGACTGGGTGGCTTAAACAACAGAAATTTATTCTCTCTTAATTCCGGAAAGTAGGAGTCCAAGATCAAGGTGTTGATAGGGTTGGTTTCTTCTAAGGGCCTCTCTCCTTGGCTTGCAGGTGACCATCTTCTCTGTATCTTTACATGCTCTTCTTCTGTGTGGATCTGTGTGTGTGTGTGTGTGTGTGTGTGTGTCCTAATCTCCTCTTCTTACAAAGATACCGGTCAACATGGGCTCATCCCTATGTCCTCATTTGACCTGAATTACCTCTTTAAGAGCCCATATCCAAATAGTCACATTCTGAGGCACCGGACTTCAACATATGAATTTCAGGAGAGACACAATTTGGTGGGGTGGGGTGTGCAATAACAGACAGGATCTTCCAAGTGCTACTTGAATCTGTGAATGACGTCTCGGGCCCTAAATGATGGATTAGCCATTTTTCCCTTGCTTTGGAAAACATTCAGGATCAAAAGTACTGCCTCAAGACAGGACAGTTCTACACATGTCCTGGCAAGTCAGCTTTCAGGGGTAGAGATGGGCATTTTTCTCCCGGTCCTGTACTTGAATGAGCCCACCAATCCAGGGCTTTGAAAGATACTTGGCTAAATTAAAACAGAATCCAATATCAGGGAAGCCTAACATGCTGGGGAGAGGATAGGAGAGGTATTATTAAGATTATGATTATTATTGTTTGAAAATATGTCTTAAAAGAAGTAAATGAGTAAAATATGGTAAACATCAAGCAAGCTGGTCCAGAATTCATGGAGGACAGGATTTAGTTGACATTTTCTGTATAAATGGGTCTAGGCACATTATATTCGCCATTATCTTGATGGACGAAGGTTATATAATCCCAAGGTCAGACAGAAGACATAATAAGACTTGAGAAAGCAAGCTCACTAGGACTATTTTTTTTTTTTTTTTTGATTCTAGAATGTTCTGCATATAACATTCCGGGAAAATGGCAGAGGGTGGGGGAGATTTGGTTTACTTCCAGACTTGGGCAAAGCTAGGAGAGAATGTCAACTAGCGTTTGAGCTTACACTAAAAGACAGATATTTTTGCCCAGAACTTCCTAGATTAGAAAAAGAGAGAAGATGTACACCTCGTTAAAGAGAAGTAATCTAATCTGATCTGAGAAAGTAGTAAGGAATAACTTGATTATATATATGTAATATATATATATAGCCAATATATAGCCAATTTCCTCTGTTCCTATTGGCTTTACTCTTTTCTTTGAATATGCATTGTTATCAAGGCTAAAGGGGAGTGCAAAGATGACAAGAGTTACATTGCACTGAGAGGATAGGTACATGGTTCTACATGTGGCAAGGTGGAATGTCACTATCGCAGTGAAAACTTATTCTGGGGCCTTAAATGTATTAATGAATTTATTCAGTCAACAAAAGCTCCAGGTACTAATTCATGTTGCTAAGATGTTGCTACAAATAGCCAGAAAGTCCTTGTCTTCAAAAAGCTGACATTCTTTTTTTTTAAATATTTATTTATTTTTGAGAATGAGAGAGACAGAGAGACAGAGTATGAGTGGGGGAGGAGCAGAGAGAGAGGGAGACACAGAATCCAAAGCAGGCTCCAGGCTCTGAGCTGTCAGCACCCAGCCCGATGCTGGGCTCGAACTCATGAACCATGAGATCATGACCTGAGCTGAAGTCAGACGCTTAACTGACTGAGCCACCCAGGTGCCCCGGACATTCTTAACGGGTCTACTACACCGACTAACATGGATGGAAAATCACTAAAATAAATAATGATTTTTCTAAAGGAAAAATTTAGGTACAGCTTATAAAAACAAATTATAAATTAAAACATAACAGACATTTTCAGTTTCTACTTAGACTTTGAAAGGCTGGTTCTGCTCCAATATCCTAGACTCAGGAGAATCTCTAACAGAGGAAGATAAAAGCATTTACCCCACAATAGGATTAAAGGAACTTGTGATTGGGGGTAAAAATCAAAGAAAAGCTTTCACCTGGTTCATTTGAAATTACTCATAACTCCTCCTATGATTCACTATCTCAAACACCCAAGAAACTTCACTCAGAGCCCAAGCTATTTCTGAGTGTGGAGCTTGCTTGAGATTTTCTCTTTCTCTCCCTCTGCCCCTCTCCCCTGTTTCTGCTCTTTGTGTGTGTGTGTCTCTCTCTCAAAAAAAAAAAATAATAATAATAACAGTGATGGTATGGCAGAGAGTGGCTTCTTTGGAGTCAGACAAACTGGTTTCAAATTCAGGCTCATTCCTTATAACCCTGTGGCCAAAGGCAAGTTATTTAACCTTTATGATTCTTGGTTTCCTTTTCTATAAAATAGTAATGATGACATGTTGTGAGAATTAAATGTGCATAATTTAATGTGTGTCCCAGTGGCTAATGATCTGACCTTATTCCTTAAAAGAGAATATGCTTTCTACCCTTCATCTTTGCTGTGTTCAATTTAAATCAGATGTTAACTGCCTTACATTTTGGAGAGCTATCCATCCATTGATGTAAGCATCATAAATTCATCCATCCATTTATCCATCCAATACCTTGTCCAGTGCCTGGCCTATTATAGACCCTTAGCAAATATCTTATGAATGAATTTAAAAAATCCACTAAACCTTGATTGTCTACTGTGTGCCACTTACCATCTACAGACCCAGTGCCCAGTTCTGCCTGGACATCATCTGGAAGCAGGTTCCCTCAGAGGTTTTCAGGAGTGTGTAGTGACTGTTATATCAGAGACAGGAAAAGTGTGAGTGTAATTTTTATAACAAATTGCTTTCCTAACACGTGAAATAATTCTAATCAGGTGCTACATTTAGATATACATAGGAAGGGTTGTTACGAAAGGTAAGCACCCAGTTAACTTAGAAAAAGCTCATAGGCAACAGGATACTCCTGTAAGTTCTACACTAGTAGCTTAGTGTTTGGACTGAGAGTTGCCACGTTCTCTGCGGGGACAACACATTGAACGGGATTCACTTGAAAACCTCCAGGGACTTACTGAAACTCTCTTTAATGTCCCGTTAGGGGAATGAGATCCACAAAGTTGACCAGTCCGGAGAGAATCTCAGTCCCCCAAAGGGAAGAAAGGTCTTTTATGGAAGGAGAGACTGGGAGGCAGGGAGACTCGCAATGGTGGAGACAGTCTTGGGCTAAGAATGTAGAAGGAGAAAACTGTACTTGTTTTAGTCTACGTGTGTCTGACACCTGGCTCTTGATCATAGGAGGAAGCTTAGCAGACACCAGATGCATCATTTCAAGTAACAGTTTATGGTGTTTTATGATTTGCCAGTCATTTTCTCATGGTGCTTTTCAAACTGTTCCTCCCAACTACCCCTAACGGCAGAGTGGAGTGAACATGACTCCCTGGGGCCTAAGGAGTAGCACTAAGCATTCCGAACCAGACCAGGGATTTGTTCTGAAGTTTCCTAATTGTTGATAAGAATTCTCCCATTATTTTACTTTCTATTCTAATATAGCTCTGTGTTTGCTCTCATGTGGAAAATTATGCTTTAAATTCATTATCCTAGAGTAAAGTGTATCCTCAAGATAATGACCTCTTTACACCATCCCCACGGGCAAGACTCTCCACCCTCGGGTGCATGCACATACTCATTCCCCACCATATCCCCTTGGGGATGAATATTGCTCTGCGATCTTCCTTTTCAGAGGAGGAAATCAGGGATCAGAGGGGTTAATCGAAGCTGATAATTACCTCTCTTTAATAGCACTCACCAAAGTACCAGCCCTTGTACTATGGTTTTATGCACATTTAATTCTCACAGCATCTCATCATTACTATTTTATAGAAAAGGAAACCAAGAATCATAAAGGTTAAATAACTTGCCTTTGGCCACAGGGTTATAAGGAATGAGCCTGAATTTGAAACCAGTTTGTCTGACTCCAAAGAAGCCACTCTCTGTTTTACCATCACTGTCATTTTTTTTTTTTTTGAGAGAGAGAGACACACACACACACACAAAAGCAGAAACAGGGGAGAGGGGCAGAGGGAGAGAAAGAGAGAATCTCAAGCAAGCTCCATGCTCAGCATGGACCCCATGTGGGGCTCGATCTCACAATGGTGAGATCATGACCTAAGCTGAAATTAAGAGTCAAACACACCTGACTGAGCCACCCAGGCACCCCAACCATCACTGTCACTCTTAATGTTACAAATAAATTTTGCATCTTGGGCAATCTAACTAAAGTAATATTAGGGGAGAAAATCCTTTTAAGTCAAGGGCCCTGTTATGCATTAATTCTTTGAAGGGGATCAGAAGGGAATCTTTGAAAAGGTGAGTGATTTAGCTCCTTGAACTCTGAAGAACCTAGTGGACATTTATACAGAGACACAGGTTCCTTCCCCCCAACTGCTGGAGTGATTAAACAAGGGTCTTTCCATCAGTCAGTCTGCACTGGTCAATATGCGCTCCATACTTAGCCAGGTGCCCTTGAGAAATAGAAATGCGATCATGGCTTTGCATTTGAAGAACTTACAATGCTGTCACACACTTAGATGAAAAGTGAAATACATTCTCAAACAATGAGCAGTTAAGTGCTGGAGAGTAGGGTAGATCTCATTGCCCCAGAAGTTTGGGGTTCATGGAGGTGCTGCATGGATGAAGAGTGGCAGAGTGGGATCTATTTGGGAGAGGATGGCAAGCTCTCCATTCCATTGCTACCCAAAGCATTCTTGTATTTCTTCTATGATGCTCTGCCGGCAAGTCCGTTCTCCAACACACCTAGATAATTTCTCCCAGACTTCCTGATTCTCGGAAGTCGCAGAAGGAGGTGGAAATGGCGAAACCAGTCGGTCTGCTTCCTGTAAACCTGTTCTCCTCCTGCCTACCAGGCTGTGTATATCATCCCTTGCCTCGTTCCCTAGATAGCTGTGTACACCTATATATTCACTTAGCAGCACTCATCTGCTTATGAAATACTTGTTAAACACCTACCAGGTGCTGAATATGATAGGGAACAATATAGAAATGACTTCTGCACTCATAGAGAGAGAAGACATAAAGTAGGAGGGACTCTAAGAAAAAAGGTAAAAATAAATGCAAATATTTTCTATATTCCACACTTCTGTCTTCCTATTCACCTTTCAAAATAAATGAGCCTTGGGGCGCCTGCGTGGCTCAGTCGGTTGAGCGTCCAGCTTCGGCTCAGGTCATGATCTTACAGTTCGTGGGTTCGAGCCCCGCGTCGGGCTCTGTGCTGACGGCTGGGAGCCCGGAGCCTGCTTGCGATTCTGTGTCTCCCCCTCTCTCTCTGCCCCTCCCCTACTCTCGCGCGCTCTCTCTCTCTCTCAAAAATACATAAACATTTAAAAAATAAAAATAAAAATAAAAATAAGTGAGCCTCCCCATAGTGAAAGCACTACGGCAGAGAGGAGAATGAAGTTACAAATCTGTGTCCTTAACACGTGTGCCTTCCTGAAATAGTCTTTCCAGACGCTGCCCTGAACAGCACGATGTGAAATCCCCTTACGTCGCGCGATGGTTCTTTCAGAACCAAACAGTCCACTTTTGGCAAATCTTACTAACAGCTGAGAAGCAGTTGTTGGATTGCTTGTTAGCTCTAGCAATTAAACAACCATCACTTAAAAAATAGTATATGGATCCGTTGGAAGCAGTAAGATGCTACATGTTGGGTATAAAGTTGCCTGGACTTGCTGTGTCTGGTGTTGATAAGGTAGCAGATGGTCTAATAGACTCCATCCTTGAGCAGCTAAATTGGTAGGGTCTTGGTTTAATAATCTTGTGTTCTAATGATTTAGGCGAGTGATGAAAAGCAGTGCAATTACTCACTTGTAATAATGCCCAGTTGGCCTGGATGGAAGGGGCACTCACTCATACATGGTGTGATGTAATTAACTCCTGTTCCCCAGAAACATGGCTGTTCACAGGCAGACTACCTTGATCAGACACATCTCACCTTTATGCTAAAACTTAAAAATCATTTTCCAAGTGGAAAATGCCTCTCAAGGATTTAAATCACTGGAGGAGAGAACACTTTCAAAGCTTATGTTAGCGTACGATTTCTGTGTTTCCAAAGCATGTCCACAAGTATGATTTCTTTGGATTCTAAACTCTGTTGCTGGGGCAAAAAGGACTTCTGTAAACCATTGATGGATGCGGAAATCATTCAGAGGCTTGCTTGAGCCACAGAGAAAATCTGGAGTCCCAGAGAGCTCAGGTATTTCAAACACAAGGCCTGGGTGCTTTGCACCCTGATATACTGTTCAGACTCCTTTCGTCCAACGGTTTTTTCTCTTCACCAAACTTCTCAGCAGTTCTGCAAACATGCTCTATAATCTATGGATTCAAGTTATATTTTCTCATAGTTTTCACTTCTTGAACCTTTGCTGGGACAAAGTGAATGGAATGAACACCATCAAAATATAGGTAGTAATTAAGTACACTTTAATATCCCCCATGAGATGATGTGATTTCCGCAGGATAGAATACTAACAAATATTTGTGAAATAAAATTGCTTTCTTAAAATGTCAGTTTATAAGATCAACACACAAATATTGATTGCATTTTTATATACTCACAACAAACACGTGCAAAGCAAAACTAAAAACACAATACCATTTCTAACAACTTCAAAAGAAATTAATACTTAGATAGAAACTTAACAAAACATGTATAGGATCCATGAAATTATACAATTCTGATGAAAGAAATTTTTTAAAAACCTATATAATTGGAGAACATATTCTGTTCATGAATTGAAAAAGTAACATAGTAAAGATGTCTATTCTCCACAAACTGGTATGTAGATTTAACATAATTCCTGTTAAAATCTCTGCAGGATATTTTTGCACATATAGAGAAGCTTATTCCAAGATTTATATGGGAAAGCACATACCATATAATAGCAAAAAAATCTTGACATAGAGAAATAAAGTGGGTTGAAGCTATCTATTATTAAGACTTGTTATAACTACAGTAATTGAGACTGTGCAACATTGACAGACGTAAATGGACATGAATTAATGAAACAGAGTAGAGAATCCATGAAGAAAATACAACCCACACAAATATGCCAAATTGCGTTTTTCCCAAAGGTGAAAGAGCAATCTAATGAAGGAAGGTTAGACTTCTCAGCAAGTGGCACTGAAGCAATCCATCGTTTAAAAAATAATAATAAAAAACCTAGGGTGCCTGGGTGGCTCAGTCAGTTAAGTATCCCACTCATGATATTGGCTCAGGTCATGATCTCATGATTTGTGGGATCGAGCTCCGTGTGGGGCTCTGTGCTGACAGCATGGAGCCTGCTTGGGATTCTCTCTCTCTCTCTACCTCTCTCTCTGCCCCTCCCTCACTTGCTGTCTCTCTGTCTCTCTGTTTTTCTCTCTCAAAATAAAAAAATGAACTTTAAAAAAAGGGTGTAAAAAAATCCCCAAACATTTACTTAAATTTCAGACCTTAAAAATTTTTCTCAAAATTCACTGTGGATTTTAAAGTGAAACTATAAAATTTTAAGGAATAAACAAGAGGAAAACTCTGGGATCAGGGACCAGGCAGAGTTCTTTGATTTGACACCAGAAGCGTGATCCACAAAGGGAAACATTTATAAATTTTACCCCATCAAAATTAAAAACTTCTGCCCAGCAAAAGATTCTGCTAAGAAAATGAAAATACAAACTATGGTGTGAGAGAATATATTTGCAAACAAAGGCTAGCATCTGGAATATAGACATTGCTTTTAAAACTCGAACTCAACAGTAAAAAAGAAAACAATCCAATTAGAACATGGGGAAAGGATATGAAGAGACATTTCACCAAAGATATACAGATGGCAAATAAGCACATGAAAAGATGCTCCACATTATTAGCCATTAGGGAATGCAAATTAAAACCGCAATGAGATATCACTACACACTTATCAGAATGGTTAAAATAAAAAATAGTGACAATGCCAAATGCTGGCAGGATGTGGAGAAAATGGATGACTCATTCATTGCTGATGGGGTTGTGAAATTGTTCAGAGGCTCTGGAAAACAGTTTGATGGACTTTAAAAAAAATTAAACGTGTAACCACCATATAACTCAGCAACTGCAGGCCTGAGCATTCATCTAGAGAAATGAAGACTTGTGTTCACATAAATCTGTACAAGAATATTTATAGCAGTTTTATTCATCATATCTCCAAACTAGAAACAACTCAGATGTCCTTCAACTGGTGAATGGGTAAACAATCTGTGATACATCTGTATCATGGAAGGCTACTTGGCAATAAATAGCAATCAACTATCAATTTAGCCACCAACTTGGCTGAAGATCCAAAGAATCCTATCGTAAGAGGTTACCTTGTTTCCATTGTATGTTCCCAAATGTATAACATTTGAAATAATAAAATTACAGAAATGAGACCAGGGACTAAGGAGAGAATGGGGAGCACAAGGAAAGTGGGTGGGTGTGACTGCAAAGATACCCCAAGGCATCCTTGTGGTAATGGAACTGTTCTGTATCCTGACTATATGAATGCCAATATCCTGGTTGTAACGTTATCCCATAGCTTTGCAAGTTGTTACCATTGAAAGAAACTGGATAAAGGCTACATGAGCTCTGTACTATTTCTTACAACTGCGTATGAATCTATAATTCCTTTTTTTAATGTTTATTTATGAGAGAGTGAGACGGAGTATGAGCAGGGGAGGGGCAGAGAGTGAGAGAGACACAGAGTCTGAAGCAGGCTTCAGGCTCTGAGCTGTCAGCACAGAGCTCAATGCAGGGCTTGAACCCAAGAACTGCGAGATCATGACCTGAGCCAAAGTCGGATGCTTAACCAACGGAGCCACCCAGGTTACCCCGTATCTATAATTCTTAACACTGCATATGAGTCTACAATGATGTCAAATAAAAATTTTTTAACGTTTATTTAATTTTGATAGAGAGCACAAGCAGGGGAGGGGCAGAGAGGGGCAGAGAGAGAGGGAGACACAGAACCCAAAGCAGGCTCCAGGCCCTGAGCTGTCAACACAGAGCCCAATGTGGGGCTTGAACTCAGGAGCAGTGAGATCATCACATGAGCCGAAGTTGGAAGCTAACTGAGCCACCCAGCTGCCCCCAAAATAAAAAATTTTAAGTTAAAATAATATTTCCTGACTCATGTATTATTATAGGCACCATAATATTTTATACTTTGACAACATTTAGATCAAGTCAGTAAAACTCCCAAATCAGCCTTTGTATGCAAGTACAATCCTTGATTACTGCGGATTTTTACTGGGTTGTTATTCCAATATCATTAGCAAATGTTCACTGATTTCTCACTTCATAGGTCTGTTTGCTACAAATAATGTCATTGGCCTAGAAGGTTTTAGAAGAACTATTGACACTTTCTCATCATTTCTCACTGTCAATCATTCTCCACTATTGTTTCACTCAAGTGAACATCACACCATCCCTGGCTACCTACCAACCTGCCAATTCTCCAGCTTCTTTTAGTTAGTGACCTACTTTTCTCTTTAAGTATTTTCTTGCAGTGTAACCACAGAGGGCTAGGTAGAATTTACTGAATTCCTACTACGTATCTATGTGCTGCCACAGGCAATGGGGGCTATCAAATTGGCAGCCAAAAGAAAAAGAGAGAAACTAGAACTGAGTGCAGTTAGCCTGATGAGATACTGTCTCCATCCATGAAAGTCGGGCTTGTGGTAGGACTTTCAAGAGGAATGGATCTGGTGTAACTTGGTGATGTTTTAGCAGCTAAAACAAATATTGGAAGGTGCCATTTTACAGATAGGGCAATCAAGGCTTACTGATATATTGTGCAAGGTCTACTAAGTCAGAAACCAGTATTCAGACTCATATCTTCATGTAAACCTGTGTTCACTTCCCCATACACAACAATGATGGGGCACACAGAATTACTATTTTCTCTATGTAGTCTTCTTAGTCACTGTCTTTTGAAGAGATGGAGACTATGATTGGTGATACTTGTTTCTAATACAGCTCAGTGCCTTTACTTAAAAGGAAGAGAGAGTAAAATTCTATTCCTGTATTATTCTTTCATGAAAACCTTCCCGTAAAGACCTCATCCTCCCTTTTTACCCTTTCCCCTTGGCGTCTCATCTTCCTCCTCTCTACTCTGTCAATGAATTGGTTTCACTATAGCTTTGTGGTTGTGTGTTATGCAGTAGGATGGTAGCGGCAGTCAGCTGAGGAAGCAGGCCCCCAGCTGTCTCCATCACCACACAGATGGAAGTCCAGTTGTGTGTCTCCATCAGCAGGAGAGAGCCCAGCCCCATCTATCTGCTACCCCTGAGTAACTAAAAATTAGGAGTCCCAGTTAGTGAGCCGAAAGTGTAAGTTTGCACTAGGGACACATTCTTGCCTACAGAAATGTACTCACTCTGGGAGACAGCTTCTTTGGCTTTCAACATAGCTGGGAAGAGAGATGAATGTTCATTGATGTGACAAATATTAAGTAATACCTATATGTTCCAGGTAACTGTTTGCATCTATTAAGCTCTGTGTAGTTTTATATGTATTATTTCATTTAATCTCCAGAAGTTTTATTACCATATCCTGATTATGCATATCTTTTCATGTTTGCCCCATACCACATCTTTCATTACTTGATATAAGTTCTATGTGAGGCTCTTAACCATAGAGAAACAACTGGTGGTTACCAGAGGGGACTGGGGGTGGGGGTGGGGGAATGGATGAAACAGGTGATGGGGATTAAGAATACCCTTACCATGATGAACACTGAGTAATGTATAAAATTGTTGAATCACTAAATTGTATACCTGAAACTAATATAACACTGTATGTTAACCATACTGGAATAAAAATTAAAAACTTAATTAAGAAAAAGAAAGAAATATGGGCGCCTGGATGGCTCAGTCGTTTGAGTGTCTGACTTGATTTCCGCTCAGGTCATGATGTTATGGTAACGAGATTGAACCCCAAGATAGGCTCTGTGAAGATTCTTTCTCTCCCCCTCTGCACTCCCGGCTCATGCATACACATGCTCCCTCTCTCTCGCTCTCTCTCTCTCTCAAGAAAGAAAGAAAGAGAGAAAGAAAGACAGAAAACTAAAAAAGTTCTATGTGAGTTGGAGTAAGGCAGGTTCTACAGTCTTCAGGTACACAGAGAACCAAAGAGACTTGACTTTTTTTCCAGCATTACTCTTACCCTTCCACATTTCTTACCTGTATAAAAGTTGTGTGGTGTAGAGGAAAATATATATTGTCTCAGTCATGAGATCTAGCTCTGGTCTGAGTTCTACTACTACCTAGAAGTTGGATTTTGGCTGAATTAAGGAGGTGTTTTGTACCTCAATTCCCTCATTTATAACATGATGTCACAGACTAAAGATTTTTTTTAAGGGCCCTTTATACTTTAAAGCTGTGTCTATCATTATCTGATTGTAGTATTTCGCTCAGGAGATTTGAGAGCAGAGTTCGTAACTTAAAGATATCATTTTTTAAAATAGTTATTTATTTATTTATTTTGAGAGAGAGAGAGAGAGAGAGAGAGAGAGAGTGCTAGTAGGGGAAAGGGGCAGAGAGAGGGAGAGAGAATCTTAGCAGACTTCATGCTCAGTGCAGAGCCTGATGTGGGGTTGATCCCACAACCATGAGATAATGATCTGAGCCAAAATCAAGAGTCGGACACTTACTTGACTGAGCCACCCAGGTGTCCTCAAAATCTGTGTCTTAAAGCCAAATTTCTGACAATCCAAGGAGTCATTGGGCACAAGCATAATACTGTCTCCTTTTGGGTCCAGCTTTCCAATCAGACCTATCAGAGCATAGATCGCATAGTATGGTTCAAGAAAGCGATAACAGATGTGGGCCTAATTTTTTCTGCCAAGCATGGACATGTACCCAAACAGATGTTAGGACTGAGCGTATTTTTGTTTTGTTTTTGGTTTGTATGTTTTTAGCCTCTCGGCTTCCAGTTCTTGTGATGCATTTGTTCGGAGGCACACTGCATTATTTTTCAAACTGGAAAAAACCCTCCTGGCAACAACTATTTTTTAAGTGTAAGAACATTTTCTAGCTTCCTTTAACCCAACTGAAAAATATTTAAAGTAAGGGAACAACTGGTTTCAAGTAAAAGAAAAAAAAATATAGTTGAGAATTTCCTTGGAGCTACACAGATGATTTTATTCTATCTCTACCATATATAGCAAGATGATAAATGCCAGACATCTGTCAGTCTATAATACTTCAGGACTGTTGGTGAGAAAACAAAAAGTGTTAGGTGGGGCCAGGGTTTGGGGGTGTCTGTCTTTTTGATTGCTAAGGAAATTATGTAGACTTAGTTTCAATTGCTTCTTGAAAATTCCACATCAGAGAATTTTGGTTTGCCCTAGGGTGGCAGCTGGCATATAGGGTCTAACATTGTTTATGTTCTGTCTTTATTTGTCAAGGAATGGCGTGATTTTATTGGTGGTACTAAACTGAAATGGTATCCAGGTAAAAATGTTTCTTAAGCATGAGGGAATACTGAATCATGTGACTGGGGTTAGAAAGAGTGCAGGAAAGAGTTAGATAGGAAAGAAGTTGATCAAAATACTGTAATACTGGCAGAAGAAAGCAATCCTGAGGATCTATGCAGAAAATTTTTCTCTGAATGTGTATAGAAGATATATTTACACTCATCCTCACTAACCCATCCTTTATCCCTCCCTCTTTTCTTGGGTCGCTAATAAGCATGACTACTACGGAGAGAACTGCCATGTGGTAAAGCCCTACGGCAAGCATTTAACATACTTGTTGAATGACAGAAGAAATGAATAGATGAATGAGTAAACAAAGGAATTAGAGACTATACTTCCTACTCACTGCCTATTACTAAAATGAAAAATTTACAATCAATATGTGCTTAATGGATTCTGTAGGAAAGACATAAAGTTTAAGCCTTGCTTAATTATTTACTGTGTGTTTTCAGCAACTTACTTAGCTTCCCTAAGACAGTTAGTTTGTCTAAAAATGAGAAGAAGAATGCCACAAACTTCATAAGAATGTTGTAAGCACTGGCATTTTCATATAAATTTCATAACACCTGACACATAATAAGCAATAAAATAGATTAGGCATTATTATGATCACCATTATTGACAAAACAAATTTGATTTGTAGTAAACAAACTTCCTACAAAGAAAAATCAGGCCAAATGACTTCATACGTGAATTCTATCAAATATTTAAAGAAGAAATAACATCAATTCTACACAAATTTTTTCAGAAGTTACAAGAGAATAAGACCCTTCCTAATCCATTCTATGAAGCCAGCATTACTTTAATACTAAATCAGAGATGCTGTAAGAAAACTACATACCAACATCCCATATGAATAGAGAAGGAAACTTAAAAAAAATTTAGCAAATTAAATTCAACAATATAGAAAAGGATAATTCATCAAGGCCATTCCTGGGCCATGTTGGCTTCACATCTAAAAATAGGTAACGCCATATTAACAGATAAAAAAATAAAAATCATATGATCATCTCAAAATAGGTACAGAAAAAGGTTTTGATAAAATCTAACATACAGTTATGGTAAAAACTCTCCACAAACAGGAATAGAAGGAAGAAAATATAAAATAAACCAAAAGGGAATAGAAGGAAAGAATTCATTTAAAGCTAAAATTAAAAAGAAATATAAAAATATTTTTAAAAATTAAAAAATAAAATTAACAAATGAAACTAAGATAAGTTTCTTCAAATACCTGAATATAATGGATAAATACTTGGTGTACTAAGGAAAACTATAAAAGAGAAAAAAAAAGACAGTATTATATTAGGAATGAAATAGGAAAGAAATACAACACTTGTGAAATAGATTCCAAAATTTTAAGTAATTACTTTGTGTTCCTTTTACAAAAATTTGAAAGTCAAGACAGCATGAAAATAGTCAAAATACAATGCGGAAAACACTCAGGAAAAAATAGATAAGATAAATTGTCTAAAATCCAAACAGGAAATTGAGGTTTGTCAAAGATCTACTCTTTGAAAGGGTGCCAGGCTCAGAGTAAACCTAACTCTCCAGAAACAGGTAATTTTCACGTTATTTAGACGACAAAGCCAACAGAATGCTTACATCAAAGCTAAAAATATTAACACTGAAAGAAATCGGCTGGCGGGGTAGCACTTATATATATATACAAAAATTTCTAAACGAAACATCAGCAAATCAAATGCAGAAAATAATTAAAAGCATAAGACACTATTTTTAAGGATGATTCAACATTAAAAAAAATCTATTAACACAGTGTTAGTTCCTTAGTATAAAGTGGTGCCAAAAAGGACAATAAAAGTACCAAATTGTACTGAAAGACATGAAATACTGTTTGAATAAATAGAGAGATATGTCATAAGCTCAAATGGAAATACTAAATATATAAATTTAAGATGATTCTATACCAACCCTAATTGTTTCCTATATGTGTTTGATTTTTAACATGACACACTGATTCTGGAGTCCCTTGGGAGAATAAATGAGTGAGAATAGCCAATATAGTTTAGAAAATGAATTATAATGAAAGATTAGCACTACCAGATAAACCAATTATCAGAGCAGAATCTGAAGAAACTCAAAAACAAGTGGAAATTTAACATGTACTGATAATAGTAGTTTAAATCCTGGGGGAAAATGGATTGATGCAAATTGTGTTAAAGCAATTGGATATCTGTATTTATGGAAATAGATGCTAGCTTGTATTGTAAAAAAAATAAATAAATTTCATCTGGATTAGAGATCTAAATATTAAAAAATAATAAAAGTATTAGAAGAAAATGTATAGGAAATAATTTTTTAAGTCTGGTGTTGGGAAAGCTTAAAATTCAAAATCTCTCAGCAAAAACATAATAAATATAATTATATGAATATTAAAAACATAATTAAAACAAAGAATACATACACAAAAATGAAAATGGCAGACTAGGAGAAAACATTAGCAATATATGACACATAAAGGGTTAGTTAAAATACAAAACGCATTTATATAAACACAAAATATACAAATATATATAATATATAAATATAGATATAGATATAAATATGGAAAAGCCAATCTAATAGAAAATTGAGTGATAAATCTGAACAGGAAGTTTACACAAAAATAAACATAAATGACAACAAACATAGAAAAAGATGGTAAACATTGGCTATAACTAAGAAAATATGAATTTAAATTAATTTAATTTAAATTTTATTTTATTTTTAGGGGACACAAATTTTATACTTTTTTTTAATGTTTATTTATTTTTGATGGTGGGGGGGTGCAGAGTGTGAGGTGGGGAGGGGCAAGGAGAAAGGGAAACACAGAATCCAAAGCAGGCTCCAGGCTCTGAGCTGTCAACACAGAGCCTGATGCAGGGCTCGAACTCACGCACGGCAAGATCATGACCTGAAACCAAAGTCAGACGCTTAACCTACTGAGCCACCCAGCTGCCCCTAGAAGACACAAATTTTAAAACAGAAGGCATTTTGCTTCTCCGTGGCTAAAATTTAAAAGATGACTAAGAACGTAGGCAAAAGTTCTGGAAAAAAGCATCTGCAGATTGCTAAGGACATACTGGGCGTAATGTCTTGAAGAAAAACTTGTCAGTGACAAAGCTACCTTTAGGATTTCATCGGGTCTTAAGTGTCACAAGCCTAAAAAGATATGTGTACAAATACGCTCACTGAAGCAGAGGTTGTAACAGAAACTGTGAAAATGCCCACCAGTAACAGAATGTCTAAAGGAATTATGGTACACTCATATGATGGTGCAACCCCAGTAGGAAATCATGAGGTAGATCCACATTTACAGATTTGAAAACATGGCTCGGATGCTATTAAGTTAACAAAAAAAGTTGTAGAACAATGTTTACCATATGATTCCATTGTTCTGTAAAAGTTACAATAGATGGAGTTGTAGGTGATCTTTATGTTCCTTTTGTTACCTTTGAGTCTTCATTTTGGCATTGAACTGCTTGTTAGGCTTCTGCACTGGAAGGCTTCTTCTCCAAGTCTTCTTTAAGCTCTTGTGCTCCTGAGCAAAGGTGAAATTCAGGAGTCCCACCAACCGTCCTCACCTGGGAACTGCTTAGGCAGTACCACTGAGGGGTGCCTAGGATACTCAATTCAAGAGGGAGCACTTCGATCCTTTAAGAAACTTTATAAAGTAGGGGTGCCCGGGTGGCTCCGTCGGTTAAGCATCTGGCTCTTGATTTGGGGTCAGGTCATGATCTCATGGTTCGTGAGATCAGCCCCATCAGGCTCTATGCTGTCAGCTCAGAGCCTGGTTGGAATTCCCTCTCTCTCCCTCTCTCTCTCCACCTACCCCACTTGCACTTGCAAGTGCTCACATATATTCTCTTTCTCTCTCTAAATAAATAAACTTTATAAAAAAGAGAAACTTTATAAAATATACAAAAGAGTGTGAATGCATGTGTGTGCACGCGTGTGAACAGTAACTCACAGTAACAGTGATTTGGTGCAGAGAGATTACATGATTATAACCCTTGTGCATGTATTCATTCAACAATCAGTCAATAAATACTCATTGAGTGCTTTCTGTGTGCCTTGCTAGTCTAAGTGCTGGAAATACAGTAGTAAAGCAAAGTGCCTACTTTCATGGAGCTTATATTTTAGTTCCATCACTATTGAGAAGCCAGATGAACATGAATTGCCTCCCCTCTGAAAGTTACTTCCTCTAATTTTGCCTGAGATTATTCTAGTTCTTGCTCTGAGGTCACGTTTTCCTGACCCCATAAAAGAATTCTAATTGATTCTGAATTGATGAAAGTTAAAGCTTAGGATTAACTTTAATGCTGGCTTTGAGCAGCAATTGCATTTCCTGTTCCAATTTAAATTACTCTTCTTACCTTTCTGCCTACATCATCACAACCGCAAACTACTTAGTAACTACGAAATTAACATGTTTGCCAAGACGCCCTTTCCAGGAGCCACAGAAAACTTCTTCACCCTTCTTAATCTCCGTCCATTTCTCTTTAACTCCGTTCGCGGCAGAGGTCCATCTTTTACTGAATGGCTAAATCCATCTCCTTCCGAAGGTGATCCCTCATTTTCCACCTTGAAAATATCTCTGAGCCCTTAACATTCTGTCTGCCTCAAGGGGGTAGATCTTCTTTGTAAACTCCTACATTCATCGCCTTCCTTCCCCAAAGCATCAATCTTTCTTGTACTGATTTCTTTGCCTTTACTTTCAAACATAAAGCCCCTCTCCTTTAAAGGAGACAGAAAAACACAGAATAAAACAAAGACACAGAATAAAACTCTCCTTTAAAGACACAGAGTAAAGACACAGAATAAAACAAAGCTTTCGGACCCTGCTGCCTCTCCATCGAGGGGCTCCCTGTCACCAAGCTCTTCAAGTTAGGCTCACTCAGGCTGCCTCTCTCCCTGTCCCTGGCTTCCTACTCCCAGCGGCCTTTCCTCACCTCAGAGAAGGCACTCAAAAACTCCCGAGTTAACCAATCACCCAGTCCAGTCCTCTTCCTCATTTTCCTTTTGCTTTGGCTTTTGGTGTTTTTTATTTTTTCTAATGTTGTTTTATTTTGTTTTGAGCACAATTGTCTACCTTCTAATTCTTGAACCACACTCTCTGTTGGCCTCCTTAAGCTTCTGGTTTCCAATCTGCTTGTTCATTGGTCCCAGTCTGATGCTTTCACGAAATCCTCTTGTATGGACTACCATTGCTGCTGTCTAAGGCTGCCCAACCCATCATTTACATAGTCTTTGGTGCCTGCCCTACCAAATTCTCCAATCCTGACTTCTTTTCCAAGGGCCACCTCTGCATCTCTAGTCATCTAGTGGACAGCTGCGTTTGGGAAATAGTCTGACTAAATTAAGTGTGTCTGAGGCCACACCCTTCACCTTCCCTGAGAAACTAAGCCTGATGATTGGCTCTCACCTCTCTCAACGGTGTCTGTTTGGCCACACTTACTCTATGATTCCTAGGACCAGATTTTTGTAGCTTTTCTCATTCCCGTTGTTTTCTTTCTTTTTTCTTTTTCTTTATTTGTTTTGATTTTTAATTTATTTTTAATGTTATATTTATTTTTGAGAGAGACAGAGCATGAGTCGGGGAGGAGCAGAGAGAGAATCTGAAGCAATCTCCAGGCTCTGAGCTGTCAGCACAGAGCCCAAAGCGGGGCTCAAATCCACGAATATGAGATCATGACCTGAGCCGAAGTTGGGCGCTCAACCAACTGAGCCACCAAGGTGCCCCTATACCTTCTCTTCTTAAATGAATATATGCTTCTGAAGGAAAATGGCTATTGCATCCATTAGGAATTCTACTTGCTTGCTAGTAACAGAGACCTGAAATAACAGTGAATTAAACACGGTGGAATTTATAAAGAAATAATATGACAAGCAGCCTCGGACTGGTATTCATCAGAGAGACTCAGATTCTAACCCTATGCTTTGCCTTCCTTAAACTATGGCTATCATCATTAGAGTGTCTTCATTAACACAGTGAGGCTGCTGGAGTTTCAGCCATCAAGTCTACATTCAGACAGCAATGAAGAGGAAATAGGGAACAACAAAATTTGTTTCCCAGATGAGTCATCCCCTTTCATTGGGCTCTCCAAAAGCTCCCTACCCACCCAGTGATGTAGGCTTAAATCCAATCAAGACAGGCTGTGAAAATGTAGTGTTTTAGGTTACATTCACATTTTGAAGAAACTTCATGTTTTGTTAGTGAGAAAGGAGAAAAGTGGTTCCACAAATATGTATTGATCATATTTTATGTACCAGACCCTGTTCTAGTTCCTTAAGAATAAAATAATGAACAAAATATATAAAGATCCTACCTTCGTGAACCTCACATTAATAGTGCATGAACAAATAAATAGGCAAATAATCCAGGAAACTTATAGTCAGGAAAGTCTTCACTTACCAGATAATATTTTTTGGAGACCTGAAAGAAGTGTCAAAGCAAGATATGCAGATATCTAAGGAAAGAACACTTTAGGCACAGAAGAGGGAGTGCAAAGGCCCTGAGGCAGGAAGGTATTTGATATGCTTGAGTAAAAAGAGGACTGGCGGGGTGGACTGGAGAAGGAAAAAGGAGCAGTAGGAGATAAAGTCATAGTAGCAGTGAGAGGCCAGATAGTAAGGACTCTAGAACAATGCTTTTTCCAGTGAGTCAGATGGAAAGCCATTAGTGAGATTTAAAAGAATCACTCTGATTCTTCATAGAGAATAGACTGTGGAAGGATCCAGGAGAAACTGAGAGGCCAGTTAGGAAGCTATTGCAATAATCCAGTTAAAAGATAATGATGACTGGGGATCAGACTTTGTATCTAGTTTGAAGATAGGGATGGCATAACTTGCTAATGGTTGGGGTGTGACAAAAATGATTAAAGGATATTGAATAGAAAGCTGGAAGACTCTACCACTGCTTTGTAAACAATTCTTTCATATTTCTCCAAAGTGCCTATTACAGTGCTATGCACATAATAAATCTTCAATAAAGATTCACCAAATAGATTTTAATCTTTTCAGAGCACTACTTAAAGAATTTTTTCCCCAAGACACCCGCCATTACTGATTTTAAAATGTATAGAAAAACCAAATCCTAAAAGCACACACTGAGACTATATTTTCTTTTTGCTTCTTGTCAGTGACAACTACTTCTAAAAGCTTAACAGAAAATACTGGGAAAAATTAGTTTGTGTCATTCTTAACAAAATATTCAAGAAGAAACAAATCTCCCATCCAACCATGATGGAATTTACCTGCTGCGTAAATGCCTGTTCAGACCAAGTCATTTTCACACTTGTGCGTGGGGGATCACATGAGGGCCTATTTGGTGAGAAAAAACAATTGACGTGGTAGCTGTGTAGGAGATGGAAAAAAAAAAAGAGAAGAGAGATTTCTGAAAGATATCCCCAAACTAACAAATCGACTGAAATATTTGAAAGGAGAACATCGCCATCAACATGGAGCCTCATGTGAAATGCTCAATGCCACCTGCTGGTATGCAAAACTCTGAGTCGGACAGAACTGTTGTCAGTCATCTTGTCTCATGTAATAACCTATGTAGCATCATTCTTGGAGGATCCTTGACCTCATGGATTGGTGTGACATAGAATTAAAAAGTGAGAAAGGAATTCAAAGATATTGGGTATTTTCCAGTTGTTACATGATTTTATGTTAAATGAAAGCACTCAGCTAGCAAGAAGATGGATCTAAAACACAGTCCTCCTAACACCAAGGATGGGGCATTTTATTCATCACTTTTCCCCAACCACCAATGCTTATTTCTCTACTACCACCGCCCACCCACAGGAATAAAATTAATGATATCTCTACCATAAGACATATTCTTCTCGCCCACCCAAATCGCAGCTTGGAACTCTTTCTTTGTGTGCCCCTGAATCTGAAACTTAAACGCAAATGAGATTCTCAGACAATTATTATCGGGCTCAATTCAATGCCCTTGGGCACCAGAGAGCTTAATATATCCAAGTACTCTGCGCCTCCAATGGGATGGGGACCCAAAAGAGTTCCGTTCAAGTAAATGGGCATCCTTTCCTTCCAAAGGTTGAATGAGAAGGGGCACTTAGGTCAGAATAGCCTGCTGTGAGCTACCATTTCCAATTCATCTTCTTCCTGTAGCTGTGGGGGAGGGGAACATTTCATTAACAAAATCCCAGCCAGATCAGACTCTGTCATCACTATTGATTCTCCTCTCAGAAAGCCCACTGTGTCCCCAGCTCTGTCCTCGGTTTCAGTCAATACTATCTATCTCTCTTCCAGGAAATTTAGAGAAAAAGAAAAAGAATCACCAAGATAAGGAAAAGTTAAAGACAAGAATGACAACAACAATGCCAATGAAAGATAAACATTGAGGACTGGGGAAGGAGAGAGGAAAAGGACTTGCGATTTATTGTTGTTCTTGTTCTAATGATTATTTTAAAAATCTAGCTCCTTCGTAGAAGTTTGGGGAAAAAAAAGCTACCAACATTTCAATTCACAGGGACATAGATGAAGCTCTATCTTGGTCAGACCTTATTGAAATCTTTAGTCGTTATACTATTTGTATTAACTCTAGAACTGCTGGGCTTTATTTTGGACAGTGAGATCTGATGGGATTCTCTAGCATCATATCTAGATTTCTCCATGTTTAGAATGTTGGATGGAAGGAGAGGTGACTATACTCTGGTCACAGGATTTTTCTTTGCAGCCAGCATGCATGGCTAAGTAATTGGTTCTCAGGGATATGCGATAGTGAGAAAAAAGACCAGCAGGCTGACCTTTTTCTTGGAGAATAGGCTTGGTTTCCCCAACCAATAGGCTTGGTTTCCTTCATTCTGTGCCACCTGTTTCTTGGGTTTTCTACCATCAAGACTGGCTATCTGTTAGCAGCCCACACTGCGATCCTCTCTTTCCTCCCTCCAGGGACAGGGATAGAACTGGTATTTCAAAGCTCATTTGAACCCTCACTTAGCTTTGGTTAAAAGCTAATTGGATCCTGGGCTGCGTTTTGTGCTGCCACCTGTCTAAACACTGGTGTTTTATTTAAAAAAATAAAATTTAAAACCACCTAGGAAGGATAGAATGGTTGCCATGGAAGAGTTGGGCTAAAAGCATTAGGGCTAAAAGAAACATATTAACAGGAACACAAACAGCTCATTCAAGAGCCTCACCCAGATAGTCATGGAGGTGTGAAAGTCTTCATCCATTGACAATCTAATTGTTTGAGGACATTGAACAAATCCTGTGGAACATCATGACAGAGGGGCCAACTGGCATTAACACAGACAGACCAGGCCTTGCTTTTCCCCCAAGGTTTTTATGTTTGTTTTTCTTTTTTTCTTTTTCCTTTTTGTAAAATGTTCTATTTAGTTTTGTGAGAATGTGCTCATGCACTTGTGTGCAAGTGGGGGAAGGGCAGAGAGAGAGAGGGAGACAGAGGATCCGAAGCGGGCTCTGCACTGATAGCAGTGCGCCCTGTGTGGGGCTTGAACTCACAGAACTCATGAACCATGAGATCATAACATGAGTTGAAGTTGGACGCTCAACCAACTGTGCCACTGACAACCCCTCTTTTTTTTTTTTTCCGGATAAAGTAGAAGGTAGAGATGCTGGTCCGGGCACTGGACTCTAGAGTCTTGGGCTCCTGGTCCTATTCTCTGCAGAGAATCAGCTGGGGGTCTGTAAATCAGAAAGAATTACGCCTAGTGTGTATGGTTACTTTGGACTAAGGAATATATATGCCAAATGGAGCATTGGAGGCAGATGAAGAACCCAATAAATTGTTTTGTTCAAATGCAGTATTGAGAAACATCCAGCTGTAAAACTCTGTTTCTTTAGTTTCTGTATTTGCTAGGCTAGTGAGTTATAAAGAACTGCAGCTGAAAAAACCCTCAACCATTTGTTTTTCTCTTAGGAATTCACAGGAGTGTTGCTTCTCAGCCTCTGGGGTGTGATCCTGTCTGCATTTCTAAATCTTTTAGTAAATGGAAAAATGATACCCTTCTCATTCTGTCTGTGGTCTATGAGTGGAATGGGCTGTGCAGAGGACTCAAATGAAAACTGATCCTGGGCCAGCCCGGGTAAGAGGGCCAGAGACCTCCTGAGGCTTTTGATTCCACCTATGTACGAATGTCCTTGGAGCGGCTATTTAATGCGTGAATGCAGAATGGTGTGCACACAGGACCAGTCTAGGAGGGCTCTGCATAGGGTGGTTTGGGTGGGGAATGGTCAGTTCCATGAACAGAAAGATAAGAAATGACATGCCACAGAAGGCTGGAGGATTACTAATAAGCAAATCTTGTTTATCCTAGGATGTCAAGCCTGGATCTCCAAAAACAGGGCAGGTCTGAAGAAAGGATCTATTTTAGAAATGTCAGTCATGGAGTCTACTCCATTTAAAACCCCTTTATATGAAAGCAGATCGGCAGCCCTGAGGAGGACACAGGACTCATACTGCCCTCCCAGTCATGGGGCAAGGGAGGAGTGCCTGCCCTGTGGGCAGCCATGTTGTGCCACCAGTGAGTCATAATATCATCTGGCTGGCTCCATCAGAGAGCATCTCTCTGAAAATGGAATGAGGCAATAGTGGGAGAACCCATGCTTGGCCATGGAGTGGTTACTGTCACCACTATGGTTTGACTTATCAAAGCCTCATGCCTTCATTTCTCCTCTACCCCCAGGGCCTAGACAGCCTATGTCTAACTTGTACCACTGTCAACTCTCTACCTTATTTATTACTTATTTATTAGTGGTGCACACACAGTTGATGATTTAAGAAAATATACTAAGCCTGTGAATGTGCTTAACCAGGACAAGTCAGTATGGAAGACGTTACCATCAACTGGGTTATGCATTCTCTCTTTGTCACCTTCAGTTCGAAATTACACACCTTGGGCTCAAAAAGTCCACTTCAAGGTGTGAATCTAGTTCTCAATAAAGACAGAACGATTTTCCTAATTCGGTCAAACAGACTGATACCACTGACCCTGTTCATGCAGTTTCACTTTGTAAACGATCCCCTTAAAATACAGACTAATGAAACCAAGAAGGACTGGTCTATAGTCATTGGCTAGAACCGCTGTCAACAAGGTAACACCGACTGGGTGGCTTAAACAACAGAGATTTGTCTTCACACAGGTCTAGAGGGTAGAATTACGAGTTCGAAATGGGAACCGAGTTCATTTCTTCTGAGGCCTCTTTTCTTAGCTTATAGATGGCCATCTTTTAATATTTTTTCTTTTATAGTTAAAACATTTTTTTAATTGTGGTAGGTACACTTCACCTGAGATCTACCCTCCTGAAAAAATTTAAGTGCACAATTCAGTATTGTTAACTATAGGCACAATGTGGTACAACAGATCCCTAGAACTTGTTCATCTTGTGTGACTGAAACTATCTACCCGTTGTACAGCAGCTCCCCTCTTTTCCTTCCCTCCCGCTTGCCAACCACCATTCTACTTTTTTTGTATGAATTTGACGATTTTAGAGACTTATGTAGGTGGACTCATAGAGTATTAGTCCTTCTGTGACAGGCAAGATTTCCTTCTCTCCCTCTCTCTCTCTCTCTTTTTTATTTATTTCTTTTGAGAGATAAAGAGAGAACACAAGCAGGGGAGGGGCAGAGAGAAAAGGAGAGAGAATCCCAAGCAGGGCTTCACATTGTCAGCGTCGAGCCCAGCTTGGGGCTCAAACCCATGAACTGTGAGATCATGACCTGAGCCAAACCAAGAGTCAGATGCTTAACCAACTGAGCCACCCATGTGCCCTGATGTTCTTCTGTTTTAAGACTAAGGAATATTCCATTGTATGTGTATATCACATTTTCTTTATCCATTCGTCTGTTGGTGGATATTTAGGTTGTTTCCATATCTTGATTATTGTAAACAATGCTTCAATGAACATGGAGGTAAAAATATATCTCTGAGATCCTGATTTCAATTATTTGGAAGATATACCCAGAAGTGGCATTGCCGGATCAGATGATAATTCTATTTTTAAGTTTTTGAGGAACTTCCATACTATATTCAGTGATAATTTCACCATTTTACATCCCCACCAACAGTGTACAAGGGTTTCCATTTCTCCATACCCTTGCCAACACTTATCTTTTGTTCTATGGATAGTAACTATCCTAAGAGGTATGAGGTGATATTTCATTGAGTTTTTATTTGCATTTCCCTAATGATTAACAATGTTGAGTATCTTTTCATAGCTTGTTGAGTATTTTTTACCTTTTTTTGGAGAGATGTCTATTCAAGTCTTTTGTCCATTTTAAAAACAGGTTATTTGGGCTTTTTGCTATTGAGTTATAAGAGTTTCTTATATATTTTGGATATTAACCCTTCATCAGTTAGATGGTTTGCAAATATTTTCTTCCATTCTGTAGGTTGCCTTTTCACTCTGTTGACTGTTTCCTTTGCTGTGTAAAAGCTTTTTAATTTGATATAGTTCCACTTGTCTATTTTTGCTTTTACTGCTTGTGCTTTTGATGTCATATATAAGAAATCATGGCCTAGATCAATATTATAAAGATTTTCCCCTGTTTTCTTCTAGAAGTTTTATAGTTTTAGGTCTTATGTTTAAGTCTTTAACCTACTTGGAGTTTATTTGTGTGTGTGTGGTAGAAGATAAAGTTCCAATTTTATTCTTTTGCATGTTGATTAGATGGTCTTCTTCCCCCTGTGTTCACATGATCTTCACCCTGAACTTTTTTCTTTCCAAATTTCCTATTTGTATAAGGACACTAGTCCTACTGGATTAAAGCCCACTCCAATGACCCCATTTTTACCTAATTATGCCTTTAAAGACCCTATGTCCAAATACAGTCACATTCTGAGATACTGAGAGTTAAGACTAAAACATGAATTTTGGAGGGATACATTTCAGCCCCTAACAGTTACCAAATAAAATGCTGTAATTTCAAGAGTAAGGATGTAATGACTCCTTCCTTTTGTGGTTTAAATAAATAGAAATACTATTCGAGTATGTACAAATGAGAAGTGACCTGTTGCATAGATTTAGGTAAGTTCTCTTAATTCTCCATATTTCAATTTTTCTGTGTATAAATCAGGAAACAAAGGTATTCCCTATTTTCTCTGAACTTTTCTAATTGGTCAAAAATTTCAATCTTTAAAAGTGATTTTGTCAGGGCACCTGGGTGGCTCAGTCTGTTGAGTGGCCAACTCCTGATTTCAGCTCAGGTCATCATCCCAGGATTGTGGGAATGAGCCTGGCTTCAGGCTCTGTGCTGAGCAAGCATCCTGCTTAAGGTTCTCTCCCCCCACTTTCTCTCTCTCTCCTCTACCCCTCTCCCCTACTCATGTGCTCTCTCTCTCTAAAAGAAAATGATTTTGTCATCTTCAAAATCTTGTATGTATTCTTTTCCCTGTGCTTTTCATTATAGTGTAGCCATTTCCAGGTTGCTGTCCCTGGAATCACAATATTCAACATCCACAATAGCTCCAAGATGGCCCTTGGCAGAGCAAATACTCTCTTGCCATTTTGCAGATGAGGAAATCAGTATACAAAGAGATTGAGGAAGCTAATAACATTTCCAAAATCATATGTATTAAGCTGTGACTTTAAAAATGGAATCAAAATTACCTGGCCCATTATCCAATAGCATTTCAACTACACTCTTAATATATCACATTTTGAATCGCAGCTTTTGATGAGAAATAGAAGAATAAGAGAACAGTGTCCTGAGATTATAGAGCTAGAAGCACTAAGAATCTTAGTACTTTTCTCTGGAGCTCCCTTCCTTTTCCATAGGGTTAGCTAGAGTAGCATGGCTCCAATGAGGGTTGAAATTTTTGGCATCATCAACATTTTATGTATCTCTAGTACCTTTCCAGGCACAATGTTTATAAAATGATGGTGATGGCCTCCCACAAATGAGTCATGTTCTGTGGTTTAGATAAGTTTCCTTCGATGATAATCATGAGCTGATTATCATTATGGCTTTTTCTTGGACTTGTTTCAGTGCTGAATTTCGTCCAAAGACTGTGTTCACACATTTATTTTCCTGTAATATCCATTGGCAATTTCATCTCTATTGGATTGTTGGACTTCTTATTAATTTCCCCAAGTTCATTAGTTAGTATTGACGTTTAGCCCTTGTCTTATATTGATTGCAAATATTTTTTTGACAGACTTTCAGCTATCTTTTTATGGTGTATTTGCCATAAGCAAGTGAAGATTGTATTTTGCTTTTCATAGCAAAATCTATCATATATTGCCTTTACTGTTTCTGAATTCTGTGACTTGCTTGCCAAGATTATGTAATAATTATTTAAATTTTGGCTTAGTTTTTAAATGTTTTTAAATTTATTTTTACCATTTATTTATTTTTGAAAGATAGAGCATGAGTGGGGGATGGGCAGAGAGAGAAGGAGACACAGAATCTGAAGCAGGCTCCAGGCCCTAAGCTCTGACCTGTGAGCACAGAGCCCCACATGGGGCTGGAACTCACAATTGTGAGATCATGACCTGAGCCAAAGTTGGATGCTCAACCAACTGAGTCACCCAGGCACCCCTTTAAATGGATTTAAAAAAAAAAAAACATTTCATTTTCAAATTCACCAGAAATTTTTGTGTTTGTGATGAAAAAAAGGTATATAACTTTTTTCTTTTTTGACTGTATAATGCAATTTCATCAATAATTTTACTAAATCATCCATCTTTTCTGTACATTAATCATATATTCAATTCCCATTGTATATGAGCCAGTTTCTCTATTCTATTCTCCATTAATTCTTTTTTTTCCTATTGTTACACTATTATCACACTACTTAACTTCTGTAAATTCTTACTATGTTTTGATATCTAATGAGGCAAGTTCTGGGTCTTTCTGAAATTATCTTGAACTTTCTAACACATTTACTCTTCCAGAAGAATTTTTCAGTTATTCAAATGGTATATATTTCATAAGTTTATGTATTTAATTTTGAGAGAGAGAGAGAGAGAGAGAGAGAGAGAGAGAGAGAGAGAGAGAGAGACAACATGAGTGGGAGGAAGGGCAGAGAGAAAGAGGAGAGAAAGAATACCAAGCAGGCTCAGCAAGAACCCAACCCGGGGATCAATATCACAAACCATGAGATGACCTGAGCAGAAATCAAGAGTTGGACGACTAACCAGCTGAACCACCCAGGAGCTCCTCAAATGGTATTTTTAAAAATGCCATTGTGGGGTGCCTGGGTGGCTCAGTCAGTTAAGCGTCCGACTTCCGCTCAGGTCATGATCTCACAGTTCGTGGGTTTGAACCCCGCATCGGGATCTGTGCTGACAGCTGGGAGCCTAGAGCCTGCTTCAGATTCTGTGTCTCCCTCTTTCTCTGCCCCTCCCCCACTCATGCTCTGTTTCTGTCTCAATAATAAATAAACATAAAAAATTTTTTTAAAAAAATGCCATTGAGTTTTCTATTTTACTTCAGTTCAGCTTTTATTTTAAAAATGATTAAGCCCCTAGACCAAAACATAAATGGTTATTATGTAACTCCATATTATTAATGGAAAGTGGATTTTATGACTTGAAAAAAGCCAACAAAAAAATTAACTTCCATATGGTAAACATATAATAAACAGAGTTAGAAGACAGTTGAGAGTCTGTCAGAAAAAATATTTGCAAATTAGTTGAACAACTTTATATGTCAGGCATAAGGTGCTGGGCATTCCTCAATGAATAACTCAGGTGATAATTCCTGCAATGGTGGAATTGACATTCTAGCAGGCTAAGGCCTACAATAAACAATGAACATGATAAATAATTATTGGCTAATTAGAAGACACATATGCTACAGAAAGAAAAGATACAAAGTAGGGGAGTCTGGTAAAAGAGTCAGAATTTCCGAGATGGGAAAAGAGTTTAAGTTTTGAATAGGGAGATAGGGAAAAGCTTCATTGAGAAAGAGATATTTGGGCAAAAATTGAAGAAGGTGAAGGAGTTAGCCATGTGGATAATGAGAATTATTGATTGGAATTGGAGTTTAATTTATAAATCATTTGGGGAGAGTTAATATATTATGGATTCTTCTTATCCAAGAACCACATATGTCTTTCCATTTATTTAGGACTTTCTTTTATTCCTTCAGAAAATATTTACATCTTTATAGATCTTGGATATTTACGGGATTTCCATATTCTCAGTTAGGTATTTCTAAATAATGTATGATTTTTTTTACTCTTGCTATTTGTGGAAAGGGAACTTTTATAATTGTTTATTTCTAGTGCATAGGAGATGTATTGATTTTTGCTTCTACATCTCATATCCTCCATCTATTGGACTCAACTCCTTTATTAGATGTGGTTTTTCAATTTGTAAACAAATTCTATGGTTGTGTGTAGTCAACCATTATAACCAAAAACGTAAGTGGTTCTATTATTTTCATGTCTCTATCTCTTTTATTTACTTATCTCAAGTATTGACTAAAACTTCAAAAATACAATTGAATACTACATATATTAACTGGTATCTTTGCTTTTTTTCCTGATATAAATGTGATGTTTTGAACTATTTCACCATGAACTATGATGTTTGTTCAAGGTTTTCAATAGATTACTTTTATCAATTTAATGAAATTTGAGTCAGAACCAGTTGTTAAAATGATAAGCTTTTAACAATCATCTGTTGCAATAATTATGCTATTTTGCTCTTTTATATGAAATATAATACATAACACTAATTAATTTTCTAATCTTGAACTATTATTAGATTCCTGGTTTAAAAATTTTTTACTTGATCATGAGGATAATTTACTTGTAGTGTAATACTGAATTTGATTGGTTAATGCTTTATTTCCATGTTCACATTATATTCCTAAGTGAGACTGGTCTATAATTTTCTTTTTTTGGATGATAATAGGAATTCTCTCTCTTGGACCTTAATGGAACAGACCTTGAAAATAGTCTGGACTTTGTACATATCTTATTATTAACAGTTCAGTTTCTTGTGTGGTTACAGATCCACTCATGTGTCTACTCTTGATTTTGCTAAAAGATCATCTATTTCTTCCAGACTTGGACATACTTTTTTTGGTATCAAGGTGTATAAGTCATCCTCCTACAATTTTATTATTGTTTTCATTTCCCATTTTAACGGTTATGACTTTTTTCTTATCACTAATACTGCTTAGTGACTTGTTTTCTTCTTTTCTTGAATAGACTTGCCCAAAGTTTTACTATTACATTGGCCTTTTAGGAGAATAAGTTTTAGTTTTATTAAGTCTGCTTTTATTATTTTAATTTTATTTATCACGGTTTTATCACTACTAATTCCATCCACTTTTAGTTTTACTAGTCTTCTTTTAAGTTTTCTAAATTTAGTGCTTATATACATATTCCTTTTTTAAAATTAATGCAAAATTTTAACAAAGTAAATGTAAGCACAAAGCTAATAAAAATCAATTACTACTACAAAGTTGATAACCATCAATGCCGCCAAAAAACAACTGACCCCTGCACCACTCTTTCAAATATTCCAGTTCTGTTTCTTAGAGGACCTCACAGGATAAATCATTTACTATTGTACTTGGTCCTTACTCTCCTACCACTAAAAATTACTTTTATTGTTATTTATTGATTTTTCAGTTTTAGATATTATCTATAACTTCTTATTATCTATAAACTTCTGTTATGCTTTGCTTTGTTACAGAAACTCCATATAGCCCAACATCCTCTTATATTATAATTTGGCTTAAGTTATAGTCAGTATTTACAATATTATGACTATGTAAAAATATAGTTTGCTATCATGCCATATCGTCTTTTCTTTCTTGTGTAGTTTTGTGTTTTTTCTCTAGAGTTAATATTTATCATATCTTTTTCTTTTGTTCAGTGGTCTATGTATGTAAGGCAATGATTTTCTAAATGTTCCAAGAAAACCCTATCACTTTTTCCCCAAACAGTAAAGCACAACAAATAATCTTCTACTACACTTCTGGTCTGGCTGCTTGCTCTCCCCAGCTCCCCAGCCTCCAACTCCATCTGGACTGGCTGGTCTCTAGGAGAGTTCTGGAGCTGCTGCCCAGACACTTCCTTTCATTCTTCTCTCATCTAAAATCCTGTATTTCCGGGATCTCATGTTTTTGCTTTTCGTTTTTTTTTTTTTTTTTTTTGAGAGAGAGTGAGATGGCATATGTGTACATGAGTGGGCAAGGGAAAGAGGGAGAGGGAGAGAGAGAGCAAGAGCATCTCGAGCAGTCTCCATACTTAGCATAGACCCCAATGCGGGGCTCAATTCCATGACCATGAGATCATGACCTGAGCCAAAATCAAGAGTCCAACACTTAACTCACTGAGCCACCCAACTAACTGCCCCTCACTGTTCATTTTATTCTCATTTTCCTGAATCACATCCTCCAAGATTTTCCATAAGAATGATGAATGGAAGATACTTGTAAGTCTGATTTGCCTAAATTTTAGGCTCATGTTTAATTGATAGTTTGGCTAGGTATGAAACTTTGGTTTAACAAGCATTTTCCCTTGGTTCTGAAGGCATTGTTCTACTACCTTCTAGCCTCTAGTATTCAAGGTTAAGAAATATGATGATTCTCATTCACACATCCTTGTTTATGGCCTATTTTTGCATCTCCTTTTCACCTACAGGATTTTGAGATTTTTATAACGATGGATGTTGGTATGAGTATTTTTCGCTCCATTTGATGGTCCCTCTCAATCTGTAGATGTGCTCTTTGGGTTTGCAAGTTTTCTTGTAATTTTTATTGATAATTTTCTCCCCTATGTATCCCCAGTTTTCTCTGTGTAGCTGCTACCAGCGGGATGGCACATTCTTGGATTGATCCTCCAATGTCCTCATATGTTCTTTCCCATATTCCACTTATTTGCTTATTTATTAATTCTTTGATTTATTTTAGCTTCTGTGAAGTTTCCTTAAGTTGCTCTTTGACTTCCTCTATGGAATTTAAATTTCTAATAGCACATTCTCTGTTGCCAAGAGATCTTTCTTATCCAATGAGCATGCCTTTTATCATTTATCAACACATTGTTTTCTTTTATCTCTCACGTTATAATAGTTACTTTGAAACTTTCTTCTGCTACGCCCAGCCTCAAATTATTTTGGGATCCCTTTTCCCTGTTTTTTGGTGGATTTCCTTTTCATTTAGGTAGATTTCCCAAAGTGTTTAAAGATTGTTGACTGTCCCATCATATTTAAGATTTAGGCACTAAACTGCTGATAGGTATCTTCTACATGGGTAAGTTAGTTGCATAGTGGAGGGACTCCAAAATGCCATGTTTCCTGAAGTATCCTCAAATGTTAGTGCCTCTAATTCACTCACTTCAGACTGGAGTCAGCCACCCTTCTGACTACCGGCATTCTGATGAGCAGGGTCAGGACATGTATCTTCCTGTTCTCAACCCTACTCCTTTCCCGTGCTGCCTTGTTTCATATTGCTCCTGAGGTCCTCCAGATTTAGGCCTCAAGGTCTCAAGTCCTCTAGAATATGCACCTTCAGTGCCACCTGGGCAGTTCCGGGGACTTGGCCAGGCGTTTGGCTGCATAGCAGAGAAGGACCTAAGTGTCTGGCCGCTCTGTGGAGGTTACTCCACATGATCTCTCATGGCAGCCGCATGACCCAGTTGCACCTTCCATATTCCCTGGTATCAGTTGAAGCCAAGCTTGACAGAGGTACAGGGCTGAATTGCATACCACTTGGTGATACTGTCTGCAGAAATTTGGATAACAATTTAAGCTATTCCGTTAAATCAGGTGCTATTCAGCTTGCCAAAATAATTGAAACTCCTCAGCTAAAGTTTGCTCCTCTCCCTCTTTGTCAATCAATAGCGTGTTAATATCTTTACTGTCAATCAATAGCGTGTTAATATCTTTACTGGCATTCTGATATGGTATGGGGAAAGAGAAAGTATAAATATCTGTGGTCAAATGCCATGTAGTCACTTTTATGGTTTTCTAATAAATGCAACTGAAGACAAAAATTGTGCTATGAGTAACATAGAGGACAAAACACAGCTTTTTATATGAGGTTGCCTCATTATTCTTTCTAAAAACCTACTTATATGAACAGTTACTAAACTATTCTGTGATTATTTTCAATTTTAAAATGAATTGATTTGTTTTGGCTTTCATTTTCTTGCTAATTTTCAGTTTTATTAAAATACAGTTAGAGAATATGATCTATACGATTTCTGCTTTAGGAATTGATTTATTGTGATTTTTCTTTGCTGTTTGTGCATTGCCAAATTTTTCATTGTTTCACGAATGTTTGAAATTGTTATGAATTTACCTTATATGCATATTTTATCTAAAGTTAATTGCATATTATGTTAATTATACTATTTATACTGATTATACCCTGAAGTCTCACCTACTTCATCTGTCAAATTTTGACAGAGGTAATTTATTAGCCTTCTCTTATGCATGTGGTTTTATTAGTTTCTCCCTAAAATTCCTTTTTTTTTTGCTTGATGCATCAGTAGGAGTTCAAAGGTTGGTAACTGATCGTTTTTCAATGTACTTACCCTTTTACCAATATAAAAACCCCCTTTTAATTAAATTATGTGACGAATGCTATTCAGTCCGTTTTTAATGTTGCACGACTATCGTCATTTGTTAGTATTTCAGAGCATGTTTCTGTTCCATTTGTTCTGAGCCTTTTAGTATCCCTTCATTTCTGGAGCATCTCCGGTGAGTAACATTTAACTGATTGATTTTGTCACCCCTCCATAAGTGAGGAGTTATCTGTGCTACAGTCAGTCGGACAGAGAGGGACTTAAAACAGATGAATAGTATTATTGGATTTGCATATAAAAAAATTGCAACGGCGCCTGGGTGGCTCAGTCAGTTAAGCGTCCGACTTCGACTCAGGTCATGATCTCACGGTTCATGAGTTTGAGCCCCGTGTTGGGCTCTGTGCTGACAGCTCAAAGCCTAGGGCCTGCCTCTGATTCTGTCTCCTGCTCTCTCTGTCCCTCCCTGCTCACACTGTCTGTCTCAAAAATAAGAATTAAAAAAAAATTTTTTTTAATTGCATACCCATTCTAGAGGTAGAAAAGAAAGTGGAAAGGGACACAATTGAAAGCAGGTAGAATTTAGACTTAGGTTTCCAGCTTAAGATTTTAGTGCTCTAGTCCTATTTTAGTACTTATCTAAAAGTGAAATGATAGGGGTACCTGACATGTTCAGTCAGTGGAGCATGCGACTCTTGATCTTGAAGCTGTGGGTTCAAACCCCATGGGGGGTGTAGAGATTACTTTAAACACAAAAATCTTCAAAAAAATTTTAAGTGAAATGATATCATTTAGATGCCCACAGCCTCTGGAAAAAAAATGGTGAGAAAAAAGGGTCTTACAACGTAGTTCAAGAAACTGTATACCAGGCATGAGTAAACTGTTCCTTTTCCAATGATGTTTTCAGTGTTTCAAAGATTGTTTTCAAGAAGTAATGACCACAGATTAGATTGCAGAATTTGTAAAGAATCTGTCTTGTTCATCCTTGTATCTATAGTACTTTATGCATGGTACATGTGTGATTTATATTTCCCGCATATAACTGAACTTAATTCAGAAGAAAGTGACCTCGTGTTTCAGGATTATTTTTATGTCATTTATTCCACATTTCCAAAGACTCTCATTGCAGGTCCTTAAAGCTGAAATGGACTCCCATAATCAATATATAAATTAAATTGACCTTCTTAGAATAGCTTTGAAGTTAAGCCAGTTGCTCTGAAAAGCTAGCTCAGGTAAAAGGTTAGATGAAAACTGGGTTTATGAATTCATTGGAAAGCCCCTTAGTCATGCTTCCTCCCTGCACTTGAGAGCAATTCTATAGTTGTTAAAACAACCACAATCACCTCACCCTCAACACTCCTTGTACATAACAGAAACCTCTTGGCCACTCTCCCTGTCTATATCCCTTGAAATTGCTCTCTAGTACCTCTAGCTCAGCAGGCATTTTTCTTTCATGCATTCATTGAACAACCATTCATTTAACACTTATCACATTCCAGGCACTGTTCTTGGTGCTGAAGATATAACAATTAATAATGCCTGCTTCTCTGCCTGGACTACTGGTGGGATCCGAAGCTGAGTCAGAAAAGGGTAGGCAGTATATTATATATGGTACAACAAAGATGCCTTAATAACATTGTGCTGAGTGGACGAAGGCATTCACAAAAGGCCACATAGTTTATGATGTCATTTATATGAAACACCCAGAATTGGCAAATCCATGGAGGCAGAAAGTAGGTGAGTGGTTGCTAATTAGGGACTGAGGGGAACAAGTAATGGCTATGGGGTTTTGTATTAGTCACAGTTCTCCAATGAAACAGAACCAATTAGGATGGGTATGTGTATTTATTATAAGAGATTTAGTATGAGGAATTGGCTCACATAATTATGGAGGCTGGAAAGTCTCAAGATTTTCAGGTTGAGTTGGTAGCTGGAGCCCCAGGAGAGCTGATGATGTAGTTCCAGTCTGAAAACTATCAGGATCAGATCCATGAAGACCTGATGTTCAGTTTGACTTCTTCAGCCGATTGGATGCGGCTCACTCACATTAGAAAGAACAATCTGCTTTACTCAGTCTATCAATTTAAATGTTTATCACATCCAAAATCACCTTCACAGAAACACCTAGAATAATTTATGACCAACAATTTTGACCAAAAATTGACCCAGTTGGCCCCAACTGGCCCCTGGCTGGCTCAGTTGGTAGAGCATTTGACTCTTGATCTCAGGGTCATGAGTAAGAATCCCATGTTGGGTGTAGAGATTATTAAAAAAAATTAGGGGCACCTGTGTGGCTCAGTCAGCTGAGTGTCAGACTCTTGATTTTGGCTCAGATCATGATCCCAGAGCCTTGGAATCAAGCCCTGGGTCAAGCTCTGCACGAGCATTGAGCCTGCTTAAGATTCTCCCTCTCCTTCTACCCCCCCTGCCCCTCTCATGCATGTGTGCTTTCTCTCTCTCTAAAAAAAAGAAATTTGGCCCAGTCAAGTTAACACATACAATTGCCATCACAAGTTTCTTTTTTGGTGTGATAAAAATGTTCTAAAATTAGATAGTGGTGATAGTTACACAACTCTAAATATACTAAACCCACTAAATATGTATGAAGTATACTATACCAAATATATACACTAATATTATAAAACTCACTAAACTGTGCACTTTGAAAGAGCAAATTGAATAAAATGTAAATTAAATCTTAGTAAAGTAATATAAAAATAAACAAATACAATACATACTCAAAACTTAAAAATACAAAGAAATACAAGAATGGGCAGTATCTTAAGGGTGACATGAATGCTATGAGATGTTCATCTAGAAAGTTCATCTAGTACCTTGCTTCTCAAAGTATGGTCCAACAGCTTGGACGTGACCTGGGAACTTGTTAGAAGGGCAGAAACTCAGGCCCCACCTGCTGACTCAGAATCTACATTTTCACAAAGTCAAGTGATTCAAATACCCATTGAAATAAGAGGCTCTAATTTAGTTGTCTTACATCTTACTTATCATTTTGTTTTGATCAATGAAATAATTTCTTAATCAACATCTTATATTGAAGCTTGATATACGAACAAATGAAAATTGAGCCTCTCTGGTTGAAGAGAGTCGAGGAACCCTCAGCCCACCTGCTTGCCCCCACCTGATAGGCAACCCTCAACACCTCTGCCCCAGGATTCCAATACAAGTGGCTCAGATCTCTCTCTCTCTCTCTCTCTCTCTCTCTCTGTTCTCTCTCTCTTTCTCTCTCTCTCTCTCTCAATTTAAGTTTATAATAACAACTTGTAGGCAAACTGACAAAACAATTAGTCCTGTCTTATAAAAGAAGGAGAAGGAGAAGGAAGAGAAGAAGAGAAGGAGAGAAGGAAGGAAGGAAGGAAGGAAGATAGGAAGGAAGGAAGGAAGGAAGACAGGAGAGATGAAAAAGAAAAAGATGTCCCAACAAAGACATACTCCTCTGCTCCCCAGAGCCCATTGCCTGCCCCAGATTTGCTGTCTCTTCCCATTGTGACACGGGCTGTCTATGCTACACTTCATCTGACAGCATGGAGTTGGCCTGTCCCAATGCACAATGCAAGAAAGAGACATTTCCTGGCACCTGTGTGTCTGTGGGTGCCTCCAGCCAAACCCCGCAGTTGAACCATTGGAAATGCGCTGACCTTCCCTTAGGAGCCGACACCCTTCACTCATAGCATTCATTGGGCAATCAGACGGCATCCCAGTGACATTCTTCACAGCTGCTGGCAACAGCCTTTAATTCATCTGGTATTTAACCAGGGTGAAGCATCCTCTGGCTATAACATGTTTGTTGGTGTGAGCTGAGTCTGGCTCATCTTCCGCTCCCTCTAGTTCAGGGTTTCACACCAACTTGTAGTCTGCAGGCAGTGCAGCAACTACACAAAATGCTCTCCTTCTGTCTTCTGTTTGTGCCATTGCATTTTTATTCTCCTTTTGTCAGCTCTTGGCCGACAGAGAGTCACGGAGCTGGAACACAATATTTCACAAAGAAGTAAAATAAGACCTAGAAGATCATGTATCTTGGAAATATTGGAGTCAGGATGTCATCAGAAACAAGTCTTTCTGGTTCCAGATGCATTTCTCCTGGACAAACATTGCCCCAGCATTAGAGTCCTCAGCTTATAACAGGCCAAAGTGTTAGCCAGCTGATAGCTAGATCCAAGAATCACAGAAAGTTCTATAGCATCTTTTAAAAAAACATGGATTTTTAAAAATACTCCAAAAGATATTTTTATCCCTTTCCAAAACCTCTTTAGTGTCAGATATCATCGAAGAAAATGATGATAAATATCTTCACATGCAGATTTTGGAATCAAAGTAGAACCATTCAGGAGAAATCATGGGTGTCTGCATAGAACTGTCATTTCTTCAATGTCCACATATTTCTGGGTTCATTTGGGTTCAGCTCAGTGTTTGTCATTAGGAGGAAAGACACCCATCTAGGACCAGGGACAAAATGCTACTTTTGATGGAGTAAGTAGGAAATCTGTGACGTGGCCAGTCATGCTTTGAGTCTCAAATTCTACAGTTAGATTCTCCACCCTTCCATCATGAAAGCTTTTGACTTTGGATATTTGATGATAGTAATAAAAGGGTGCTCTGCCTGAAGAGAGGATAAAAGCATCACAAACACTTGACAGAAACTTCTTCAACCACAAATGAATAAGTGATTATCTTGGGCTAATCTTCTATTCAAAATGACCTAGCAAACATCAGTCCTGGTGTACACTCTTTGGGAAACTGCACTATATCATAATTATTTGATCAGTATCTCTCCCCTTACTTAACTGTGTGCTTTATGAAGATGAAGGCTTAGTCTTAGACAAAATCCTATTACTCAATTCCTGTGCACAAGATACCCAATAAGTACTAGTTGAATGAATGATCTTTCATGTATTTTCTAATATTGTGATGATATTGATTAGAATTATTGTTATTGTTATTTGCAAGTAGCCAACACACATTAGCTTAAACAAAACCGGATATTTCTTCCCAGGCCTCAGGAACAAACTGAAACCAGGAGACCTTTCTCTCTCCACCTCTTTCTTAGCTCAGTTTCTTTCAGGTCCTTCTTGTTCCTTGCTTGCTTTTCTTTCCCACTACAAAGCAACTTTCTCTGTGCGTGTCTACAGGCAAACTCTACGTGTCTTTACTCCATCTACCTTCACTCCACTTACCTACCAGGGAAACACAGAGATTTCATTTCCAAAGTCAAATTTCTGGAGAAGGGATTTATAGGGTAACGAACCACTTGTGGCCAGACCGTGGGATCCATTTTGGGTATGGCAGCTTTGGCACAGTCGTTAGGGTGAGTCTCCCACAGGGCAGTTCCTGAAAAGACATCCACTTCACATGCTTTCTGCTGATTTGCATTTCCTCTTGTGTGAACTGGTTACTTTTCTTCATTTTTCCTATTTTTCCATTTTGGCATCTTTTCTTTTTCCTACCAGCATTTCATATGGTAAACATATTGATGTTTCTGTTTAGTTTTCTGAAAATACTTTTCCAGGTTGTATCAGTCACAGTTCAGTGCAGAAAATGGAAACCATTCTAGAGATTTGAAACAGAAAGGGACTGAATAAATAAATAAATAAATAAATAAATACAAAAACAAATAGCCAAATGCAGGCTCTGCCTCACTTCTGCCTCCAAATTCTCACAGGAATGTAGTAATGAGTGAATCTAATTTGAATTCACCATCCCAGCTGCAAAGGAGCCTGGGAAATGTCATTTGTAACTTCCAACCTCTGAAGTACAGGATGGCATATGAAAAGGAGGCGGACAAGGTCCTAAATGCCACTTGACTATCTACTGCATACATATAAACACACAGTACTTTCTGAGAGATTTAAATTTTATATCATTAAATTGGTCAGTCTTTTTCTCTTTTTTTTAATTTACATCCAAGTTAGTTAGCATACAGTGCAACAGTGATTTCAAGAGTAGACTCCTTAATGCCCCTTATCCACTCAACCCATCCCCCCTCCTGTAACCCCTCCAGTAACCCTCTGTTTGTTCTCCATATTTAAGAGTCCATCATGTTTTTGTCCCCCTCCATGTTTTTATATTATTTTTGCTTCCCTTCCCTTATGTTCATCTGTTTTGTATCTTAAAGTCCTCACATGAGTGAAGTCATATATTTGTCTTTCTCTGACTAATTTTGCTTAGCATGATACTCTCTAATTTCACCCATGTAGTTGCAAATGGTAAGATTTCATTCTTTTTGATTGCTGAGTAATACTCCATTGTGTCTCTGTGTGTGTGTGTGTGTGTCTACACCACATCTTTATCCATTCATCCATCAATGGACATTTGGGCTCTTTCCATACTTTGGCTATTGTTGATAGAGCTGCTATAAACATTGGGGTGTGTGTGTCCCTTTGAAACAGCACACCTGTATTTCTTGGATAAATACCTAGTAGTGCAATCAATATCCCTTGGATAAATATCTGGGTCATAGAGTAGTTCTATTTTTAATTTTCTGAGGAATCTCCATACTGTTTTCCAGAGTGGCTGTACCAGCTTGCATTCCCACCAGCAGTGCAAAAGAGATCCTCTTTCTCCACATCCTCGCCAGCATCTGTTGTTGCCTGTCTTGGTGACTTTAGTCAGTCTTTGTAATGTATTCTATTGCTTCCAAACTTATAAAATCATCCCACTCCAAAGACATTTAGAAAGTATTAAATTCTGGTTTCTTCTTGTATTCTTATTGATAGTGATTTGAAAATAAGATGAATGTGGAAGCACACAAATGAAAATAATTGCTGGAGATTAGTAAAAACTTTTGCTCAAAATTGTATTCAACTCCATTGGTTTTACAATTCAAAAAAAAAAAAAAGACAGTGATTAGACGAGTGCCTGGGTGGCTCAATTGATTAAGCATCCAATTCTTGATTTTGGCTCAGGTCATGATCTCACGGTTCATGGGATTGAACCCTGCTTTGGGCTCTGTGCTGTAGCATGGAGCCTGCATGGAATTCTCTCTCTCCCTCTCTCTCTGCCTCTCCTTGGCTTGAGCTCGAGCTCTCTCAAAATAAATAAATAATGTTTAAAAAAAAACAGTGATCAGAAAGTAACAGTATATAGACTGGTTGGAATTTTACTTCTAGTGGCACTTTTGGTCTTTGTGACTGGTTATGGGGAAGTCATGTCATAGAATAGACATCAATTAATTCTGATGTGTAACTTTTAAATACATAGGTGAGAAGTTATTCTCAAGTTTGTGCTGTTCACATATGTACAGCTTTGGTCTATTCTCAAAAGACAGCTGATGATGCAGAACGCCACCAGATCAGGAAAAACAAGGCATGTCAGGTATCCTAATCATTAAGTGATCTTTATTTCATTTGAAGCTTAGTTCAGAAATGATTCATCTTTTCTCACAAGATTTTATTTTGAGGCTTTCCGAAATCTTTAATTCTTTTTTTAAAAAAGGGGGACTCCATAGACCTCTCAAAAATGTTTATTTTCTTTGGTCATTAGAAGAAAACTCCTACTCTGCAGAGATTTGTTTCCATCACACCTAATTGGCCATGCGCTGCCTCCTCCTTGAGGTAAGCCAGAGGGACTGGATGCAGAAAGTGGTTTTCCAGACCAGCATCTGTCTCTCCACACAAGTCCTGTGGCTGTAGCTGGTGCTGTGGTCCTTGGAGTCCCCTAGCCCTACAACTGGATGGTTTAGTCAAATCAGGGCTCTCTCCAGCTGTTACAAACTTGAGGAAACAAACTTCTCTGATAGGCCTTTTAGTAAGGCTTTGTTGAGCCACTCTCTCCACTTTTATTGTGGACAATTACGTAAACGTATCCCTTTTGCGTGGTCAGCTGAAAGTCATTGATAGTATATTCTAAATCAGCGTTTCCCAATTTTCACTATACATCAAAGTAGACTTCAGAGATTTATTTCAAACATAATAAAGATATACCAAGAGATTCATATTCAATGGTCTGGGGGGTGCCTGAGCATCAGCATTTTTAAGCTCTCCAGGTGATTCTGTGCTGCAGCCAGGCTTGCAAAAAAAATGATGGTCCAGCTCACTTTGTGTTCATTTGCCTGAGATTTTTCTGGTTTTAATACTGTAAGCCTCATGTCCCAGGAATCCCTCGGTCCCAGGTAAACCAGGACAGTTGATCACTTTAGACCTATAAATCCCTCCTCTCAACCTCCCAAGAAAGCCTGAGTCACATAAATGCATGCTCCATAGTTATCCATTGGATACAACACTGGGTTTATGCACCAAAAGCCCATACAGCCCTTCTTCTGCCATTCCCTAGCTGTGACCCTGGAGGGAGTCACTTAACTCTTTAAAGAGTTTCCTCCTTGCCGCCATGTTGTGGGGATCAAACAACAGTGCACGTGATGGAAGGGGAAACTGAGGCTCGAGGAAGCTATATGGAAATGCTGGAGTCATTGAACTGAAATGCGCCTTGACTCCCAGGCCCAACTGTCTTCCACCGCAGCTGTCCTAGAGGAGCCCCAGGAGGTATTCTCCCTCTGGGAATGAGTCACCACCCCAGGCTAAGAACAAAGTAGTGACCCACCACCCGCCTTCCACATGCTCCCTCTATATACGCCTTATATGGATATTTCTCTTTGATGTTTATTTGGGACTAAGGTTGTCTTTGTAAAATGTGTTTGGTGGAGACAGCTTAATTTGTCCCAAGTTCTAGGTCCTGGAGGTGCGTTTAGATTATGCCTGAACAGGCTCTTGAAGGGAAGGTTCCAGTTCCCTTCCCTCCCTTCAGGCAACCCATTGAAAAATGCTGTATCAGAGCTTCATTGTTGATATTTTTCATGTTTTACATTTCTGAAACAAAGATGGGTATTATGATCAATGTGTAGATCTTATGTGTTGCTATTTTCCTTTCCTCCCCAAATGGCCCCTGAATTAATGGTATATCAATACACTGAATGGGGTCATTAGTAGGCAGAAAACCAAAGTATTTCTTTTAATTCAACCAGCAGCCCTGGAGGTAGCTTTTGGAGGACAGAGAGCTGCCTTAAGTCATCATGCAGCTCTTCCAGGGCTGGAGCCCATGTCAACTTCCTAAAGGCAACAGAGCAGGCACACAGCCCCTCTTTAGCATGGCAATTTAATACGCATGGATCCCACATTCTTGGAGAACATGGGATTGCAGCCCAAACAATATTTTTGGAAGTCATTAGTTAGCTCAACTGTCAAACTTGTCCATCTCAAAATGTAGCTAGGGCCCCTCAAAGTTATTATAATGAGCTTAAAACTTATTGTGTTCACATCTGTAGTAATTATCAACTTTCCATCCTTTGCCATCCTAGCAACAAAAACTTGATACCAACAGTTATGTGAAACAGGAGAAGAACTGGGGCCCAGGAAGTCTAGAAGGCATTCCGAGAGGAGCCCAGCAGTTGCCTGTGTTACATTCAGAGTTGTCTGCCTTCTACGCTTTTGACCACCCACTCCCACAATATAACATTTAAATAAACTTACTTTAAAAACTAAATGAATAAGGGTAACTGGCACCTTGTTTAAGTGATATTCTCATCACAGTTGGACTGAGCAACTTGGTAGGACCAGCTTGCCTATCTGGAGTTGAAGGAAAAGAACAGATTTTTAAAATAATTATTCATAAGATGTCAACCCTCATAACATTGTTTCTTGATTATCTGCTGACCTGAGGGGCTCTTGCTCTGCTCTCAGAATAATGTGTGACATGCTGACATCCGGCTGGTCAATGGTAATGAGATATTTAGTGGGTGAGAGAGAAAAGCCTGATAAGTAAGTCCAATTCGACTTCCCTTTGTCTGCGATCTGTTGGGATAATTCGCACAATATTTCAAGGAGTGCATGGGGAAATGACCTGAAAATGAAGAGTCTACGATATTACATATTTATGTTCTAGGTGATAGGGGCAAAAGATAATGATCTAAGAAAAATGTAGGTTCACTTGAGGGAAATATTTAGGCATCAGGGAGGAAGTGAGGAATAAGAGAAAATAGCAGCCAGGCAATTTTCAAATTCCCCCCTTGCCAGTGTTGAGCTGTGTGACTGTGGATAAGTCACTTAAACTCTCTGGGCCTGTTTTCCCATCTTAAAAATGAGATAAAATGCCTTAAAGGACAGTGGTGATGATGGAATAGAATAATATACATAAAGTATAATGTGCATAAAAACATATTCCAAGTGATACTAGGTAGTGAGATTTAAATATTAGATGTTATTTATATTAAACATTCTCTTTCCATTTTGAACTCCTGGATTCCTAAATATGTTTTATTAAATATCACATTTTATGTGGCAAGTGTGCTGTTTTAAAGGTATATAAGAATATAACATGAATATAAATTCTGATTTAGAGAAGAATTTCAAGAGAGTTTTGTGATTCTCATAAGGCAGCTATGTTATTTAATGTTTGACTTGAAATTGTCTTCTGGGCTAGTTTCAGAAGGGTTCGGATCTTCTGCCATGTGATAGTGAAGTGGCCCTGAGAAAGGCAAGCTGGGTAAGACAGAGTGCTTATCCTATCTGTAAAATGGGGTAATTCTTCCCTTCCTACCTCATTGGGATGCAGAAAGGATCAAGAGAAGATACATACAAAGGGATGAAGCACTATAATAATGAGAAAGATCATTATTCTGAAGAGTCTGGTGAATGCCTAACATATGTTTACACCTGTAGGCTTTGGGATCAAGGTTTTCATTGAATACACAAGCTCTAGAACCCCAGAGAGAGCTCCTGGAGATGCCGGGGTGGAACCAAGGCTGCTGCTTAGAGTTGAGCTTTCTCCTTGCATATTTTATGGGGGAATTACTCGGTTTTGGTCAGTATGCTGGACTGAGCCTTAAGTGGAGAATTTGTTCCTCCTTCCCTATGTCTTAACACAACCACCACAGGCCATAATATAAGCCCCTCCCAGAGAAGAATTTCAGTTAGACTTGGGGATTTTCATAACATGATGTCATCCTTACCCCGTAACACAGGGATCCACTTTGGGCAAAGGTTCTAAATTCAAGGGCCACTAGAGAAGATACCATTGAACCCACCACTCCCTCTCTCTCACCTTTCAAAAATCAGTTAAGAAAATGCATCTTGGGGTGCCTGGCTGGCTCAGTCAGTATGGAACTCTTGATCTCAGGGTCATAAGTTTGAGCCCTATGTTGGGGGCAGAGTTACTTAAAATAATTAACTAATTAAAAAAAAAAGAAAATGGATTCTTAAGGAGGATATTCAAAGGGTCATGCTACCCATTTGGCTGTCTAAATCATGGCTCTTAATCTTTTACTGTGTGAGGGTTCCTTATTAACCAAATCATTTTATCAAGGCCTTTTCTAAATGACAACAGTTTTATTTAGTGACCACTGATTGAGAAAATACATAGTGATCATCAAAAATACTAACCACCACCATGCAATCAAAAGTATTATCACCAAAAACATCTATTAAAAAACCTATAAAAAAAAAACAGCCATACAGATAAGTCTGAGATGTATTTATTTATTCAGTCTGCAGGCAATGCATGGGAAGAAAATCTCACAAGAACTGATGGGTTCCCCATGGGGGCTTTGGACCCTAGCTGAGAATCCCTGCTCCTACTTTAAGAATGTCAAGTTTCCATGACCTCCTTAGCTTTGCCTCACTAGACACTTTCACTCTCTTATAGTTGAATATGTTACCCTCAGATTGAAGATTGACTATTATGTTATCTAGTGCCACTTATAAACAGACAACTCTTTTCTTTTAGAATTTAATGCCAGTAAGTGTTTACATTTCCTGAAGAACTAGTGTATGGGTTTTTTTTTGTTGCTTTTTTTGAGGTTTTTTGCTCAGTGGTGTTGTAGTTGTTGTGTCCGTGTGGTTAGGGGTATTATTTTGAAAGTTTTAAAAAGTGGGACTGGGTGTTGACGTTGGTGAGGACTCATAGCCACAGTGAGTAAGGATCTGTCTTTACTAAGTTGTACATGCAGAAAGGGGGTGTAAAAATAGGCATTTTCTTATTTTTATTGGCTCATGTTGGAATATCCTTTATTTATTTAGTGATGCCTCTTCTGGTATTCTTTCATGCTGAAACAGAAGTAAAAATGCTGTTTCTCAAGATATGACTATCTGGGATTTGTATAGGGTTTTGATTGCATAATGGGGTGACTGAAGCAAATATAAATATATAAAAGGAATCTGCTTGCCTGCCCAGAGAGAGACTTTTGGAATGGCAGTTCTAGAGTCTGATCCTTTTTTTTATTGAGGAATAATTTGACATATTGACATAAGACATTTTATTAGTTTCAAGTGTACAACATAATGATTCAATATTCGTGTATTCTGTGAAATGATCACTATGATAAGTTCAGTAAACAGTGATTGCTGCCCAAATGAACAGGACTTTTGAAACGGACTCACAATAACCAAACTTAAGAGACTGACATATAAATTAGAATGCTAGCAGATGATTTGCAACAGGAGAGATAACTGTCCAATGGGGAATATCAGTGTCTGTCATCCAACACACTGCTTTCCTAGTATTTGTATTTGGTGGTCAAATTATTCATCAAAGTTTGGCTAGTAAATACTGAGTTTAATGAAGAGAACCAGTCAAGTTTCTGGTAAGTTTATTTCTCCTTTTGCACACACTTTGCCTAGATCATTTTAGGGGCGCTCTTCAAGACAACCTGTGTGCTTATTTTTGTCTTTAATTGGGTTTCTACCAAATGTCCATCTAACACAGAATGGTTGTACCTCTTTGGTTGAGTTCACCCAGAAGCAGACACTCAGAAAAGGAATTATTTCAAATCACTTATTTGGAGAGGAGATTGCAGAAACCACTGGTAATGGCTGGGAAGTGAGACAAGAAGGAAAAGAACAAATACAAAGTGTGTTAAGGTGTAGGCTATCATTTTGGGCACCTGGGTCTCAGTCCCCCTGGACCCTTGTGGGAAATGCTACAAAATGCTCCCTAAAATGGCTGCACCTGAGGACCAAGGAACCTGGGGCCCTTATCCTCCCATTCTATCTACCATTGCCTAAGGGACATTCCCAGAGATGTTAATTACCCAGAAAGGTTTGGACTGCCCCACCCTCAAGTTGAGGATACAACAGAGCATTAGCTACTAAGGTCACAGGCTCTGGCAGCATGAAGTCCTGGGGTGAATAGGCATCATGAGTGGGGAGCGATATGTGCAAGACATTGGTGGCATCTGCTAATATCCTACTGGGCAGAATTTGTATCAACCTACTGAAGTAGGTTGGCTGTCATAATTCATATATGACTATTGACATCTGAGACACAAGATATCGAGGTGATTTCCCTCAACTCATAGGCAAAATTCTGAAAACCTGTGAGACCATTTCTTAAGATAATGGCCAGAACTTTTCAACTTCACGCCCTGCTTAGTTATCAGAGTTCCGAAGGTTAGCAAGGTGCTGAAACAAGGCAGAGGATGTGGAACAGAAACACGGTTCATGGCACTGTATAAGTGTTCCACTGGTGCTGTGACAGATTACCACAAATATAGCAGCTGGAAACAATGCCTGCCTTTGCTATCTCACAGTTTCCCTGTATCAGAAGTCCAGGCCCAGCGGAGCATGGTCCCCTGCCCAGGATCTCGCAGGACTGTGAGCAAGGTGTCAGCTAGGCTCCTTTTTCACCTGTGGGAGGAACCTACTTCCAAGCTTATTCAGGCTATTGGCAGAATTCATTTCCTCACAGCTATGTGATGGAGAGCTCTGACTTTTGCAGGCTGTTGGCTGGAGACTGTACCCAGGTCCTAGAGGCCATCCACAATTTTGTGCCATATGGACCTCTGTATGACTGTTTACTTCATCAGGTCATCCAGGAGAATCACTGCTAAGATAGAATCTCATGTAACATAATATAATTACAAGAATGACAGCCTATCGCCTTTGCCATGTAATGTAACCTAATCAAGGGCATGACATCTCATCACTTTTGACATATTATGTTAGAAGCAACTCCCAGTTCCTGCACACACTCAAGGGAAGGCGATTACACAAAGGGGTAGACTGGGAAGTGGGAAATCCATGGGGGTCATTGCAGAATCTGTCTGCCACAGATACACAGTGAGTACTCAATACATATTAATTTGCTTCCTCTGCTTTGAATTCTTCTTCCGTCACTGCATGTATTATTACTGTCATAGTAAATTCAGGCTAGAATAAAGATTCATGATGGACACTGACTCTCTGGGATTGAGAAAACAATTCAGACAGCTCCGTAGTGACAACAAACACTGTCAGATCACATTACCTGTTCATGCACAGTTATCACACATTTAATGTGGTGAAATGTTATGGCCACATCACAGTCAGGCTGAGCTGATGGTTTTAATTTGGGTCTAAGGCTACAGTTATGCTGATGCTTTTCACCGCTGGCTAGACCGGGGGACTCACATTTCCATGAGTTTCTGCTATCAGGAGGAAGGCTTTGTTTCCCCTTCATCTTGAACTTCTCAAGCAAGTGAAAGCTAGTATTTCCCAGGTGGAAAAAAACTGTCATTAGACATTAGTCCCCTGCATTTCATATTGGATGAGAGTCTGAGTGAGTTATGGAAATACAGGGGCTGGCACTTTCAAGCTCTGGGAACTCTAAGTGGCAATTGAAATTTGGCTTTCCTAAGGACTTGATGAAAAAACAGAGCTTCTAAAAGTCCACAGGCATCAACTTCCAAGAAGTCACCTGAGGATAAGCTGCAAAAATACTTTATGTGCACATAACTACTGTCATTCCCCACCCCGGCCCCAACCAATAGTTTCCAAAAAAAAATGACTTGACCATCAGCCTTTACTGCAACAAGAAATATTCATGACTCAATTTTGAAGATTATATTCTTGGAGTTGACCTCTGTTGATCTAGGAGAGGTTAGGCCTGTTTTATGGATGGTATTACCAGTCTATATGGATTGAGGACTCCATAAGTAAAACAGTGGAATTTTGTTTTGTTTTTAATGTCTTCTCTAGGAACTCAGAACCTGAGAAGTCTGCAGTTGTAGTGCTGGGAATAAACATTGTGAGGACAACAAACGCAATCCTAGAAGTTTCAATTGATGAATTTCTGTCATTCACTTATATATCTCCTCGATGACGCCATTGGTGGACAGGCCCAATTGGCTCTAAAACCCATAGGAGATGTGATCCCAAAGCAACTGGGAACATTTCCCAATGTCTGTGCAGATCACCACTGAGGTTGTGAATAGCTTGGAGCTAATTGGCTGTGGTCAACTCAAGTTGGTTATTGGTGACAAACTCTCAGAACATCAATTTTTGCTGACGCTATTTATTAACCAGACATGTTTAATATGGAATAATAAAAAGTGATGTTGCCAATGATCATAAGAAATCAAGTTTCTCCCAGTTGATGAAGACACTTATAGATTTAGGTGCCAGGAGGTACACCACTGCAATTTCAGCCTCTTCTGATATCTCCCCTCCTTCTGTCCTTCAGTATCTAGCTCCATATTTCTGGTGTTTCATTAGATTACTTCATGGATGATGTCATCTTTGAGGACATATCCAAACAGGTTGTTGGTTATTGTTTGACATCTCTATTTCTCTGTATCCCCTTGATTTTGCAGCTTGCCTTGGCGATGTTTTCTACAACAATTGCAAATATTGACAGAAGAGTAAGAATGAGTGATATGTTGGTGGCAATCTTCCTACCTCCTCTGCCAACGAATCAAAAGAAAGACTGATGATTTGTCTGCATACATTTTAACAAGTGTCATTTTCATCGTGGCTTAACAGATCTTCTGGTGAATAGAATTGTCTATTAAAAAAATCCACCCTAACTTTAATAGCCTATTTGTGACTTATGCTGGTTCAGGACCTTGATGCTGGTAGGACATAAGATGGAATGATTTCACAAAGTTATGAAGTTGCTGGTTTCTCTTGGTTTGTTTCTGATCTAGACACTGCCAACTAAGTTTGGAGAGATTTCTTAGAGATGTAACCCGCCTTAAGAGTTCTTAGGGGAACTACTAAAAGAAGTCTATTGATCAGATGCAAAACAGAGGAAGGTTGTGTTAAGCTTTCTGAGTATCCTTACATCTTAAATATGTTTGGATTTACACTTTACACATAGAGTTGAATTGTCATTATTTTTTTCTAATGATCTGCTTCTATTTAATATAGCTTGAATATGCTCATCATTTTGATGTACAGAAATGTTATTGAAAATAAATGACTCTCTTTTTCAGTATGTTGTCTAACAAGAAGAAATACAGGGAAGTATGTAAAAGCACATGCTTTGGGGTCAGATGGGCCTGAGTTGACTTCTGGCTCTGTCACATATCACTTAGTAGCCTTGAGCAATCTCTCTGATCTTCAGTTTCCTGCTCACTCATAGAATTGTGTGGATTAAATGAAATAATCCATGCAAGATGCTAAGTACAAGGTCTGGTGCATATTAAACATGAAACAAATCCCTGTTCCTTATGCTCTTTTTTTTTTTATTTCAAATAAGCCCTTGGTAGTTTAGAACTAGAAAATGTAGGCTAGGAAAGAAATCTCCTCCTTTATTTAAGGAAATTAGACAGAACAATGCTGCCCAATAAAAATATAATAGGGGCATCTGGGTGGCTCAGTCACACGTCCCACTCTTGGTTTTGGCTCAGGTCATGATCTCACAGTGTCGTGAGTTTGAGCCCCGAGTTGGGCTCTGCACTGACAGGGCGAGCCTGCTTGGGATTCTTTCTCTCTTCATCCGTCTGCCCCTCCCTGGCTCACACTGTCTCTGTCTCTCTCAAAATAAATAAAAAACAAAAAGAAAGAAAAGAAAAGAAAAGAAAAAAATATAATGCAAACCACATATGTAAGTTTAAATGTCCCAGTAACTCCACCACAAAGTAAAAAGGTACAGGTGAAACAAATAATACATTTTATTGAATCCAATATATCTGAAATAGTATCATTTCAACATGTAGTCAATATAAACAATTATTAATGAGGTATTTTTCATTCTTTCCTCATACTCAGTCTCTGCCACTCTGTTTTCTTCATACTTACAATGCATATTTATTTGGACCAGCCACACTTCAAGTGCCAAGTAGCCACATGTGGCTAGTGTCTTCTGCCTTGGACAGCACAGTTAGAAACTTCCATTTTAAGTTTTTTTTAATGTTTCTTTTTGAGAGAGAGAGAGAGAGAGAGAAAGCAAGTGGGGGAGGGGCAGAGAGAGAGGGAGACACAGAATCTGAAGCAGGCTCCAGGCTCTGAGCTGTCAGCACAGAGCCTGATGTGGTGCTCGAACTCACAGATAGTGAGATCATGATCTGAGTTGAAGTCAGCCTCTTAACAAATTGAGCCACCCAGGTGCCCCCAAAATTTCCATTTTAAATGGGTCCTTGAGGAGGTTCGTTCTATTGCGAGGGTGGTGAATGTGGTAGGGGTGGTATAGACCAGTGCCTCTTAAACTGTAGCATCCACTAGAATCACCTAGAGAACAGGTTAAAATGAAAATTCCTGAGTCCTAACTCCAAAGATTCTGATTAATTAGTTCTAGGGTAGGGACCAAGAATTCGCATGCCCAAATTAATGCTGATATTGATCCATAGACCACATTTTTGAGTACCCATGGTACGAAGCCTCCGTCCTTAAGTTTTACTGTTAACTTTACTGTTTTCATTAGTTTTCCAAAAGAAGAGTAGTTATACCTATTTTGGCCACAGTGATAGAGATGAAGGGCTTTTCCATGGCACGTATATCAGTTTCTGTTCCTACCAGCCCCACATAGTTATAGGATTGAAAGCGTGCAACCCATTCTCTCTTGCTCTGACAAGTTGTTGAGCCACTAGGACCAATGTTTATTATATCTGGGGTGTCTCATCTCCTCCATCAAGTGGAGATCAGCTGGTTCCCATCTCTCCAAACCTAGAGCTCTGGTATGGGTCTCCCTAACCATGGCCCTCCTCAGCTGTAACCTCTCTTTTTGATCATCATAGGCTCTGCCATTATTGTTACATTGAATTTGCATTTCAAATAATTTGGTACAATGGATGTGCTGAATTTACATAATAATCTTGTCCTGATATCTGTGTAGTATGACTAACAATGTCTTTTATCATAGTATATATGAATTGTTTCTCCTTTTCCATGAGCATAAATGATACTAATATTTAGGCAGCAGATCGTCTGCCTAATTATATATCTTCCTATCATGTTCATGATTTCTGATATTGCCAGTACAAAGCAGTGTTGAATAATTATGGTAGAAATGGTGGGTTAGTTTCATGTTTACATATAACTTACAAGCATCTGCCATTTTGTTCTATCTAAGCAGTATTTCAGTCATCTACCTACCCTGTGGCCCTTCATGAAGATATTTAATAAGTGCTCAATAGCCTATTCTCTAAAAGAAGTTTTTAGAGCTTCTTTTAGAGTTTATAATTTCACTGGAGAGTACCATGCAGACAAAGAGGAAAATGTCCTAGTAATGTTAAAGTTCACTTAAACACCATTAAGTTCTAGGCACCCAGAGACCAGTACAATGGGGGGCAGAAAATGGACTGAAGAGACAGGTTTGAGTGACAGTTTCCAACATTAGGCCAGTTAGGCAACTTACTTACTTCCCTAAGGTTAGTTTTCTCATCTACAAAACAAGAATAACAAAACCCCTGGTTAATGGGGTGACTGTGAAGACTGAATGCATGTATAGGCTGTGGAGCTCAATAGAAGACAACTGCTATTATTGTTTCAAGAAAAAAAGGATCTCTAGGCTGCTAATGTGAAAAGGCACCATGAACAAGATAGCATTTGAGTTAGGTCTTTAAAACTGATAATATTTGTTTGGTCTTCTTTAAAAAAAAAATAAGGGATGCCTGGGTGGCTCAGTTGGTTAAGTGTCCGACTCTTGATTTTGACTCAGTTCCAGATCTCATGGGTTATGGGATCGAGCCCCTCATTGGGCTCTGTGCTGATAGCATGGAACCTGCTTAAGATTCTCTCTCCCTCTCTCTGCCCCTTCTCTGCTCTCCCTCAAGATAAATAAATGAACACTTTTTTAAAAAATTAAAAAAATAGTTCTGTACATGAACTATACATTCATTGTATCAAATATTAAAGGGATAATTTTAACAGGTTACTATGATTTCACCATTTTCATTCATTTTATGTTGGACAAGAAGTTAAATAGAATTATAGAATAGAATAGAATTATTCTTATCACCAGGGTTCAGCATGTCAAGTGTCCCCACATTCTAAAGCAAGGTACCATACCATCTATAAAGAATTTGCATTTTGGGTGCTCATTTGCCAGCATTAGCCCACCATCCACTTCATCCTTAAAAAAAAAAAAGGTGAAAAAGTCACTAGGAAGTAGAAAGTTTTGTAGAAAGAATGCCTTTAGGTCAGTGCCTCTCAAATGGAGGCAGTTTTGCACCCCAAGGGACATTTGGCAACGTCTGGAAATATTTTTGGTTGTCACAACTGGGGGGGGGGGTGCCACTAGCATCTAGTGAGTAAAAGCCAGAGAGGCTATTTAACATCCCTCAGTGCACGGGACAGCCTCCCGCAGGAAGTACTCATCTGGCCGCAAACACCAATAGTGCTATCACTGAGAAAAGCTGCCTCAGAGAGAGGGTTGTCCTAGAACAGGTGCACTGCTCTTGCCCACATCTGTGGGAGTTGTGCTTCTCTCTCACCCTGATCCAAGTCCAAAGCTTCAAGAAAACTATTTGGATCACTTGGCCAAGGTTCTTTGGGGTTTGGTAGACATGAGTATCAGTATTTCATTCCCTTCTGGAAAAACCCTGAAGAGGAGAGGCTGAGGGAAGCCATCAGTGGCAGTACTTGGAGAGTTCAATGAAACAAAGATCCCTGGTTTTCTGGGCCTCATGGACCAACTGTGGCTGCAATCATCTCAAAGGGGACCGCCTCTAGACCTGAAATGGAGAGGGACTACCAGGAGTGGAGGCTGAGAAGACAGTAGCACGAAACTAGGCAAGGGCAGCATACATCTTCCTGAGTGGAAAAGGGGCAGGAGGATCCTGTGGGGCGAGGGAGACAGTCTTTAGCGAACATCAAGATGGCCTCTGAAAATCAGCATTTAAACAGTTGTCACGCCCAAGGGGATGACCTTCCCATCTTCCCTTCCTCCCTACCTTCCTTCAACTCAGCAGGATAGAGAGGCAGCCCGTGAGTAGAAAGGAGGATGAAGGGACCAAGTGGGTAATTTTGAAGCAAACCAACCAATGCCCTTTTCCTACTGCAGGTTTCCTAAGCTGGGCCAGGAGAGAAGCTTACAAAAAATAAGAGCCTGAAGGGGCATCTAGGTGGCTTAGTTAAGTTCCAGCTTCAGCTCAGGTCATAATCTCAGGTTCATGGTGTCAGTGCAGAGCCCGCTTTTCAGATCTTCTGTTGCTCTCTCTCTCTCTGCCCCTCCCCCACTCACTCTCTTTCTCTCAAAAATGAATAAACATTAAAAACAACAACAACAACAACAAGAGACTGAAGATGTGATACTAGCCTGGGCCAGACTTTTTAATATCTGCAAATGACTATACAAGCTAAAGGGTCATCTTGGATACAGGAAGAATGAGTCTCTAGAGTTTATTTGAAAAAGGTAGTTGCTTGGAAGAATAGAGTTACATTAGATTTGGAACTTGCCAAGACTGGGCTCCTTCAATAAACTGGTTACATGCATGTATATAATAGACATGATACATAAACATATCTATACATACACATGCAGAGAATATGTCTGTGTATCATTATATAAGGGTATCATTATAATGATATAAAGATCATTATATCATTATATATGACAAACAGCTATATATATGTGGATGTATGTTTTCATATATTTGGATTATGCTATCTATATAAAGAGTTTTCTATTACGCTTTATTCACTCAGCATTTTACTATAAAATTTTTTTATGCATTGACATAAGCTGTCATATAGATATACCACAATGCATGTGAGCAACCCTAATTCTGTTGTTGAATATTTCAATAATAAATCACTAATTTACTACTGGAAATAACACTCCACTGAACATCCTTATGAATCTCCACCTATATTATTACATGCTGGCCTAAGATTATGAATTTTATTTTAGTGCTATTGATATTATTATCCAATTGTTTGAGAAATCTTTATCAAATTTTTAAATTTTTAATTGCAGTAAAAGACATATGGCTTAAAGCTTACCATTTTAACCATTTTTAAGTGAACAGTTAGGTGGCATTAATATATTCACATTTCTGTGCAACAAGTTTCCAGAACTTTTTCATTTTGTAAAACTGAAACTCCTATACCCATTAAACAACTCCTCATTTCCTTCTCCCCCTAACCCCTGTTAACCACCATTCTACTTTCTGTTTCTATAAATTTAACCATTTTAGATAACTCATACAAGTGATTCAGACAGTATTTGTCTTTTCATGATTGGTTTATTTTACTTAGCAGAATGTTCTCAAGATTCATCTGTGTTGTAGCATGTGATAGGATTTCCTTCTTTGTTAAGGCTGAATAATATCCCATTAAGTATGAATATATACATATACATAATAGGATATTATTCAATATATACTAAATTTTGTTAATCCATTCATCCATTGATGAACATTTAGGTTGCTTACATTTGTTGGCTATTGTGAGTAATGCTACTATGACTATGGGCATACAAATATCTCTTGGAGACTCTGCTTTCAATTCTTTGGGATAAAGGACTTGAATAGAAATTTCTCCAAAGATGATACAAAAATGGGCCATAAGCCTATGAAAAAAATACTCAACATCACAAATCATAAGAGAAATGAAAATCAAAACAACAATGAGATTCTACCTCATACCCATTAAGATGACTATTACAAAAACAAAACAAAATAAAAAATAACAAGATTTGGCGAGGATGTAGGGAAATCAGGGGTGCCTGGGTGGCTCAGTGGGTTAAGCATCCAACTCTTGATTTTGGCTCAGGTCAAGATCTCACCGTTTGTGATATTGAGCCCCGCTCCATGTTGCAGAACCTGCAACATTCTCTATCCCTGCAGAACCTGCTTGGGATTCTCTCTCTCATTCTCTCTACCCCTCCCCCATTCTCTCTCTCTCTCAAAATAAATAAATAAACTTAAAACAAAAAGATGTAGAGAAATCAGAACTCTTGCATACTACTTATGGGATTGTAAGATAGTGAAGCCACTATGGAAAACAGTATGGAGTTTTCTCAAAAAATTAAACATAGAGCCACCATATGATCAAGCAATCGTACATCTTTACACAGTAGAAGCACAGCATTACTTCTACCCCATTCTATTGTTCAAGGCATGTCACAAGACCAGACCAGGCTCTAAAGAAAAAGAAATAATGCCACCTCTTGATGAGAGGTGCAACATGTATGTACAGTCATGGAGGAATTATGCAAGCCTATCTTTAGAGACCCTTTATATAGATAATTTATTACAGGGATAATGATAGTCTTATGTTTTATTTTACATTTCTTTGATTACTTATGAGGGTTTTTTTTTTCATGTTTCCCAGTCATTTGTAATTCTGTGAATCACTAGTTTATGCTTTGTGACTTTTAAAAACTTTTTCCAGTAGTTTTTTAATTTTTTTGTAAAATGTTTTTGTATGTAGGGGTGCCTGGGTAGTTCAATGGATTAAATGTCTGACTTCAGCTCAGGTCAGATTCAGGTCAGGATCTTGAATTTGGTGGGTTCAAACCCCACTTTGGGCTCTGCAGTGATCGTTCCGAGCCTGGAGCCTGCTTCAGATTCTGTCTTCCTCTCTCTCTGCCCCTCCCCTGCTTGCATTCTGTATCTCTCACTCTCTCAAAAATAAATAAACATTAAAAAACATTTTAAGTCTTTGTATGTTAAGTTTGTTGCTTATGAGAAAATAGGATGTTAATCAATTTCCTATCAAATTTATTGTAAAACTCTTGTCATACAACATTAAACTTTTAAATGCAAAATGCATTCTAAAATTTTTAATTTTCAAGTAACAAAATCTGTTTAGTTTTCTTGATAACATATTCAGTGACAATATACAAAATACATAATTATAGTGAATATTCATTATCTTTTGGGCAGTGCAACATCTTTAGGCCTTTCCTAGTTTGATGGAATTTCCAATTGTCTGTGTTTGGTACTGAACAACGCACATACTCCTGGGGGTATATACATGTGGTTTACGAGGCGCAGAGAGAAAATATTGAAATATTTCCTTTTATTTACTTTATCTTTAAAAAATATAGAAATTAAATTTTACCAATACTTAGTATAGACACTAACTGGGACCTTTGTTTGGATCACATATCAGGTATATGGGGATAAATGAGAGAAGATCGCACTCTAAAAAACATGGAAGGCTGATGGTCCCACCCTTTATTCCTCTTGAGAAAATTTTATGTGTTGCCATTTACATGTGACTGAAAAGATCTACAGATTATAGTACCCAGCTTTATTTAAACTATCCTTTATAGGAGCCCGGCTGTATGAGTTAGAAGAGCATGCAACTCTTGATCTCAGCGTCATGAGTTCAAGCCCCACATTAGGTGTAGAGATTACTTTAAAAAAAAGTTTTTTATTTAAAAAAAAACAAAAACTATCCTTCAAATATAGACAAGTACCTAGAAAATTGCCCGCATATAAATGCGGATTGGATACACTATTATCAATGCAAACATAAGGGAACAATGTGAAAATAGTGAGGTTGACACTCTACTTCTTATTACCTACCTTAAAAGCTCATCAACTCTGCCAAGAGATTGGCTGGAACAATTAAAATGAAAAAGAAGACTGTTTGACATACAGATGTACACTTATGTCCCATGTGTACGTTGCATTTGGATAGTTAATGGTAGCATGAAGTCACTATGATTCACAAGATGGTCTGCATAACCATCAAATATGTAAAGACAAATCTCTCTAACTTTTCTCAGATATCAAAATTCACATGACATTTATTCACTATTTAAATTTTTCCCCTAAGCTTAATGATATATACTGAGCTTAATGTTTATACTGAAGTTTCTTACTTAACATCTTCCTGAGGGAAAATTTTCAGCTGTGATGGCCGTTAAAAATGAGTATTGAGATAAACTCAAGAAACAGTCCTTTGGGGGCACTTGGCTGGCTGAGTTGGAAAAGCGTGCAACCCTTGACCTTGGGGTTGTGAGTTTGAGCCCCGTGTTGGGTGTAGAGATTACTTAAAAGTAAAATCTTAAAAAAAAAAGGATAAGAAACAGTCCTTTGGACAGTCTCTCAAAAATAGCTAAATCAATATTTTAGTGATGCAGACTTAATCATGGTGCTATTAAGAAAATATTGTTTATAACCATTTTGGGGTATAAGTAAAATACATTAGTACTAATAATGCAAAAATAAACATAATAAACCAAATACATTAATTTCTATTTTTGTTTTTATCACAGCATTTAAACATGTATATTTGTTTAATTTTTATATATTGTCTTATATAACCACATATAAATAAATAAATGCTTATACAGGAATATGCTGGCTCACACAATGGGCAAATTAGAAGTAGGGATCTTTTGTTAAATAAAACTTTTTTATTAGTTATTGTTTATTTCTACAAAAAAATATTTTGTATAACCTATAAGATAAGATTGTTGAGTATAAAATAATAGGAAGTGAAAAATTTAATCAAAATCATTCTAAATCACACGGTCAGAATATGCATTTTTAATAGTTGCTTTGTGGCAATGAATTCTCTGTTGAATTGTGGCATCAATGAATTGATGATTTCAACGCTTATTTGCTCCAGTATCTCATTTTCCAGAGAAATCATCTCCAGTTGACTTGCCAGTTTTCTTCAGATACTGCAGACCGTAAGTAGTTTTAAGGACCTTTTAATTTTGAAACTATATTTGCCACTGGCAACTGAAATGGGTGGTGACTTATAGCCTCAGAGCTGTCAGGATATTTGAAAATGTATCCAGTAAGTTATTGCTGCAAGCATTTCAATATGGAAATTGCAATATTTCAGAGGAAATCTATGTAGATTCCAGAAAACAGCTTAAATATTTTAATTTCTCAAATATTCATGATCCTTAAATGTGATATTTGCTGTTGTAGTCATCAATAGATACCAATTGTAACTTTCAATGTAATTGTAGTGTTTCATTTATATCCTTCATATTTCATCAAATGGCATTACCTAGCACACCAGAACAGGTATAGTATTCTCCTGGCATCATAAAATTTTCCTTAATGACAATATTATTGAATCTGATACAGAAAACAAAATTCTGAAAACAAGATTCCTCACTTGGAAATTTTGGTTTTGGACAGAGTCAGGCTGACTATAGGATTGGTCTTCTCCCTTGTACTTTTTTAGATTCATATCTATGTCCAGATATTGTAATTTCTTCAGCAACAATAATATATTTTTCATAAAAATCATAACCATAATTTCTTTTTTAAAAAAATTTCTTAATCTCTTTGACGTTTCAAGGGTATTAAGTCATGAGTTTCAGTTTCTGCAACATTTTGCTTACAATTTTAATGCTTTAAAAAATATGATAAATTAGAGCTAAACAAATACATATAAATGTTGATACTTTTTCAAGTATTCTTTGGCTTCTTTTCTAGAATATATATCTTTATTAATGCCATCAAAAATTCTAGAAGGGTTTTTCACCTGCCTCTGCTTGTGTTTTTATTTTTATTTATTTTATTTTATTTATTTTATTTTATTTTTATTTAAAAAGTTTTTAATTAAGTTCTAATTTCAGTACTGTTAACATACATTGTTAATATGTTTCAGGTGTACAATATAGTGATTCAACACTTCCATACATTATCCTGTATTCATCATAAGTGCACTCCTAAATCCCCATCACCTATTTTCATTCATTGCCCCCCCCCAAACCTCCCTTCTTCTACTTGTGTTTTTAGTAACATAATGTTACCAACTGCATTTCCTACCACAAATTCAGCAATGACTAAATACTTATATTTGGTATATTTTATATCTTTAACTTTTATTGAGGCCAAAAAGTACTTGTATAGTCTATGCAATATAAAAAGCTATTCAGAGTGTTGCCAGAGAGTGTTTTGCTGTCTCATTTCCTCTTGGTTTAAAAAATGCACAGAAAGCAGAATATAGGATAGTCTATCATATTCAAATATCATCTGTTTCAATTTGTTATGTTTTCCATGCACATTTATGTTATTATTGTATCCAGATTTTAGATTTCCAGATTTTCTCTTGTAAGTGGTCTACTAAAAATACATACATAATTCTTCTTTGCTTATGTCACCTCCTGGGCAGAATTGCTCAAAAGATTTGCATGTAGAAATAAGACTTGCAATTTTAAAGTCCCAGATCTAACAACGATTATCATCTGTTCTACATGGCTTTGACCGTATGTGTATATGAGTGTAGGAGCTTATGGGCTGGTGAAAGCCTACCATTAAATATTCAGGAATTTTGTGAACCAGTTGTTGAAAAAAATCAGCCTTATTAGGAGTGTTTACACCATTGCAATTGGCAAATACCACAAATCAGAGCTTTTTTTCATCTCTTTTTTAAGAGAGTCAATTTATCAGCACACCACTGTCTGTATCTGAAATGATTGAATGATAATTAGCATTGCTCACCTTATCAAATAATCTTATTCATTCCATTTGTTATAATCTTAATTTTTGGTTTTGTATTTCAGCCCCTAAATAATGTACAGTATTAGTATTTGTTAATGATGTTTGTATTATGCATATCATAATGTTATCAAATTTTACTATGGTTTCTACTAAATGAAGGAAATTCCCATTGTCATTCAGTTGTATAGATTATTCTCTGAAGGCTAAATTGTTTTGCTAAACACATAAGTATTTATGGTACACATTTACTAATAGCCTGTTAATATTTTTTTCATCTTCAAATAGTTTATTTCCTGTAGCATCAATAATTATCTATTTTTTTCAAAACAGTTTTTAATTTTGAACCCTTAATAAAATGTTTGTGGTGCATTTCACTCTATTCCTGTTTTACAACACTTAAGTGACAAATCTGCCAATCTATACCTCCATTCTCTTTATTCAGCTGTTTTTTTCTTTAAGGGATTTACATAACTTTTTTTCGAAAGAATCCTTTCAGCTTAAAATAAAAGTAACAAGAGTTAGTTATTTTCATCAGTTGTCAGTATTCTTATGGAAGAAGTTTCCAGAGTCTTCCTACCTGTACTTTCTTCTGGAAGATAAACTTGTCCTATTTGAGATGGGTAATCTTGACAAGAGGGTTTTTCAAGTGTATTTCATTTAATGGATTCTACATGTTTTTTTTACCCTCTCACTTTTTTAAGAAGAATTCATCCATTCTTACTGACATGGAAATAGAGGGTAAATTCACCTCCTGCCCCCTCTGTGAAGTCTGTGCTAGAATCTTCTGAGACTAATCATTTCCTTTTCTTTCTTCTCCCTGGCATTCAATGATCCTAACTTATTTTTTTCCCATCTTATTGTATAGTGGATTATCATTTTTTATTTTTCTGATATGATATACTATTTTCTTATGTTTTGAATATCTGGGCAAGGATAATGTGATCACTTAATACATTTACTTTAGAATGTGTAATCGTTTAAAATTATATTTATTTAGTGAGCCCTTAAGCCTTAACAGCAATTAAAATTGTGTGATAAAATTTTCACAGCATAATAATGACTATGATATAATTAGATCATTGTGTGGTAATGGTAAATAAATATTACTTATTCTATAGTGAGTCATTGAAAGTACTCTTGGGCTTAAATTGGAAACTCTGCAGTATCATTTTAGTAAAAATAAACAAATGACAGTACTGTTAACTACAAAATGAAATACGAAATTTAGCTACATTTTTCCAGTAGGGAATTTTTCTTTTTTCATTTTAAGATATTTTCTGATGAGCTCATGAAATTTGTGAAAAGTAGCTTCCAGTATTAGAAGCATTGTTAATTGTTACATCAACAAAGTCTTTTGTTTGCTAAACTTGTTTTTTCTTTGTGAATCAAAGGAAAATGATATCTATGGACTCTATTATAAAAAGATATTTTACTTGATTAGTTAGGGAACTGTTATAATAAATATACAAATAGCCTATCTTTGAAACCTAAGGAAATTATAATAAAAATATAAAAAAATATTTCAAAATAATAAATATGTCTCCACTGTGAATGTCATGGTCTTAGTTGTCATGCCCTTGTATGGAACACAACCTGGACATCTGTAAGCAGCAGATGTGCTTCCACACATTCATAGGGTCTAGAGACCATTTCATTAGGATAGTGTAAGTACTAAGCAAGGAGGCATTACTGTTACCACAAATAAAAACAAAATTTAAAGTTATTAATCTGATCCATCTATTCCTTTGTGATTTCCTCCATTGGTGTGACATCTGATTTTGCTTCTAGAGTTATTTCCCTCTCTGAGATCAAACACTGATCATCCGTATTTTCTGCTCTTTTTTACATTAAAAAAACCTTTTAATTTCTGTTAGGCTTATTTGAATGCATGATATACAGTAAGAATCTAATTTTCTCTCAAATTTTTATCTATTGTATACTCACCCTTTATTTCATAATCTTTCTCTACTCATTTCCAATGTCATTTTTATCATAACAATTTTTGATAGTCTGCTTCTATAATATCTCTTTCATTTGTACCTATTCCTGTACTTTTAGCATGCTATTTTATTCAGCATAGCTTTATAATACATTTTATTATTTGGCGAGATGGATCTTCACTCATTAAGCTTTGCTTCCTTCTTTTCATAAGACATTTTTGCCGATTTATTCCTTCAAAGTATAATATAGGACTTGAAAGCGTGGAGATAAAGAGAGAAAAGGTATTTCAAGGAAGAGTAAAGGCAAAGAACTTCCAGTAAATAGATGGAAAGCCATGTTGAGTTTGAAAAAGGAAGGTCAAAAAATAGTTGGGGAGAGGGAGGGAGGTAAACCATGAGAGACTCTTGAATACTGAGAACAAATTGAGGGCTGATGGGGGAGGGGGAGAGGGGAAGGGGGGTGATGGGCACTGAGGAGGGCACTTGTTGGGATGAGCACTGGGTGTTACATGGAAACCAAGTTGACAATAAACTATAAAAGAAAAAAAATCAAATGATTCCAAGACAAAAAAAAAAAGAAAGAAAAAGGAAGGCCATCTGTTTTTCTAATCTCACCCATCTTGAAGCTAAAATTTATCCTCTGATATCAGCTCACCTAGATAAGAGAATTAGAGAGGGAAAAAAAATACATACATACTGTAATAGAAATCTGTATGAATACTGCAGGCTAACACAGCACTAGCTTATTGAATTTACTCTTCAGCACATGGTGTCTAAATAGAAAGTTTCTGAAAATATTCTGAGAAAGTAAAATTGTATTTTTGTAATGGTTTTTCCTAAACCTGATATGGGCTTCACACTGCCCTCCCTGGAAACCTTACCTCTCACCAAGTTTCGTGAAGTGTCATATATTCTTTTAGTAAATCTGAGTCAAGATTCAAGGAAGCCCTAGTTTTATAATTGAGAGGTTTTGGCCTGGTTTCATTTTGAGGTTTTGGGGATGATAGAAACTCAAAACAAAATGAAAGCTCTTTAAATCCTCAAACCTCCATTTTGTAATAAATATATTGTAATGTTCTCTCTTCTGGCCCAAATGAAATTTGTAATAAATTAACCTACCTACATATAGATTTTTAAAAGTCAATATAAGTCTAACTTTCATATACAGGATAAATAGAAGGAAAGAAATTTATAATTTCAATATGTAAGTGCTTGGTCACAGTCACACTGAAACGTGTAAGGAAATTGTTAGATATTTGCTCTCTGTATAGCAATCACAGTGAATAAGACTGCTACAAAAACAGAATGACGGAGTGCATGTCTGCTTTCTGAATGCATTCCAGAAGTACTATAAACTCTTGACATTTCTAAGGGACAGATCTTCATGGATCACCAAGTATGACATTCCCAATATTATAATGAGATGGAAGACTAGATTGACTATGATAATCTCAGGTATGTGGTACAGAAGTGAATACATATAGAACCAGGGAGAATGGGTGGAAGACCCCCCAAAATGAGCTCTCAAGCCAAAATTCCAAAATATGTAGGAAAAATTAACCCCAAGAAATTCAGCCAATAGAATCAACAATCAGGAGATAGAGTCACTCCCCCCCCAAATTTTTTAAGTATAGAAGAACTGAAAATAATTTTATCAAGTCATCTTCAATTAGCTCTGTAGCTACATAAATAATATAATTTCACTTCCAAAAGACCTGGTCTTTTTCAGTAGGTTACTTCTAACAGTGATTATGTACATGGAGTGAGAACTACATCACCTGAGCTAGATTTTTATTGCTTTTTGTTAAGTAAATCTCACATGCCACTTGAGGGAGAAAAAGCTTATTTCAAACCAAATTTTTTAAAAAAAACATTAACCAACCAGTAAAAAAAATCTCAGGGGACTATTGGCCTCCTAGAAGTTCAGAATCAGAGACCTCAGAGTCTCCACCAGAACCTCAAATCTCTCAATACCAATCATAACACCTGTCTAACCCTCTTTCGGTGAAATCACTGCTTCTACGGCCCATGCTCCTTTCTAACTTTAAATAAAGTTCTTTCTCACACTAATTAGAACATGACAGGGAGTGAAGTAAGGTCAGGAACCCTGGAGCAGAAGTAGGTTTGAATCCTGGCTGTCACTCACCAGTTATAGGAACTTGGACAAATGACGTACCCTCTCTGCATCTCCATTTTTTCACCTGGTAAATGGGGCTAATACTGGTATGTATTGCATCTGGTTGTTGTAAAACTTGAAAGCTAAATTTTAGGAAGGGCTTGAGACAGTGTCTGGAAAACAGCCAGTGCTACCTAAAGGTTGCAGGCAGTCCAGCCTTGGTCTTCACTGCTCTCTTTGAAAACGAGAAAACTGTTGGAGTCCCAGCTAAGGATCCCAGGTCTTTGTATGATTTCTCATATTGCATGATTTTTATTCTCTGTCCATCCTTATCAGGCTCCAATTTGGCAATACTCTTGGAAACCAGGTTCCTAGACTAGGCCTGTATCTCTGCCATGTAGAATGTATTCATGCAGCAACTTCAAGTCAATGCCTACTTCACTTCCATGAATATGTCCAAAACTTACTCATATAGGGAGCAGGAACGTCAGTTGACAAAATGAGGTTTCCAAGAGCTTTTCGTTGTGTTTTTACAACTGAATTAAATTTATATTGTGAGTCCCCACACTCTTGGATGGTAAAGACTTAATATGAGTTCATTCAAATGCAGACTCCCCGGCTTGCCCCAGAATTCTGGAGGCCATACGGTTCACAGAGTCAAGGTGTCAAGATGGAAAGAGAGAGAATATTTGGTTGCCAGTAGATATCTACACTATCATCCACTCAGAGGTTCTGGTTCCCTTCTAGACCTCAGTCATTGGTCACTGCTGCCAGTATGGCACCCTCCTGCCCTACCCTGCCATTCCCATCATTAAAGCCTCTCTAAGACCCTAACTCTCCTCTGAGTCACACTTCTGTGTGGGAAAATTCTACTGTAGGGCACTGCTCAAATCTGGGGAAAGCTTGCATTTTCTGGTCCTAGACTCATTTGTTGTTGCAATGCCATACTCTGACACAAGGAATTCTGTTAGGCTTACACCACCCAGACCACAGTTAGGCTTCCTCATCAGGCTGGTGGCCGGGACTAGAGCTCACCTCTCTTCCCTCACACCCCCAGACACCACCCAGGGGCAGAAGCCTGGGTTTCCTCTCTTCCCTACCTCCAAGCTTATCCAGTTTCCTCAATCCTCAGCTCACCCAGCCCCCCACCGCACAACTGACCCAGAAAGCCATTAGGTCTCATCATGCACCCTCTGCAGCTCTCCATCATTCAGGACAGGGGATCTTTGTTTACCTCTGTGAGGGAGACACTGACTCTGATTCATCATGTATTCTTCCAAACAGGAAGAGGCTTTTTCGAAAAATGGTCACCTGTTAACTTCACAACATTTTTAAAGTCTACTTTCTCCTATGCTGTGACTTTCCCAAGGACAGGAAGGCAGAATGCCTCATGTCCCAAAGTGGAAGTACACAAAAGGAGGGAGAGAGTTGGGGGGAATAGGAAACATGAGAAAACACATCAGCGGGAATCACACAATTTCTCACCTTATTACCTTTTTTGATGACATTGAATCAAATTGAGGCAAGTCTATGATCAAGGGAAATATTTGCTCAGCTCCAACTGTAGGCCAGCATCATGCTCAATGCTGGGGGCACAAAGATGAATAGGACTGGGCCCCGGTGTCATCACCCAAGTAGATCTCATTCTCTCCGCTGCTTCTTCTGCTTTATTTAAGCTCATGTAATTTTTCAGCTATAGTATCACCTTCTCGCTGGTTTCTCTGCTTAAAATCTCATTGTCCAGTATTATGTGCCTGCTACTTATCCTTCACTTTTACTAAAAGAATCATATCAATCTTTTACTTAAAAATTTGCTGTGGTTCCCATCATCCTTGGGACAAAATGTCAGGCACAGTCTTAGTTCTTAAAATTATTTCCTTTAGTTCTCAAAGCAATGCTATCAGATAGCTATTGTGATCTCAATTTTATAAACAAGGAGACTGAAGTTCAGAGAGCTTAAACCATCCTGACCAAGCTCACAGAGCTGACAAGATTAAGGCTCAAAATCAGCTTTCTTGTCTCTAGACCCACTGCTTTTAATACAAGACTGAATGTTGCGGTCTCCTTAATTCATCTCCCCTCTTACATTAAGGAGTGATCTTTATAGTAAGACTATCACTACAATTACTATCATGACTACTATCACTACAACAAATAACTGTAACCTTGGATTTCATGCCCTCATTTATCTTCAATATAGAGAAGAAAGGAGGAGAAAGACACTTACCTGGTTGGCCAAGTCGGTCAAAGAGCCAAACGAAATTTGGCAGTCCATGGGTAACAAATTGCGAGCCAAATCACCCTTGCATGCAGTATATTTTATACAAAGACTTAGAGATAAAATACTTAGTGACTTGTTCCAGTTTATACACCATCATTGTGAAAGCAGAATAAAAATTCCACTCTCCTGAATCCTCTGTCCACTAAGCCAAAATGCAACACGTACATCCACTAATCTGAACAAACAGAAACCTTGCAATAAGTTAGCCCTGTGTAACACACAACTTAACACATTTGAAAGCTTTAAAACATGACAATTAATTGCATCTCTAGGAAGCATGTGGTACAGCTAAATGGCGATTCACAGGCAAACCTCAAAAACACCAACATTGCTTATGACTGTAAACCTCACTCAAAATTTTTTCCCTAGTGGTTTCAATATTCAGTTGGAAGAGTGACAGTTGGAGTTAATGGTTTTCTTTTCTCACTTTTCTTCAGAAACCAATCCATCTCACTACTGCATTGCTTTGCAATCTTTTTAAAACCCATGGCCTCTTTGGATAAACCTGAAAATCTCATGACGCCGTTCCCCCCACCTCTGACTCCCACCCTGTCCAGTGGGTTTTGTGTGTGCAGAAAGTAAATTCTATTTCCTGCATATCACGTCAGACAAGAAAAAAAACGATGGCATTTAAGCTTTCAAATTATTATGTGAAAAAGGCATTTTGCTTTCCAAATATAAAAATATACTTTGACATTTTTTTCCCCAAATCACATATCATCCACTCGTAACACTCCACCCTGTCTTCCTCCTTTTTCCAAACATTGCCTGGACAGCTACAAATGACAGACTGAACACATTCCCTTATCTCCTCCAACAAAATAGTGGTAAAGGAATAAAAAAGGAAAAGGAGAAGCTTGTTCACACTTTTGGAAGATGTAAAGCCAGTGGCGGAGTGGTGGCGGATGTGACAGAAGACGAAGCTTAAACCTACAATTCATACCCAAGGGGACACCGATGAGAAGTGCACTTATTTGCCCTGGAGAACTCAGGAGCCACCACAGGGGGACACATGGCCAGGGGTAAGGCTAAGCCAAAAAAGCGCATGGTTGACCTGAAATTCCAGAAGTGCGTTCCTGTACCTCCTTCCTCTATCCCCATGCAGACACGCCAGCAGCCAAACGCTCTACTGCCCACAACTGACAGCCAGGTTCTGTTCTCCAGTGAAAGTGAAAGGGAAGGCCTGTATTCAGTAGCACCCAACACAGCAGAGGGTGACAGGGAGGTACAAGACTATAAAGGGGGTAGTCAATCGGAAGTGTTGCATTCTGAATAACGGGACCTTCAGCCTAACGAGGCGTCTACCTCCAGGAGGAGGTTGAAGGATTCATCCCTAGAGATATTGAATGACGACTACATACCAAAATTGTGTGTATGTGTTTGGGGGAGGGAAAGGGATATGCACCTATGAAACAGTCAGTTCTCTAGCAAATAACCTTAAAGGGGTGACAACCTTATATCTGAGGGCTTTCATATTAGTTTGCCAGACCTGCCATAAGCACAGGTTGGGTGGCTTAAATAGCAGTGGTTTATTTTCTGAGTCAAGGAAGTCTGCGACCAAGGTGTCATCAGGGTTGGTATCTTCTAAGATCTCTGTCCTTGGCTTGTAGGTCATTGTCTTCTGCCTCTGTCTTCACACAGTCTTCTTTGTTAGGATGTCTTAATTTCCTCTTAAGGACACCAGCCATACAGGATGAGGGCCTACCCCTATGGCCTCTTTTTATCTTAATTACCTCTTTACAGACTCTGTTTCCAAATACAGTAAGTAAAACATTGGTTTGTGAGCATAATTCATTCTGGAAACATGCTTGTAATCCAAAGTACTTGTATATCAAAGTGAATTTCAAGAACCATTGGCTCAGTTGTGGTCATGTGACATTTGGCATCATGTACCAACTTACATTGCAAGACATCGCTCATTTATCAAGTTAAAATGTTTTAGAAATGTCTGCATGTCTTGTGGAACACTCACAGAATGAGTTACTTGCAATCCAAGGTTTTACTGTACTGTCACATTCTGAGGTCCTGGGGATTAGAATTTCAACATATGAATTTGGGGGAAACATGATTAAGTCTATAATAGCTTCTAAAAGATTTTTAGCATTTTATTCATAATCAAGGCAATCAAGGATCATTAGGCATATGAAGAAAGTTCTCTAAACACACATACACACTCATTCACTCAAAGATATCTCAAAAAAAGATAATTTAAATAACAAGGGAAAACCTCAAAGATACCAATTAATATCTTTGGAGAAATACAAGAAAATCTTGTATCAATTGAACCAGAGCTAAATATTAAAACAAAAAGAGCAATCAGAAACAAAGAACTTGAAAAATTAAACTTGAAAATATGTTAACAAACTATAAGTAAGCAAAGAAGTGGAGAAAAGAGAAAGTCCAGGAAATCCCTCAGAAAATTGAACCCCTCAAAATGTAAGAAACTGGACACATGGGAGCAAAGATAGAGATTAAGAAGCTCAATCTAAGAAGTTATAAATCCAATTAATAAGAATTTCAGAAAGAGCAGAGAAAAAAGGAGGAGATGATATCATCAACGAAATAGCACTAAATTTTCTCAAATCTCTCTCTGCAACCTGTGTCTTTCCCTTGAACTTCAGACTTGAATGCCCAACTCAGCTGCCACTCAGTATCTCCAGTTGGATGTGTCAAATGGGCATCCCAAAATTAAGTGCCCCAAATGCACCCTTTTTGCATAGTCTCCTATCTGCATAAGTGAAATTTTTATTTTTTTCAGTTGTTTAGACAAAAAAAAAAAATCTCCACAAATACCTCCTACTTTATAAAAAAAAAATAACTAAAAATTAATCACAGACAGAATGTAAAATATAACGCTATAGCTCTTCTAGGGGGAAAAAATGAGAGGAAATCTGTGCAACTTGGGTTTGGCCAAATTTTTGAACATGAATCCAAGAACATATGACTTAAAAGAAAATGGATTTTATCAAAATTAAAAGTTTTTTGCTCTAAGAAAAGCACTATTAAGAAAATAGAAAGAGTCACACACTGGGAGAAAATAATTGCAAATCACACAGCCAATAAAAAACTTTTGTCTAGAATATGTAAATAACTGTCACAATTCAGCCATAAGAAACAAAGAAAACAAACATATCAGTTTAAAAAAATGAGCAAACAAGTTATGTGGACACTTCACCAAGAAGATATAGAGATGGCACATAAGGATATGATATTCAACAGGGCGCCTGGGTGGCTCAGGCAGTTGAACATCCGATTCTTGATTTTGGCTCAGGTCATGATCCCAGGGTTGTGGGATCGAGCCCCGTGTTGGGCTCTGTGTAGAGCATGGAGCCTGCTTAAGACTCTGTCTCTCTCTCTCTCTCTCTCTCTCTCTCTTTCTCTCTCCCCCCCCCCAGCTTGCACACATGCTCTCTCTCTCTCTAAAAACAAACAAACAAAAGATGTTCAACATCATCAGTTATCAAAGAAATGCAGATTAAAATCCCAAGGAGATACTACATATCTCTTGAAATGGCTAAAATTTTTAAACTCTGCAATATCACATGCTCACGTGTATTCAAGAGCAACTAAAACTCTGATGGGAATGCAAAAAGTTACAGCCATTTTGAGGAAAACGTTTGGAAGTATCTTATAATGCAAATGATAAGGAGGGCCACATTTCTTGTTGTCAGAGAAGGAACAGAAGTTAACGAACAAGCAAAAGGTAGAACCCCATTGTGCTGTGTTGCAGTGGAAAGTCTCAGGGTAAACTCATGATTTTTTAAACATGTACACAGAGAATAGAAACAAATACAGATTTGTGTCTGCATGAGTTGTAATAGCTAAATAGACAAATATGTCTGTCTACCTATTTATCTCTCTCTCCTACCCAAAGCTGCTTACGAGCCCCAGAAGCAGTGAAATCCCAGTAGCAACCTAGTACCTAGATTTTGGTTTTGAAATACCATTCTAGGGGTGCCTGGGTGGCTCAGTTGGTTGAGCGTCCAACTTTGGCTTAGGTCATGATCTCACAGTCTGTGGGTTCGAGCCCCGCGTTGGGCTCTGTGCTGACAGCTCAGAGCCTGGAGCCTACTTTGGATTCTGTGTCTCCCTCTCTCTCTGCCCCTCTTCTGCTCACTCTCTGTCTCTGTCTCTCAAAATAAAATAAAGACATAAAAAAATTGAAATACCATTCTATAATAAAAGAAACCAGGGTTTCTTGGACAAGTGGTTGATTCCAGCATTGGAGCAAGGAAAATAAAAGGTGAGCCTGGGAATCTTTTGTGAAGACATAAAGGAAGTGGTATTCAAAGAAAAGAAAAATGAAATAGACTTGTGTAAAGATTAAATAAATAAGAAAGAAAGGGTGACTGTCCTTTACAAAATTCCAATTAATAAGCATGTGGGGAATAAGGGAAATAGAAAATCATCATTAGAACACCACAGTAACGTGTACCTGAGTCCCTGATTCTCATGGGAAGGCAATATTGGTTAGTATCGTCTACTTCACATTTCTTTCATGTGATTAGAGAAGTTGAGAGTTCTATCTGGCTTTTGTCACAGATATTTTAAGTTTCTGTCATGTAAATTCAATAAAATCCCACAAAGAGGAAGAGAAGACTCTAAAAGTTTCATTTGACTACTGCATTCGAAAGTGATGGTGGGCTGCCAGCGCCCTGGTCATTGAGAGTGCAAGAAGAGTAACTGCTGAAAGAAAGCGTTTCCCCATGTTGGAAGGGCTCATCCTGTCCTTTCCAAACTCTGGAGGTTTCATACGTGTCTTTCTTCCCACTAATAAAAGTTACTTCCTGGTACCTGGTGCTGTGTGGCTCACCGAGTGCCCTTTGGCCAAGTAGGGCTTGGCTTCAGACTATTTCTGTTCATGGGCCAGAACATGGCTCTGCCATGATAGGAGTCCCTCTTCTCCCAGGGCTCTCCCTGCGAAGACTTCTCTGACTCCCCACTGTACCCCTTCCCACATGCTGAGCCCCATCTCTCAGCCCTGATTACACTAGACATTGGTGATTTGCTTGTCATGCCCCCTATGCTGTGATCTTGAGGGCAGTGCCTCCATCTTGGTGCCTGACATGTAGCACTTAGACAAAACAAAACAAGATGGAGGAGACCAAGGCAATACATGGTGGGTCTGCATATATAGAGGATCCATGAGAGGTGTCATCTTAATGCCTGGACGCCAGGCCATGGGGCCCTGAAGTGAGCCTTAGATCCTGAGGCTGTTGAAGCAAGTCCTAAGGCCATGAGTCAGTGACCCTCAGGATGACTTGGGATCTGGGTTTGCTGATATTTCTCCCCAAGTTTCTCTTGGTGGTGTTAGTGGCCACCAGAAAGGCAGAGAATGGAAAGGGAGTCCGCACATGAAACATCCCCAGAGCACTTCCTGCTGTATACTTAGAACATCATGGATCAACCCTTCACTCCACACAGGAGATCAGAGGGAAAGCACTGGGGCTGGGACCGGGGTCCACTTCGGCTGGCTCTGAGTCTTAACAACAGTGTCCTGAGAAGCCATTGACAGGGAAGGCCAGCCCCATGTCCCACTGCTAAGCCTGGAATAACTTTAATGACCAAGAGTTTTTCCCTTGAATTGTAGCTGCTCATCACTTTCCTCTCTGCCCACCCACTCAAAACACCTTACAGGCTTGCCGATGAAATGAATGAATGATAAAAGTTTCGTTTGAGGAACATCAGATTCTACCATGTCCAGCAACGCCTCTCAACAACCATTTACTTAACGACTATCATGAGCATTTGATGTACATTAATCCCTTCAATCCTGAGAACAAATGATATAGTATTATTCCCTTTCTGCAAATTTTGCAAATTAAAAAAAAATATTTCTCAGAAAGAGTAAAAATTTGCCAGGCTACCTTGTGTGGCTGAAACTAAAAGCAAGTCTGTGTCTCACTGGCCATGTTCTTTCCTCCATATCTCATGGTCACCTCAGAGAACTTTTAGAATACTTCCGACTGGCAAGTAGAGTTTAATTTTCCTTTTAAGGAGTGAGTATACTGAGGAACAGAAAGACTAACCAAATATCGCTGCTGACTTCTGACTTTAATGATGTCTACTACTGACATCTCACAGGTACAATCCCTACAATCCTCTAGAAGGAATAACCCTAAGAAGTCCAGCCCAGGGACTTCCTTCAGTGACCTGACATTGTCAGAACTTATCTGAGCACTGGGAAGATGTCTCCCAAGTTGACTGAGGTAGTATGTCTCTATAGTTGCCACCAGTTCCTTCTCTCTTAGTACATATGTGACATTCCACGTTGAAGATGGGGTCTGTCCTTCCATCCCTTTGACTTTGGTCTGTCCCATGACTGCTTTGACCAAGAGCCACAAGGAGAGGCATTAGAGCACCACATATATGAATGAGGAAGCCATGTTGGACATCTAGCCCTAGCTGAGCCTTCAGATAACTCCAGCCCCAACCCTTTCAGACTGCAACTACATAAAAGATCCCAAAGAAGAACCACCTAAGTGAGTGCAGACATCAAATGGAACCTAGAGATAATCACAAATTGTTCCAGGACATTCCAGTTTGTGGTGGCTGGTTATGCAGCACTAAATGACAGGAACCTTGCTGGTGCCACTTTACAATAGAGACCGCTGGTTAACAGACTTTTTGAGGCATTTCACAGGAGAGAGGTGGAAAATTCAAAGTAGTCTCCCACCTTCTTCTTCAGCATTGCCCCAAAATCTCCAAGAACAGGGGAGGGAAGCTTCCTGTCTCTTGGCTTTACCTTCAATAATGGCGAGATTGTAAGAAAGGAAATATCAAAACTCTAGAGAAAGAAGGCACGGCAGGGTAGGACAATGGGTAAGGATGGAGTGGGGAGAATTCCAATCACAGGGGGTAGTCCCCTGTTCTCTTTCATCTCCATGCTCTGTTCATCCTTTTTTCTTCTGGAATGCTTCCTCCACCCCCATACCCACCATTCCACTCCACAAAGTTTAACTCTTAACCCAGTGCTCCTTTAGCACTCTGTCACTCATAGCATTGTGATTCTTTCTTCAAATATTTGTCTTGCTCATTTGACTGTGGGTCCCTTGAGGGCAGGGGACAATTGCTTTCATCATCCTGGTTATTTTCACCTCTGCATCAAAAATGTTTATTGACTGAATGATACGTTTTGCAAATAGTCTACAGCACAGTCTTCCAAATGTATATGTATTTTGGAGGCAGAAATAATCCTTGCTATTTTTGTTTTGCTCTCTGATCTGAGAACCAAAGCCAACAAACCCAAGTACACATAGCAGCCAGACAGGTAAAGTACATGAGAGAAGCAGGCCAGTCAGAGACCACATGGCTTGTCCAAGCATGGCCGCTATCACTCACTTCAGCAAAGTGCTGCCCAGCGTTGCTTCTGGAACTATTTTAAGAGAAACCCCAAATCCAGATTTTATGTGAACTGCTGGTCAAGCATGTCATCCAGGCACATCACACCTGTGGTCTGAAGTTGGCCCATATCCAGCCAATTGACAGTCTCTAACTAGGAAATACTTTATCTTGTCTCTATTCAAGTGTCTTCCCATGAAAAAGGCTTTTCTGACCACTCTAAACTAGTGCCCTGTACACACACACACACACACACACACACACACACACACACATGTAGGCACTCATAGACCCTCATTTTTAATCCCTTCAAGCTGCTTAATTTTTATTCATATCTATTATCACTAACTGGTATTATTCTCTATATAATTTTACATATTTGTTTATGATGTGTCTCTGCTACTAGGATGTCATCACCACTAGAACAGGGTCCCTGTCCACTTTGTTGACTTCTCTAGCCCCAGTACATGTAACAGGACCTGGCACATTCAAAGGACTAAATGTAAACCGCTTGAATATTAAGAGTTCCTGCCTCCTCTGCTTTTCTGCTGGATTTATGCCCTTCTCAGACAACCCAAATACACCTTAAAGAGAGTTTCTTGAAAATTCTCTCTCTCTAGCCCTGAGCTAATGTCTTCCCAGACTGGTGAGTGGGGTTAACACTATCCAAAGAAACTCAAAGCCCCTGACAGCTCTGCTTTTCACAGCCCAGGGCTTAGAATGAGCTGCAAGTCACTCAGCCTTCTCAGCCCTGCAGGTTCTTAGGAGTTCCTGGACAATAAGGTACACTCAGCCCTAAACAAAAGGGAAGAGTAAGAACCTTAAGTGTCTCAGAAGAGCCTTTTCACTAGGTCTTCATGCTAATTGGGGAAGAAGCCAGGAGAAGGGTGAAGGTTCCCATAGAAAGTAGTGCTTTTCTCCAACATGTTCTAAAGCCTTCAAGATCCCCTCTCTAAGGAGCCTGGGATGAGGATGGAAGAACAAGGAAAGACAAGCTGGAGCCAGGACAGTGGTCCCATGACCATCGGTTCACGTGCTCTGAAGAGTGGAGGCTGGAGGTCTGTGAGGTCCCAGACCCTGGAGGCACACCTCTGAACATCTTGTTTTTTCATCATGGCTTTTGCCACATAGATTTGCTTTCTGTGCCACATTTGTTCTTACTTTTTTCTATAAGTGAATATGGTTTGGAAATTATCCCATTTACCAGAAAATAAAACTTCATATGACAAACACAAATGAAAAACCAGGATCATTACATAAAATAGGTGGCATCCACATATGCATGCACACTCCGTAAAAAATCACGGAAAACAAAGTAATGCTTTTAAATCCTAGTTAGATAAGTTGCCTGGCAAAGTTCTTTGTCTAAGGAACTCTTTATGTTCATCTAAAGCTTGCTTAGCAAGTGTAATTCTTCTTGACCTAACCTGAAGGGATACAACAAAACTAAAAAAAAGGAGTGACTCTATGTGATACTGATAGCCAATGTCATGACCCTAAATTCATGGCTCTTAGTACACACCGGGAAACACAACCCTCAGACTTAGGGATAGCCTGATACTAGAACCACCTGCAGATAAAGATGAGACCTGCCAATGACAGGTGAGCAGTTGAGCTCAGAATCTGGAACTGAAGTATCTCAGTAGTTGCAAGTGAGTGGGGCTGGAGCAAGCAGAGGCAGCAAATGGAAAGAAAATCCAGGAAACTTTCTCAATCACTTCTTGTAAACTTGTCCATGGCTCCTCCTCCTGGCTCTCAGCTGGGGCACCTCAATTCACCATGTAGCCTCACCTCCTCCAGTAAACTAGACCGGGCTTCTACATATCAGTGATTTCAAGGATCCAGGAGGGTAAGAGCAAAAGCTTCAAGACTTTTTAAGACCTAGACTCAAGAACTGAACATCATATCTACCACATCCTATTTGTCAAAGCAGTAGGCTAGCTCGTGTTCAATGGGGAAGGAAAATAGATTCCACTTCTTACTGGAGGGGGTGGAGTATCACATCACAAAGAGGTACAGACACAGAGGCATGACTTATTGGGGACTGTTATTTTATTTTATTTTATTTTTTAAAGTTTTATTTATTTTTTAGAGAGAGAGAGAGAGACAGCGTGAACAGGGGAAGGTCAGAGAGAGAGGGAGTCACAGAATCCGAAGACAGGTTCAGGCTCTGAGCTAGCTGTCAACACAGAGCCCCACGCGGGGCTCGAACCCACAAACTGCGAGATCATGACCTGAGCCAAAGTTGGACGCTTAACCGACTGAGCCACCCAGGCGCACCGGGGACTGTTATTTTAACTATCTTCTATGTATCTATTTCTGTGGACCTTCAAAACTCCCATATTCCTCTGATCAGACTCTGCCTTCCTTTAAAATTATTGATGCCATTGTCTTATACACTAAACTGAGTTGGGAGCTACTAAAAGGCCCTCACTGCCAATTCAAATGAATTTAATGTAAGCACTCCGATTCCCCAGTTTGTTATCAATAAACACAAGGAAGGTGTTTTTTTTTTCTTAAGGACAGCAATTTTTTCTTTTTCCATAGCTCCTGAAAAGGTAGGTCCCCTCCAACTAGAAATGGTATGATGTAGCACCGTGGTTCTCAAATGGTGGACCAAAATCAGGGTGCTTTCAGCTATAGCTAAGTGGAGAAGTGGAGGTTTCTGCTAGCACTTTCCTGTTAGAAGTAGGTATTAACTTGGTTTCCCCAGTAGCAGTTTGGAATCCCATCTGTATGTTAGAAGTACGGCCAAAGGTGAATAAACTTTGATATAAGAGTAAAAGGTAGTAATGCTGAATTGGATATAAAAATCCTATCACATAGGTTACCTGTTATATAAAGGATTGTAGAATTGGAGGGCACCTACCTTTCTCCACCTACTTCCTCCATGCTTTACCTGCTGTCTTTCCTCAAGTGTGTACTCAAAGTCAAATTCTCAGTCAGCCCTTCCTGGACATTCTCCTTAAAATTCACACACACACACACACACACACACACACAGGTTTCCTATCCCTCTTCTCCACTTTACTTTTTACCCTTTAGAGTTATCCCAATCTCACATGCTGTGCATTCTATTTACTTAGTTTTCTGATGGTGACCGACAAATCAATTCAAAATCTGTTCTCAGAGGACAGGGTCATTCATCTGTTTTATTCTCTGTTGTACCCCCAGTGCCTGGCACCTAGTAGGGGATCAAAAACAATTCTTGAATGAATGAATGAATGAATGAATGATATTAGTGCCTCTACTGCTTTGCTCCATCAAATTGAGAGAGATGAACAGAATCTGGAGGCTGGCTGGCTCCATCTACTGGCTGGCTCAGTCAGTAGAGCATGTGACTCTTGATCTCAGGGTCATGAGTTCAAGCCCCACACTGGGCCTAGAGCTTACTTTAAAAAACAACAACAACAACAACATATACAATAGGAGCACCTAGGTGGCTCAGACAGTTGAGCTTCTGGCTCTTGATTTCGGTTCGGGTCGTGATCTTGCTGTTTGTGGTATTGAGCCCCATGTCAGTTTTCAGCTGATGGTGCAGAGCCTGCTTGGGATTCTCTCTGTCTCTCCCTGTCTCTCTGCCTCTCTCTCTCTCTCTCTCTCTCTGCCCCTCCCTTGCTCATGCTCTCTCTCTCAAAATAAATAAAATAAATATTTTTTTAAAACCATATAAAATAAAATATTTTTTAAATTTCAAAAACAAAACACCAGAATCTGGAGAACTGAGGTTTTGGCTTGGGGAAGGGGAGGCTTAGGCCCTCCCAAGAAAGACAGAGCCATTAGACACCCAGGAAGTTGCAGTCATGAGGCAGGATGTTCGTCTGCCCCTACTGTGCACCAGGTGCAGTGGTAGATACTGTGGGTTCAATCTCTCCTTCAGATGGGCATTCCTCGCCCTTACAGATAAGGAAATGAAGGCTCAGACACCTTCAAGTAACTGGTGTAGGTTTACACAGCTGGGAAGTGGCCGTGCAGAGACTGCATCCCAGATCTTTACTTCAAGTTCAGGTTCTCTCCTTGCTGCCAATGTGGAGGATGCATGCTCAGAAAGGTGAACTTGGAAGGCTGACTGAAAATGGAAAATCGGCTTCACATTTTTCAGTTTCATACCTGCTTTAGTAATAATGATATAAAAATAATAACTATAACATTTGGATTATCCTAACCAAGATTTGCCTGGTGCTTAGCATGGATACCTTACCTGGATTCTCTCATTTAATTCTCAAAATGAGCCCTATGGGACATATTCTTTTATTATTTTATAATAGATGGGATTATTAGGGCTTAAAGGTCTAAGGACATACTCACCTAAGTCACAAGGCTACTGAGGGGTAAAGTTGAGGTCTTTATTGGAATAGTAACATTAGAAAAACAACCACCTGCAGACATTCACACTAGCAATGTAACCAGTTTACACCTAATCCAATCTTCCTATTGGCAAATCCAGCCCTGATTACACTGACATTTGTAAATCTCTGAATGTCTTCCTGATTCCTACCCTGGTGACAAGCAGACTCACCTAAAAGTAAGGAAAGGGGGAATACACATACAGGGTTAGTGAGAAAGGATGTTTCCGTGACCATCACCTTTCTTTGTAGGCACAACGTTTGTTGTTTCCCCAAAAATATGAAGTGACTTCAAATCAGTTTCCGCGTTTCCTGCCATATCTTTAAGAATTTCCTTAACCGTGAGGATGGGAGGAGAGACTTCCCATAATTCCCTGCCCATCATACTCCCGGCCCTAGTCCCTGCTTGCCAAATCCTTTACGGTGGTTTTCTGATGTGAGCTATTATCCAGGAGAGTTCCCAAGCTGACATGTGAACTCCGTTTCTTGGAGGGCTCAACCAGAATTCCCTGAAGTGAAAGCTTAGTCTTTTACCTACCAGCTTCCCTGTTTTTATAGTTAATGAAGTGGCTAAATCCTCTGAAGTGAAAAAATGCACATTTTGTTGTCTGTGACTTACTGAGGCTGAATGCCTCTCACAATGGCAAAGAGTAAGAAACGACTGTATGTTAGGGATGAGTGATTTCTCACACTTAATCTGTTTCTATCCAAGACTGCCAAGTTGGTCCACCGGGCCCCAGAACTGAGATATCACATTTCCCACATTTCTTGCTTCTCTTTCTACTTGTGCTCCATTATTTATTAAGGTCTTGAGTGTACCTGGGGTTCATTCCCAGCTGGGGTCAGACTTTTCAGACCCTCCCTCATTCTCAGGAGCTGGATTGTTATAAGGGTGTGAAAGACCCCTACCCTTGCAATTCTACAGTCAGGCTGTTTGTTCTTAAGAACAGATGTGGAGACACAAAAGCTTAGCTGAGAGAAGATATTTCTGAGACTGGAGATCCAAAGGCCAATATACCTTCCATGAAGGCCTTTTCCCTCCGGGTTATGGCAAAAGCTAATGAATTGTTTGTCTCCATCAATTCGGACACTTTGCTTGGAGGTAATAGAAAACTCAAAGGGTTCCCAACCTCCACCATATAAGTGCAAAACCCAGGGGTGTTTTAGGGTTTTAGGGATACTGGATACAGGTTCAAAATCTATCCTCAGATGTCATGTTTTCCCCATCTCATCCTTTTCCTTCTTTCTCTGTCCACTTCTGTCTCCAGCAAATGTCGTAGAAACTGTTGGCTTCCCCCACATGGCTCTCACACACCCTAACCTGCTGCCCTTTCACTTCCTACTGGTGCTTCCTTGCCTTCTGGCCCTGAAGCTAACATTGCCGGCTGCTGCCCTAAGAGCCAGACTTTCCTGGTTGTAAAGTCCCCAGGGGCAGACCTTAACCGTGGCTCACAGGAGCAGAGATAAATGCCCCAACTCCCTCGCCCCTGAGGGGAAAGACTTTGCAGTTGACCTTGTGACCAGAGCCACCTCACCTCCCACAGAACTTAGCCAGAGCTGCAGAACTTTGCTGCATACTGTACCTTTGTTTGGCTTCCCTACCTTCCCAATCTGACTTCCATACTCCCCCTCAGGTTTATCCTAGAAACAGACTCCTTGTATTAGGGGAATCCCACCAAGGACAGGAAGAATCTTTTTACATGCTGGTCCAAACATTCTAGGCATACGTCTTTCTCACCTGACATCCAGAGCTGTCCAAGCAAAAGTCCCTTAATTTGATTTAATCTGACGTTGACTGCCTTGACTCAGATACTCACCCTTAAGTTAATCATAGTGAGCATAGGATACGCATGATATTTGGCCAGACCTGGGTCCCATGTCCACCCCTGGATCATGGGCCTGAACCCCACCAAACCCCATGGACAAAGAGCAGAGCTGGTGGGACAGGTGGATCTGGCTCCTACAGAAAAGCAGGGAATGAATGCTTTAGCACAGTGTAGCAGGGATCCGCAAACTTGGGTCCACAAGCCAACTGCCTATTTGTTTAAACAGACTTTTACTGTTTAAATACAGCTATACCCATTTGTTTAGGTATTGTCTATGCTGCCTTTAAGCTAGAACAGCAGGGCTGAGTAGCTGCCACAAATACTGTACGGCTGGCAAACCAAAAATATTTACTACCTGGCCCTTTAGAGGAAAAGTTTGCTGACCCCCGAAACACAGCATCATTCCAGGATATGCTCTGGTATCAGTTTGTGGCACATCCCAAGGAAATGCCCAGAAGTCACTAATTGGTGTCGTCACACTTTTAGGAAGTTTTGGGCTGTTTTCTTCAGAGCCTCCAAATTGAGGGAGAGATAGGTGCCCTGCAGAGGTTGGCCAACTATGAACCTGAAACCCCCCGCTTTCCCAGGAAGCTCCTGGGGGCTGGGAGACAGCCGGGGGTGGAGGCCACATGCAGGACCCTCAGAATCCCTCCCCGTTTCACGTTTACCTGTTAGCTAGCAGGGTGAACACGTGGAACTCACGGTTCACATTGCAGAAACTTGTTGTGTAGTCTCTCTCAGTCTTGCCCCGTGGGAATGGTCCTTTCCCACCTCTGGACGCAACACGAGGCAGTCTGTGACTTTTCTGTCCCATCTTAGTTACCGGAAAGTCCTGCAGTCCCTTTAAGTCACCAACAGTCTTAATTCTGAGATCAAAATGTAGACTATCAAGTCACATTTTAACAAAACAAACCTTCTGTCAAAGGTGGGGTTTCTGAGCACCCCCAAGCATCCCACTACTGCCTTCAGGGAAGGGGGGTGCGTGTCCTCTTCCCTCTCCTGCTTCTCCACCTGCCCCTCCATGAGCTTCTATTGCTGCTTCGGTTCTCTAGCCTGTTGTGATTGGAGCAGCATGGAGGGCAGAGAATTAAGGGCAGGAATGTTTTCCCTTGGGTGCTTCTATCTCAGCTTTGCGAACTCCGGCCCCCACAGTTTTCAAAACCCAATTGTTCTCTCAAGAGGCACTTCTCTTGGCTTCTTTGGAGATTCCCCGACATTGAGGACCTTTTTAGATTACATCCCAGACAAGGACTCACAAATATAAATGCAAGACGGACCTGAAGTAAGTAGAGCATATACAAGGTAACAAGGTAGCCTCTTTATTCCTGCCTCTCACTGTCCCTTTAAAATTTATTCAGAGGAGAATGCTCCTTCTCTGCCATTGGGTGAACACTAACCAGACTCTGCCTCTTCTGCTCACTTCAAGTCAAGAAAAATTCCACAGTCACTTTATATCACAATCTCAATTCAATCATTAAGAATGCCCAGCGCCTTTATCAAAACTCCAAATTGATTTCAAGTTAAGTCTTGTCTTTTCCCACCCTTCTGTTTACTAATCTCAGTGTATTTTTTTTAATGTTTATTCATTTTTGAGAGAGAGACAGAGACAGAGAGAGAGAAGAGAGAGAACGCGCATGGGCATGAGCTAGGGAGGGACAGAGAGCTAGGGAGATAGAGTATCTAAAGCAGCTCCACGCTGAGAATAGAGAGCCCAATTTGGGGCTGGAATTCACCAACCTCTAGATCATGACCCTAGCTGAAGTCGGATACTTAACCAACTAAACCACCGAGGTGCCCTGGTTTCCTGAACGCAGTTTTAAGCCTTTCAAAAGCTGTAGTTTGGGAAGAAAAGAGACGAAAGGAAAACAGAGATGATTTTCCTAGACATTGACTAGGCTATGGACATAAGCAGACATTTAAAATGGACTCTCTCATGGAAAAATTCATAGGTTCTTTGTTGGTTCTCCTGCTAGTCCTTCTGATTGCCTTTTTTTTTTTTTTTTTTTTTTTTGTCCCAAACCAGGGGTTAGCAAGCTATGTGTGACAGGTGGGCCACATCCCACTCATTGCCTGTTTTTGTAAATAAAGTTTGAATGGAACACGGCCGCGCCCATTCATTCACATAATGTCCATGGCTGTGATTGATTGTGCAACAGCGGCAGAGTTGAGTAGTTGCAGTCAAGACTGTGTGACCCTCCATATTTATCATCTGGCCCTTTAAAGATAAGGTTTCTATCCGCCCGCCCCCTATCGTAAGCTCTGCTTTCCCTCCGGCTGGCTGTTCCCTGAACCCTTTCAGTCCACCTTATAACCTGCTGGGGTCCCCTTCCCTAACAGGCCACCCTCTAGTGCATAACCCCTTTAACAAGTGACTCCGGCTCCACATTCTTTCCGTGAGTTTCATGTCTGGTCCCTGAAATTCACTCCTTGACTGCCATCAAGGGGCAATGCAGTTGTTTCTCAACAGTGGCCATCAACCCTGCTGCCTTAGTCTGTTTAGAAATCTCAAGTAGGATGTTGACTGTGTTCTCCAGCTGCAGAGGTAGGTGTGAAGAACTCCTAGCAGTCCTGCTAAAGGCCTCCATCTCACCACACCCTTCCACCTATGTATGTGGGAGGGTAGAGGGAATACCAATGAAATCCTTCTACCCAATCCTTCCAATTTCTACAACTGATTACTTTTATATACTTGATAGGGATGAGATGCTATTGTGGGTTAGGATCTCCAGAGGCAGAGTCTGAAATATATATTCTTATTAGGGTTACCAGATAAAATGCAAGATAATGCCCAGTTAAGTTAGAATTTCTAATAACCAATGAATAATTTTATAGTAAAAGTATGATCCAAATATTGCATGGGACATACTTATACTAAAATATTATTCCTTGTTTACTTGAAGTTCAAATTTAACTGAGCACCTTGTGTGTTTGTTTGTTTTCCCTAAATCTGGCAACTCTCATGCTTGTTTAAATGATGTATTGAAGACGTATTTTCAGAAGAAAGGGAATGGGGGGAAGCAGAATGGGGCAGAGGGAAGAATCTTAGTGAGGATATGTTCTCAATTGAAGATAGGCTTTGACCAGATCCCTCAGGTAGCTCTGGAACATGAACTGTACCACAAGATAGGTCTTACTTTAAGGTCAGCCCTTGGACTTCCATGTCTGTCAATCATGAGGTGTGGCTTGCCCCCCAAAGGACTAGGATCCCATTGGTGGTTCAGCTGAGGGCAAGCCTCCAGATAAGGAAGCAGCTGTGAGCCTTAGGACTCAGCATTCATAGCAGCTGGGATGCATTAACCCAGGAAAGGGTCCTGGGTGGTGCACCAACAGCACCCATCTCAGATCTCTTAACAGGTTAGTGACTACTTTGAGAGTTCCATCTGTCAGTCTGCAACATTATCTTGTGCTTGGACCAAAACTTCTAATTTAACATTCTATTACACCAATTTTATGCAATGGGCGTTATACTTTCTAATAAATAGGGTTTCATGGCTGTAGAAAAGATTAGAAAGCACACTAGTCTCATGGGAGGTAACCTAGGCTCCGATTTTGCCTATGCTCTTTATTAGCTATTGTCTTAGACAAATATTTTCACTTCTCAAAGTCTGTTCACTCCTGGAATGGGATAAGTGGAATTAAAAAAAAAACCCATCTCTCGCAGATTATTGTGTTTTGGTTTTGACTCCTGTTCACAGCGTCAAAAGTCTGGTTTTCTCTTTTTCTAGTCATTGTCAGACTCCCTTCTGTGTATGGGTTTAGGTATTTCTCAATAGCAAGTGCATGTTTTAGGTCCGTGGAGAGGGCAGCTGCTGGGTTTTGCATCTGCCTTGTAGAGCAGACCACTCGGTGTGGTATGATTGAGCTTACCTGTTGCCCGGGATGACAAAATTTGTTTTCTTATAAGTGGACATATTATTCAAGTCAAGTGGACAGGATATTTGATCATTTTTTCAAATTTCCCTTCCCTTCCATGAGCTCTTGGAGAAGCTATTAGAGTAGTTTTTAATCTGAAGAACTACCCCTCACCGCATTTGTTTTAATGAGCTCTGCGATAGTAGCTCAGAAGCTCCTACCTGAGGCTGTAATCCAGGCTTCCCCCACCTTCCTGCCCACCTCTCGCCCCAGACCACAGGTGGGTCATTTTGCTTCTCTGAGCCTTGGTTTCTCCATTACAGTATGGTGTTTAGACTAGATGAGTCCCTTCTATTCAAAATTCCGTAATTTTCCATATGGAATGTCTGCAAAGGGCTAGCATTCCTTTAATGCAGTTTTCAATAATATTTCTTTGTATAACCTTTTCTGATTATAAAAGTAATATATGTTTATTGGGTATAATTTAAATAACACAGATAAGCAGGAAGGAACAGCAAAGCTATGTCCTGTACCCACCCCTTAAGAGGGCAATGGCCATCCATGTATTTCCTCCATCTTTTCCCCCAGTGTGTGTGTGTATTTGTGTGTTTATGTGAATATTTTCCAAAACTGAAAACATATCCCCTTTTTTTCCTAGCACGTGGACTTTTGCAGTGAAAGTGTTTTCTTTGGCAAAGTTCTCTCAACCTGCAGGTATCATGAAGAACTAGGTTAAGTCTTGGGAAATGCCATAAATGATTTGACAGCCTTGGTGTCAAAGTAGGAACCCAGCAGAGTGGGTAAGTGCTTCAGAAATCTTAACAGCCCAGAGATAAGCAGTGCTTCCTGTTTCTTTTCTAACATCAAGATGGTGGTTTCCTGTAGGCTGTTGATGTGTAATGATTAGAATTTCTTTGATAGCACGTTGAGAAAGTATTTTAATTAAAATGCTGCATGCTAGATGAATAAGGAGGCAAGGGAATCCTACACAACTCTAGGACTGGGTAACAAATATTTTGCCTGGAATAAGAAGAAAAAGGGAGAAAGCAGAACAAATCATGAACTTAAATAAATTTTCGTATGCATCAGGTAAGTCTAGTAGACTTTGTATCTTTAGGTTCCTTTAATAGATGGAACTGGAAATACTTTTCTCTGAACTTCCAAATTCTCTAACAAAGCATCAGAAATTCATTCTTCAGAACTGACTTATAAGCAAACTGATATTCATTGGGTGATTGTATGTTTTCAGAGAGATACATGTATCACCCAGCTGTAATTTTTTCCTACTCTGGACATGATTTCCTTGATATTTTGTCTTCAAAAGATGCTCCTGTTACAGACCAGGAGAAAAAGACTCAGAGAGGTAAAGCAAGTGATTGGGATTTTGGGCAAAGCAGGTGCCAAAACCAGAACCTTCAGACTTTCAGCCCATTTCCCCTCACTCTCTATTACATGCTATCCAGGAGGATGTATTCTAGCCACTACCAGGTGTTCTAATTTCTATAACATGGCTCCATAATATGAATTTCCCCACCTCATCCCATTCCTTAGCAAAACAAGGATGGATTTGATTTTTGAATATACCTAATAAAGAGTTATAAAAAATTAATAAAAAAATAAAAAATAAAATAAAAAATAAAAATAAAAAGAGTTATAAGAGTCAACAATACTTCAATAGAAAAAAAAAAAGAAGTATAAGAGTCAAAGTAAACAACTCAGGAATTAGCCCCTTCAAAGCTAGGCAAAGGTAGTAGCATCTATAGAAGCATTACCTTGTTGTGGGCCATTCATAGAGTAAATGAGGCCAGATCTATCCTGACTGGGAATCACTAAACTGAAATATTATCTAGTCTCTAAGAATCAACCTAGTCATATAACAAGTAATTGCTGAATTTCATGAAGCCCAGCAACTTGATGTTTTAAGCTCCAAGAAGACATTCAAGTCTATAATTGTTTATTGAGCATATACTAGTATCAGGGTCTATGCTACAGTCTTGGGGATACTATGGATAGGCATAATTCTTTCCTGGCCTTACTTACTTACTCACCAGATATTTATATAGTCCTTGCTATGTCCCAGAGCTTGAAGTCTATGGGAAGAAAAAGGCCTGAGGGCCCCTGGGTGGCTCATCACTTAAGGGTCTGACTTCATCTCAGGTCATGACCTTGTGGTTTGTGAGTTCGAGCCCCACATTGAGCTGTCAACGCAGAGCCTGGAGCCTGCTTTAGATTCTGTGACTCCCTTTCTCTCTGTCGCTCCCCCGCCCGCACCCACTCTCTCACTCTCTCAAAAATAAATAAACATTTGAAAAAAAAGAAAAAGGCCAAAATGATTAGGTATAATGTAGATCCAATTCTTATTTGTTTTGTTTCTGATTCTAGGCACCAATACTCTCCACCATCTTATGTAGAGTTTGGGAGACTCTTGATAAAGTAGATGCAGGCATCTGTATTACTAATACATAACCTTTAGTTATTGCATAACGTTCAGTATTTACTGTAAAAGCATCTCAAACTGGGGAAAGGCAAAATTCTGAAAAACTGTAAAAGGTGAAAAATCCAAATAGCTTATTTAAAAAAAAAAATCTGTGAAGCATCAGCTGATTGAATGGGCCAAAGGGCTGGCTAACGTTAGGAGGCAGAGTAATCAGATGAACAGGTGTAAACCTACCACCAGCATTTCTCCTGTATAAAATACTCCCATTTGCATTACTGAAATCATGCGTGTAAATTACTAGTCCTGGAAGAATCCCCAAAAAAAGCAAGTCGTAAGACTATTAAAAGAATATTCAAAATTAAACCAAACTCCTAAGAAATCGTCAAATTCTCCCAGGCAGAGGTATGATGAAGTGAGGTGGGCTGTAGGGACCAGCTCCCCTTTCTTCTGTGCTTCTTCACATAGCCATGGACAGCGCAATGCCAGGACCTAGTGGGACCTTTTCCCCTTTCTCTCTCCTGGTCCCCTCACAAACACAACTGCAATTTTTCCTGAAGAAACTAAGAATCAATTTTCAAAGCAAAGAGGAATTGAATTATAGACATACTTGTACAACTACAATTGTCTTTTCTTACCCCTGCAATTTTTGGAGGCTTGGATTTTTTTTAAAAAAAATCTATGTTACAGCTTTTAGGATCTTGTAATTGCCCTGTTCCAAGGCTATCCAATAAATATCATAACGAACCTGCTTTTCAGAAGGGCCCCCTGAAATCAAATATGTTCAAGTAGAGAACATGACCCCAGGACAGGACTCAAAGGCTCACTTGCCTGCCTACAGTTGTCGCTTCATATTCTTTTAATGTAAATCAAAGATGAGCTACAAGGTAATTCAGTTCTTTGGTGCAATTACGATTCTAATATATGCTGTGGCCTGGAGCCCCTTGCAGAGGTTCTGAGTTTTCATCGGCGTTCATTTTTAAGTGGTTCAATTCTGCCCCTGATTGCCAGGTGCTAAAATACAAACCTTCACACTTGTGAGTCACCCGATTTAACCAAACTGTGGCTTTACCCTCAGAGAGTTTCCTAGGTGTGAACCTAACTGTGCCCTGGGCCCACAAAAACATTTTAGTCAAGATTTCCAGGGTAAATTCTAGCCCACCCTTGTCAAAACCACACAGACTCCCACCCCCACCTCCCTGCAGAGAGTTACTCCTACAACCCAGGGCCTGAGCAAGAAGACCCTTTCAGCAAAAAGTGGGGGAGTTAAAAGGCATGATTTGCCCTTCACGAGGCTCTCTGCTTTTTTTTTTTTTTTTTTTTTTTTTTTTCTGATTCTGGCAGCTCCAACATGCCCAAGGCATCACAAACAGGTTGGAACAAGAGGAAAGAAAATAGAAAGCACAGTTGCTCCCATGCCAACTTGGATTGCTCAAAAAAGGACAAGGGCTAGAAATCATTCCCTCAACTGACAAGAATTTGAGTGCCTACTCTGTGTATAGAATGATAAGAGGTTTTATGGAGAATTCAAAAGCAATATCAAGGCCTGATCTACAACTTTGAGATAGCAATGCAGGATGGCACCGTTGAAAGGGAAAGAACACTGGAGTCAGATGTATTTGAGCTTAGATCCTGATTCTACTGGTCTAGCTGGCTAGAGGAACTTTGGCAATGTAATTTACCTTCCTGGGCCTCGATTTCCTTGTTTGTGAAATAGGAATAATCCATCACGCAGTTATTAAAAGAATTCAGAATAAAATAGTGTATAAAAAGTGCTTGGCACATCCTAGGAATTCTCTTTGCCTCAAAGAATTTACAATTCTAACTAGAAAAATGAAAAATGGACATGAGAAGCAATTGAAAACATGATTGAAGCACACACAAGACAGATAATTAAATGAGGTATGGCTTTAGTTAGGGTGCTAGATCACCATGTTTCATTTCTCTAAGATACCGTCTTTTGTAAAAGGAGCTTCCATTTCAAAGATGTAAAATGTGGAGAAAATATAGATGTTAGAAAAATGAAATTACGTTAGTGATAACTTGTAAGAAACAACATTCTTGCAAATAAGTTCAAGAAAATGAAAGTTATTTACAAGCTGTAGACTCATAAGCTCTCTTCTTTTTTCTCTTGCTTTTTTCCTTTCACCTACTTCTCTTTTTTAATCTTGGTGCAATCCATATATTTTGGTAAGAGTCCTTCAAACTATCTTGGAACAAGGTGGAGAATAGATTGCCAACTGGAGAGATAGTCTAACTTATTGAACCAACTTCAGCCTTGCTCTGGGCAATAGGAACCATCATATTGGTTTCCTAGACTCCAACTGGGTAATGATTTGTGGTTTTCCAAATTCCCAAGCAAAAGATAACATAGGTAAATGTATTGGCAAAATCAATTTCCACATAATAAACTTGATGCTGAAAGGAAACATAAAGTTTACAGAATTCTTTTAGATCCATCTCTTTTTCCTTTAGTTCATATGTGTTATTAGCATAGTCATACTACCAGACCTTTAATTTCGCCATAAGGCAACCATACCTGCATACACTGGGTTCGGCATCTATTAGGTTTTAAGGCGATGCCTCCATGTGTTCCATTTGATAATGGTCTATCATCCTATGACCTAATCTTATTGAATAAATCTTATTGAATAAAGAAATAATTCATTTTTCATCCTAAAGACTATAAATGTCTGATCATTTTGAATAAGGGGGCAGGACCTATAGTTTTGGATGGAGATTAAACTGTAAGCTCCAAGAGAAAAAGAACCAGGATCTAGTCCAGTGTCTGACCCATGAAAGGTACCTTGTGGGTATTTGTTGAATGCATGAATGAAGGCAAAGACAGACAGAGAAAGAGAAAAAGATTGTGAGTAGTGGGTTAGGAGAGATTTGGGTTTTGAGTAATCCTATCAGGGAAAATACAGTAAAAATTTATCCCAAGCAATAAGAGCAGAATAGGACAAGGTTAACTATAGATGTATTTGTGAACCATATTTTCATAAATTTTGTGTCTTCTGATGAATACTCTGAAACACTTTGTCAAGCATCTTACAGGCCTTATCAAGATATACCTTCAGAGAAAATCTGAGGGGTTAGTGACTAAAGGAGTTTAAACTTGCTTTCAGGGATTTGCAACTTCAGATGATCTCACCATACTTGGTCTTCTCAAATGAATGGAGTTTTGAATGGGGACTCCCTCACCCCCAAGATGGCTGAAGCAGGTAGTTACGATGACAGGGTAATGGATGGATGGATGATAGATGGATGGATGGAAGGAAGGAAGTCAGGTCTCTGCTTAGGACTTTAGAGTTGTACACTGCGTTACTCCAGATGTTAGCATTCTAGGATGTGAATCTCACTGTCCAGACCTATGCACTATACAACCTGCGTGACAGGACGTGGTGGCCATAGCACAGAAGACCATTCAAGTTACCAGACACAAGCCTAGCAGTGGAGCTAGGGACCAGGTGAAGCATATTTATGGATATCCCAGGAAGAGAAGACTAGCCTGCATCAAGAATAATAGCACATTGGAACTTTAAAAGATAATAGACATCTCCAGAAGAAAGAGGAGACCTAGGCCAGAGATCATTGATGTAGGCAAATGACAGGAGACCACACACTAAGTCCTCAGCACAGCAGCAGACTTTGCATATTTATAAATCAGATGAGGAAGTGTGATGCTTAATTTTATGTGTCAACTTGATTAGTCTACAACAGTTAATCAAATGCTAACCTAGGTGTTTATGCGAAGGTAATTTTGTAGACGTAGGTAACATCTACAATAAGTTGACCATAAGTGAAGGAGATTAACCATCATGATGTAGGTGGGCTTTATCTAATCAGTTGAAAGCCTTAAGAGCAAAATCTGAGATTTCCCAGAAAAGGAACTATTCTGCCTCAAGAGTATGGCATCAACTCCTGCCTGAGTTTTGAATATGCTGACCTGCGTAATAGATTTGGAATTTGCCAGATACCACAGTCAGGTGAGCCAATTCCTTAAAATCAATCTAAACAGGTAGACTGCTTGATTATTTTGGTTTTCCTTTTTTGATTTAGAATTTTGTTGGCAATATATTAGCATCGTTAATATGCTAATATTATATATATTATATATATAATTATATATAACTGTGCCAGATCTCCCAGTCCTTGCCCCTGGCCTCCAGTTCAACCTGCCCTGAGCCTTCTTCAGTGTCATGGTGGAGGAGTTCAAGGGAGAGCAGAGGCTCAGGTTCAAGGCAGTTAAGGGACCAAGGCAGCCAGGTAAAAGGAAATGCTGAGAAAAAAGTGCTGCCATGCATCTACTTCCCCAGTGGCTGCCTCTGGCCGGGGGCCTTCCACTCTGGGCAGCAGATGTCACAGCTGCACAGTCCCTGTGGGTGGTTTTGAGCTGCCGGCCTCGGGAGGACAGAAGTTGTCAGGATGAGAACCTGGCCTTCAACAAGTTCAAGGTGTGATATCTCTATTCCTGATTGACACAGGAGACTACCTAAAATTAAAAGGGAAAATGGAGTAGCGGTCATTCGATAGTCAACACATCTTCATTGAGTGCCTTCTATGTCCCAGCCACTGTGAATACAGCTGAGCGCAAGCGATGGCGAGCGGGGAGGAAAGTCACTGAGATGGCCTCATGGACTGCAAAGAAGTGGAGTCAGCCCTGCTCTTGCAAGAATAACAAGACAGTTGGGCAGCAGACAGAGAGCTGCCTTTGACTCAGCCCAAGAGGCAGCCATGCCAAGTTATCAGAAATTTAACTCGCAGGTGGAAAAACTCTACACCAAGGATTCTGCTGAATCATAATCAAGACTAACCATGGAACCTCGTGTAAACTCATTTCCTTTCTGTCTGTTCACCTGTTATGTTAAATGCACGTGTGAAGAAAATAATTTCTTTCATGGTTGCTGAAATCTGGAGTTCGATTGGGTTCATTTCAGCAAGTTACTAACCGCTTTCTTTTCTGCTTCGAATTACTGAAGCTGCTGAGAATTGCTGGTTTCCTTTGATGCTTGCAAGAGAGAAGCTATTTCAAACACTTAAGGTCCCATGCAGGTTGATCCACCTTACAATGATACATTCGAGAACCCGAATCAAGGATTGGATTTGGAGGGTCCTAAAAGACATTCTGAAGCCTGTAGGAGCAGATGTCCTGTTTCTTGCCCTTTCCTACTCACCTTCAATATAGAGAAAATACTAAAATGGCAATGGTGAGGGTTTATGACCTACAGAATCTCATGTTATTTGAGCTCTCAACAGCTATCACCAAGCCCAATGAGGAGAAAGCCATAAGAGATGCAAAGATAAGAAAGAGAAAAAAAGATATTCATCATCTTGCTTTTACATCCTGGTAGGAGATTTTGCTTTGAGGTAATTTGGATGTTTTAGCTTTTAATGAAAAGCAGACTGGTCATTGCCGTTGGAAATAAAGGGAAGAAAGCATTAAACTTTTTTCTCTTCTTCCCCCAGATTTATTGAAATATAATTGACATATAACTTTGTGTAAGTAAGGTACATAGTGTATTGATTAGATACACTTATATATTGCTGAATGATTAGGGTTAGCTCACGACTCTATCAAAAGAGTTATAATTCTTTTCAAAGGCTGAATGATATTCGGTGAGTCTCCAGAGGAATGAGCACTTTCATAGCAATGGACCTGCAGTTTTAAAAGAGAAGGTCCACCTCTACATGTTGATCGGGGGAGATCTAGGGACACTATTAACTGAAAAAAAAAAAAAAAACACAAAGGAAAGATTCATGTATATATGGTATGCTAGATTTTATGAGAATAAAACAGCTATAAGAATATATATGTATTTGTTTATATTTTATAAATATGTAACAAAAAATAAACCATAAACTCCTACAGTGATTACCTCTGAGACTCAGGGTAAAGCAGAGGATAAGGTAGAGGTTACAGGGATCGGCTCAAGGCATTTCTTCCAATGTGCCGTTTCATATTTCACTTGACCCCTTCTGTGTGTGTGGTAAAATACACATAAAATTTACCATTTTAACCATTTTGAAGTCTACAGTTCAATGACCATGAGTACATTCATGGTATTGTACAACTATAGTAACTCTCTGGTTCCAGAACTTTGTATCACCCTAATAGTAAGCCCCATATCTACTATTAAGCACTCTCTCTTCATTCTCCCCTCCATCTAACCCCTGGAAACCCCAAATTTGCTTTCCATCTCTATAAATTTGCCTATTCCGGATATTCCTAGAAATGGAATCATATAATAAGTGGCCTTTTGTCCCTGGCTTCCATAACGTTTTCCAGGCTTTCCAGGTGTAGCATGCATTAGTACTTAATTTCTTTTTAAGGCTGAATAATATTTTACTGTACAGATAGAACAAATTTCTTTATCCATTCATCCCTGATGGATATCTGTTTTGTCTCCATCTTTTGTCTATTATGCATAGTGCTACTATGAACGTTGATTTTTGTTTGTTTGTTTAAAACACCTATTTTTTTAAGTTTATTTTTGAAAGAGAGAGACAAGACAGAGAGAGACAGCATGAGTGGGGGAGGAGCAGCAAGAGAGAGGGAGACACAGAATCCAAAACAGACTCCAGGCTCTGAGCTGTAAACACATATTTTTAATTCTTTTGGATATATTCTGAGGAATGGAATTTCTAGGTCATGTGGTAGGTAATTCTGTTTAACATGTTGTGGAATCACCAAATTGCTTTACGCAGAGGCAGCACCATGCGTATTTCCTACCAACAATGTATGAGGGCTCCAGTTCCTCGACAACCTTGCCAACCCCTGCTGATTTCCTTTAATTTTTTTTCTTATAGACATCTTACCGAGTATAAAGTGGTATCTCATTGTGGGTTTGATTTGCATTTCCCTAATAACTGACGATGTTGAATATCCATGTGCTTGAGACCACTTGTATATCTGCTTTGGAGAAATGTCTATTCAAGTCCCTTGCACATGTTTAATCTTGTTGTCTGTTTATTGCTAAATTGTAGGAGTTCTTTATACGTTCTGGATACTAGCCTCTTATCAGAAATATGATTTGCAAGTATTTTCTCCAATTTTGTGGACTATCTTTTCTCTCTGCTCGATAGTATCCTTTACACAAAATTTTTAATTTTAAGATTTCAGTATATCTGTCTTTTGTTATTTGAGCTTTAGATGTCCTATCCAAGAATACATTGCCAGATCCAAGATAATAAAGAGTGACTCCTATCTTTTTGTCTAAGAGTTCTACAGTTTGGGCTCTCCTGTTTAGTTCTTTGATTTTGAGTTAATTTTTGTGTACGGTATTAGGTAAGGATCCAGTTTCATTTATTTGCATTTGGATATCAGTTCTCAGCATCTTTTGTTGAAAAGACTGTTCTTTCTCCCATTGAATGGTCCCATCACCCTTGTTGTAAATTACTGTTCACCATTGATGTATGAGTTGATTTATGGTCTCAGTTCTACTCCACTGATCTCAGTGTTGATCTTTATGCTAGGACCACACAGATTACTGTAGCTTTGTAGTAAGTTTTGACATGAGGACATGTTAATCCACCAAGTTTGTTCTTTTTTTTTTCTTTTTTTTTTCATATTTTTATCATTTTATTAGGAAGAATTCCAAATGGGTTATGAAGAAAACTTACTGAGTTTGATGAGTTCTCTAAAAACTCTTAATGAAGATATGTTCACCAATAAACAATAAAACATCAGCAGAACTATCATATACTGGGCAAAGAGTCAGGCTGATACCAAAAAGCAACATGCAACATAAACGAGATACAATATAAAGGAAGACATCTGCGGGGTATTAAAAAATCATTTCAGTATGAACTCTTTGCAACCAGCACAGAACTAATTAGCTATCAAATCCAAACCACACTAAGGTAAGCTTGGCTGATGAAAAGTCAGGATTCAATAATAGGGAGAAAATAGAAGTCCCTCAGTGCAAGAGATCTGAGTAGTGTTTTGGAGCATTTCCCTGGCTGGAACAAGCAGTATTAGAAAATCTTTTTGACGAAGGAGAAAAATAAATACAAATGGAATGCTACATTTTTTTAAAATCAGCAGACTGTCCCAGGAATGATAAAGGTATCAGTAAAGTAGCAAGGGGATAATTTTATTTTATTTTATTTTTTTTATTTATTTTTTTTTAGGGGATAATTTTAAAACGTTATTTCTTGTGGGCTCAAAAAACATTCAAAGCGGATTTATTTAAAGGTGTCACAATAGCTATGTCCAGGCATTTAGGCTTAAGGGAAGTAAAATTAAAAGAGGACACTTTTCTCCCAAGTTAAGGAGACTTTCTTTAAAACCAAGCATATTGCTAAAGAGCAATATTATACTTGGTGAAGAATAATTGACAACAAAATAAGTTTAAACGCTGTAATATTCTGCCCAAACCAGTCCCAGATACTGTTTAATAACCAAGATGCAAACTAATTTTGTTGTACCAAGCCTAGACCAATTCTATCAAATGTGTCCTTGGTTAGATATCCAGTTTCATTTAACGTTTTGAAAGCTCATTTGCCAGCCAGTCAAGTCCCTCACACAGACCAGTTCCTTGTGTAGCACCAGTGGCTTGAACATAGCATGTTCTGTTAGGAAGAGACTGAAGACCTAATTTATCTGCCATTTCACTGATGGCCATAGCATTTGGCAAATCCTGTTTGTTTGCAAAAAAGCAGCAACACTGTATCTTGCAACTCATCTTCCTGAAGCATTTTCTGCAGCTCTTCAGCTCTTTCCTGAATTCTTCCAGGATCATTACCATCTACCACAAAAATAGGACCCTGGGTATTTTGGAACAATGCGTCCAGAGAGGCCTAATTTTATCTTGACCACCAACATCCCACACCCTGAAACAAATGTTCTTACGTTCTACTGTTTCCACACGAAAACCAATGGTAGGAATAGTGGTGACTATCTCCCCTAACTTCAGTTTATACAGAATGGTCCTCTCGCCAGCAGCATCCAATCCAACCATCAATATGTGCACCTGCTTCTTGGCGAAGAGGAGGGAGGAAAGGGAGGAGGTGGCGAGGCCCATGGCAGTAGTGGCACTTGCGATGGGCAGGAGCAGAAGGGGATTGGGGGCGTCCCCGGGTCTTCTTTCACTCTCCCGACAAACTGAGCAAAGGAAGGCGAGCTGAGGGAGAAAGAAGGCGACAGTGACAGCTCGCTGGCCGGCGTGTGGGACGGAGCTCCAGAACAAGAATTAACGGGGCAAGGACCGCAGACCCGCGCGCAGCTCTGGCTCTGGCGTTCCAGGCTTTTGCTAGGCCACGTTCCGCGGTAGCCACCCGGCCCCTCCAACCTGTTCTGTTTTTTTCAAGATTGTTTTGGCTACTCAGGGCCCCTTGCAATCCCATGTTATTTCAGGATCAGCCTTTATCATTAACTCAAAAAAAAAAAAAAAAAAAAGCCATTGAAATATCATTAGAGACCAAACTCAATCTGCAGATCAAACACTGTTAAGTCTTCCAATCTGTGAACCGGAAGTGTCTTTCCATTTGTCCAGATCCTCTTAAATGTCTTTCAGCCGTGTTTTATAGTTCTCAATGTACAACTCTTTTGCCTCTTTGGTTAAATGTAGTCTTAAGTATTTTATTAGTTTTGACGCTTTCCAAATGGAATTGTTCTGGTTTTAATTTTCAGACTGTTCTTTGCTACCATATAAAAAATACAACTGATTTGTGTGTGTGTGTTGATGTTGTTTCCTGCAATTTTGATGGAATGTATTGGCTTTAATGGATTTTTGTGAATTCTTTAGGGTTATATATATATGAGATCATGTCATCAACGAGTAGAGATAGTTCTACACCTTCCTTTCTTATTTAGATGTCTTTTATATCTTTTTCTTAACTAATTGTTCTGGCTAGAACTTCCATTACAACGTTAAATAGAAGTGGTAAGAGTGAGGGGCGTCTGGGTGTCTCAGTAAGTTAAACGGCTGATTCTTGATTTTGGCTCAGGTCATGATTTCATGGTTTGTGAGTTCAAGCCCTGCACTGGGCTCTGTGCTGGCAGTGCAGAACCTGCTTGGGACTCTCTCTCTCCCTTTCTCTCTCTCCCTGCCCCTCCCCTGTTTGCAAGCTCATTCTCTCTCTCTCTCTCAAAAAAAAATAATAATAATAATAAACTGAAAAAAAAAAGAATGGTAAGAGTGAGTACCCTTGTTACTAATCTAAAGGGGAAAAGTTTCAGTCTTTTGCCATTGAATATGCTGTTAGCTGTGGGGTTTTTATATATGTCCCTTATAACAACTTTTGCCTTACGGTCTATTTTGTCTGATATTAGTATAGCTACCCTAGCTTTCTTTCCATTTGCGTGCAATATTTTTCTATCCCTTTACTCTCAAGCACTTTGTACCTTTGGCTCTAATGTGAATCTCTTGTAGACAGCAAACAAATGCATCGTGTTGTTACTCTTCTATTCATTCTGTGAATCTCTGCTATTAAATTGGAGAGTTTCTTATATTTACATTAAAAGTGATTTCTGATAAGGAAGACTTCTGCCGTTTTGCTATTTGTCTTATACTCTTTTCTTCCTCAGTTCCTCCATTTACTGTCTTCTTTTTTATTTAGTTGGGTGCTGTGTGTGTGTGTGTGTTTGTACTGTACCATTTTGATTCCTTTTAAATTTTTCAACTCTTTTTAAATTATGTTCTTAGTGGTTACCTTGGGGATTACATTTAATATAACAATCTAGTTTGAGTTAATATAAACTTTACTTCAATAGTATGCAAAATTCTACTCCTATATATCTCCAGACTTCCTCTTTATGCTGTTACTGTCACAAATTACATCTTTACTGCATGCCCATTATGTATACTTATAATTATCATTTTATACTTTGAATTTAATATGTCATTTCACTGACTCCATGATTTCTAATAAGAATTGGCTGTTCTTTTTTTCAAGATTGTTTTGGCTACTCAGGGCCCCTTGCAATCCCATGTTATTTCAGGATCAGCCTTTATCATTAACTCAAAAAAAAAAAAAAGCCATTGAAATATCATTAGAGACCAAACTCAATCTGCAGATCCCTTGTATATAATTAATTACTTCTTTTCTTGCTGCTTTCAAAGTTCTTTGCCTTTCGCCAGTTTGATTATGTGTCTCCACATGGATTTCTATTTGTCCTGAGCATTTTGAAATTTCTTGAGCTACTTAGATGTGTTGGTTCATGTCCTTGTCAAATTTGGGGAGTTTTATAGTATAATTTATTCAAGTATTCATTCTGCCCCTTTCTCTCTCTCATCTCTCTCTGGAGTTCTCATTATATATATTTTAGTATACCTGATTGTGTCCCACAGGTTTTTTTCTTATTTTTTTGATTTTTTGGTTGTTCTTCTTTTTTCTTTCTACTCCACAGACTAGATAATTTCATGTCACAAATCTTCAACTTCATTAACTCTTTCTATCTGCTAAAAAAAAATCAGTTAAGCCCTTCCAATGAATTTTTTGTTACAATTATTGTACTTTTCAGCTTCAAAATTTCTATTTGAAGAGACTTCATTGTCCTGGCTTCCTTTTGTTCTTTGACCTTGGTTTTCTTTAGCTCTTGGAGCATATTTAAGGAAGTTGATTTAAAATCTTTGTTTAGTAGGTCTGCTTTCTCTTGGGCAATTTATGCTAATTTATTTTTTTCCTTTGGGTGTGCCATACTTTTTTGTTTCTGTTTTGTTGAAAACAGGCCATTTTGAGTATTATCATGTGATAACTGGAAATCAAACTCTCTCTTCTCCCTAGGACTTTTGTTATTGCTTTTTGTTATTGTGGGTTGTAGTTAGTTGTTTATTTAATGACTTTTCTAACCTATTTTTATAAAGACTGCATTCCTTATGGTGAGACTCTGAAGTCTCTACTCCTTTAGCTTAGTGCCCAGCTCCTTGTTTGACAAAGATTTCCTTAAATGCCTGAAGCGAAGAAAAAGAAAGTCTGGAAAAGTAAACAAAACAATTCTTCAGGTCTTTGCAGATTGGCTCTGTATTGGGTCACTCCCTCCTTAGCCAAGGCCATGTTTCAACTCTGCTTGAGCCTTCTCTTCCTGCTTGCACTGAGCCTAAAGATCAGCTAGAGATGAAAGCCTATGTTTTTCTCAGGTCTATTCTGTGAATGTGTCCTGTCTGAGGCATACACATGTTTTCTAGATCACCCAGTATACATGCGAATTCTTCAAAGGTGTTATTCCCCTCAAAAATCTTACTCCTTGGCGTTTCTTCCTGTACTTTTGGTTTGACTATCGTTCACCCAAACTGTGACTCTTTGCCCCAGACAGCAGTGTCATGTTCTTCATCTTTCAATATGTTCGGAGAGCATCCTCCTTTTAGCTACTCAATCCTGATAGATTTCCCAGTCAGGTGAAGAATAGGAAGCCCCTTGCAACAGTTCTTTGGAGAAACCCCAATAAGATCAAAACAGGCAAACATAATTCCTTGGGAACAAGATCTTGTCTGCTTCCTCTGAAACCTGGTGCCCACACTGGGAATGTGGGCTGCTATCTTTAAGTCCATCACCACATTGAGGAGAATGGTGGGAATAGAGGAAATGGACATTTCTTCCCATGTTTCAGTGGCCTTTTCTTGGTGAAGTGTTCACTTGGTTGCTATAAACTTTTGATTCTTTCTTGGAGTTTAATAAATTTAATTCTGACAGGGTTTTTTTTTTGCCAGGTTTTCTGTCTCTAGTGATAAATCCCAAGAGTCCCCAACTCCACCATTTGCACTGATTTCTCATATTTGCCTTTTGAATCATGCAACTGTATTACTTATAAAAAAGTAATTAATTTAAAAAATTTTTGAGAGCGAGCATGAGTGGGGAAGGGGAAGAGGGAGAGAAAAAGAGAGAGAATCTTAAGCAGGCTACACGCCCAGCATTAACCCCAACGTGGGGCTCAATCCCTGGGATCATGACCTGAGCCAAAATCAAGAGTTGGACGTTTAACCAACTGAACCACCCCAATTTTAAAACATCTTTAATGAGTGTTTTAGTAGATAGGGTCTTATCATCTAACATCCTGGCATTCTGAAACTTCGGCTCTGCCAATTAATTGTTGCCACCAAGCTCTCATTTAGTCTCATTTGAGGCAATGAAGAGTTGCCTCAATACAGGCAATGAGAGTACTCAATACAGGAAGAGTACTCAACTGAGAACCAAGATTAGTTTGTTATTTAGGGCTTACACTAGTCAAAACTTTGAAGTATTAAGTCTGCCTTCCCATAGATCTCTTCTTTCCCATCTCTCTCCATCTTTGTTCTCTTTTATTCTCAACCCCAAGCCTAATATTTCACCTTCTCTCCTACCACGCTCCATGATGTAACAATATTGACTGACTAAAACTTGTTACATGTTTAAGGAGATGAGCATGACTTGTCTTAGAATTCTCATCTCCCAAGATACAGTAGTACACAGGTGTCGATTCATTCACAAAGATGAAGGACGTAGTTTTTTTTTTCTTTCTGAAGAGCTGGCTCTCAGGATTGGAGAGGATTGAGCAAATTAAAAGCAGAGATGCCTTTGCAGAAGGAAAGGGCAACAAAATATGATGCTGTTGGATAAGCATCACAGGATAATTTTGTCAAAGTCAGTACTACATAAAGTGTGGTCTCCAGATGTACTGACCCAAGATCTCTAACCAGGAATCTGCATGTTCACCAGCTCTCCAGAGAATCCTGCAACATGCTACAGTTTGAGAGCCACTGGTCAAGATTAGCTTACTGGGTTTTCCTTATTTGTATTATGAAGATAATAATATTCCCTTGAATTTCTATAGTGTTTTACTACTTACCAAGTTTTTTTTTTATAGATGATAATCTTACCTGTTATCAAAAAAGCCCAGGATTGGGCTTTTAATAAGAGCCTCTTTTAATAAATAATTAAAATGAGTTTTAAAAAGTTTATCTGACTCTTTGATGTGCACATTCAAACACAAGTTTATTGGCTTCAAATCCATGGATATTCTAATTTTGCCTATATGCAACATTTTTTTTAAATAACAGCAAAAAGGATGCATCTTCTCTGATGTAGTCGTTCACCCTTGCCTTTCTTTTCCTTATTCCTTGGTTCATCCACCATGAAATCCTTTACATATTCAGCAGATATTCATTACAAACTATAATAAGCCATGTAGTATGTATATCTAAGGCTATCTAATGACATACTCAAAGATTATGGCAATTTCTTTTTATTGGTTTGGCTCTTTATTATGTATAATTCCACTACATACATTTTTTTTTAGTAATTTAGTCACTAGCTTCTTTAAGAGCAGTTAGCATAGAGGGGCACTTGAGTGGCTCAGTCAGTTAAGCATTTGACTTTGGCTCAGGTCATGATCATGAGGTTCATGAGTTCAAGCCCCACATTGGGCTCTATGATGACAGCTCAGAGCCTGGAACCTCCTTCAGATTCTGTGTCTCCCTCTCTCTCTGCCCTCCCCTGCTTGAGCTCTGTCTCTCTGTCTCTCAAAAATGAATAAACATTAAAAAATTTAAAAACAAAAAGAGCAGTTAGCTTAGGGATTCTCCAACACTACCTCCTATTAGTATTGGCAGAATAACTCAAAAATCCTCAAATCCAGACTTCCCTACAGACCAATACATCAGCATCTCTGGGAAGACCCAGGCATCAGTATTTTTAAAGCTGTCCAGGTGATTCTAACGTGTAGCCAAAGTTGAGAGCCAGTAAATTTGAGAATATAAGTCTATCTCTAGTGCCTCCTAAGAAAAGTTTTCCTATTCTGTGAGTCTCATTCCAAAACATCTGAGAAACGGAGAGAGACAGACAGACAGACAAACAGACAGACAGACTGGGATAGAAGGGTAGTTGAGGGGTGGCAGAATCTGGGTGTGTACCCTCTTGGAAGCCTTCCCCTCCATTGCTCTGTTAATTCTCACCACACAGGTATGTACATGTTCAACTCGAGCTGATCTTCAGTACTCTTCAGAAGTCTATGTCTACATAAAGTAAGCATAGTTTGCAAATTGAGTGTTCATTATAAAGTCTTGGTGAAAATCTAATGTCTCTAAATTATTTTAGCATAAATTAGTAGAATCGGTCAGACAAGGCTACCACTCTAAGTTGACATTTATCTGCCAGCGCTCATGGAACTATGAGTTACTTCAATTTAACACAAAGTTTCTTCCCCTGCCACAATTTTATAGCCCTCCATCTATTCCTCTCCTATGATGCTGCACTTTCTAAAGTCTGTAACATTTTACGTGTGCCTCTGAGTGGCTGGTTGGGGGAGTGACTTCAGGACCAAGAAAATCTAGGTGTGAAAACTGGCTTTCTCAATTACTGGTAGTGAGATCCTGAGCTCGGTATTGCATCTCTCTGAGCCTCAGTTTTCCTGTTTATAAAATAAGGGTAGTAATGCTTTGCAAGGTAGCTGTGAGCATTAGAAGCAAAATATGTAAACTACCCAATGCCTGGCATATTGGTCCTCAACAAATGAAGTAATAGTGATGATGCTTCCTCTGTCCTACTGGTCTTAAGCTCTTTATCCTTTTTCAAAGCATCTTTGCCTTCATTATCTCATGTAATCTTCCCCACAAGTGAGATAGGCTAGAAGTTATCTCTGGGCCACAGAAGAGCAGGCTGAAGTGCCAGACAGTTAATGGGATGGATTCAAGAGACAATTATGCATTCTCTTCATAAAACATGCTCATAAGGAGAAAAAGTCCTAAGCCACAATCTCATTGGGGAAAACAAAACAAAACAAAAAACACACACAGAGCTAAATGCGGTCATCCACTTTGGTAGATCTGAAAATAAATACCAATGTGAGCAAAGTCAACAGGGGGAAAATATACATCCAGAATTTGAAATTTGCATGACCAAATGAAGGGTGCTGTCGTGTGTGGGTGGTAGGATGGTGACTGAAAGATCTTTTGCTTTTCTCAATTTTTTAAATGTAATTTTCTTGTCTGATTTTCTTCCTTCTTAAATGAAACTTGTATTGTCAAAGATAAGATGGCCTATGTGTTTATCATATTTGTTTATAAATATATATGGTTTTTCATAAATCTAACGTGTGTGTGTTTTTTTTCTAAATGGCAGTTGCAAACCATCCCTGATTTTGGATTTTCCCATGGACAAGAACCAACCTTAAACCCAGTTTGATGATGCAGTTTCTTCCGACCAGAGCACTTGGAGAGCAGTTGATACCTAGAGTGATTGACATAAGGATACTATCTTTTGCTGCACATTAAAATCACCTAAGGAGATTTAAAAATCCCAATGTCCACTTCTCACACCAGACCAAATGTATAAACATCTCTAGGGATGGAATCCAGATATCCCTATTTTTTAAAGCTTCCCAAGTAATGCCAGTGGGCAGCCGAGTCTGAGAACCAGTGGTCTAGATTAATGCTTCTGATGCTGTAGGTCTGGGATGGGGACTGGGATTCTGCATTTCTACCATGCTTGCTTCCTGGCAGTACTGGTTCTGTTGGTCCTTAGAGCATATTGACTGAGTGACAAGGACATAAAGGAATTTCTTTGCTTTCGTTTTAGGAATTTAGGAACTGGGATGCACAACCACCTTAGGAACTGGTTTCATCAGTTCTAAAAATGAGAATTTGGGCTGGATAATTTCTGAGCTTACATTGGCATTCCGAACTTCTATGTTTTATGACCAGCCACAGCACAAATCTTGTGTTTCTTAGGGGACAGGAGACTACTGTTTGTACCCAGCATCCGTGGAACTGTCAGGCTGCTCCTCTCCCCATGACTGAGGTAGGGCTGCTCAAACATCTGTGGACAGCAGAATCACATGGAATGCTTGTGCTAAATGCTCTAGAGCCCTCCGTGCAGAGATTGATTTCTTAAGTCTGGGCTGGAACCTAGAAATCAGTGGTGTTAACAACCATAACGGTTAACACTTATTGAATGTTTCCTACATGACTTGTATTGTCCTGGTAATTTCATAACATAAATCTGTTGAATCTTCTCAGCGATTCTAAGCGACAGGGACTAATATTTCCCCCAATTTACAGATGAGAAAACCGATAGAGAAGGTAAATAATTAACCAAGGTCATTACAGTTAGGAAATTTCAGACATGGGATTCCACTGTGAGGAAATGTAACACAGTTAGATTTTGAGATCCTTTCCTCAAAGAATTTGGTTATGAAAAGGAAAAAAAAAAAAGGAGGGTGCCTAGGTGGCTCAGTTGGTTAAGCATCTGACTCTTGATTTCGATTCAGGTCATGATCTCACTGTTTGTGAGATGAAGCCCCATGTGGGGGGGTGACAGTGCTCTGGAGTCTGTTTGGGATTCTCTCTCTCCCCCTCTCTCTGTCCCTCCCCTGCTCGTGCTCTATCTCTTTCTCTCTCTCTCAGAAATAAATAAATAAACTTAAGAAAGAAAGAAACGGGGTGGGGGGGAAAACAAGCAGTCCTAGGGACAGCAGAGTTGGAAGCTGGCTTCAGATGCCGGACTTTGATCTGGCTGGTTCTGATGCAGGCAGGTTCCAGGACACACCTTAAGTTCCCTTTTTTTAAATAAAAAAATTTTTTAATGTTTATTTTTGAGAGAAAGAGAGAGACAGAGCATGAGCAAGGGAGGAGCAGAGAAAGGGAGAGACGCAAAATCCAAAGCAGACTCCAGGCTCTGAACTGTCAGCACAGACCCGACACCGGACTCGAACCCACGAACCGTAAGATCATGACCTGAGCTGAGGTCCGATGCTTAACTGACTGAGCCACCCAGGTGCCCCTATTCCCATTTATAGATCTGGTGAGCCAGCAGACTAGCTGCCTAGGACCTTCTGGGAACTTTTTAAAGTACAGACTCCTGAATCCCCATCCCTCATATTTTGACTCTTGAGGTCCAGCGTGAGGCCCAGGAATCTGCATGTTAACAAGTATTAGCTACGCCACCCCACCCCACGCCCCAGGGATTCTGACACACAGCCAAACCTGGGACCCGTTGAAAGAATAGGACTTTGAGGCTGGTAACCTGCCTCTGTAACCCAGTTCTGCCACTTACCATCTCTGTGTCCTCATTCGTTCATTCATTCATTTAACAAATATTTGTGCACCTACTCTATGTGAGTACTGAGTGCTGGGAGATTTACCAGCAAACAAAACAGGCAAAAACCCCTTCCTTCATGAAGAGTACATTCTGGTTTATTAGAACATGATAAATGCAAAGGGGCCAAATTAAACAGCAAAGGAGTTGCAACTTTAAATAAAAGTGGCCAGAGAAGGCTTCATTGGAAAGATGACATTTCAGTAAAGATGTACGGATAGAGCAGGTTAAGCAGAGACCCGTGGGAAGGGTCTTCCTGGCAGAGGGAGCAGCTGGTACACAGGCTCAGAAGTTCAAGTGTGCTTGGCAGGTTCAAAGGACAGCAGGAAGGGCAGTGTAGAGGGAACAGAGTGAGTGAGGAGGAGAGTGCATGAAAATGAAACCAGAGAAGGAACAGAAGACATGAGATCTGGAATTTGTAGGCTAGTGAATGGACTTTGGCTTTTGCTCTGGGTGAGATGGGAACCATTGGAAGACTTGAGTGAAATCATCTTGAACTATCGGAACCGATCCCCGGTTGCTGAGTGGCTCACGCACTGTAGTAGAATGTGGGCGGAGGCATGAAGACCAGTTAGGAGACTATTGTATTTATTCAGGTGGGAGATCGTGAGGCTGGTAGCAATAAAGGTAGTGAGAAATGAACATACTCTGAATATTTGGATAGTAGAGAAAACAGGATTTGCTGCAAGTTTGAGTTTGAGTTATAAAAGGGAGAAGTCAAAGATCTTCAGTAAAATTTATTCAATCATTGGTTCATTTTTAAAGAATATTTACTGGACCCTATGATGCACAGTTATATGTGCTGGCCACTATGCAAAGCCTTGAGGGTCCATTGGTAAATTAAACATATCATATCTGCCCTCAAGGAGTTACAGTCTAGTAACATGAGGACAATATGTAACTAACTCTTTGGGTTATGACAATACAAGGTGCATAATACAGAACCTAGAACATAGTAGGACTCAATACATGGTAGGTATTACTATTATACAGATTATTTAGCAAAATGGCAGTATATTTATGTGTAGACAATGTAAGTTTGTGCTAATGAAATACAGATGAGAGGAGTAATTAAGATGGAGTGGGATGGGGGTGGCTGGGTGGCTCAGTTGGTTAAGCACCGGACTTCAGCTCAGGTCATAATGTCATAGTTCATGGGTTCGAACCCCGCATCAGGTTCTATGCTGACAGCTTTGGTTTCTGTGTCTCCCTCTGCCCCTCCCCCTCTTGTGCACGCTCTCTCTCTCTCACTCTCTCTCTCTCTCTCTCTCTCCCTCTATCTCAAAAATAAATAAACATTAAAAAATTTTTTTAAAGATGGAGTGGGATAAAGAACCAAGTTAGTTCACATCCCTCCAATTTCCCAAATAATGCAACATTCATGTTTTCTTATTTTAATTTCAAAATGGTAGATGGTCCAATACCAAGAAAGTCAGGAAGCCATAACCATCGGACTTGAGCCCAACTCTGGGAAAGGTTTTGGGTGTCTTTTGAGATTAGAATAGCACAACTTTTTGGTGACTTGCATGCTAGGACTAGATCTCAACAAGGGACAGTGGCATTGTCTGGAGACATTTTCACTTGTCATGAACAGGGAACATGGGGGAGAAGTGTGTTATTGGTATCAAATGGGTAGAAGCCAGCAAATGCTGCTAAATGTCCTATAGTACAGAGGACATCCTCCCCTTCCCACTCACCAAAGAAGTATCCGGTCCAAAATGTCAGTAGTGCCCAAAATTGAGAAGCCTGAGATGAAGAAAAGAAACTTGGAGTTATCCAACACCATAACCATGTGGTCATAAACAAAATCAGTGGTTTGAGAGAAAAAGTGTCCAAACTCTAACAAATGTATGAACGCTGGATGACATCATCATGTCATTAATAAAAGAGGACACTCAGAGGAACACATGTGTGCTGCTTTAGCTTTATTTCCAGAAATGGCCCTCTTTGGAGGCAATTATCCATTCTTCCTGCTGTCTTCACTGAAGGGTATGTGAGTGCCTTTCTTCTTTCTTTTAAAGGTCCTGTTTGCCTCGACTGGGATGTGGGGCATTCTAGGAGCAGGGAGAGTCTGTTCAGGACATTTTATTCTGGGAAAATTAATGGGACAGACAATGCAAAAGAAAAGAAACAAATTGTTCTTTTGGTTCCAAATAAATGCTTGTTTTCTGACACTGCCTGAATTTAAAGGGTCCTCAGTTTGACTGTGAAATTAACACCTCTTTGAGGTTAATTGTGGGGGTGGGGTGCCGTTCTCACCACTTCCAGAGCTATTGTCTGTCTGGAATGTGGAAGGAACAGCACCAGCCCTGGGTGTATTTGCTTAACCAGCACTTGCTCTGCATCTCTTCAGTTTTCATCCAGATATTCCAACCCAAAGAATCAGACATTCACACTGTTGACCCATTTCCCATACTTGTGTCTCTCATCCAAGAGACATTAATGGAAGGTCCATTGACCTTGAGTCAAATCAGTTCACCTGTGGGCCTCATTTTCCTTCTCTTTAAAGTGGGGGAATTGAAAGAGCTCTCTAGGGTATTCTCAGCATGACTCTGCCTTGACCAACAACTTGCTTCTGTCCCCGGATTCTTTTGTTGGGTGATGTCTCATTACTGAGAGCATGGGTAGTGCATGAAAGACGCAGAACTCATCATTACAGAATCCACCAACCACAAACTCAGCTTCTTATTACCTGGGGGACCGTAGGAAAATCTTTCTGACTTTTTAGGGCCATCTGGCTACATTTTTAAGCTTCCTTCCATCTCTAAAATTATATGATTTTAGGAATCCTAAAATTGGTGACTCAAAGTTGGAAAGAATTTTGAACTTTGGGATGCTGCTACTCTGAAGTTACATCATAAAAGGATAGTCAGCAAATGGTCTTGTGTACATTTTTGTGCTGATCACTTTTTCTTCGAGAAGTGAAAACTTTATGATCGTTCTTACATATTATTAAGACTTTTTCCCCATAAAAACTAAACCTCTTTTAAGTGTTATTGTCAGTGGGTACATATGCCAGTTTTTCCATAGCCCACAGCACTAGATTTTATCATTTTTAATATGTTGGTTACTTTACTATAGTGATAACTTTATTTAAATCTGTATATCTATAGCCATTAAAGAGCCCATCTACACAAAACCATATTTAATTTATGCACACTGTAACCTGGACATTATGAAGCTGATAAGAAGCTCATAGTAAATAGAGCTTTTTGCCTTAATCAAGTGATTTCTTTTGCAACAGTGAAACTTCAAGGACAGGACATGGAAGCTACAAAGAAAATGTTATTCTAGAGGAGATTTTGTCTCCTCCAAACTAAAACAAACAAACAAAAACAAAACAAAAAAAAACTAAAGGACACATTGGAGACTTCCCTTAAATTTATTATCAGGACACCTGGGCGGCTCAGTCAGTTAAACTTCAGACACTTGTTTGCAGCTCAGGTCATGATCTCACTGTTGTGAGATCAAGCCCTGTGTAGGGCTCCATGTTGGGTCTGGAGCCTGATTGAGATTCTCCCTCTCTCTCTCTGCCTCTCTCTCCTTCAAAAATCAATCAATAAATAAACATTTACATTTATCATCAAGGAAGGCAATCAAATCTACTTTTCTGAAGGTCTTTACTGGGAGTGCAAATTCTCTGCTTACAGTGATGGAAGAAATGCAGACATCTTTGAAAAACAAAAGGAAAACTGGATTATTCACTGCAAGACAGCAGTCCTCTCTGGATATTTGTGCTAAGCGTCCTTTAAAAAGTCTGGAGAACAAGGATAAAGAAAATGCACAAGAAAAATTCAAACTTGTTCCCAGATAATGTGTTTTATTACAAGCATTCCCCCTTCTTATCTTGCTCATAAATTCTCTTACCAACCTACCCACTTCCTAGTGTTCGTTCTCAATACAAAACCATAACCCAAGCAAATAAAATCCTGGCATGTTTCTTTTTAATTATTTTAACCACAAAATAATATATTCATTGTACAAAAGCTAGAAAGATCACAAAAGGAAGAAAATAGAACCCATCCATAATTCCATATCCCAGAAATAGTCACTATTAGCCCGTGTTCCATCTTTTTAAATGTTTTTCCATGAAAACCTTTTTAAAAAGAAGTCATACCCTTCAAACTATTTCTGTCCCATTTTCTCGTTTAACAACATGCTATGTGCACTTTCTGGGGCTTTTTCTTTCCCATAGATACCCACCCTGGTTTATTTATGAATCCAAAGGTTACTTCTATTGAGGAATCCTAACAACATTTGTTATTTTCTATTGCTATAAACTTATCTGTAAATAATACCTTGTCACTTCACTTTTGTACACATCTTTAATTACTTCCTTACAGTAAATTCCTAGATGTGACACTATTAGACCACATGGGGATGACCACTCTTAGGCCTTTGACACGTACTGTGTATGTTTAAAATCTCACACTGATATTACTTCATCTCTCCAACTCTAGATGATTGACATATGGGCCTGAAAGGGTCTTGCGTGGCCTTTCAACCACAGAAAGTTTTTGGGAATACAGGGATGATTTAGGAAGTGTAGGTGGTTCAGCTGAACGATCACAGAAGTTTCAAAGGTAACAGCTACAGAGAGTCACTGTACGAGTATGATTTCTGGTAAATAAGTGGGTGAAAGGCAAAACAGAAGGGCTTTCCTTTGAGGAAGAAAGAAACCAAACCTCACACAATAACAAACCCATATTTCACCCATAAAGCTAAAAGCACCCCTAAATGCAGGTTTCATTAAATTAAAGATATATTGAAAATTGAAAATGTACATACCTACAACCTGGAAATTCTATTCCTAAGTGTGGATTACTAAATTAAATTCTACATAGAGAATTCTTACTTATAAGAATGTAAAACTGGGGCAGTGCCTGGGAGGCTCAGTCGGTTAAAGTGTCTGAGTCTTGATCTCAGTTCAAGTCTTGATCTCTGGGTCATGAGTTCAAGCCCTGCATTGGGCTCCGTGCTGGGTATGAAACCTACTTAAAAAAAAAAAAAAAAAAGAATGCAAAACTGGAAAAGCAAATTGGAAACAACCTAAATGTCCATCGATAGGGGAATGGATAAATTGATTACAGTATATTCATACAATGCAATATCATAAAGGAGATAAATAAATTCCTCTATATATGTCATGGATAGATTTTAAAATATAATTGTATGTGAAAAAGAGAAAGATAGATGCAAAATTATATGTACAGATCAATAACGCAGACAACGCTCTATATAAGAGCAAAAAATATATAAGCATATATGATCATAGCCTGAAGGACAGACACCAAATTTATGAGTCTTTATTCCCCTTCAGTGAGTAAAGAGAAATGACATCAGTCATTTCTGGAGGGCAAATGGTAGGAGATAAGAAAATCTTTCAATTTTATCTGTAATATTATTTTAATAGTAAAAATCATGCTGTTTTATCAAACCTAAGATGCCATTGATGACAAAACCCGCTATTATTTTATGGATCTCTCAGGAAGAAAGTTGCCATCATATGCAACTAATTTTAAGGTGCACCCAGTTTTAGAGATGCTAAGATGTGAAAAAAAATGTGTGAAATTCTCTCCATGTAAGGCAAAACACACAAGGTTAAGATCTGCTAATTCACGAAGTGGTTGGGGGACATGGTTACTGGTTATGTCACCCTATGAGCTTTTGAGAACTTTTTCAAAGGAAAAGAACGCATCAGATGTTATAGGGAATGGAATTCCTCCATCATATGTAGCATTTTAAATGCATACTGCTCATGTAACAAATAACTCCTCGAAAGCCCAGCTGCCTTTTTACCTGTGGTCCCCAAATGAATTAGAATGTGGTGAAGGTGGGAGACATATCCTTGAAGCTTTGTACCTCGACAGGGATGACTTATCATTCACTCAAGAAATACTTGTTCGCTGTGTTTGAAGTTCTCCCAGATGAAAAGAACAATCCCGAAGAACAAATCCTGTCTGTTCTACAACCCACGTGCGAGGAATCGATGCTGCTGACTTAGGCGTGCAGCTTGGCAGCTCATCAGGTCAGTGCAGAAAGCCAGGAATGTTCATTATAGGGTTATTCTCTTGGAAAAGGAGCAAACTTAAAACAAGACTATTCTTCCTAGGATTAGCCAGTAAACTGAAGCCATCCCAGCTCATCCACTCAAGGTGAATTCATCATAGCAGGTCACAGCATGGGAACTAACTTGTCTGTAGCCCTTTGCTTCTCCCCATGGCTTAAAGAAAGTCTTTCTCTAGAAAGTACTCCCACAAGGGTAGTAAAAAACGTTTAGAGCTGGCATTGCCAGATAAGACACAGATTCTCAGATAGAGGAATTGCAGATCAACAATGAATGTGTTTTAGTTAAGTCTGTTTCACTGAATGGAAAGATAAACAACAAGTAACTTTTTGCTGTAAGCGGGTGCAAATATTACATGGGACATAATTTTACTAAACGTTTTTTCATTGTGTACTTGAAATTCAAATTTAACTGTGTTTTGTTTTCTAAATATGGCACACCTATTAGGAGAATTCGCCTAATGAGAAAGAAGAAAGGGAAAAATAAGACTAGCGGCTAAATGGTGAACAAAAAATAGAGAATGGATTGGAAGTGGCTGGAAAAGAGAAAGAAAAGATGAGAGCAGGGGAGGAGGAGTTGGGGGGAGAGGAAGGAGAGGCCCAGGAGCCTCTGTCACCTATTGGTCACTGCCTACCCAGTGTGTCCCCGAAGTCGGCCAGCAGCAGAGGTCTCTCCAGGAGAGAGGAATTGATCTGGCAGGCTGGCTCAGGGCCACCTCCTCAAACCTGTTGCAGCTACCTTCCCTTTCACCGATGAGTCACCAGTCTTGGAGTCATTTCTTAACTTCGGATTTGAAGACCAGGCACCCTGTGAGGCAGAGCTCCCCGTGCCGGCTCGAGAAGAGATGGCAGACGTCCCCCTCCCTGGTTAGGCAGCTCCTCCCCTCGCAAGCCTGAGAGCCTGAAGCCCTGGCCCCAGGTCAGAATCATTTTATGTGGCAAGCTGGTAAGCTCACAAGCTCCTCACCTTCTAGAACACAGGCAGGCCCTGCATGCTGAAAAACATTAAAAAAAAAAAAAAAATATATATATATATATATATATACCCCTTCCTGTTCTTCTTGAAGTTATAAAAATAGAAGGAAGGGGGGTAGGGGGAGGCAGAGAGAGAGGTGTCAAGCAGACATTCCCTGGGTCTGAAGGAAGCAGCAGACTCCACCGTGTCTCACACCTTCCCTGGGTCTGTGTAGAGAGCTGTGGCTGCTCGCTTACCCTGCTGCCTGCACGTCGTCGGTCTAGAGAGGTCAATGCCTTCTCTTGCCTCTTGCCATGGTTGAGAACGGTGAGAATTTAGTTACTGGGTTTTTTTCACCTAATGTTTTGATCTCAAGGGGTTTAAAGTTACTTTCGCTTTTGCAAACACCGTGGCCCTGATGGGAAAAAGTGCAAGCCCTCACCATGGGCCCCCATAAAGAAGCTTTGGGGAGAAGGTGTCTCCATGGTGCTGATAGTTTTCACAGCCGGCAGAGGCAGAGCGGCGGCTCCCGAAGGGCAGGTTCTGACCATGGGCCCCGTTTAACTTCCTGCTCACAGTAGCGCAGTGGGCAAGGCAGTGTTATCCCCATTTTACAGAGGAGGAGACCGAGGCAGAACAAAGAGACGGGCTTGTCTGCCATCTACATTGAAGATACTGACATCTCTGGAAATGTTATGAGAATGGAGACAAGACTTCTCTAAAACTGCTCTCACAGAAAGACTTGCAAGCAGATAAGAGGGTTGCTTTTACCAGCTGCTGAGGCAAGGAGAGGGGAAGGGGTGACACCCCCAGGGCCTTGCCACGGATGGGGCTCAGGTGGCCTTCCAGGAGAGGTGGGGGATTTGAGCACAGCCCTTTTCTTGTGCTGAGTGGGTGCAGTTAGTTTGGGAGCAGAACAGAAGTGTTCTAGACCACTGGGCAGGAATAGTCCACATTCTCAGCCCTCCTATCATTGTGCTTCTCGGTAGCTTTAAATAGCACATTATCAGCAAAGAGAGGAAGAATGGAAAATCATCCCTCTTCTCATTAATAGAATTCTCTTTCTAAAGACTCCTTTTTCACTAGCGGTAAAATTTTGGAAGCTGGAAAGCAGAAGGACAAGTATTGACTGACTTAATAAACCCAAGAGAGCTGGACTCTTAGCCATGAGCACCAGATTTGGAGAGCCAAGGATTATCAAACATCTGACAAAGGCCACAACATACAAGTCAGAAGTGTAAGCAAAGAGATGACAACTTAAAAAAAAATGACTGTCATTAATATTCTCTGAGAGAAAAAATAATGCATATAGGAAATTAAAATAGGATTCTGTTGAAAAAAAACATGCAGATAACCAGAGTGAGTTTTTGGAAAAAAAAATCTGAGAGCAGAAATGTACCTATCAATAAAAATGCTGGAAGATAATTTTGAGGAAATTTCTCAGAAAGTAGAACAGGGGCATTTGGCTGGCTCAGTCGGTGGAGTTTCAGACTCTTGCTCTCAGGGCTGTGAGTTCTATCCCTACGAGGGGTGTAGAGATTACGTAAAAATAAACTCTTTTAAAAAAAGGTAGAGCAAAAAGACTAAGAGATGGAAAATAAGAGATAAAACATTTGCTAGATATTAAAGAGTGTCCAGAAGGCTGAACATCCACACAAAAGGAATTATAGAAAGATAGAGAAAATAAGCAATGAAAAAGCTAACAGAAAAGTTTCAGAATAAAATGGTCTCATCGAAGTTCACTACAATAAATTCATATGGATTCTTATCACAACTTACAAAAGAGAAAAATCCCAAAATCTTCCAGAAAAGGAAAAAAGTGGTTTTTTTTTTTACTTTCAAAGTAACCAAGATTCAGAATGGCTTCAGATTTCTCAGTAAAACCATGGAAACTGAAAGACCATAGAGAAATTCTGAGGAAGAACGGGTTCCCATTTAGAATTCTGTGCCTAAGTCAAATTTCATTGTCGATGAGAGACATTTTTATATATACAATTTTTTGCAGTTTTTACCTCCGATGTGCTTCTTTCTCAGGAAGTAAGTCTAGGAGTTCCCCTCAAAAGGTAGGGATTAGGGAGGGGCGCCTGGGTGGCTCAGTCGGTTAAGGGTCTGACTTCCGCTCAGGTCATGATCTTACAGTCAGTGAGTTCAAGCCCCGCATCAGGCTCTGTGCTGACAGCTCAGAGTCTGGAGCCTGCTTCAGTTGCTGTGTCTCCCTCTCTCTCTGCCCTTCTCCGGCTTATACTCTGTCTCTCTCTCTCTCTCAAAAATGAATAAACATTAAAAAGAAAAAGGTAGGGATGAAACTACTTTGGAAGGACAGAGATGAGAAACTCAACTCACAAGCAACTTAAACAGAAAACCTGAGCCGTGAACGTAAGCCAGGCCGGCATCCAAGACCACTGGGGCTGTGATTTCATTTCATTTTTTTGTTTTTATGAGATTATCACCGATAAAATGTAACAACAGTTCAACAAGATTTATTATGAAGGTAATCAGCCCCTGGGTCTTCTTTTTCCCACTACTACCTGTTCCCCTGAAGTACTCACCTTCATCTCTTTTTGCTGTCTCTTTCGGCGTTTGCCTCCAAGTCATTAAATAACATAGTCCTACTTCTTGAGGTTTCCATTTTAGTCATTCCCTACGTATTTTCTACTCTGGAGGTTAAATATGATTCCCCTTCCGGGGCGCCTGACTGGCTCAGTGGGCTAAGCGTCGGACTCTTGATTTCAGTTCAGATCATGATCTCATGGTTCATGAGACTGAGCCCCGGCACCCAGCTCTGCACTGACGGTGTGGAGTCTGCTTGGTATTCCCTCTCTGCCCCTCCCCCACCGGCATGTGCTCACTCTCTGTCTCAAAATAAATAAATAAACATTTAAAAAAAAGTGATTCCCATTCTGGCACCACCACCACCACCACCACCACTTTTTGGACAGGTATGCTTATTCTGGAAGTTGTTTCTTGCCTTAATTTCCACACTACGCTAAAACTTTGGGTTGTGTTTCTTATCACTCAAGATAGTGTTTTATATGGTGTGTGTGTGTGTGTGTGTGTGTGCGCGCACTCGTGTAACTTGATTGAATCAATGGGTTTGAAGTAAAGCAAAGACAAAGAATCAGTAAAAATAAAAATTCCTATAATCAAGACAAGCACACAGATGTGTGAATAAGATTTTCAACAGAAACATAACAGGGACCATGGAGAATATAGGGCAAAATAGAGAAAGTGTTAATAAGTAGATTTATCAGGGCAGCACACGTGAGAAATAAAAGTAAGTTCAAGATCAAAGAAAATACTCAGCCTTCTTACTTTAGATACAAATTGGCAATTAGCCTAGATCACCTTACACAGTGACCACAGAAGGGCTATGGCATCCAAACAGGAAGTATCAGCCTCAGAAATCTTAAAAGCCCCTGTTGTGAACTTCGACTCTTTGATCTGCCAGCACCCATTTTTCCTTATGAGGACAGACCCTCTATTTTTGGAGAACTGCCCTTCTCTCCAGGCCAAGAGTATATGTGGTTCTAGCAAAACCTTCTTGTCCCAAACATTTTTTCGGCAGCCATGTTGATCAAGCTAAGAGGTGGATATGTGATACAAAGCCATGTGAATTCAAATCCTTCCCTGAGATGGTATAAAGAGTCCTACAGAGGGCAGAAGATCTTTCTTCACGGTGCCATGAGTCACCTAAGAATCAGAACTTCTGAAATATACAAGAAAAAGAAAATAGATATTGAGGGATGACTTGTACCGTCCTCCTCAGTTGCCTACTAAGACAATGTAGCAGGATATTATCACTGGAATTTCTCCCTTACACTCCAGCCTTACGGGGGCCAGGTCTGTGCTATGTTTTGCTTTAGAATTTCTCTGCATCAATGGGATAGATTTCAGATTATGCAGATTTACAAAGGAAATGAATTTGAAAACTCATTCCGTGACCAGTGAATCCCTTGGGTGGTTCAAGAGGATTAGAGAGGGAGCAGAAGGGAGAATTTGGGGGTAGGGGGGTGGCTGCCACTGACAAATTTTGCTGTGAGCTCCACAGGCCTCCCCACCGGGGGTGTTGGTGAGAGGACCAGGCCGTAACTGCCTCTTCTCCTCAAGTCCAGTGAGGAGGCGTCCATAGCATGTTGTGCCAGAACATTGGTTAAGAGATATGTTTGCACAGAGCTGCTGTCATTCCTATGGCCCTGCTCTACCATCCTGCTCTGAGGAAGAAGTAGGGGAGTGTTGCTCCTGATTAATTGAAGGGTGATGATGGAGTCTTCAGAAGGACCCCCTGGAGAGCCTTGAGCTGGGAGATCGAGGAAATGGGTGCTTGAATTACACTCACAGCAGGCTGTGGACCCGGTCTGAGTCCTCTTTAACAAGTCTAGGGTGAGAAGGGTTGACCTCAAGCTTTGGTGGTGGCACCCAGGAGCAGCTGCTGGGTTGAGATGGGTCTACATCTTGTCCGAGCAAGGGATGTGGGCTGTGGGGTCAGAGTCTGCATGAAATTGACCTGGGCTTTTCAAAAGGCCTCCTTAAGAGATAAGGACAACTCAGCAGAAAAAAGCGGGAGATGTTTGTCATGAGTGCCCAGAGCCCGTTAACACAGAAGGCACGTCACATCCCTCCTATGCTCAAAATCCTGCAACTAAAAGCCAAAATTATTACAATATCCCAGGAAGGTACTCCTGTCCTTGCTTTTTCCCCAGAAGCAGCCAGGTGAAATCAGTTCAGGCCCTCCACGTGGAATATTCTTCATCCAGATATCTGCAAAGTATGTTCCTTTACTTCCTTTACACGTTGTCTTAGGTTGGAGTCTTCAAAAGCAGAGCCTGTAACAAGGTGTTTGGTGCAGTAACTTCTTGAGGAAGTGCTCTCAGGAGAAACCTGTAAGAACCAAGGGAAGGAGAATAAGGCAGGGGAATCTGCTAGGCAAAGATGCGATTTCTAGCTTCTTCTACCTGATCCCATGGAGAACTCAGAATATGAATGGCGTACAGAATTGTCCTACCTTGATGCAAGAAAGCCAGCTTATATATACCACCTATCAGTCAGTTGCTGGTTGCAGGCTTCCCCTCAGTGGGATGTGTAAACTTCCAGGCATCTCCTTGCAAAAGGGCCCTTATCAGCTGAAGACAAGTGTCAGAAGAAGGATGCACCTGTGAGTCGTTATGACAGCTAACGCAGCGGTTGGGACATGGGAGCACTCTCCCAACAAAGGCGAGCTGGGAAGGTCACGAACAGTGTCTACTATGGGTAACTGTAACAGTCCTATCTTCCTTCCTTGAATTACTGTTTCCACCACTGTTATCACTTCCTAACATTAATAGCTTTTACTTTTTATTATTATTGCTTATTTCCCACAACTAGAACGTAAGTACCGGAAGGGAAGGGATACTGTTCTGTTCACTATTATAGCTACATGTGGTACCTAGAATATTACTTGATTCAACAAATACATATTTGTAGGTACTTAAGAGATTCTTATTGAATAAAAGACTATTGAATAAATGACTGAGCAAGGATCTGGAAGGGATATATTTAATTTTTTTAAACAATTTGTTTACTTTTGCGAGACACAGAGAGAGAGAGAGAGTATGAGCAGGGGAGGGGCAGAGAGAGAAGGAGACACAGAATCTGAAACAGGCTCCAGGCTCTGAGCTATCAGCACAGAGCCCGATGCGGGGCTCGAACCCACGAACTGTGAGATCATGACCTGAGCCAAAGTGGGACGCTTAACCGACTGAGCCATCCAGGCGTCCCTGGAAGGGAAATATTTAAAAGGAATGTGGGAGACAAAAATGTTGGGTTTTTTTTGGATACTATCCATGCTTCATGTTTATTTGACAAACTGATTACTGAAGAGACTAGTAGTCACTATTTGACAAACTGATTACTGAAGAGACTAGTAGTCACTTGGAGGGAAAGTTTGTCCCTGGGAAACAATGTAGAGCACGATGTGAGGTGCTTGTCTCACTTAGAGGCATGATACTGTGTATTAATTTAGTCTAGAGAGGATGCTATTAGAGCCCCAGTGACCTGGTATACCAGTTGGCTGGAAGGAGGACTCTGGGAAACCCAGAACTCATCGTGTATATATGCATTGATATTTTCTACTTCGGTTGCTCTATCCATCTCATTGGGTCTGGGGGTTGGCCCAGGCACCACTGTCCCAGCCAGAAGCATCTCTTAAGATGGTGGCAGGCACTGAAGGAGGAGCCCTGCCCAGAAGCAATGTTCTGCACTGAGAGTGTCCAAAGAGGCTCATCAAATCTCCCCTTTGAAAAACCAACATAGACTTCTCAACCCTGGGAAATCTAAGCCTGCGTGTCAGATTCCCCTGGGACCTTAAAAAATACTGATGCTCAGGTCTAAGCCCAGACCAATTGAACTCGGATCTGTGGAATGGGGGCCCAGGCACTGGTATATTGAAAAGGTCCTCAGGGGATTCTAATGTCCATTCGAGGTAGAAAAGCCACTAGCAACAACGCAAAGGAAAAGACATTTCCAACTTGTTTGAGCAACAGTGAGCGCATCTACTCTTTGCTTATGGAAGTTCCCTGGTAGGAAATCCGCTTTCCCAGTCTTTTCAAGGGACACCGGCTCCCAAGGAAAATTTAAAGTTTTGTATTTGAGGTTCAGGTTATGTCGAGGAGGCTGCCTTCTCACTATGGGTAGCATCTCACTTCCCTCCCCAATAGGTGACTGTGTCAGCCCCTGGGCATATGGATCTCCCTCGTTTCTTAATATTCACCTTCCTCTCTTCACTTCCCACTGTCTTCAATGGTTAGCCAATCTGCTGTCTCCCCAGTCATACCCTGCCACCCACAACCTTCCATCTGTGAAAAGTTAAAAAGTGAGGGGCGCCTGGGTGGCTCAGTTGGTTAAGCGTCCAACTTCAGCTCAGGTCATGATCTCACGGTTCGTGGGTTCGAGCCCTGTGTCGGGCTCTGTGCTGACAGCTAGCTCCGAGTCTGGAGCCTGGAGCCTACCTTCTGATTCTGTGTCTCCCTCTCTCTCTGACCTCCCCTGCTCATGCTCTCTCTCTCTCTCTCTCTCTCTCAAAAACAAAACAAAACAAAACAAAACAAAACAAAACAAAACAAAACATTAAAAAAAAAAAGTGAAACCTCCCTAAACTGGGGTCAGGAAGTTCAGCAGGGGGAGCTCTCACACCCTGCCACTTTTCAACTGCAGACCCAACAGGAAAAGAGGGGCCCAGGACCTGCGTGGATACTACTTTACTACCCCAGCAGTAGGAAAAAGGTCTCCCCTCCTTCCCCCCTCCAACAGTCCAGCCAATGAGAAACTGTCACAATCAGCCAATGGGAAAGCCACTATACTTTGAAGTCCTGGTTGACTCCCGTGGACTTTTTGTTGATAACAGCTTCTCCAGTGTGCTCGCTTTCCTCTAGAAAAAAAGCAGGCTTCTCCTTTCTTCCAGGGCTTTGTCTATGATTTTGCCATAGCTTGCTTGTCCTGGATGGCAACTCTCTGTTGTTCTAGAATAAACCCATCATTTGCTGATAAAATAACTGGCAGTTTTGTTTATTTTTTTTAATGCTTGTTTATTTATTTATTTAGAGATTGTGAGAAAGAGAGAGAGAGAGAGAGAGAGAGAGAGAGAGAGAGAATCCCAAGCAGGCTCTGGGCTGTCAGCACAGAGCCAGATGCAGGGCTCAATCCCACGAACCGTGACATCATGACCTGAACCAAAATCGAGTCAGATGCTTAACCAACTGAGCCACCCAGGCGCCCCTCTGGCAGTTCTGTTTTTAAGGTTAACACATCTTTGTGTCCTTATAATGAATCCTAAACCACACAGGCTTGGCTGTTCATTTGAAGGTGACAGCCTCCCTCCTACACACAGTTTCTGTGGGTCTGCAACAGATGGGGTGGCCTCTGATCACAGTGCCTGAGACACTGGAGAGGTAGGGTAGGAAACAGGGTAGAGAGAAAGAAGGAAGGAGGGTCTTTCCCTAAAGCTTATTAAGAAAAAATACACCTGCACCTAAACCTTGCAATGACTATTGTCCTTCTGATGGCATTTATACATGTATATTTGCTTTTGGCAGCCTAGCATCATTTTCTCTTCCTAACAGCAACCCTACTTCCCTTTATTATAACTACCTCTTCCCAGTTGGATACTGCCTGGGGGTACTATGATCAGGGACCATACTCTCTTTTAGCCAAAGGGCAGGCACATGGCTAGAGCCAGGTCAATCAGATATTCCCTCCTGAAATACACTCCTGGAGCAAGGGGTCAAGGCAACTGATAGAGTGTTGCAGTGAGTCAGCCCAGCAGAAAACTCCTACTCAGATTGTTTCCAGTGAGAGAGCATCCCACTGGTTCCTGCTTCCAGCCTCCAAACCCTGTGCCTTCCCAGACCCAGTTTTCCAGCCTCTTTCTGGATGCTTCTCTGAACTCTCAGTAGCCTAACAATTTCCTCTTCTGGTATTGTTTTGTTTTCCTTGTGGATTGGTTGACTGAGGGTTTTTCATTTTTGGTTGTTGTTGTTGATTGTTGTGTTTTGTTTCGTTTTATTCTGTTTTTGTCTAAATTTGCCAGAGTCTGTTTTTCCACTTTGTAAGCAAAGAACCCTATCTTAATCAATCCTCCATATAATGTGCATCAGAAATCCAAATTCCTTCTGTGCCCTCTATTTCTTATGAACCAACAAGCAGGTCTTATTACACTAAAAAAAAAATCTATTGCTACACATCACCTATCCAATTCCTATCCTAGGTATATTTCAAAGTTCTCTTACATTAGTTGATGATAAGGACTAGTTATGACCAGGTTCTCCTTCTCCTTCTCCTCCTCCTCCTTCTTTTTTTTAAATGTTTATTTATTTTTGAGAGAGAGAAAGAACATGAATGGGGGAGGGGCAGAGAGAGAGGGGACAGAGGATCCATAGTGGGCCCTGCACTGATGTAGAGCTCAAACTCATGAACTGTGAGATTGTGACCTGAGCCGAAGTCAGACACTCAACCGACTGAGCCACCCAGGTGCCCCAAATTCTTCTTAATAGGGGTAGGTTAGGGGTACGTAAAGACACTTAATTTAGTATTGCACTCGATATATGGCCTACCATGTACCAGAAATGGGGCTCAGGGTGATAACTCTTTCCACCTCCCATGTCATTTTATGATACATTTCCATGTCTATAAGGAATCTGTGCATGTTGACCCTGTACCCTGAGCAACCCCAACTGGCTGGTCTGGTAGTCCTCAGTTCTAGTCCTGATGAGGCCACTCTCTTGTGACCTTGAGCAATTCACTTCACCTTTCAGACTCATCTGTAAAATGAAAGACCTAAAGAATGTGTTACCCAAGTATGACCTTTAATGATCACAGGAAACTTATGTCCTAATTTGGTAATCATAATCACCTCAGAACCTGGAGTTCCAGATGGGGCCAAGGCCTGGAGACTGACCCATCCTTTTCAGGATCTCGTCAACCTATCTGCTTCTCTCCATCTCTGCAACCACCGTGACTCTCTAATATTGTCAGGACTATTGCCACAGTTTCCTCAAGTGTCAACTCTGGCCTCATCCCAACTCTTCTCTGTATAGCGATCAGAGATCTTTTTAGAAGGTGAATCTGAATATGTCAATTACATTTCTTCCAGGGTAATCTGATCTGAGCCCTTCCCATTTCTTCAGTCTCATGTCCTTTTTGTTCTTGTCCCTGTGTGTTCCAACCTCAATAATCAGTGTTCAGTTCCTCCCAATACCGCAGATTTTCCTTGTTCCAGGATCTTTGCACAAGCTCTATCTTCTACCTTTAACACTTACCCCTCCCCCTTTGCCTAGCTACTTCAATCCCCCTGCAGATCTTGCCTCAGAGAAGCAATCTTGCCTTTCCTAACCTCTTGGAGAAGCCAGGCAGCCCTGTCAAAGGATCCTTGTATTTCCCTGCATGGTCCTTATCACAGTGATTAATTATAAATTTAATGATATGTCTATTTAAAAAGTGTTATTTCCCCCACTGTTTTGCTTATCCCTACAACCCCAACACCTAGCACAGTACCTAGCACACTGTGAAGAGGCAATAAATGCATTGCATACCTGAGCAAAGAAGGGAAATTGGAACGTGTATAAGCATCTCATCCTTCTTTCCTCTTCTGTCCACTCTGGATAGATCCATACCACAGCCCAAGCCAATGTCCACTTACCTTGATCAACTTCTTCCTTATTCTTCTATAACATGTTCTTGGGAAATGCTGTGCTAAATTAAAGTGAAACTCACCATCTGTATGCCTGGCATATTACACATCTACTGGCATCTTATTAAGTAATGACCAATGCCTAGGTTTAACCTGATTCCAAGGAATCTTAACTGTCTTAGCAGAATTTCCGAGGCTCAAAGACAAGTTCCTCTTTGTAATATTTTTTTTCCTGGCCCTTTACAGGGTCTCCTTATCTGCTGGGCATCATAAGAAAGTTACACATAATATCTCATTATCCTATCCTATCCTACTGCACTAATATGGAATTCCTTCCAGAAGCATGAAAGCCCCTTTTCTTTACAGCTCCAGTGCTTCCTTCCCAGCACTTCCTGCCAGTTCAGTATAATGACATGGCTTTCTCCTTTCTCTGGATGGCTTTCAGTAGAATCACAGAATCACACACTACTTAAGCCAGAGACTTCTGGTTGCCCATCCTATGTGGCAACAATCTCCTTGAATGCCCTGCCTGATCAGCTACAGTCAGAAGCATCAGAAGAAAACCAGCCCTGGGCTCAATGGAAGGTAAAATACATGCGACAGTTACTTTGTGAAGTTCCATGTGTGATATAGATGTCATAGTGATTGAGGAACCCAGACTGGGAGCCAGACAGAGCTGGGGTTAATTCCTGCCTTTGTCCCTATGAATTTGGGCAAGTGACACCTCTAGATGCCTCAGCTCACTATCCATAAAATGAGAACAATGCCTACCTCTTATGCTAAGGCACAAAGCAGAGTCCCTGAAGCAAAAGGGGAGGTTAAGCCTCTGTAGAGGCTTAAAAACAGAAGAGTTCTCAATTTTCTTTCTTTCTTTCTTTCTTTCTTTTCTTTTCTTTTCTTTTCTTTTTTTTTTTTTTTTTTTTTGGCTCTAAGCACATGGAACGTGTGGAAGAGGAAAAATAATTTCTCTCTACCCTTCTAGATTCTTGGCTGAGTGATCCCTGTAATAAAAAGACAGATTAACAGAAGAACCCTCCCCCCCAAGATGTTTAATAACATATATACCTCTTGTATACATGGGACATACCAGGAAAATACCCAGGAAAATAAGGTGATGGTCCAAGCCATCACCTTATATAACATCTCCCGCTAAAGACAAAAAAATGTTCAGAAATGGGGGGCCAGTTAAGGGAGATTTTCAGATAGAGTTTAGTAACTGACAGCCATGATTGCTGTACAGATTTAAGTCTCTGCCCTTCTCCACTGATAGGAGTTTCTAGAGACTGAGTCATCCCCTCCCCCATTTTCCTGATGGAGCCTAGGAGACACCCTTACAAATGGAGATTTCCCTTATAAATGTAAATGTCTCTTACAAAAGGTAACTTCTCAGTTTTCAGAGCTTCACCTGTTTCTTAACAATAACCAGTTTAAAACAATCAATGTGCCAAGGAGGCATATTTTGTGATGTATATTTTGTCCCCTTCAGGCTTTACTGTTAATTTACTGAGTATCTCTACCCAGTTTGTCTTTTTAGTCTCTGCTTTGAGATTGGCCCCTTCATCTAACTGTTTCTTTCCTGAGGTATATATAATACAAAGGAAGACATTTTTTAAAAGTAAAATTCCCCCCAATTATTTCATCTAACTGTTATTAGGATAATTTTTCTAGATAAGTTTATCTGTCATCCCTTGATCTCAGTCTTACTCATTTAGGGCAGCGGTTCGCAATCTGGTTGAGTTTACCCCCAGGGGACATTTGGCAACATCTGTAGACGTTTTTATGGTCACATCTGGGGAAGGGGTGATACTGGCGTCCGATGGGCAGGACCAGGATCCTGCTAAATATCCCATAATGCACAAAACTGCCCCCCGCCCCACACACACAACAAAGAATCATCCAACCCCTCACATCAATAGAACCAAGGCTGTTCAGCTTGTCCAAATCAAAACCTCCCTTGAATCTGGAATCTCGACAGGCCTCAATTCTAAGACAAGCACCTCCCCTTAAACTTTGGTTCCCTCCCCTCCTCTCCAACTCTGACAAACAGCTGCTTCAAAATAGTAACATGCAAAGTCTATCTTAAACACACTGAGTCAAGAAATTCAGAGTTAAGGTTTAAAAATTCGAGGCTGGCACTCTGCTGTTAAAAAAAGACAAAACCCAAAGGTGCCAGGGTGTGAGCTGGAGACAGCGTCAAGCCAAGCTTTCAACCCCAACCCTGCTACTTTTGGCTTTTGTGGGCTTAGGTCAGACTCTCTCTGCGATCCTGGGGTGGCTGTTCTGTGGCTTCCTGACTGCTATAGAACTGAAAGAAATAAACATTGGCAATATTCAGAGATGGAGGCATGAGCTGCTTAATGTGTGGAATCCAGGGGTGCCTGTCTGGCTCTGTCTGTAGAGCATGCGACTTTGATCTTGGGGCCATGAGTTTGAGCCCCACGTTAAGGGCCGAGTTTACTTAATTTAAAAAAAAAGTTTGGAATCTAAATTTGTAAATTGTGTTTCTTTATTATTTTTTATTAAACATTTTAATGTTTATTTTTGAGGAAAAGAGAATGTGAGTGGGGATGGGCAGAGGGAGAGAGAGGGAGACACAGAATTTGAGGCAGGCTCCAGGATCTGAGATGTCAGCACAGACACTGACATGGGGTTTGAACTCACAAACCACAAGACCATGCAAAGTCAGACAGTCAACTGGCTGAGCCACCCAGGCACCATAGTATTTCTTTAATAAAATCACTAAGTCATGGCTTTTTATGTTCTAGGCTCATCATACTTAAAACACATTATTGTTATGTAACTTACATGTTCAAGAAGTCAGTTACCTTATAATTTTGGACCTTGCAAAAGATGTCACAGCCAAAAAGCATGGTACTGAGAGTCAGAACTAAAGTGAATTTCAGGCCTACCTCTACTGTTTACATTTTGAACAAGTTACATAACTTCTCTGAGCCTCATCTTTCCTTTTCAAGAAAAGGGGAAATAATCTCTATTTCATGGATGAACATTGTATATAAAATCCAATCAAACTTTTGGAACATATAAGCTCTTTAATAAGTATTAAACTTTATCAAACAAAGGGCAAGTTTCGTCTCTCTAGTAATGAGACCAAACTACACATATATGGAAAGGTGAACTAAAAAATTCGAGGCCATGAGTGACACGGTAACCTCCCTTGAGATTCAAGAGATACAAAGAGATCACCAATGATTATCTTGCTTTATTAGCCTAGGGCCAATAAATACTAACTATATGTACATTTGTATGCAAACAGGAATAGGGACCAGGATATAATCAAGTTGTCATAATTAGCTGGACTATAGGGTATTCACAAGACTATAATGAGATGTGAAGCTGGAAAAGTAGTTGGTCTGTACTAGTCAGATATAAGCACAATAATGAAGGATAGTAAACCATCCCAAAATGCAATGGTACATATCAACAAGCATTCATTCTCATGCTCATGGGTCTGAAAGTCAGCTGAGTTTAGGCTGATTTAGATTGGACCTGACTGGGTAGCTTAAGTCCACTCTGGATCAGGCGGCTTGGGTCCAGTTTATGGTTTGAACTCAGGTCTTCACTGGGACCAAGGCTTAACAGGGCAGCAGGAATTCGGGACAGATTCTTCTCATGGCGGATCCAGAGCATAAGAACCAAGCCCAACCATGAAAAACATATGTATGATCTTTCCTCCTATGACATCTCCTCATATTCCATTGCTAGAGCACGTCATGTGGGTAGGAAAGATAATTCCACCTGCAGTGGGAGAGCATTGCTAAGTTATAAAGCAAATGTATGGATGTGTAATCCCATGACAGGGGAGTAAAGAATCAGGACCAATAATTGAATCTTACAAAGTCTATGAAGGCAGATCCTAAATATGGAAGGAATCTGTTGTTAAAAAAGAAAGAAAGAAAATTGGTCCCAATAGGAAATCTTTGGAAGCAAGTGATGCATTCAGAGCTGTAGCTGGCAGTAATGTATGAAATAAATTGGAGACTAGGGAGAGGATACCAAAGGCAATGAGAATACATATCTGTAGCCTAGAAGGAAGGGCATGGTGAGCTGTGTTTCAGAGGAGGCATTGGAAAAGAAGGTAAAGGACAATGGGAGGTATTGAGAACATGGCACACAAATAATTTAACTACTGAGTGGCTGTTAGGTGGATACATGGCAAAAGAAAAGGAATCATCAGAGATAATTTGGAATTGGAGGATTTGGACCTTGTAGTCTAGAAGAGTGATAAAACTACTCAGAATAAGAGTATATATATATTGTTTATATTGTTTACCAAACACTGTGCTAAGAACTTTATAGACATTGTTTTATTTAATCACCACAATAACCCAATAAGATAGGTACAGTTTTTATCTCCATTGTTAAGATGAGGTACCTGAAGTAACCTGCCTAAGATCATAGCCAGAAAGTGGTAGAATAAGGATTGAAAGTCTGAATCTACACTATGTTACCATTCATTTCCTTATTTCTTACCCTGCTATGATACTGAAATATTTGTATTTTATATCATATTTAGTCACATACCAAACTATTTCTCGGTGACCAACAAAATAATCTAAGTGGCAAATAGAATTCTTTAAAATGCTATGGATTCTTAGGATTAAAAAAATGTATAAGGTGATGGGAAAGGCAGTAATAACTGATGTCTGGTCAACCAAAATGGTCAAAACAGATATAAGAGTCACATCTATAATTATTTCATGGAAACGTCTTTTATTTGATCATTCTGGTTGAGTAGTCTTATTTCTTCCTCCCCACTAGCCTAACCACTTCTCAAGTATAAATAAAAAGAAGAGATTGACAGTAGAAATAAACACCACCCAACTGTAAGATGCCCCTCCGTGTATTCTCCATGCTCGACAGCTGTTTCTTAACTGGGCAGGTGCTGCAAATACTGACGCTCTTCTCCTTAGAACTGGAAGGATGATACTACTTCTAGGCAAGTACAAAGAGCTTTCCCATCTTAATTACTACTTATCCAGGTTACTACTATCCTCTCCATATTCCCATTTCACGATTTGGGGATTAAGATTTCCACCCACTGGAAGTCTCTCTGCAACTATGGTCAAGTCATCATCATTGCACTGGTGTCAAGTCCTCCCATTTCTTCCCAAAATTTTAGCTAATCTTTGAATCACTTGACTTTCTGCATGAAGCAGTAAACATAGAAAAGTGGGAAAAGTTTTTTAAAATCCCCTTTAATTACTCTACAAAATACTTATTTTCAATCAAGAGTTTGATACTTAATCATTCCCTTTTAGAAAAGCCTTCTTCAGTAATTGAGATCAGGAACATTCTGGTTTTTTATACTGAAGGGGAAGGAACATAGGATCCTGGGTGTGTGTGCTATAGACACAGCGCTGGAGGTGGTTTCTACCAGTTGACTTGAAAAAAATTTTTATTTTATTTTTTGTTTATTTTGAAATAAATAAATTTATTTGTTTATTTCAAAAGAAATTCGAAATTTGAGATAAGAGAGCAGGAGCAGGGGAGGGGCAGGGAGAGAGAGAATTCCAAGCAGACTCTGCAGTGACCGCATGGAGCCCAAAGTGGAGCTTGAACTCATGAAGAGCCATGAGAGCTGAAGCAAAGAGCCAGATGCTTAACCCACGGAGCCACCCAGGTGCCTCTTAAAAAGTATTTTAAATGGCAGATATTCCTGACTGCTATAGGAAGGAACAAAAGAAAGCCATTTTTCTTTTTCTTCCCCAGAACCTGTAAACTTTTTTTTAAATTCTTTTACCTTTTTTTTTTTTTTTTTTGAGAGACAGAAAGTGAGCAAAAGGGGAACAGAGAGAGAGAGAGGGAGACACAGAATCTGAAGCAGGCTCCAGGTTCTGAGCTGTCAGCACAGAGCCCCACTCCCTGCAAGATCTCCACCTGAGCTGAAGTCGGCCGCTTAACCGACCGAGCCACCCAGGGACCCCAGAATCTGCAGTCTTGTCATTGTGTCTTCTTTGATGGAGGTGCAAGCGCAGTAGCTGGATTGAGGAGGCTGGCAGATACCAAAAGTCAGTCTCCGCCAGATGGTTAGCACCTGTCAGGTAGCACGGCAGGCAACACCTCTGATAACCACACGCCTCGATTATTTTCAAAAAAAGTTTTGTTTTTGTTTTTCTAATATACTGCCAATTTAAAAGGTGCCATTTCTGACAACCTTCTTGCTCTTTTTTAAAAGAAGCCTGGGATTGGGAGGGACGTAAAGAAGGAGACTCACCTGTGGCTTGTGAAGATGATCTCATTTTGATTCCACAGAAGTCAGCGTACTATTCAATTACAGATGGAAGCAACTTTGGTTCAGGGTTTACCATAAATGCCTTAGGAAGGGAACCCAGGACAATGTATGAAGCATGTGAAGGAAGAAAACTGATGTATTAAATTTAAAAACGTGACAGCAAGTGTGTGATTGTGGCCTTAACTATATTAATAAGGATTACTTATGTGATGGTTTTTATGAGTTTTAAGAAACACTCTTCTCAAATAACGAGTGTACAGGGAGTCAGAAGATTTTAGGCAAGTCAGTCAATGTCCTTGTCCCTTAGTTTTCTTCTTCTTCTTTTTAAAAAATGCTTGTTTATTTTTGAGAGCGGGATGCAGAGGATCTGAAGCAGGCTCTGTGCCGACAGCAGAGAGCCCCATGCTGGGCTTGAACTCATAAACCTTAAAGATCATGACCTGAGCCAAAGTCAGACACTTAACCGAATGAGCCACCCAGGCACCCCCCTTAGTTTTCTTCTAAGGTTATTTAAATTTTGAAAGTGCTTGAAAAATGTGTTCTGCATTATTACAAAGCATCATTTTCACATGAAAATTGGAGACCATTGATCTACCCTAATATTATATTTCATATGAACTTGTAAAAATCGGTGCAAACTGTTTTGCTGTGAAAAACCATTATAACGAGTGTTGTTTGGTAGTAAGAGTAGTGATCTTGGAGTTCAAATCTGGGTTTAAAGTATTAGTCCCTCCAATTTTTTGTTGTGTCAAACGGGAATACTTCCATGTCCTCTGAAGTTTGGTTTGCTCCTGTCAAAATGAAAATAACCCGCGGTCTGTCAGCCTTGTTGGAATGGGGTGACTGAGAAGTATGCATGGGGAAGTCTTTGAAAAGGATAGGGTTCCACAGGAGTGTAAGACTCTTTCACTGTTATCTTTATGTTAAGAATATGAATTATTTGTTAGTTGGGTGACAGAATTTTTACCCAAAAGATAACCAGAAGCACCAGAATCTCTGCACACTATTCCATCAACTTTTCCCTTACACCATTACATTTTCACTAACAGTAGAGATGGACATAATAATGATATCTTGAAAATGTTATTTTTAGGAGATACGGTAACGAGTGCGTGCTGCTTCCTTTTCCTCATTCCCTTCCCTACTAGCTCCTGCTAATACGTATCACAGGTGCCTACAAAATCCTTTCCCTGTGTTACTGCAAACCCAAGAGGATTCCCACATGGGCTCAGTTACCATAGGACATGTGAAGTCCGCCTTTTCCCCAACTACTCTCCTTCCATTAAGCACCATCACACCCTCCAGCATTGAATAGGGTAGCTCCCACTGGCCATAGTTCTGGGCAGCACTGTCCCATCTGAGATACTATCTGTCTACTGAGTTCGAGTTTTCTGCAGCCATTCATATATTGGCCATCAAGCACCCAAAGTTGTAGGATACTTTTTGTGCTTTGGGGGTAGGAGTGGTAGGATTCAGTCTCCCATTGTAGACATTACACAGAGTACAGCCCAGAGAAAACTCAGGCATAGAGAGTTTGGGGTGTGTGTGTGTGTGTGTGTGGTTTTCCTTTTATTTTCAGTAGGCTCCATGCCCAATGTGGGGCTTGAACTCACAACCATGAGATCATCAGTCACACAGTCTTCCGACTGAGCTAGCCAGGCACCCCTCAGTCCTAGAGAGTTTTAATGGTTTTCAGTATTAACGTTTTCATGGGTATTCAGTAATTTCATGGGAAGACACAGCTAAATTAAAGGTGCCATACATGACTCTGAATAATCTGTCCCTAGAAGATCAAGAAAAAATGGATGCTTCTCATGGACACAACTTTGGTTCCTGCAGAGATCCCTACCCTAAACAAAAAACAAACAAACAAACAAAAAACAACAACAGCAACAACAACCAAAAAAACCCAGACTCATTGAAGAGGTCAAGAAGGAAAATTAGCTTCAAGCTTCAAACTCCTTTATATGTCTAAGACTTCATTCCATCTCCTTAGTTTCTTTGAAGCAAAGTCTTGTATTTTACCCTCTCTGTTTTACAGCCTTTGGAAAGAGAACTAAATCTCTACCTGTTCTAATAAACAAAAGATGACAGATGACCAAAAGTGTGAAAGCCAAAACCATGTGAAACACTGCCTCAAAAGATGATAAGCCCATTTGGAGGGAAAATATGTGGGTTGCTAGTGGGAGTTTCTCACTGTTCAGAATTTTACATAGGCTTTTGCAATAAGGGAAAAGGTTATGAGGAGGTGAAGTGTGGAGACCAAGAAAAGATTTCTTTAAAACTTTTAAAAAGTCAGATTGCTCTTAACCCATGGAAATATCACTTTCAAATATTAAAAATCCCCTCAAAAATAACCTCTACTTCAATCTGGTTGGAAAACATGACATGTGAAAGAAAATCAGTCACATAGAATGAAAAATGGTGGAACTCTATGGCCTCGAGGGTGACATGGAAGAAAAGGATGGGGGTGAGCAGAAGGAAGAAGTGGGAATGCTGTTTGGAATCCTGTTTCTTATCACTAACACAATAATAACAACCGTGTTGGAGACTTTGAAGTACATAACGAAAGTTTGAAATATTCATTCCTTGGTGGTGGGCAGTCTTAACAAATCCTTTCTTGTACAAAATGCTTAAAGTCATCGTCATCATAAGTACAATCTTATTATCTTTGATGATTGATGTTGCAAAACAGAAATAGAATTAGTGTAAGGTTTTTCATGGTCAGCAAATTCTAATTTTATTTGTTCCAATTTTTGTCAGATTTATCAATACACTTGTCCACCAGAAGTAACAACGACCTCATACAGTTCAGAATTGGATACAAAACTCACTGGATTTAATCAATCCATTCCTGTCAGTTTTAACGCATGATTTATAGCACTTCAAAACTACCCTTAGTTTATTCTTCAGGAATTATTAAATGGAAGTCCACTTTTGCTTTGTTGATTTTCTGAAATAGATCCATAATTCAGACTAATGTCCTTTGTACTATGCAGCTAAAGGCTACATTTTTAGACAAGAACAAGGCATCCCAGAGGAAAATGTTTGCCAAAAATATTTCTTTAATCAAGAACAAAAGTCAAACACTTCTAAGGTATAATGGTAGAGTAAAGCCAGATCCTACACCAAAAATCTAGTCTAATAAATTAAACAAAGTCAAAGAAAAAACAAAGTATGTATATATTCATACATATTTGTGTGTGTGAATATATATAAATATATGAATATGTACAGGTATATAAACCTATATCCATTATACACACACACACACACACACACCATTGACACTTAGGCAAGGTACAACTTCATATAAAGCTTTGAAAACAGAGAGCCATACTTCATAGTAATTTACACATGTCTCCTAAAATCTAAGAAACCCCACTAAGAACCAAAAAACATCAGTTGAAACATCAAGGAAAAAAAATCATTTAGTCAAAACAAAATCCCAATCACATAGGAAAGTATTCAAATGATCAAAGATAATTCAGAGAAAAAAATGACAAAGAGGCTAAAAACTATTAGGGAGATGAAAGGTAACAGATGTGGAAGACAGATCACAATGATTACACATACATCTAATTTGTTACATAAATACAAGACTATAACTAATAAAATTGAAATAAATAATTATAAAAGAAATTATTCCCAAAACAATGGGAGACCTAAATCTATACATCATAAAAGACAAGCAATTTCATAAAACTTAATAAAAAGAAACAAAACAAACAACAAACAAAAACAGGAGACCAGGAAGGAGAAAGGAAAATAGACATCCACGGTCACTTATATTTAAAAATTGCCATGAGTGCATGTATAAAAATAAGTGATGGGCTATAAGAGAAAAAAATCAAACTGCCTCCAGAATTCTCCATAACAATGCTGTCATTTAAAACTAAAGCAAGAGATAGAGGGGTGCCTGGGTGGCCCCATTGGTTAAGCACTGACTTCGGCTCAGGTCATGATCTCACAGTTTGTGGGTTTGAGCCCCGGGTCAGGCTGTGTACTAAGGGCTCAGGGCCTAGAGCCTACTTCAGATTCTGTGTCTCCCTCTCTCTCTGCTCCTCCCCCACTCACACTCTGTCTCTCTCTCTCTCTCTCTCTCTCTCTCTCAAAAAGAAATAAACATTAAAAAAAATTAAAGCAAGAGACAGAACTGCAAAAATTATTTGATGACAAAATTCAGCTAACAGATGACTAGAATTAATAAAACTAGAAAGGGAAAAACTTGCTTTCAAGAATTTGTCATAATTTTGAACCTAGTGAAACAAGGATAAACCTCACTATGGAAATAAACATAGAACAGAATAAAAATAAATATGGTGCAGCTATCAAACAAAATGAGGAAGAATTTTCATGAACTGGAATGGGAAAATGTACATGAGATATTAAGTTTAAAAAGATATGTGAAAATAATTTTGTAGTGCAACTAATCTAGAGAAAGGAGCAAATAATACCTGGCATATAGTAAACAAATATTTGATCAATTATTGAATCTTAAATATTGCTAAAAATTTTAGGAAGAATACAGAAAATTTTCATTTTATAGTCTTCTGTTTAATTTCTTTCTTTTTTTAAGTTTATGTATTTATCTTTTGAGAGAGAGAGAGAGAGAATGTGAGCAGGGGAGGGGCAGAGAGAGAGGGAGATAGAATCCCAAGCAAGCTTTGCACTGTCAGCACAGAGACCGATGCAGGGCTCGAACTCACAAACCATGACATGACCTGAGCTGAAAACCAAGAGTTGGACACTTAACCAAATGAGCCACCCAGGAAACTCTCTTATTTTTAACTTCTTACCAAGTGCACGTGATATCTTTTTTTTTTTACATAGAAAGTATCAAAGTAATCAAATATCACCTTAGTTATAAATGATGTCCAACAACTATCCAGGGACATTATTTCTCAGATCCACTGAATAATTTCTGAGAAAAATGAAAGCTTTATGTTCTTTAGGAATTGTATTTAAAAATAGGAAAGCCATCATTCATTGCACTGACAGAAGGACACCACCAGGAGCTCTGAGTGTACTTAATTTTACTCAATGCCTGAAAGCCCTTCTGACAGGCAGTGGTAAAGGATGCCATATTGATAGCTTTCTCAATTCAATGGGTGACTGGTGAAAGATGGTTCTTCTCAGTTGGTGGAGTGATCTGCCTGAATGATGAAGAGACTCTACCTTAGACTGAGTTTCCTAAAAGCAGACCCTGAGATGAGTATTTTGTGTGCAGGTGATTTATTGATGAAGGGCTTCCAGGGAAAACCTGTCAGGGAGTAGGGGAACAGAACGGGGAAGGGGAAGAAGGCTGGCTGAGTGTAAAGTCTCAAGGACTGATCAGGCTCCAGAACTGTAGGGATAAGTTAAGCCTCACAGTTTTCCCTATCCCTACTCCAAGGCAGAAAAATTGGTTTTCACATATTCGCACCTGTTGGTCATTGGTTATTCAAGGGGGACTGCACACCTGCAGATCTCCTTTGGTGAAGACAAAGGGAGCTGAGGACAGCTCCCCAGAAAGAGCTGAATGTGCAGGATGAAGAAAACTCAAATCACTAAGCCCTGTTTCCAAGGTACTCTGAAACAAATACTAAAAAAGGGACCCAAGAGGATCTGGGAGGAGCACTGACATTATCTGCTACAAACTTCATTGAGGCAAGAATGGGTAAACAGATAAATGGAACAGAGGAAAGAATTCATTAAGAAGGTCATGTTTTTATGAGAATTTAGTGAAAGATAAAAACGTCATTTCAAATAGGTAGGGAATCCAACAGCCAAGAAATACTGGGTCATTCTGGCCAGGGGGTACATTTCCTGACTCACACCATTTGCAAAAATAAATTTAAGATCCATTCAAGATTTTGGTGGAACACTCTTAGAAAATTCAACAGGAGAATACTTGTGTAATCTTTCATTGGGAAAGGTCTTTCTTTAACATGATTCTACAAATAAAAACTTAAAAAGGGAATTAAAATGACTGAACAAGGACCTCCTGGGTGGCTGACTCCGTTGAGTTATCCAACTTCAGCTCAGGTCATGATCTAAGGGTTCAAGGGTTCAAGCCCCACGCCGGTCTTTGTGCTGACAGCGTGGAACCTGCTTCCGATTCTTTGTCTCCCTCTCTCTTTGCCCCTTCCCCACTCTCTCTGTCTCTCAAAAATAAATATTAAAAAAATAAAAAAATGACTGCACAGCTAAAGGATCATAAGCAAAGTTCATTGACAAATAATTTAACAGCTCACTTACCACAGTGCTAAAATTGAAATCATTCGGAAAGAGACAATGTAAAGTTTTTGAAAGCCAGGTAATACAGCAAAAGCCTGAGCTGTTTATAGTAGCATTATTTGCAATACCCAAATTAGGGATACAGCCCAAGTGTCCATCGACTGATGAATGGATAAAGATGTGGTATCTACACATAATGGAATATTACTCAGCCATTAAAAAGAATGTAATCTTGACATTTACAATGACTTAGATGGAGCCAGAGAGTGTTATGCTAAGTGAAATAAGTCCGTCAAAGAAAGAAAAATTCCATATGATTTCACTCATATGTAGAATTTAAGAAACACAGCAAATGAGCAAACAGGAAATAAAAGAGAGCGCGGCAAATCAAGAAACAGGCTGTTAACTATAGAGAACCAACTGATGGTTACCAGAGGGGAGTTGGTTGGGGGGTTGGGTGAAGTAGGTGATGGAGTTTTCGGAGCACACTTGTGATGAGCACAGGGTATAGGAGTGAGCAAAACAGTCACTGGCCTCATGAAGTTTACATTCTAGAACGATTCAGTGCTGAACAAATAGTGCTAAGCAGGTATCTGCAAAGGCCTGAGAAGGGAAATGAAGGGGAGCTGGGATGGTCAGGAGAGTTTAATGGAGAGACGCCCGAACAGTGAAGGGAGCTTCTGTACTGAATGTTGGTCCCTAACAGAAAGGCTGGGACAATGGTCACTATGTCACCCCATGAGAAAATCTAGGCTCATGTGCCCCTGTGTTCTCTCTCTGCAGGCAATTGGTGCAGCCCCACAGTCCTGATCCCTCCTAGCCCTTCCTGCTTCCTAGTTTACTGATCTGTTCTGTGAACAGAAGGCCGGACTTGGGAATTTGCTTAGTTTTTGTATCCAAAACTGGTATTTCAGATATGAGAAAAACTTCCAACTAGTTTGTAACCAGCAAGAGAAACACAGGCAGCCTGTCAAGCTGCTTCTTGCTGTCATTTATAGATTTCCAGGTACCTCATGCAGAGATTAAATATGGAGTGATTTGGTACACACGACGCATTCATGTCTGCCACTTCTTTTTTAGTCATTTTATTGAAGTCTCTGGTGCCTCTACTTTGCTTTTTCTCTAGAGTTTCCAGCATGTTCTTCTCGACCCTGTAAGTGCTAGACCAAGGCTTGTCAAATTGACTCCTGAGGGTGACACCCACTGATCCTGCCTTGTCACTCTTAGTATTTTGATTGCCTGTTGCACAGACTTTTTAGCACCCAACAGTGCTAAAGACTGTTCATAAGACACCCCCTCTACCTGACCTGCCACAGAAGGAGAGAAATTGGGTAGTGCTGGAGACGGGCAATGGCTGGGCTTGGCAGAGCAGGGCAGGCCTGTCTGGGGGAAATGTTTCATATCCACATGTACTATGGACCACCCTGCAGAGCCACTGCGACACCTCCTACTGGTCTGTCACCCTCCTCTCTGTGCTCCTTCTGAATAAATCTGTAGCCCTTCCTGGTCAAGGCATACAACCTCTACGTGAACTGGCCCTTCCTCCTCTCTGATCTCACCTGTACCACTGCCCCCAAACCTCTCTCTGCTCCAGCCAGTCCTCATTGAGACAGGCACGCTCCTGCCTCGGGAGCTTCTCACTCTCTGCTCCCTCTCTGCAATGCTCTTCCCCAAACACCTGCATGGCTCACTCACTCCTTGCTCCATCTAGGTCCCTATTCAAAAATCATCTCATCAAAAAGTCCCTCCTTGATCCCTTCTGTTATAAAGTACCTCCCTTCCCACTCCATCACTCTCAGCCCCATCCTCTGTTCTATATTCGGCTATACCATAATCACACATTACTTTGTTTGGTTCCCCCGCCGTAGAATGTATGCACCAGGAACCTTGCCAATTTCACTCACTGCTGTGTCTGTCACCAGCATCTAGAACGGAGCTCGTCATATAGCAGACCAGCAGTAAATATTTCCCAGGGACTATGAAGAGGGACTTAGTGAGTATACATGTGTTAAAGGGACTGAGCCTAGAAATATTGAACTTGAACTTGAACATTAATTATTTACATATGACAACTTCCACCCATGCAGATGCCACTCCCATTGCTTTACTGCTGTAGAATTTTTAAATGATTCTGGCAAAGGGAATTGTCCAAAGAATCTTCCAGGGGGAAAATGATCAAGCTACGAGCAATGAGAGAGCTGCCAATTAAAACAGTAATGATCCCACTACTGACCAAGATTTTCTAGCTGCCATAGTAACCACAACACTGGAGGAGGGGGCTGGGCGCTATTACACTGCTGGTCAGGGTGTAGACACACTCAACTTTTCTGACTCAGTAGTGTGCATAGAAAGCCTCAGAATATGCCATTATTGAAATGTTATGTCTGAAGAACATTTATTCGGGGTGCCGGGGTGGCTCAGTCGGTTGATTTCAGCTCAGGTCATGATTTTACAGTTTGTCGGTTCAAGCCCCACATTGGGCTCTGCACTGCCTGCTTGAGATTCTCTCTCTCCCTCTCCCTCTTCCCCTCACCTGCTCTCTGTCTTTCAAAATAAATAAATAAATAAATAAATAAACATTAAAAAATGTTGTTTTTTGAAGACCATTTATTCATGTGGAATTATTTTTATAAGTAAAAGAATAGGGTGAATAAGATATGTAGAATACAATTCCCGTTTTCATTAAGGAATTCTGTATACTGGAAGGTTGGACCCCAAAATGTTAACAGTGCTTACCTCTGGGTAGTGGAATTACAAGCCATTTTAGTTTTCTTCCTTTTACTTGCCTGTATTTTCAAATGTTTTAGAGGTGGGGCACCTGGATGGCTCAGTCAGTTAAGCATCTGACTTCAGCTCAGGTCATGATCTCACAGCTCGTGAGTTCAAGCCCTGTGTCAGGCTCTGTGCTGATAACTCAGAGCCTAGAGCCTGCTTTGGATTCTGTGTCTCCCTTTCTCTGTCCCTCCCTATTCCTGCTCTGTCTGTCTCTCTCTCAAAAACAAATATTTAAAAAAAATTTTAATGTGTTATAGGTAACTTGCATGAGTTATTTGCTTTTCTATTATAAAATATCACATGGAAAATTGAAAAATACTGATTACAGAAATAAAGAATAAAAATAATCTCTAATAGAGACAAATACTAGTACTAATACAATAACTATAAATAATATTTAACTGTAATAAAAATAAATATTTTAATAACAAAAGATAATACATATTTATGATACTAGAATGCTCTCAGCTCCCATTCCCTTATTAATATAAGGCCACACAGTATAGATAAGCTCCGGAATCCCCCTGAAACTCCATGATCCCGATAAAGTGGGGTGGCACGGGGTTATCTCCTGATCACCAACTAGCGTCATTCCAGAAGAAGCAAACTTTATTCTGGTTCTCTTAACTGGGGACTGTGGCAAGTTAGTGTCCTTGTAAGGAAATGCCTCCCTCAGACCCATGCTGGGACAGACCCACAGAAAAGCTTTCTGTCACGTTTACCATCATGACCCCCTTGGCACAGACTCATATATATTATAGGGCTGGCACCTTGGCTGTTTAACTGAGCCCTGTAGACTGATGCTTCACAGCACAGGAAGGAGACTCCAAAGGTATTACGTTATTCCATTTAACTTAAGTAAGTAAAGGTCTCACCCTTTTCCTTCCAAGTTGAAACTGGCCACCTACAGGGGAGGCCAGGTCCTGGAAGATGTTCTTTCAGCCAAACACATATGAAGCTTTGTAACTTAGAGAGTGCCTTTTCATGTGTTATCCTACTTGGCTTTACAATCCTATGACATAGGTATTAGAGCCCAGTCTGGGGTGGCAGAGAATGAGAGAGACCCAAATCCCTTAAAGATCTTATATCAAGGCTCTCTCAGTCATTGGACTTGTGGTCAGAAATCTGTATGTGGAAGGTATACCACGAAGCCTTTATTAACAACAATAGTGGGGCGCCTGAGTGGCTCAGTCAGTTAAGAATGACTTTGGCTCAGGTCATGATCTCCCAGTTCATGGGTTCGAGTCCTGCATTGGGTTCTGTGCTGAGAGCTCAGAACTCAGAGCCTGGAACCTGCTTCAGATTCTGTGTCTTCCTCTCTCTCTCTCCCCCTCCCTTGCTTGTGCTCTGTCTCTTTCTCTCTCTCAAAAATAAAATAAAATAAATAAACATTATTAATAACAACAGAGAAGATCAGTATGTCATTTATTCAACATATACATTTTCATTAGTTTTACCAAAATCAGGGGAAAATATAGTTTAATTGATTTTATTTGTGCCAAAGTATGTCATCATAGTTCTTGTACTTCTAACTCATATGTTCTGATATAATTAGCAAGACACTGGTTTTTAACAAATTTGATAATACAATAATTTTCTACCTTGTTTAGGTTTCTTTTTTTTCTTTCTTTCTACAAGTAATTCATCTTTATTATTGACATTTTGTAAAATACACAACATTTTTATGTATAAAAGTATAAAAAATCACCATTCAGAGATTCACTGTCAATGTTGATCTGTTTCTTGCCAGTCTTTTCTTTTTCAACTAAGATGTATCAATTCGAAAATTTTTTTAATGTTTTTTTTAAATATAGTTTTCAGAAAGAGAGAAAGACAGGGTGCAAGCAGGGGAGGGGCAGAGAGAGAGGGAGACGCAGAATCCAAAGGAGGCTCCAGGCTCTGAGCTGTCAGCACAGAGTCCGATGCCAGGCTCCAACCCATGAACCATGAGATTGTGACCTGAGCCAAAGTCAGTTGCTTAACTGACTGAGCAACCCAGGTACCTCCCTCCTTTTTTTTTTTAATTTTTAAAAAGATGCATCAATTCTAAATCAAAGTTTATACAACTAATGATGACTCAGCTTCAATTCATCTTGTGAATGAAATGTTCTTCCACAGAATTTAGTCAAATTAAAAGTTTAAGAGTCACATACTCAAATCCAAAGAACCACAGATAATGTATCTTCTTGTGTATACTTTACTTTCAGTTGAAATAACTTCTCTTGATACTAAATGTCATGCTGTTCATTCAATCCTTCCTTCAATGACCAAATATTGAGTGCCTACTAGATACTTAGTAATTTCTAGGTACAGGGAATATGGCATTATAACAAATCAGATAAAAATTGCCATAATCATTCAACTAACGCTTTTAAATGGAAGATAATAAACAAGTAATAAACAAGACAAATAAGTAGCATATACAGCAAGCTAGGCATAAGTGTTAATCACAGAACCACATGTCAAAACATCCTGAAGCTCACACTCCAAAGGCAGTCATGATCCTAATTTGCTGACACATTTTATTTTATTTTATTTTTTACATTTATTTATTTTTGAGACAGAGACAGAACGTGAGTAGGGGAGGGGCAGAGAGAGAAAGAGACACAGAATCTGAAGCAGGCTCCAGGCTCTGAGCTAGCGGTCAGCACAGAGCCTGATGCGGGGTTTGAACCCATGAACCGTGAGATCAAGACCTAAGCCAAAGCTGGACGCTGAACCGACTGAGCCATCCAGGTGCCCCTGCTGACACATTTTAAAAATAGAGGAATTTCTTTTGAAATTATGACTTTATTTCCTGTGAGTATCTCTGTAATCCTTCAATACGTGGAATTCCACTGAGCTAAGAGTCCATTAAAAGGGAAAAACAAGAAGCGACATTTGTTTGTTCATTTGGAATCTGAACACTCTTATTTCTTTGTAGATTGAGTAGTGCTATCACTTCGGGCTTACTTTGTTCAGTAAACCACAGTTTTTGAACCAAGGTAGGTCTACAAATTGAATTCCAGACTGTCCTCTAATTCCAATCTGTCCTTGATCCGTGGAATCTGCTCAAAACAGAGTTTCAGCAAGTTCCCACAATCCGACATGATAACTGCACCAATGTAAATCTGACAGTTTCAAACTCTTTTATATACTTTGTAAAGTGGAAACCTTGAAGGGCACAAGCACAAGAAGTCTATAAGCAGAATTACTTCCTCTAGCATGACATAGAATGTGTCTGTATAAGATGAATTTACAAAGCACGAACCACATAGTCTTTTGGTAAATGATACAATAAAAGAAAGACACTCATTTCTTGCTTTCTTTCTTTTTTTAATTTAAATCCACATTAGTTAGCATGTAGTGCAATAATGATTTCAGGAATAGATTCCAGTGATTCGTCCCCTACATATAACACCCAGGGCTCATCCCAACAAGTGTCTTCCTTAATGCCCTTTACCCATTTAGCCCATCTCCTCACCCACAGCCCCTCCAGCAACCTCAGTTTGTTTTCTGTATTTCAGAATCTCTTACGTTTTGTCGCCTCCTTGGTTTTATATTATTTTTGCTTCTCTTCCCTTATGTTCATCTGTTTTGTATCTCAAATTCCACATATGAGTGAAGTCATATGGTATTTGTCTTTCTCTGACTGATTTATTTCACTTAGCATAATACCCTCTAGTTCCATCCACATTGTTGAAAATGGCAAGATTTCATTCTTTTTGATTGCTGAGTGATACTTCATTGTATATGTATACCACATCTTCTTTATCCGTTCATCTGTCAATGGACATTTGGGCTCTTTCCATACTTCAACTATTGTCAATAGTGCTGCTATAAACATTGGGGTACCTGTGCCCTTTTGAAACAGCACACCTGTATCCCTTAGATATATACCTAGTAGTGCAATTGCTGTGCTGTAGGGTAGTTCTATTTTTAACTTTTGGAGGAAACTCCGTACTGTTTTCCACAGTGGTTGCACCAGTTTGCATTCCCCAAAGAGATCCTCTTTCTTCACATCTTCACAACATCTGTTGTTGCCTGAGTTATTTTTAGCCATTCTGACTGGAATGAGTCGGTATCTCATTGTGGTTTTAATTTGTATTTCCCTGATGATGGGTGAGGTGGAGCATTTTTTCATGTGTCTGTTTGCCATCTGGGTGTCTTCTTCGGAGAAGTGTCTGTTCATATCTTTTGCCCATTTCTTCACTGTATTATTTGTTTTTTGAGTGTTGACTTTAATAAGTTCTTTATAGGTTTTGGATACTAACCCTTTATCTGATATGTCATTTGCAAATATCTTCTCCCATTCTATTGGTTGCCTTTTAGTTTTGCTGATTGTTTCCTTCACTGTGCAGAAGCTTTTTATCTCAACCAGGCCCCAATAGTTCATTTTTGCTTTTGTTCCCCTTGCCTCCAGAGACACGTTGAGTAAACATTTGCTGCTACAGCCAAGGTCAGAGAGGTTTCTGTCTGCTTTCTTCTCTAGATTTTGATGGCTTCATGTCTTACATTTAGGGAAAGACACTCATTTCTGTTTTTTGGGGGGCTTGACTAGAATGTTGAAACCTTGTTTCTCATGACAGTCAAAATTGGCAACAAACAAATTCCAACCTGCTAATTGAGGATTGTTTTGAATGAAAATTCCCCAGGACATCTATTAATATGAATGGTTACCAAATTAACACACAAATACCATAGCTTTTCTGTAAATAATAACTAGTTAGGAAATACAATTGAAGAAAATATTTCAACTATAATAGCACCAAATAAGACAACATAACAGAATAATCTATTTAAAACGTTCCCTATCTCCAAGTAATATATTAAAATCTACAGAGAGACACAACAGAAGACTTGAGTAAATGAAAATAGTCACCCAATTTTTGGACGGTGTGGCAAACTCTGTTTTCCAAAGTGTCCATAACAATATATCCCATCTCCCATGATCTTCTTTCAATGATGCATTGACAATCCTTCTATTGATGGGGCCCCTGGGTGGCTCAGTCAGTTAAGCATCCCCTCTTTATCCTGGCTCAGGTCATGATCTCATGGTTGGTGAGATCAAGCCTCACGTCCAGCTCTGGGCTGACAGTGCAGAGCTTGCTTGGGATTTTCTCTCTCCTCTCTCTGCCTCTCTCCTGCTCATGCTTGCTTGCTCTCTCTCTCTGTCTCTCAAACAAGATAATAAACTTCAAAAAATCCTTTCTATTGGGAAGTAAGGTCTTTGTTCCTTTGCCTTAAAGCTGGGTGCAGTTTTGGCTATGGTAGAAGTGACACTATGTGGGGCAAAGTCATAAAAGGCAGTGCAGCTTCTACGTGATTTTCTTAGACTGCCTGTTCTTGGAACTCACCCAACATGTTGTGAGGAAGCCCAAACCTATAGAGGAGCCAAGCTCCTGTCCTCAGTCCCAGCTGAACCTACAGCTGACAGCTCTTCGTTAGAAATGCGGATGAGCCATTGTGGGTGTGGATTGTGTTTCAGTTTGATTTTTCTCCCTCTTCTGGCCTCTTGACTTTGTGACTCATTTCCCCAAAAATGTCCTGTACACGAGATCAGTTCATGCAAACCTCCCTCCAAACATAGCTGTTACTGATTTCTGTACTTCTTTATAAACAAAACCTTGTTTGCCCCAAGGCAAAAAATCTACATATTATCTTATCTGAGCTCTTTCCCCCACCTATCCCTCATTATCAGAAAAAAACAATGAAAAGAAAAAAGAGATCAATGTAACTCTTACCTAATAAAACAACTCTTCAAAGAATCTGCACAAAATTTTAAAAAATTGTTTTTTAATTTAAATCATTGTTTTTACCAAAGCTCTGACTGGCAGGTTGTGCTCAAAAATCATGATAACGGCCCTGAAAATTAATGTAGTAAAAACTTGCTGCAAGAGGAGGAAAGAAGCAGCAGGAGGAGCTAGAGGAGGAAGAAAAGGAAGAAATGAAAAGTAGAAGGAGGAAACAAGGAGGTAAGATGAAAAACAAGAACTATCACCACTGATAACCTCTTTAGTGTCTCAAGATTTGGGGTGGAGGGGTAGATTAACATACAATTCTTCCCACACTGATTCTTTTAGATTGTATTTATTTTTTACTCTGGCCTCCCCCAAGTTCCACCTGCATTTTCCAGCTGACTATTATCGAGACACATGTGAATTTCTAGACATGCTAGAAGTCTACTGTTGGCTGTTTCGAAGGCATGTGCAACACCAATAATGATATTTCCTTAAACCTGCTCTTCCCATCTCATCCATTGCACTAAATGGGAGGAACGTCCCATCCAGCTGTTCAGATGAGAAATTTTGGAGTCATACTTAGATTCTTTCCCTCTCACCCTTACGTGTACTACAACCACTCCACATCAGGTCCTGTGAGCTCTGCCTCCAAATGTAAGTCGCATTACTCCCCTTCTCTCCCTCATTTCCACTGACAACACTCTCATGCAAGCCACTGTCCCCTCACTAAACCTACTGCACTAGCCCCATGTCTACTTCTGCCATCTGGAAACTGTTTTCTGCACACTAGCTAGAACCTTCATTAGTATAAATGGATTGATTTCCTCCTCTGCTTACATGGTCCAATGGCTTTCATCAGAGTAAGAGTGAAATCTTCAAGCTTTGACGTGGACAAGAAGGTCCTACATGAGCAGGACTGTAGTCCCTCTCCAGACATGTACCACTTCCCTGTACCTCATTCTGCTCCCCCCACACTGCTCCTCAAGCTGCCAAGAGCCTTCCTATAGCACAATGTCTTATCTCCACTTCCTTCTGTGTGGAACTCATCTCTCTCCTTGACTCCTTTCCTCCTGCTCCTTTTTCACGTCTCAGCCTAAGTGTGGCTTCCTCAAAAAAGCTTTTCCCAGTCCCCAAACTCAATCAGTAGCCTGTTCTGGACACTCCAGATAGAGTCACTCAGTTTCCACTCCACCTCCCTCCTCCCTGGAGAGGATAAACTGCTGCTCACTACAGGGCAGACTCCCTTGAAGCCCAGGTTCTGGATGCAGATTTGGTTCACCTGGTAGTTTCTACTGGTGAGCACCATCCTAAAAACATGAGGCTTCTCTGTGTTGTCATCCCTCACAGTGAAGTAGAGGGTGACATGGCATTAGTGGTCATGGTGGCATCTGGATCTGGCTTCCTAAATCATGAGCCATGGCCATGGGTGTCCATCTGGTAGCGTTCTGGGTGTTCAGAAGCAGTTTCAGTAGGCAGTCTACATGGGTGGCAGTGAATTCTCAGGTCTGGCAAAGTTCCATTTTGGTGGCTCCTCTGGTTGGACAATTCTGCAGTTTTCCAGAGGATACTCCTGAAGACGTGGGATGAAACTGCTCCTACGGCCCTTCCAAAGATTTTCACAAACACCCAATTCCTTGTATTAATCCATATCCTTCTTAAAATACCTAGAGTTGCTTCCCTTTCATACACTGGATCCTGAAAAATATAGTCTGCCTGTTAAACTCTCTCAAAATTCTTATCATAATTTGCAGTTTCATATTTATTTGTGGGGTACCTTGTTTCTGTCTTGGTAACTACTGTGTCCCAGAACCTAGCATAGAGCCTGACATACAGTAGGAGATAAATACATGTTTGCCAAACCAGTGAGAGAATTTAGCACTTTCCACTATGGGTAATTCATTTGTCAACTGATAATGGAGATAATTAGATTAATATCTCAATTACCTCTTACATCTTAAAATAATAACAGGATTGCCAAATATCTAAAAGGAATACAAATATGGTTCTACTTTTTTTTACCAAGTGCAAAATATTTAGAGCTGCAGCCTATACCCCCAGGAAGAGGGGTCATCCTGGAAAGCTAACGAAGAAATTCTTATCAATTCTGATCTGATCTAATGCCTACTCAATCCAGGGACTTCATTAGGTCAATTGGAAAAGGATCATCAATATAGCGACCTGGGTAACTCTGGTTATGCTATCATGAAAGAAAAAGATTTTTATAGGTCAATTAGTCTGCGTGTAAGATTTGCACATTCTTGGATCAGAAGGAAACTGGACCAAAAAGTCTCCAACCTCAAGTGTAAAGTTTGAAAGAAGAAGTTAATGTGTGTGTGTGTGTGTGTGTGTGTGTGTGTTTAATTTTTTTTTACATTTATTTATTTTTGAGAGACAGAGGGAGACAGAGCATGAACAGGGGAGGGGCAGAGAGAGAAAGAGACACAGAATCTGAAGCAGACTCCAGGCTCTGAGCTGTCAGCACAGAGCCCAACGTGGGGCTTGATCCCACAAACCATGAGATCATGACCTGAGCCGAAGTCGGACGCTCAACCGACTGAGTCACCCAGGCGCCCCTGTGTGTGTGTGTTTTAGTGGAGTCTGAATGCTACAAAGCAACATAAGAGCAAATGAGCATAGTATACGTCCAACCAAAGCATCAGGCCCTGCAATGTGGTGGCCAAAGCAGTCTTTGAACCACACCCACCTGGATGCAAAGGTTGTCTCTGCCGCTTAAGAGCTGAAAGACCTTAAGCAAGCCATTTAACCTTTCTGAGCTTCAATGTTTTCATTTGGTAAAATGAAAATCCTAGTCATAATTGTGACTAGTCACTGTGTTTGTCTCTGGGATTTAAGTAGAATCATGTGTATAAAAATATTTAGGATGCAGTTTAGGACGTAATCTATGCACATCTGACAAATAACTATTATTCTTACTGCTTAATGAATATATTCTTTTCCTCTTCCTTCATTATAGAAAATGACATCTGAGCTGTCAGTTCTGAACCTAGAAAAGGAGTCTGGTCCTATTGTTATATTACGTTAGATCCAGGTGCTTCTGTTGAGGTAAAAAGGTCCAAAAATGTACTGTCTCATCAAGAAAGTACGTGGAAACATCAGAAAGTATTTTTTAGTCTGTAAATGCTTGTTGATGCCCACATCCTTTGGAAGTTCTATCCACTCTTCCTGGAGTGACCACCCAGGGTACTTCAAACTACCTGGACACAGTGATTGTTCTAGAGCGCAGCATCTGTCCCAATACTCTAGGTATAAGACCTTTTCTGGAATTGATATGAATATGGAAGAAAAGTTTTACTTTCTCAGATATTACATGCTGTAGAGGCAGTGTGAGCTGGGAGGAGCCTCACAGGCGCCATATTTTCTGTCTGAGAATAAACTACTACACAAAGGGACACGGTAGTGAGAAAGAGACAGAGAGAAAATGAGAGAGAAGCCATTGTGTTCCTTGGATCCAGCCATCCTCAAATGGATTCATGACTTTTGGAATTGCATTATATGAGTTAATGAACTGACCTTTTTTCTTTATTTTGGTCCAGGCTGGGTTGAGTTGAATGTATGTCACTTCCATCTGAAACAATTGTGATTTATGCAAACACTGGCTTAGTTTGAGGTGCCCTCAGAAACAGGCCCTAAGAGAATTCAAGTATAGGCTGCTTATTTGGGTAGTAATCCCAGGAAATACCAGTTAAAGAGTGGGCAAGTGAGTCAGGAAAGGGAAGGAAGGCAATAAATGATTCAGGGAGCCAGGAAGTATTATATAACTGAGATAGTTATCACTGTGGGTCCCTGGAGCTTAATACCACTGAGGAAACTCTGGGCTCCAGAGTAGACTATAAGACCTTGCAATCCACCAAGAGGCAGGGAGACCAGGGTATTTACAGACCAACCCTGATCTGGGGGTGGTGATTCTCTTGTATCAATTCACCTTATGGTATACACCAGGGACTGGCTGCCAGATGAAGCCCTTAGTAAAAAATGATACAAATACTAGGAGTTGGAGAAAGGCCTCTGGGTATTACAATGGTTAAGTGAGGCGCCATAGTGTATAGGTGGGACCAACAGTGTCTGCTACAAACACACTGTTCAGAAAAAGGCCAGAAAAAGACCAGCAGTACTATTAGCTTATGCTTATGTAAGAATTATGGGTTATGAGGGGTTTTGTCATATTTTGCTTGACCCCCCAGTACATTCCTACTAGATCACTAACAGGAATCACCGTCTCTTAGGCATGATTAGGCAACCGAGCCTCAAGCCTGTGTTCTTTCCTTTTTTTTTTTTTTTAACGTTTACTTATTTACTTTGAGAGAGAGAGGCACAGAGAAAATCCCAAGCAGTCTCCATGCTGTCAGTGCAGAGCCCAGTGGAGGACTGGATCTCACAAACTGTGAGATCATGACCTGAGCCGAGATCAAGCGTCCACTGCTTAACCATCTGAGCCACCCAGGTGCCCCAAGCCTGGGCTTTCTGATTCCAAGTTCACAACTGTGCAGTATTGGGACAAGTTTGGTTTCAGAGCAACTCTGGAAGAATAAGCCTTTATAACAGACAGAAAATTCACCTCAAGTGCAATCATGTAAGATAGCTAAATATGTGACATTTGTCTTGTTCTCTCGCTCTTCCAAATTCTCTGTGTCATCAATATATTAACTTAAGAATACAGTTATAATTAGTAAAAGGTCAGGCTAATCTGAAAAGATAAAAGCTAAAAAGTTTGCATAATTGAACTCTATAAACAAAATCGTCATCCGGACGCCTGGGTGGCTCAGTCAGTTAAGCGTCTGACTCTTGGTTTCTGCTCAGGTCATGATCTCCTGATTGGTGGGTTCAAGCCCTGCATTGAGCTCTGTGCTGACAGTGCAGAGCCCGCTTGGGATTCTCTCTCTCTCTCTCTCTGTCCCTCCCCTGCTCATGCTGTCTCTCAAAAATAAATAAATAAACTTAAAAAAATAAATAAGTAGTTAAAAAATCATTGTCTACATACAGTGAAGTTGAAACAGTGTCTCTGAGAAGTGACCCATGTCAGAACTGCCTGGGTCTGCTTTTATTATGTGAGTTTGGAGGGCAAATGTTAAAGGGAACATTTCTTTCATAGTTCATGCCTTTGCCACACTTCATAAAAGGAAAATTTATAGGCTTTAACGAGGCCACAGGAGGTCACCCATGGCTTTGGTTTTAAAGAAGTTTATAAATCAAATAGGTGGATAAAATGATAGACATCGGCACTAAGATGATTCCAGTCATTGAGACCGACATCTAAGAAAGTTCATAGAATCTCCATTCCTGGAAGACCTGAGAATTGTGCTTGGATCTGGACCTCTCTTGAAGAAAATTAAACATGACCTCAGCAATAAATATAAGGAGCGGTTCTGTGTGACTGTCAATCTCTGACTACCCTATTTAGTCACTGGAAATGATCTAAGGCATGCTGTGAACCTAAAACAATAATAGTAATAATTATTGAACATCACCACAATACAATGAGCTTTTTGTGTGAATATCTCAAATAGTTGAGCAATTAAAAAAGAACAGAAACTAATATTGATGGAGATAATATCAAATATTTATCAGGGTGCCTGGATGGCTCAGTTGGTTAAGCATCCGACTCTTGGTTTCCGCTTGGGTCATGATTTCCTGGTTCGTGAGTTCAGCCCCACACCAGGCTCTGTGCTGTCAGCCTTCTTGGGATTCTCTCTTTGTCTCTGTCTCTCTCTCAAATAAATAAATACACTTTAAAAAAATATATTTATCATACACATTTAACTCATTGCTTCAACAAATGAGTTCCTACTGTATACCAAGCAATGTGCTCAGTGCTTGGAAGTTAGTGGTGACCGATGGCCTCCTGGAATTACAGCCTAGGGAATTACACAAATGGGAGAAAAAAAAACTGTTGCCAATGCCTGGAAACTCAGCAGTGATTTAGCTGACTGCTTGAAAGATTGATAGCAGTAGCCAAGCCAAGGCAGGGCCAGTTGACCCTGAGCCTAGGCCTCGGGAGGCTACAGATGGACCAGAGCTTTCCCGATAGCAGATGCGTAGCTGAGCCGACAATGGAGTGATTTCTACTAATGTATACCTGCCTTGGCAGGAGCAAGAGGTAACTTTGGCTACTGTAAGGTTGATCTCTGTGATGAGTGTGGGATTTTGGAAAGACGCCTCCATTGAGAGTCAGATAAACCTGAGTGTGAAGCCTTACTCTGCTATTCACTCGCTGTGTGGCCTTGGGGAGGCGCGCTGCTTCTCAGCACCCCAGTTTCCAGCCAGTCTTGCAGGTGACCTTCTCTAGAAACAGATCCTGAAAGCAGGCGAGATGCTTAGCAGGAGTCTGTGACCTGGGATGGAGAAGGAGGGGAGCCGGATTACACAGGAGGGAGAATTCAAAGTGCTCCTTCGAAAGCCCAGCTGCGGTGCGAGGTCAGGACCAGGCACAGCTCCAGAACAAACAGAACCTGGCAGCGACGTTCCGCTTTGGGTCAAAGTGACCTGCCTTTCAGAGCCCGACTTCATCCAGCCACCCATCCGGGGCTTTCCTTGAGAAGGCTGTGACCGGGTCCCGGGTGGCTCCCTGCAGCCCAGTAGAGGCTGGGTCCTGACCTCAGCCTCCGCAGGCAGCCGGGAAGCAAGTCCGCTTTGACTGGCGACCTGGGCTACACATCTGTGTGTACCTCAGATTCTGCAATTCTGGAAAGCAAATGAGATTAAGGCCTTAAAAACATCTGGCAGAACAGAGATGTACAGTAGTTACTTAAATCCTAATTATTATCACACACTTATTTCTGATGTCAGCTACGTTCAGCAGACTCCGACGCTCATCTTTTCAAGCATTTTTTATTAAGTACCAGCCCTTTGTGTATTTGGCAGCCTCAGAATGGAATACGCCCATTCCCTAACACTTAAGAGAAATCCACCTAAAATGCGTTCTTCATGAATTCTTTCCAGATCCTGCACAGTCCCTTAAGGGATCGTAATTATTCATCAGACAAATATTTGTTGAACCCATGGTCTTCTAGGGCTGGGAATATAATAGTAAAACGATCCAAGTTTACCTTCAAGCTTACTTCTCTCTTCTGGAACAGTCCCTGCCACTCCCACCCCACCCTGGTCAGAAGTGCTGTAGCACCCAGCGTATGCCACCTTGAACCTGGGATTATAGCTGCCCGGTCTCTGCCCCCAAGCGATTCTGTGTTCCGCGAAAGCACAGAAAATGTGTCAGTTCCCATTATTATTGCTCTGAACCCAGAAAGCCACAAATAGAGATAAATGGATCCTTTTCCCACCCACAAGCAACTGCCTTCATTTGGAAGATGAGCTAAGAGAGACATGTGCAGTTTTTGTTTCAAATATTCTACTACATTTGATTATAGAAGTGTACACATCTCCCTAAAACACAAGCAGACATCTCTCCCATTTACTACTCTGTAAATCCTGGTATTTCGATGTTATCTTAAAGAAGGAAACAATAGCATTCTCTCCTTTTCCCAAGAAAGGCTTAGAAGCCCAGAACTTTTTAAACTATGACTTCACTACTTCTGTAAAATATTATGAAGCATTATCATAATTCATTTAAATTATCTCTACCAATTTGTCAAAATTAAGTAGCAACCATATACTCCTCAAGTGGCATTCTGGATTTTGAACTCGTCTCGTGTGTGTGTGTGTGTGTGTGTGTGTGTGTGTGTCTGCGTGTGTTTCAGTAAATCATAGGTCTTGGCCTTCTCTAAATTTACCAAGATCCAGTGAATTTAGGTCATTGAGAACTTCACTTTTGTATATTTAGCAAACATTTTGTATTTGGCTATCGGGATATCCCTTTTTTCTGAGTCATTTCTTTAACAGACTGGACAGTATATTGCCAGATGTGTGCAGATCCACTTGGTGGCATGAGAAAAAAGCATTGTCTCTCATCCAAACTGCTGCGAGGCCAGGAGCCAGTCACACCTGAATCACGTTCCTACAGGAGAATTAGTAGGTTTCCATCTTTGGGTCCAGCGAATGTCCTAGAACAGGGAATTACAAGTGAGTCTCGCAGGGATAAGAAGCACAGGTGCATTGCAATTATAAATCAGGTAGGCTTCCTGGAGAAAAAGGTGTCTAAATTGAAAGTGAAAGAGGGTTTAAGCTAGAGGAAGGGCACACAGAATTGAGGCCACGGCAGTCCCCACTGTGTGGGTAAAGACTTAGAAGGACTTTGTGTAGCGTTGAGGCTTTATTCTAAGCACTTACAGGAACCTATTGAAAGTTTCTAACCAAGATTGACACAACCAAATATGCATTGGTTTACTTCCATCAGAAGTGTAATAAGCAAAAAAAAAAAAAAAAGTGTAATAATAAGCATTTTTATCTAGATACCCGGATAAGCACAAGTATATTATTATGGTTATTTACTTATTTGGGATAAGATAATATTCTTCTGTCCTCTGGAGGAAAAATATACTTTAATTCTTCTCATTTTGTGATTTGTTTAAGGCACTGCCCCAGGTCATAAGGAGGAATTAAAATGGCATAATTTCTCATACATAAAGCAGGAACTCTCTATGTTTTCCTGCTTTTTAAGAATGGATTTCATGGTATTTAAAAAAGATTTTTTAATGTTTATTTATTTTTGAGAGAGAGAGACAAAGTGTGAGTGGGGGAGGGGTAGAGAGAGAGGGAGACACAGAATCCAAAGCAGGCTCCAGGCTCCAGGCTCCAGGCTCTGAACTGTCAGCCCACTTCCTGATGCGGGGCTGGGACTCACTAACCCTGAGATCATGACCTGAGCTGAAGTGGACACTTAACCGACTGAGATACCCAGGGCCCCCAAGAAAATCATATTTTAAACGCATCAGAAAAAAACTCCATACTTACAGGAAATTCTCCTAATGCAAAATAATCCACATGAAAAACAAAACCAGAAATCTTCTCTCTGTTTGTTACCTGCATGTTGTGGGCGCATGTGCGCACGCATGTGGCGTTCACATGAAGTGCTCTGACTCTCTTGTGTTTCCCAAGTATTCTGAGGCTGATCTCCAACTTCTACGATCACTGCTTTGAATGTTAAGTGTCTGGTACCCAAGGTCCCCCAACAAAGGGGTGGCAGAGTTGAGTCTACCACCCTTGCCAGAGGCCTTCCCACTGAGTTTGGATCTTAATACAAATTCTTTTAAGAGATCCATGATTTCAGAAACAAATGATCATCATTTCACTGGCTTTTAGAAAAGGAGATTGTCCTGAAGAAATCCTAAGAGGCTGTGAACTCACCTTTTAACAACCAAAGAAATGTTTAATTACTTAATTTTAAGTGAATAAGAAGGAAAATAAATAAAGGAAAGGAGACAGAGCGGGAAGAAATTTTCCCTTCCTTCAAAGCTTGCATTTAACAAACTGAAGATGTTCTTGTTAATAAAAAAGAGAGGGGAAAAAAGCTGCTTGAAAACTGCAAATCACTACACACGCAGAAGACACTGTTATTGGAGGATAGAATGACGTGAAAAAGGCAAGTTAGAAATTGCTTGGAATTAAGAGAAAGGGTGTAGGATAAATTAGCATCGATTTAATTCTATTTTTACACAGTTTCTAAATTATAAAAAAAAACCCGCATAAATATACCCCATATAATTCAAGTTATTTGTATTTGTTACTCCTCTTTTCTGTTCCTTTCAGCATTTAGCAAAAAAAATTCTTCTTTATTCTCGTGAGTTGTTCTTGCATAGCTGTATATTTTCCCTATTTGAATACCTTATAATTTATTTCCCAAACCAAAGCAAATCTTACAAGAGTTTGGATATTCTAAAAATACATTCATCTCATCCTAAGTGAATTTCCCTGGTATAAGATCACACCCTTTCTTTTAACTTATTGCCCAATGTAGTACTTTGCTGAAAGTGGAAATTTTGAGATTTGAAGCCTTCATTGGAGTCATATATGATTTTATTTTTACTAAAAGAAAATATGATTTTATGTTTACTGAAAGTTGATATTCTGGTTCATGTAAAAATAAACATACTACCAAGAAATATATAATGTGCTTTGTATTTACATGGTACTTTCTCTACGAATCAATAGTTAGAAGTGTAATATTTAGCATTACAAATATTTAACATGTACATTCTTCTTATATTACTGTGTACAATTCTAGGTTGTGTTTTGCTTTTCAGAGTACCTCTTGTCTGGAGGAATTAGTTGCTCACAAAGCACTTTTTAAAACATTCTTCTTTGGTTCTGAGATGAAGCTCTTTACTTGAAATATAACTTGCCCAAAGCAGTAAATAGAAACAGTGGCATTTCTTTCCATGTGATTTGCCAAAGGGGTGTTAAGAAATTTCTCTGTTTTTTTCTATATGTGTGATTTGAAAAGAAGTGCTAAATTGCTAAAGGAAATTAAAATGGAGGGGAAAAAATGGAATTCTACACTTTGCAGTCTTTGAGCAATTTCTGAGCCCTACATACCCAGTTAAGCTGAAAATCCAAACGTTGGTAAGGGCAAGACTTGTTGGGAACAGGGAAAGGAAACAAGAACAATTAAATTAACGCTATTGAGTTTGGTGTCTTTGGCTGAAATACAAGTACTCACCGTGTGCTTAAAAGAGCAGCTTGAAAGCAGACAGAGTAAGGGGTAAAATTAGTAGCTGTTTGAGGGGCTCTTTCATTCAGGGGAGTGGCTCTGAATTTTCTTCCCTTTTATATTATAAAAATCATAATAGAATAATATTCAGAAGTATGTAAAAGCAGGAAAAAAAACCCCAAAACCTCGTCAGCCAACCCAGGTGCCAAACAACAATCACAATTAATCGTTTCAGTGTATTTCCTTCCAGTTACAAAACACTTCTAATGAGATGACTTCTTTCAAAAACAAAAACCTGCCTAAAGCTGTTTGACGGTTCCGAGAAGTGGGTAGAGCTTTTGGTCTTGAAGAGCAATTGGTATTCATTTATTTTGTTTTTCAAAATCCGGGAAGAATCATCCCTTTGATATGCAAGCAGAGCAACAGGTAAAAGTAGGAAACGTTAGACGTGCCCAACTGGAGCCCGATAGACCTTTGTCAGCATTTAAAAGCCCCCCAGGCAGCCCCAGCCTTCTCAAGTGGAGATTGCCCAGCTCCAGTATTGAGTGTGGCTTCCTCCTTCCTAATCCTTCTCAAGGACCGTCACCCAAGATCACTTAGTCATTTCACTTAGCTTTCCACATTGGTTTTCTGAGCTGGCCCCTTATCCCCAAGAGAAAAGAAACTGCAAGCCCCACCTGAATTCATCACTTGGATCCGCCTGATAGGCTCTGTAGGCAAGTGTCGAGGGTCCTCCCCAAATTCAAATGAGACTCTGGGCCTCCCAATTTGAGAGCTACTGTCCTGATGTCATTGAGAAGTCCCATTGCCCAGGATTACTTCTGTGATGAAAAGGGACACAGAGAGACAAATAGAATACAACTGAGAGTGTTGTGAGTTGGAATCATGACCCCAGAGGGATGAGGGGGGAATGTTAAAAATAAAATTAACCTCTTAAGGTTGTTTTAAGGAATTCAGAACATTATTACATCTATCATCAAAACAGCTTTCTGAGGTTGTTGAAAATAGGATTGACATCTTTCACAAATGAGAAGAGTGAGGTTTGTTGAGGTCCAAACATTGGACTGGAATTTGAGACCTCTGATTCCTAAACCAACTAGGCAATGTACATTTGTTGATTAATTGTTGTCAATAAATAGACTTCAACAAGGCAATGTCTGTGTGGGATACAAATTCCCTTCCTTCAACTAAGGTATAACTTGAAAGTTATATCCTGGCTGAGCGCTGAAGGCATGTACTGGGAGAGCTGGAAGTGGGTGGGGAGGAAAGATCAGCATGCTGGTAGATCTGGAACCCAGAGGAACAGACACATCACACATTCTGGGACCTCGGAAAGGGTCTAAAGGGGCTGCCTGTGAGAGGAAAGTTCTGGAGATTAGCAAGGAGCCATCAGTAGCCTTTTCACCTGAGCAAGAGAAGAAACCTGCTAAGGAGATAATGGGCTGGGAGTATGTGGTTGTGATGACAGGGGCTGGACTGGAGCCCCTTTTATTTAGATTATAAAATCAGTAGTCTTTGGGGATGACTGAAACTTGAGAGTGGAGAAAAAACGGTCTTAAGAATGACTCCCTGGGGACTCCTGGCTGGCTCAGTCAGTAAAGCATGTATGCAACTCTTGATCTCAGGGTTGTGAGCGTGGGCCCCACTTGTGGTGTGGAGTGTACTTATAATAAAAAAAAAAAAATGACTCCCTATCTTCTGGTTATCCAATTGGATGAATGGTGTTAGGGCTTCCTAGAATGGATAATTCTATATACCATGGATTTGATTTGGGCATATTGGTTTGGGGTTGCTTTGAGACATCTGCATGGAGACATGAGTTCATTGTTGGATACTTGTATGGCTAGAATTCTCAGCCCGTACATGAATTAAATATTGCCCTCTTAAACTCTTCAAAATAGCTCAAATGAGTAGGTAAAGAGGACCTCAGTACAACCTCTTCCCCTGAAAAAGCAACCAAACAGCAACCAAAGGGCTTAAGAGGAAGTGGGAAATCAGGCCGCTTTCTGCAGTTACATTCATTATTATACATATTCATTCAAATATCATATATTAAATAAACAGATATTATAGCTTTAGTTTAATAAATATTACACAACTGACCTGTAAAATCTATCCATAACCTGGGGGGAATTGTGTGTGTATGTGTGTGTGTGTGTGTGTGTGTGTAATTCTACTCACTAAAATATGAACTTATAAAGCATCCCGAAACAAAGTATATTTAACACGTTAATATTTGAACAAATATTTGTGAAAGTCGTAAGCCCTTGAAATCGTTGTATTTTATTTAATAGGAAAAATCAATTCCAGAGCTTCCGATACTTCTGCTTTAATCATATCCTTTAACGTAGAAGCGAAAATATAATTTAGTGAATGCTGGGTTGTTCAAAGCTGCCTCCCTCAGGATACAGTGTCAAACAGCCCCACTCAACAAAGCTCTTTCTTGCACACCCAATCCTATCAGGCCCCTATTTGCTAACAAACCCTGAATGGTTTTCATGGGTAATGGGTTGACATATCATCCTTGACACATGGCACATAGGGAACATGCTTGACTCGGCCTTGCAGCCCTTGGGGCGGTATGGGATTGCCGACCTCCGCAGCCACGCCCCCAAAGCTGTACTGGTACCTTCTGGAACCAGTGGTGAGGCTAGTTGTGGATTTGGATTCCAAGAGCTCATGGTGTGGGGTAAACATCAACACACCATGAGCCTCCTCCCCTGCCCAGCCTTCTGAGCTGTTCGTGTTCACCCCAGAACCAGGGAGGAGCGGGTGGAGCCACAGAACTAAGGAGGTTGGGAAAAGCTGGGCGGTTGGTTTCAATAAAAAAGACCAGGGAGCCATTTCCTAGGAGAAACGTCTGGAAGAGCCAGGCTAGAGTTTGAGGGAGAGAGAGACAGGAATGGACTGCAAGATCTTCAAGGAGAGAAGCATCTCAAGGGATTTGTTATTTTGCTGAGTTGCCGGGCAGATTTCTCACTTTGTCACCTCTTATGGAGAATTTAGAAAACATGTTTTATTTAAGACTCTGGGGATTGCTATTAATGTTTATTTTGATGACACAGATTATAGAGGGAATAAATGAACTCAGATCATTCTGGATGCATCTCCCATTCTCAGGAGGTAGATGTAACACTACAAAAATTTACACTGTACAACTTTTAATAATATATCAATAGTACTTGCTAATGAGGGACACACAGAAGATGGACATCACTCCCCTTACTCCAGGGGTCTCTCTAGCTTTTGTCTCCCACTCAAGAAGGCAAATAAAGGGTATGCGACTGAGAGAGACAAATATCTAGTAAAACTCCTGACTCTGCTCCCATTTGTAGTTTTATTTACAAACTCCTGTATTTTAATCACTTTGAACGATATATAAAGCAGTGTAAAATCGCTGTTTGGAATTGGGTTTTGGAGCCCTTTCTAATCAGGTGACATTGGGCAATTAATCTCTCAAAGTCTACATTTCCTCATTTACTAAATGGCTTTTGTGAAGTTTAAATAAAATCGTGTATCCTTAGCACTATATATGTATAGTACACACTAAAATTAGTAAATATATGTGCACAGTAAAAATTAGGAAGTGTTTGCTAGTATTATTTTTAGCAGTAAAAGTCTTGGAAAACATCTCACAACATGACAGTAAACCAGGAAGTCATAATCCCTACTGCAGTCAGTTCTGGAGTTTTCCCAATTTTTTTGAAATCAGGATTTAATTTTATTATTTTAGTCAGGATTTAATTTTAGTTTTATTATTTTATCACCAAGTGAAATTTATTTTTTTAATGTTTTATTTATTTTTGAGAGAGTGAGAGAGAGAGTGGAAGAGGGGTAGAGAGAGAGGGAGACACAGAATATAAAGCAGGCTCCAGGCTCTGAGCTGTCAGCACAGAGCCCAGTGCGGGGCTTGAACCCACAAGCTGTGAGATCATGACCTTAGCCGAAGTCCGATGCCTAACTGAGCCACTCAGGTGCCCCATCAAGTGGAAATTATTATGTGTCCATATCATTTTATCCTGTGGTGAGCATTTTATAGTGTAAGCTGAACAAATCATGTCCTTAGCCATAGGAGAGCAGAATATAAAATGGACAACATTGACCGTGATTAACATTTTTAGAACATATATAATTTATGCACCACTAAAAGGGAAACCTTTTTAGCAAACACAAAAAAATTATAATAATGAAGAAACGTGATAGTAAGAGTTTCAATAGCAGAATTTATCAATTCTTTCTTGATCTTGATTGATTCCTTGAAGCGCCGCATGTCTGTGAGAGCCTGCTGTGTTTCTGGAACTGGGCTAGGCACCTGAGACACAGCAGCAGACAAATCCAAAGAAGATTCCAGCTTCATGCAGCTTACATCTTGTTGAAGATTGGACATCATCACTTTAATTTTAACATACCAGAAACGGCACTGCAAAGGAAGGGGGATCTGAGACTTGCCATCATTTAGACCCCTTTCCAAGGCTGGTCCTCGAGAGGCTGTTTATTTCTTCCTAGAATTGTGTCTTTAAGTAAATAGCTCCCACCAAAAGATGGGAAAAATACAAGTTATTCCTGTTCCTTAAAACACCTGGGCTTCCCCTCAGTAAGGGAAGCTGGATTAAAAGCGCATCATATGTCTTTTTTGTTGAAAATATAGCTTCCTAATTAAATCATCACTTAACCAATTGTTAATCTACATTATAAAATTTAAAGCGAGTTCAATCAAAATGAAAATTCCTATGTACTTTCATGGACTTTCCCACAAATCTTCATCATTCACCTCTTAATTTAACCTGGTTTTCTGCATAATTGGTATAAAGAAATATACTCACCTTGAATTCTTTAACTAAAACGTCTTACAAAACACATTTAAAGATGGAGGCACCGATCCCCTTTGCCAGCAATCTGTCAGGGAATTATTCATCAAGGCTTGTCCTTGGATATGCTACACATCTGTCAGGTCACCATAAGTAGACATTGTGGAATCAGGGGCTATTAATTCTTTAGTTATACTTCCTGGAGGTGGGGAGAATATATATAGATCTAGATATATAAAGAGATATATTATGCTTCTGGGGGGGATACATATAGATATGTAGAGATATATAAATATATAAAATGTAAGCCAAAGAGAAAGAAAAGGAGACAGACAGAGAGAGAGAGAGAGAGAGAGAGAGAGAAGATCCTAACAGCAATATCTCAAGATTTTAACTCTGTGAAATTTGAAAAATAATAGTGTAGCATATGTAGCATTAATAAAAAATAAAATAAATAGGTCTTTTTCCATGAACCAATCTTTCACATGGCCCAAACCAGTTTATAAGAAAGCAGACATTTTACTGATGTGTTTTAAAACACCGAGGCAAAGGAAGGGTTACTAACAAGAAAAAATAAAAGCACAAACATAAATACCAAGCCTTCAGCATTCCCCCAGAGGATGTTTAATTGTCAGACGAATAGTTCAGACCTTTTATGATAAATGTCAAATGTTTGATGCCTATAGAGAAACGAAGTAGATTCGAGACGGAAACTGGGCCTTGGATCAGGGTGAGAAATCTGGGGCCATGCAGCAAGGAGGTGGGTGCTCCCCAGGAAGCCTAGTGCGCACAGAGCCAGGGTGTCAAGGTCACTGCAATCCTGGGACACTCATGGAATCCGGATGAGCTTTCATCCCCACTACTGGGGGAGCAGGCCAGCTTCAGGGAGTGAGCACCTCTAGCTTTGTGATTTTAAACCACTTCCACCACCACCACCCTTAGTTTCTGAGTCATCGTGAACTATATTTAGAGAGTAGGCAAAACAGATTTCCTTTGCCTGATTCATTCAGAAGCTGAGAATACCCAGCCCAACACCAGTCCTTGCCAGTTGTGCACATTCAGGCCCAACTCAAAGCTCACCTCCTCCATAAAGCTTTCCTTAACCAAGCTTATTCTCCCTCTGGTGCCTCCATGTGGTTCCAGCATATTCTTTACATTGCTGCATAGTCTTTACATTGTATTTTCTACAGAGGGATTACCATTCTTCTTGCATGCATTGTTGAATGTTGTGTTTGGGTGCCTCGATTATTGTAGTCTAGTAGAAAAAGCACAAGAACATATTAACATGGGTTAAATAATATTATTTCCATCTGTTCCAATGTTTCATCATTGAACACTCACAATTTTCAATAAGAAAAAAAAAGAATTTAAAACAAGAACACTGGACTTGGAAGACCTGGGTTTAACTCTCAGCTTTGTATCTTTCTAAGCCATGTGACCCTTGGTAAGTTACTTAATCTCTCTGGTCTGTGGTATCTCCGCTGGAAGAAGATGATGAACAATGCTGACCTCGCAGGGGTTTTTGAAGATGCCTCGAAATGCTGAGTATAAAATACTTGGCACAGAGGAGACACTATTAATCATAATTCGTTGTCCTTTCTCAGGAGACAGCCCAATCATCTGGGGAAAAGGAGGTTGTTTTGTTGAACTCTTTGGTAATTTCAAACATTTAGCACAGTTCTTTGCGTAGGGAAAGTATCCACTTACCACTGGTTGAAACCAATCTTTGATTTGGTAAAAAAAAAAAAAAAAAAAAAAAATGAAGAGAATTAAGGGAAAAGCATAAAGGAAAGAACGCTTGATCATGGTTTGAACACCGGGTCTTAGTTCTCATTCTTGGCTAGGTGAGTAACCTCAACCTCTGGCAGAACCATCCTTAGAAGGATGGAACTGAACTAGAGCAGAAGTTTGCAAACCAGTGGCCTTCACACTTTACCTGGTCTATAGACATGTTTCCGTTGGTCCACAAAATATTTTTTTCTGAGACTTGACATGATTGCTAATGTTAAAAAGTTATGAAATTGACTATGCTGAAATTTTATGGAAAGATCTGGCAACCTGGGTCCATGTTTCCACATGACAACAATCTCACAAAGTGGAGGTGGGCTCCCCCTGTAGATGGGTCACGTGCCTACCAGTTCACCCAATCCCCCTCTGGCTTGCTGCACTTGGTTGTGCTAGCTGGCTCATTCTGAGAACACTAACAAGACAGAGTCTAGAATCCCTAGTTGTCCTCATTTTTGGAGCTGGAGAACCAAAATCGCTGAGGGGATAACTGCTGGCAGAGCCAGCAAGGATTTACAGGGAGCACTGACTGCTGTCTTGGAAGGGCCCAGAGGCCTCGAGCCAGATCCCTTCCATCCCTCCATCGCCACACACTGAGCAGACTGGAGAACATGGAGGTTTATAAAATTAGGGAGTCTAGAAGAAGAAACTAAGCTCATTAACTGTTCCCCGCATATTTAGTAAAACAGCTGAAACTTCATTGCTTTCAGAGAATATTAAGAAGCCTTAGCCTCCCTTCCAGAAGAATCTCAGAATGATACCTTTGGAACAGAGACAAGTGGTGTGTGAGAAAGTAGAGGAGAATATGGCTTTAATGAGAAGCCATGGGCCCTTTGATCTGTCTATCTCCATGAGGGAAATAATTCTTTAGGCTCCCTTGGGCCATGTGAGCCTCCTCAACCCCCAGTGTCCCACTGGTAAGAGAAAATATGGAGTGAGGACTTGGAGGCTGGCAGGTGGCATTAGTGACATGCACAAACAGCATCCACAAACCACCTCTGGTAAACAGTCTGAGTGGGGTGGCTCAAAGTCTTCTGAGGAAAGTAGCTTTAATCATTGTAAATAGATGCATTCAGGTAGGTGCCTGCAGGAATGTACCTGCTACTTCGCCTTCCCACAGAGGGAGGATCCCTTTCCAGCAGATCCAATGGACACCTCAAGAAATGGCGCCTAATCTCCTCTACCAGGAGTCCAGGCAGTAGAACAGGTGTCCCTGCAGCTTAAAAAAAAAAAAAAAAAAAAAAAAAGAGGTGGGGGGAAAGATCAAGGAGAGAAACAATCCGAGTGTAATATGCTGTGGTAGTTAAATCGTTCTCTTCTTTGAATTCTTTTAGAAATAAAATAAATATAAAAAGACAAGTAATTTTCTCACCTAATTTGCTTGTGGAGCTGATAATTAAGTGTTGTTGGTTGCATCACCAGAATGGATTTGTGATACTTGCTGTAGTGTCTCTGCATATTTAAAGAAGAAAATGTTCTTTCTGGTGCTCAGTAAAAATATCATTTTTATGAGGCCCCTCCCTCCACCCTGTCCCGGCAGTGCTTGCAGCCTCCACGCCATGTTTAGGGAGCTGCAAGACTTCCTCTGCGAGATATGGAAACGATCAAGCTTTTACCCTAACACCCCTGGCAGCCTGCCTGTTCCTTAACTCTGAAAAGCAGGCCTGGACTCTGAGTTCTACAGAAATTCCAGATGCTCTCAGAGACACCTCCTCCCCTTCATCTGTATGTTTCCTTCCCCACCCCGCCCCTCCAACAGTTCCACACGTGGTAGGGAGGGAAAACTGCAAAATGGTTAAAAACTAAACTCCAGCTTCAGGTGCAGTCCTGTTTTGGATTGCCCATCAAACTCCTTCAGCCTCAGTTTCTCTTTCTCACTCTCAAATGGAAGCCATAACTAAGTCATCGGGTTTTTTAGGAAGATGAAATGAGCTCACGCATGGATAGTAATTAGCACATAGGGTAGATTTCACAGGGTAGATTTCACAGGGTAGTGTCACCATCACTATCTCCTCTAGATGAGTCCAAACTAGTTGCATGTCAAAATAGCCTGAGGAGATTCTGAAAAATACATATGCATAGATTCCACACCCAAAACCATATCAGAACTTCTGAGAGTGGTCCTAATGATTTCTTTTGAGCTCCCCAGGTAAATGAATAAATGCTTAGCCAAGCCTGAAAGCCATGGATCTAAGCCTACCTCCACAGAACCTTAGAGACTGAACATGGAGAGAGTGACAGTTAAGGGGGAGTCAAGGTCAAACAGAGCAAGGCTCAACTGCTGGTCTGAGAATCATATTATTTAGTCTTATTTTATTTAGTCTTCAGGAAAGGGCATCATCACACTGTCATTTGGTATAGGTCTTCTTTCTTCCCTTAGCTTTCTTTCTTTTAAGTTTATTTGTTTATTTACTTACTTACTTACTTACTTGAGAGACAGAGTGTGTGCTAGCAGGGAAAGAGAGAGAAAGAGAGAGAGAATCCCAAACGGGGTTCAAACTCACAAACTGTGAGATCATGACCTGAGCCTAAATCAAGACTCAGATGCTTAACCGACTGAGCCACCCAGGTGCCTCTCTCTGCTTTCTTTTTAATCTTATTTATTCGTGCCATAGACACCCATTGTTAGTAGACTGGAATATTCCAACAAAATTGAATTTGCTCATTTTTTGGACAGGCATGACAGTGGAGAAAGCAGAATACATACAGATGAAAATTTTTTTAAATTTTTAAGAGTTGGGGAGACCCTCGATTTCAGTTATTCTAACTAGCATCTCCAATCACTTTTAGCTCCATAAGGCTAGTTGCTAAATATTCTTTGTGTGATATCCTCAGTTGACATGATCGACCAAACACATTTCTCCCATGAGATGTGCTGTTCTTCTGTCCACTGGGACAAAACTAGGTGAAGGAGCAAAAAAGGTCTCTGTTCCAGTTGACTGTGCCGAACCAAGAGTTGTGTGGGCTGAGGAACAACAGTTTTACCTCAAGCTTTCTTACTCAGGTGATGGATTTGTGAGAAACCAATGTGGGTGACGGGTGTGGCCAGATGTTGACAAACCCTCAGAATGAGAGGGGGCAGCAAAGCCCTGCGTTTGCTCATACACATCACCAGCATGGCTGGTCCGTCTCCAGCAGCCACTGCAGGCCGGATCAGAGAAAGGGCATCTCGGCACGCACCTCGTTCCAATAATATCACGTCACTCCTGTCTCCCCATTCAAGAAATACGTTGGTCTCCAACTACCAGCAACATTTTTAGAGGGATAAATATAATTTGGTTTATAAGAACTTTATTCAAACTGATGTGAATTTGATCTGGGCTTTGTTAGGGCTTACAACATAGTTTGCAACTGATGTTGGGATGGGAAGATTTGCGATAGAACAGTGGCCCTCAACTGGGGGTGATTTTGCCCCCAGGAAATGTCTGGAGACACTTTCGTTGAAATAACCAGGTCAAGGGGCTGCTAGAGACATCTAGTGAGTGGAGGATGCTGTTAAACATTCTACGATACACAGGTCAGGACCCAGTCGAAGAATGATCTCACTCAAAACGGCAATAGTGCCAATATTGAGAAAGCTGGTTGTAGAAAAATCTGTCAGATCTAGCTCCTGCTCACTTCCCTAAAGCCCTCTGCCCTCGTCTGCATGGCAGTCTGCTCTTTTGTGCCCCATCAGAACATGGGGGTCACTGGTATTTGTTTTCGTTGTTGGCTTGTCGGTCGGCCTCTAGGCCAGGGGACATCTGCTTGCAGAAATCTCCTTCCTCCCATGGGTAGTTGGGAGGAAGTGCATATTTCAGGCTAACCTGAAGGATTACAATGGCACAGCTAGCTTGGGGTGGCTGAGACCCAGTCCTGCATCCTATAATAACTAGCTTGAGTGCTTAACAAAATCCAAAAGGTGAATGTATATCATCTGTGCTGCCCTTTTGTGTTTAGGAAAGTGAACTAATCAGAAATAAATGGAGAAAGTTGTTAAACAGATGGCAGGTGGATTAACAACAAAAGGAAGGTAAAATCCAAATTGTGTGGTAAATCTTCCTCATTGTAGCCATTCCTTCTGCTGCAGCTATTGTTTTTACTTAACACCCGCCCCAAGTTATGGCATCATTGACAAATACGATCTTCATACTCTTGACTCCAACTGGGTTTTTGATATCTAATTTTTTGAGAAAAGAATACCTGAAAATTGTGAGCTGTAGCAACCTCAAGAGTATGTGACGTCCTAGGGGAAATGTGGACCCAGTTCTGCAAGCCAGACTGTTTAATTTTCTTGCAGGTTTTTTGCATTCCTTAGACCTCGTTTCCCCAAAATGATGTGTGTTTCTTTTTTGTGGCTATGAAATAGGATGGTCATGACTCTGAGTTACTCATCAGCCAATGGGTACCTGTTCTGAAGCAGCAGCAAAAATGGAAACAAAAGAATCCTTTGGAATTTCCATTAAAGAAACCCTGTGGGATAGTTGTGAGGTTCGATCTCTTTAAACACTTAAAGGAAAGTGAAATCATATTACATCATTTGGCTTTGATCAAACAAATTTTGCCTCCTTTGAGTGCCCATCCTGTGGTGTTGCAGAGAAATTGATTCTTAGTAGTGCCCACCACCACCACCACCACCACTACCCAGCGAATCCTAAGAAGTCTCAGGATTCTGAGGTAACCTGGAGCATTAGTTCATGGTACTGGTTTCCACCAATCGCTCATTGTGCAGGTGGTCCTTAATAGGGCTGCCACAGTAAACAACGTCAGACAGCGCCATTCACCTTCAGAGAACCTAGGTGACTAATCTGCAGACTACACTATAAAGACTACCCTAGAAAAAGTCAAAGGAGGCATGTCACCTCAGTGCTGCTAGGCCAAAGTGTAGCACTGAGACCTTGCTAATCCTGGAAGCTACCGTAAACATGGTCGGGCTGGCTCTTCCTCTCTGAGACTCTCCCAACTCCCTGGAACACTGTAAAGGAGCAGGGTGCCACTTAGTGCCATACCTCATCTCCTTCACAGTTTTGGGGAGCCTCACTAGAGCTTCCAAGACTCCTCCTCCAACCTTCTTGCCTTTCCCTTCATAAAACTCATCCACCTGCCCATTGTTCTTCTAATCAACTGGGCTCACCAGAAATAGGAATTTAGCCTTTCCTTGGTCTAGGAGGGACAAGGTGGTATAGAAAAATGAGATGTTAAAGTTGGTCTGGTATTTTTGTTCTGTTTTTCTAATTCATCCTGATCTACCTGGAGCTGAGTTAGTCTCAGCATTTTTTCCAGGATTCTGAAATAACTTGCCAAAGAGGGGGAGAGTGCATCCCAAGAACATCACACCTCCTGAAGAAGAGACACCCGTAAGCATGAAAAAGAAGGAAGCAACTTAAGAGTGAAAGGCAGGAAAGAAAAAGCAAAGACAAACTTTGAAGACAAAGTGTAAGTTCATTTCTCCAGACTATATGTTAGGTGAGCAATTCTGCTTCCCTAGTTTCCCTCTTCCACTGGGCCTCTCAGGCGGGGTCTGCTTCCCCCTTCTGGTAATAATGACTGCTTCTGGTTCCGGGTATCACCTGGTCCAATGGCACCCTGTCTCCAGAGAGCTCCTGTCCTGTTGGGTCAAACTAATTATGTCATAGTTAGTTGGCTGAGAATGAAGTTTCCAAGCAAGAAGTATGGAGAAAAACCATTATAATCAGGAAGAGAATAGAGAGTCTCCATACCAATGGAGTTAAAGAATTTCCCTTGAAAAGAGGCATTCTGATTCTGACATTTCCTCCTTGAAAACAATTTTTATGATTCATTACTTTGCTTAGAACATATTGCTCCACAGTTTAATAGATGTTTACCACCTTGCAGTCTCTTTATTGTCCCCCTCTGTGTCCTCATGGTGGCACTTAGCACACTGCCTTGCACATGTTAGGTGTTCTATACGGGTGTGTGGAGTAGAAATAAAAGCAAGAGGAATCTGAGAAGACGGGTGGGAGGCAGGGAGGAAAGGTATGGAAACCAAAGCCACTGGCAACCATTTTTTATTAATCTTGTATAGCAGCAGCCCTACTCCTGAAAGCTGTCACATCTTTGAAGTGAGACAGTGTTGTGCATATGTGTGTAAGTGTATGTATGTGTGCGCGCGCATGTGTGTGTATTTTAAAGGAGAAAATACAAAGCACTAAGTTGGCTTGTTCCTCAGCCACCCTCCCACCAGGGTGCTGGGAGCCTGAGAGTCACTAATGAGCATGGGTTTTATGCTTCCATTCGTCCCCGTTAGCTGGATCAGAAGAGAGCGTCTTTGAGCCTAAGCAGCCCACAAATCCTGGAGCACTTCCCTTTCATGTGCCCCACTGCTTATCTACTCTGACAACAATATGGTGAGACTTCCCTCCCTCTGGCTTAGGGCCATGGTCACCATCAGAGCACACACAGTGCTCTAGGAGTGGGCAGAATAGCAGGAAAAGGTCAGAATGAATAGTTACTTCTCTTGAAAGAAATATACCTTAGCTCAATTGCTTGTGTACGAGAAGAGAGGACATCTCTGCAAGGCTTTTGCCAAACCAGCAAGTACTTTGAGGATGAGATATTGAGCTTCTAACCCCAACTTGAGTCCATCACAAGTGACACTCCTTTACAATGACTAGCAACCCTAATAAAAAGGGGTTTGAAGGGGGAAGATCCATCTCAGCCCTGAGGGGTGATAAAGGAGAAAGAGTAAGTGGTAGGTAATGTACAGTATTTGGATCTGTTTGTCTCGAGTGAGAAGGAGAACAAAAATGAATTGACATCAGAATGCTCTGTAACGTCAAATGTCCCCAGTAGGTCTTACCAGGGAAGGGGGGCAAGTGTCCAGGCGTTATTTAAAAAGATGCTGTAAATGCCAAATCTCCTTGGCCTCTTTAAAACGTCTATCTAAGCGATTTTCTCATTTGAAATGGGAAGAAAAGGACATGAATTTGCAATGCCACTGATAAATGAGACAAAGCTTAACGTGGTCCATTGATGTGATGTGTCCATACACTTTTGATGTGCAATGAGCCATCCTAAAACTTGGTGGCTTAACACATTTCTTTAACCCACAGTTCTGTGGGTCAACCATTGGTCTGAAGTTCTGGTCTAGGCTGGATTGTGGTATCTCTGGTCAGCTACCAAACTGGCTAGGGGCTGGAACAACTCATCTCTGCTCCACAGAAGCTGGAGAGCTTTGACCTGATGGCTGGCAGGCTTCCAAGAGGCAAAGCTAAGTTGCTTACAGTTTCTGGAGGCCTAAGCTCACAATGGCCACAGCCTGGTTTCTGCCGTATTCTAGTGGCCAAAGCAAGTTAAACCCAGTTTTAAGCGGTCAGGAATGGACTTTACTTCTCCTTCTTTTTTTTTTTTTTTAATTTTTTAATGTTTATTTACTTTTGAGAGAGAGAGAGTGTGTGTGTGTGAGTGGAGGAGAGGCAGAGAGAGAGAGAGGGAGACGCAGAATCTGAGGCAGGCTCCAAGCTCTGAGCTGTCCGCACAAAGCCCGATGCGGGGCTCGAACTCACGGACCGTGAGATCATGACCCGAGCCGAAGTCCGATGCTTAACTGACTGATCCAGCCAGGTGCCCCCGGACTTTACTTCTTGAAAGGAGAACTGCAAAATCACTTTGCAAAGCTGTGTGACTTCAGTGAGGAATCTAGTAATTGGTAACTTTTGCATATATAGACATAAATATAGATATAGATATTTCATCTATGTTATTTTTTAATGTTTATTTATTTTGGAGAGAGCATAAGCGCCCTAGGGGCAGGGAGAGGGGGATAGAGGATCCGAAGTGGGCTCCGAGCTGACAGCAGGGAGCCCGATGTGGGGCTTGAACTCACAAACCGAGAGATCTCGATCTCATGAAGTCGGAAGCTCAACCAAATGAGCCACTCATGTGCCCCAGTTGGTAACTTTTTCAAACTATCTGCACAGTAGGGCTTTTTGGCACTTGGTCGTAGCCTGTGTCACAGCTTTGAAGAAATGCACAGAGGAACCAGTGGCTGATTTGAAAGAGGAGCACCGGACTTAGAATCAGGAAACCTGAATTCTTGTCCCTACCCTGCATCATCATCAAAGCACGTGTTGCTATAACTTTGGTTTTGTCTTATCTTCTGCTCTAGTTGTCGCCCACAGCTGGCTTGTTCTCATTCCATTCCACTGTCTAAGGTGTCTCCTTCAGAAATTTGGATCCATTGGGAAGCAAATAAGTATAATAAATGGTCTCTATTTAGTTTTAATTACTTGTTGTACAAATAACATTTTGAAAACAGTGTCACAAAGAGATAAATACTCAAATATCGAACACTCATATAATATACACATAATTACACATGTTCCATGAGTACTTATGTATAACGTGCATTGTATTTAAAATTCATGGTCATCATATCTAAAGCATACGTCTTTCTTCTAAGACGCATGCATCCAGAAAAGTGCATATATTTAAGTATACAGTTGAATTCATTTTCAAAATTTAAACATACCCACATAACAAACATCCTGATCAAGGAAAATGTTACCAAAATCCCAAAAGCCCTCCTCATTCTCCCCTTCCAAATACTAATTAACTCCCAAAAGTTAGCCAGTATCTCAGCCTCTATTACCATAGATCAGCTTCGCCAGTTTTTGCCCTTCATGTGAATGAAATTAGACAACTTGTATTCTTTTCTACCTGACTTCTTTCACTCATCATTATGTTTGTGATTCATTATGATTCATTCATGGTATTGCACAGAGCAGCAGTTTGTTAATTTTCACTGCCATAAGTTATTTCAGTGTATGAACATACCAATAATTTAGTCATTGGTTGCACTAGTGGGCATTTTGGTAGTTTCCAGTTTGGGGCGATTATGAATAGTACCCCTATGAACACTCTTATAAATGTTTTCGGTACTGTACACATTTGTTACATACACACCTAGGAGTGACATTGTTGAATCATAAGATTTATATTCAGCTGCAGTAGATACTGTTCAACAGTTTGCCAAATGGATTTTGCCAAATTACATCCTTAGCAGCGGCATATTGGAGTTCCAATTGATTTATATATTCAACAACACTTGGTGATATCAGCCTTCTTAAATTTCACCAATGAGTGTGTACAGTATGGCATTGTAGTTTTGTAAGTGTCATTTTTCTGATGTGTTATGTGTGTGTGTTTATACTACATTAAAGATCATCCCTTGGGGACACCTGGGTGGCTCAGTCAGTTGGGCGTCGGACTCTTGATTTTGGCTCCAGTCAGAGTCTCACGGTTCGTGGGATCAAGCCCCGTGTGTGGCTCCACGCTGACAGCACAGAGCCTACTTGAGATTCTCTCTCTGTCTTTCTCTGCCCCTCCCCCACCGGCACTCACTCTCTGTCTCTCTCAAAATAAATAAACTTTAAAAAAAAAAAAAAGATCGTCTTTTGAAGTTCCATCTGGACCTTGAATTCCGATTCTTCCTTTTCTGGTATGAAATTTAAAAGAAAACAAACATACAAAAGTAAAACGTGATGTATATATACAATGGAACACCATTCCATCTTAAAAAGGAAGGAAGTTCTAACATGCTACATAACATGGATGAAAATTAAGGACATTAGGCGAAATGAAATAACATTGTACTACTTTAGTCACAAAAAGACAAATATTGTCCTATGCCACTTATCTGAAGTATTTAGAATAGCGAAATCATCTAGACAGAAAGGAGAATGATGCTTATCAGGAACCAAGGTGGGGGGGTGGCGATGAGGAGATATGCTTATTGGGTAGAGTCGCAGTTTTGCAAGAAGAAAAGAATTATGGAGATGGATAGTGGTGATGGTTGTACAATAACACGAATGTACGTAATACCACTGAACTGTATGCTTGAAAAAAGTTAATATGGCAAATTTTGTTATGTGTATTTTACCAGAATTTAAAAAAAAAGCAGAATGAAAGTGGACATCAGCCCCAAACTTGTATGAAGTATAGATTATCTCCTCCTTTCTTGACCTGCATTGTTCTCTTTGGAGACGGCAGGAAGCTATGAAGAGAAAGAAGAATATGAACAGAAGAATGTTTCCAAGCATCACATGTTCTTTTACCAAGCATTGTAGAAGTGATCTATCTCCTTCCACTCACAAAAAATGTAGAATCACTGGGAGTACAAAGTCACAAAGAGGTGGATTTCAACTCAGTATAGGAAAATACGTATCTTTAAATAAACTGAACAACAACAAAATGGCCTTCAGGATACTGGCCATGTTTGAATTTTTCTTTTGAGGGAGGCTATGGATATAGGAAAACTGGAGTTCCTCCTGATTCTATAATTCTAGTAGGTTTTTCTTAACAGTTGGATCTTAAACTGAACATGAATATTGATTATGGCTGGCTTATTTGAAATGCCTTTTTGAGAGTATTTTTCTCTTCCCAGAAGGTATGTGGTCCTTTCAGATCATTCATAACCAAGACCCAACAGGCCTATAGGAGCCCAATAAAAATTGCCTTGAGATGACATGTGCCATTGTTAAGAAGAAACTCCCATTGAAACAGTCCAGCTTCATGGATACCCATTAGAAATCCTGCTTTCTTAGAGACTTGGTGCTATAGACTGAATGCTTGTGTCCCCTGAAAATTCTCATGTTGAAACCTAATCTCTAATGTAATAGTCTTTGGAGGTGGGGCCATTAGGAGGTGAGTAGGTGATTAGGGTGAAATTCTGCATGAATGGGATTAGTGCTTTTATAAAAGGGGCCTCAGAGACCTTTCTCACTTTTCCTGCTATGTGATGACACAGCGAGAAGACAGCCCTCTTATGAACCATGAAATTGGTCCTCACCAGAAACAGAATCTGCTGGTGCCTTGATATTGGACTTCCCATCCTCCAGACAGTGAGAAATAAAAATGTTGTTTAAACCATCCAGTTTATGGTTATTTTGTAGCCTAAATGGAGAAGATACTTGACTCCTTAGCCTCAATTATATTCTATAACCGAGCCCTTAGTCTCTGGTACGTTCGATTTGAACTTGTACTGATTCTCCCCTTAACTCCTTAGTGTGAATTAGATGCCAGCCCGTTGTTTCTCTGGGATTCCCCTGGCACAGTCCCAGTCCAGCCTTGTAAAGTCCTATGCAATGCCAAGTGAGAAGACAGACGGATGAAAATATTTCTTATGCAAGCCATTTCCTGTTTGAGGTGGAAACCAGGTTAATGACAGGCATAAACATTGTGATCACTTTTAACTAGGATATGAATCAGCTTGGTGTAAAAAACACTTTTATAGCTATTTTTATTTTCATTAGAGCTTTGTCAGGAAACATTATTTTAATAGGTGCCAAATCCAAGCTTAATTTCTAGCCTACCTAGGTCTCTAATATTCTTCAACCTGAAATATGTAAGGCAATTTGTGGAGCAAGGTCTGCGCGCATAGTGCAGTTGGAAATCTTTTGCTCAGTTTGGAGAAAAATTTATGTCAAAAGATGGTATCAACTATGTATAAAAAGATGATTTCTAAGATCCAAATTAGTTTTAGAATGCTATGATTACTATTAAGTAATAATAATGGAGATCATTTATTGACTGCCTTCATTTCGCGAGGGAGAGAGGTGCAATCATTTTCACCCATTATACTTATGAGGAAACTAAGTCCTAATAAAGGTAAATATACTGCCAAGGTCATTCCCAGTACCTGAATTCTAATTCTACCTACAATGCACACATGTTCTTAACCACTACTCTCCGTAAAGGACACCGTTACCCTCATATACTGAGCCAGACTGAAAGGAAACAGGCATCAGGAATGAGAAGGGATATGAGTTGAATAGAAAAATTCACTGTCAGTAAGAGTTAACAAGCAGTGAAAAATGTTATAATAAAGCTGTGACATATTTGCAGCAATAGCTTAAAAGACATTATATGCTCTTTATCTAACTACAGTTAGTCCAGTGAAGTTGACTAAATCAGAGACCAAAGGAACGGTGGAAGACGGTTCCATCCTGAAATTCTACATCTAGTGAGATCCCAGGGAGAATGTAATCTGCTTATCCATTAAAAGTTTTACTTGAACATAATCTACTAAGGCAGATACTAAGTCAGTTTATCATTGTTTTGCCTGGCAAGAAATATTTATTGGCTACCTAACTGGTTGAATTTGAACATGTTCTGGCTTACATGGGTAGGCAGATGGGGTGGGCTACCTATGATTTTATTGACATGTAAGCTTGGTGAGCCTTTTTAGATATGAAATACCCGAATTAGTTTGCAGTGATGGCAAAAGCTGTAGGGATAGGACCACCAAACAAATGGGAGGAAAACCATGGCTATCGTACTTGTCCCAAACAAGAGAGGGTTAGAGTCTTTAGGTTTGATGTGATAGTCTTGGCTGAACTTCGGGCAAAGGGGGAACGTTTACATGCAAAACAGTCCCTTCTGCATCTAAATTGAGTTCTGGATGAGTCTTGAGGGAACTTGGGGTAAGTTCCTGAGAAGAAAAGGATTGCATAGCTTAAAGTATCAGCTAGTGAAAAAGTGCAGTGAGTCTTCAAGAAGGTGGGAGTAATTGTTTTTTGCTTCAGTTCAGACCTTAGCATTAAAGGGAGGGAAGCCTACATTCACAACTCATGGGAGATGTTGATGCTAAACAATAAGCAAGTCAAGATGGATGACATGAAGTAGAACCCACAGAAGAGATTTTAAGGACCTCTTATGGAAATTAACGCTGAAGCAAAATGTCAGAAGCAACAGACAGATGGAAAGTAGAAGTCTGCAACAGCTTGCTGGCCAGGGCAACTTGGGTCACCTGTAGGGATAGAAGCAGTGAATAGAAAAGTGCTTGCCAGGGATTGGAGGATGGGGGAAATAGGAAAAGGTTGGTAAAAACATACAGACTCTTAGTTATAAAATGAGTAGGTTCTGAGGTTCTTTTTTAATTTAAGTTCACTTATTTATTTTGAGAGAGAGAGAGAGAGCATGCATGCAGGGGAGGGACAGAGAGAGAGGGAGAGAGAGAGAGAATCTCAAGCAGTCTCCGCACTGTCAGCACAAAGCTGATATAGGGTTTGAACCCACAGAACCACAGAACCTGAGCTGAAATCAAGAGTCAGATGTTTAACCAAATGAGCCACCCAGGCACCCCCAAGTTCTGAAGTTCTAATGTGAAATATGGTGATTATAGTTGCTCATCCAGTATTATATAACTGAAACTTGCTACAAGAGTAGGACTTAAGTGTTCTCACACACAAAGAAAGGTAAAATACATGAGGTGATGGATATGTTCATTAATTCGATGGGAGTATTCTTTCACAATGTATATGTATATACAGTTGAATTTTGCGCAACATGGGTTTGAGCCACACAGGTTGTCTTGTCTTATCGTATCTTATCTTATCATTTAAACATGGATTTTCTCTCATCCTTATGATTTTCTTAATAACATTCTCTTTGTTCTATCTTACTTTATTATTAGAATACAGTAGATACAATACGTATAAAAGGGGCACCTGGGTGCTCAGTCAGCTGAGCCTCCAACTTTGGGGTCATGATCTCACAGTTCCTGCGTTTGACCCCTACATCAAGCTCTGTGCTGATAATGTGGAGCCTGCTTGGGATTCTCTCTCCCTATCTCTGCCCCTCCCCTGCTCGCTTGCGCTCTCTCTCTCTCTCAAAATAAATAAATAATCTTAAAAAATACATATAACATACAAAATGTATGTTAATTGACTATATTACCAGTAATGCTTCTGGTCAATATTAAGTAGGCTACCAGTAGTTAAATTTGGGGGGGGGGGGCAAAAGTTATGCACAATTTTCCACTCAGTAGGGGGGGTCCCAATGCCCCAAATTTCTATGTTGTTCAAAGGTCAACTGTATATTAGACCACCATAGTGTGCACTTTAAATACCTTACACTGTTGGGTGCCTGGGTGGCTCAGTTTGTTGAACGTCCGACTCTTGATTTTTGCTCAGGTCATGATCCCAAGGTTATGGGCTTAAGCCCTGAAGCAAGCCTCACATTGAGGTCCATAATGGGGCTCTCCCTCTCCTCCTCTCCTCCACTTGTTCCCTCTAAATAAATGGATAGATAGATAGGTAGGTATCTTATAGTGTTGTGTCAATTATATCTCAATAAAATTGAAAATAAAATAAAATATAGACTGAAAAAATAAGAAAACAATAATATTAAAGCTTCAGAATCTCTGGAGTCATCTTCTTTCATTTTTCAAACCAAACGCTACTTCCGTATTTTCCACGGCCTGTCGAATTGAGAGTTATATTTTGGCAGATGCTTATGTGGCACAATGATATGGTACCTTTAGGGCCTTGGGAAGTTATCATGAGTTTATAAGATATTCTCAAAATCCCACCAGCTTGTAAATTCCATGAGGACAAGAGCTGATTGTTTTGCTCACCACTGAATTCTCTACCTCAAGCACAGTGCTTCGTAAGCACTTCAGAATTATTTGTTGAATGAACAGCCCTACCATTGGGCTACTGCACTGTCATCAGAATAAATATGGGGAGACAACTAGTAGTTTCTGTAGCAGCAAAGCATGAAGATGACAACTAAAGACTTAGAAATAATAATGTATTTGAAATTTGGAATTGTGGTTTGGAGGAATCATTGCATTAAACCAGTAAAAAAAAGCTTAATTGCTCTAATTCTCCCAAAGTCTGGTATATTCATTCCATTTGAATCATCTCTGACCTTCCCTTCTTATTTCCCACCCAATTCCAGGGAACAAAAACAGCTCCGTATGTCTCCTTTTCCCTACCTCCTTGTTTAAGACTTAACAGTAAGTGCTAGGAAGCCACGATTTGGAATCCCTACGAGTTAAAATGAGAAAAAGCATGAAAAAGACTGTGATCCATTTTCCCTAAGCCCGTTGATCTTCCTGAATTCCTACTGTCAACGGATTCTCCTCAGCAGGTTTCATTTCAATCTGTTGCCAACTAGTACGTATGGAGTCGGCATGAAAGTATAAACCACATTATGGTTAAATGCAGAGAATGTACGTGGCTCAAAACGATATCCAAAGACACTGAATTCACAAGGAGATGCTGCAGATTTGCGTGACCAAGTCACTCAAGAAAGCATTCCTGTAAAACAAACGGGTACATCAGAAAAAATAAATCAGAGTAGTGAGTCTTTTTTTTTTCATTCTTTTTTGATAGTGCAAACAATAAAATGTATCTTATTGTGACAAAAATGTGACAAAAAATGTGACAATTTTGCTTGTCACAGAATACTATTCTAAATTGGTCGAAACGGATACTCCAGGGTTCTGTTGCTTTTGTTTGGTTTAGTTTGGTTTGGGGTTTTGCTGGCACTTCAGTGAACCAAAGAATAGAATAATCTCTGAGTGTCAGAGAGACTCCTGAGATCTCACCCGTAATTAGTTCAGCTATCACCGTCAGCATGATGCAACAGAGGGGGGGAAAGTATATTTTTAAATGGAATTAAGACCCTTTTGAAGATGAATCTCAAACGCATTACATTAAGTGAAAAGAGGCCAGACGCAAAATATGACCTGCTATACGATTTCTTTTATGTAACATTCCGAAAAAGACAAAAAACTAATGGCTTCCAAAGCCTAAGGCTAGGGTAGGAATTGACATAAAGAAGTGGTAAGAGAGGCGCCTGGGTGGCTCAGTCCGTTGAGCGTCCGGCTTCGGCTCAGGTCATGATCTTGCAGTTCGTGGGTTCAAGCCCCGCGTCGGGCTCTGTGCTGACAGCTAGCTCGGAGCCTGGAGCCTGTCTTCAGATTCTGTGTCTCCCTCTCTCTCTGCCCCTCCCCTGCTCATGCTCTGTCTCTGTCTCTGTCAAAAATAAATAAACATTAAAAAAAAAAAAAAAGAAGCCACCCCAAAGCTTAGAGACTTAAAACAATGATTTATTATTTTCTCTCACAATTCTGTAAGTTGACTGAGCCCATTTGGGCTATTCTGGCTTGATGTCTGTCCTACAGTGATAGTCAGATGGTGGCTGGCACTGGAATCATGTGACAGTGTAACTGGGCTGCACGTGAGAAATGCCTCACTTTCATCGCTGGCAGTCAACACTGGAGGCATCAGGGATGGATGTTCAGCTGGGACTGTCGGCCACAGTATCTGTAGGTGGCCTGTCCATGTGACTACTCTCCTCACGGTGCAGTGGCAAGATTCCAAGGAGAATCCTGAAAGACACTGTTCCCTGAGCAAGCGTCCTGAGAGGCCCGCGAAGAAGCCATTAAGCTTCTTATGACCCAGCTGCAGAGGTCCCAGAATGTCAATTCCTCCTCATCTCTCTGTGAAACAGGTCACTCAGCTCAACCCAGATCCAAGGGAAGAGGAGTTAGATTCCACCTCTTGATGTGAAGAGCAGCATGTCTCTATGTGGAGGAAAGGAATAAATGGAATAATGGTGGCCATCCCTGGAGACCATCACCAAAAGAGAGAGACTCGGGAAACGAACATAGGCATAATAAGCAATATCAGTTGGTCTCTTCTCCTCCACAAGGGCCCTATTACAAGAAACGAAGCATGAATTTTGCAAGTTTGGGTTCTTCTTTCCCAGCCCCCTCCCACAGACATCACTGTTCCCATGTAGAGTAAGAATAAGAGAGTTCCTGGACATGAGGTGCCCACTGGTTGGAGTACTGGGTAATTCAGAACAAGATCTCTTTTGATACTTTTTGATACTCACTATATACTGTCACCAGCAGGTCCTCAATCGTCCTTGATGTTTTTGTCCCCTCGCATCTCCCTTTTCCCGCTTCCAGCACAGGGCTGCTTCTCCTGACAGTAGTGGGATAAGACTGCACAAACGATGAGTAAAACATGAAAGCCAAACCTAACAGACCGTTTGTTCCTCCCCCCACCCCCTGCAATAGTTTCTGATCTTTTTTTCAGTAAATTAAAACATTTTAGAATAGGTTCCCATTTACAGAATTATTACAAAGATTTTATAGGCTGCTCTTGTATATCCCACACTCAGTTTTCCCCGTTCGGAACATCCTGCATTACCAGCGTACCTTATCAGAATTCGTGAATCAACATTGATGTATTGTTATTAACTAAAGTTCATATCTTGCCGAAATTGCCTCAGTTTCCCTTGAGGTTGTTTTCCTGTTCCAGGATCCAACTCCCGGGATCACACACACATTTAGTTGTTTTGTCTTCTTATGTTGCTCTTGGTCACGGCCGTTTCTCAGACTTCCTTATTCATCCTGACATTTGAGGAGTAGCATGCAGGCATTTGTAGACTACGCTCCTCAATTAGGATTTGTCTCCTGTATTTCTCAAGGATAGACTAGTATGATGTGTTTGGGGGCTGTTTTATTTTTCATCTTTGTGGCTTGATAAAAAGGAAGACCTTTTTATTAGTCTCAATATTAATAATAGTCTCAATTTATTTCGTATTCGGAAAGAAAAGAAGGCTAATAGGAGGATAATCTTCTGATTTTTCTTAATCTGGAATCTGACTTAGAAGATCAAAAATGGTGGACTCCATTTCCGGCTGGCAGCACTGAGTTCAAAACACACTGGACTCTCAGGACCAAGGATAATGATACCAAATATAAATTTCTCTAGCAAAATACAAGGATACACACAATTTCCTCAAAGTGAAATTTCTCTGGGATTTAAAAAGCCCTGACGAGTCAGTCAGATACCTGCTCAGAGCCTAACCATATTGTGTGTTTCCAACCTTACCAAATGGCAGTCCTTAAAATCTGTCATTTTTCCTTGAACGGAAGAATTTTGGCTTCCCACTTCTGTAAGTAAATTTCATGACAACCTCTCCAGGAAAATTCACAGAATGAAGAGGAGTGGTTTTCTCTGGCAGATAAACAGCTTCTCCACTCAACGTTTCTTCAGTGTGTTGTTTGTATTTCTCTCCTTACAGCTTCCTTTCCCATACGGAGGGAACATATTTTCACGCAAACAGAAATATGTTCATATCAATATTTGGTTGAGATTTTGTCACAATGTTCCCCTTTGGCATCTACTTAACTGCTGCTAAATAACAGGCTTTCCATATTTACAGTGTCAACAAATGCTCAGGGAATTTTTATGTATTTTCTTCAGCCTTCAACAAAATGGTTTTATTAAATTGAACTGCCAGTGGGGAATACTGCAGACGAATACTGCCAATTCTAGTAATATTCATAATGATTTTACTTTTTTAAATTAAAAAAAATTTTAAGTGTATTTATTTATTTTGACAGAGAGTGCACCCACAAGCATGAGCAGGGGAGGAAGAAGGAGAGAGAGAATCCCAAGCAGGCTCTGCATGGTCAGCAAAGAGTGTGATGAGGGGCTCAAACTCACGAACTGCGAGATCATGACCTGAGTCAAAACCAAGAGTCGGTTAAGCATCCACTTAACCAACTGAGCCACCCAGTCGCCCCGACTCATAATGGTTTTAAAATCCCAGCCCAGGTATGAAATTTGTGAGGAATCTGACGAGAACATTGCATTGGCCTCTGTGTTGCCACCGACTCTCATTCTGGGCAACTTTCACTCTGGTCCTCTCTGGACTTCATTTCTTATGTTTGACTTAGGAAATTAGATTAGATGATTCCTGATTACTTTCCCAACACTAAAACTCCATGCCACTTCGTGTTTTTATTCATAAACCTCCCACAGTGGTGGCGGTGTGCTGGTAAAACAACTCTCTTAGAGGACAAGCTCTGATTTGCAGTATTTGCCAATTCCTGTGGTGCAAATACTCCCATGATGGCCAATTTCAAGCTACGGACATTTTAACAACCAGATTTCATATTTTCTGAATATTTAGAATTCAGTTCTCGTGGGTTCTATGGGATCACGCCAGCATACCAATCAAGCAGCCAATAATAAGGATTGGGATTAAATTTTATTGGGGATTAAATTCATTTGGGGAAGAAAGTACATATATACTTTCTGATGCAATTAACATGATTCTGAGAGTGAAAATGTTGTGTGTATTCTAAAGAACCTTTTTCTATTTTCACTGCCACCACCTTAGTTGAGCCACTCAAATCCAGATTATTACGACAGTCACCATAACTATCTGAATTAGTTTTGATTCCCTCAGAAGCAGAGCCTTGAGAGAAGGAGTCAGATTCCGGTAGTTTATCTGGAAAGAAATAAGAACATGGATATTGGAAAATGGAAGCAAGAGTCTATATTTACCATGTCTTTTATTTTCCATATTCTGATGCTCTGACATCTAGAACATTACCAACCCTCAGGGGGACTGCCCCTTCCAGAGCTGGCCATTTCCTGGAGATAGTTAACTTGCCCATGAGCGAGTTTCAGATATAAGCCAACCATTCCAGAGCCCACATCCTAACCACCTCTTTTGTTGGGCTGTCAAACTCCAGGCCATTATTCACCTGCCCTAATGACCCAGGACCAGGTACCAGACCACTAGAAGCAACCCCTGTGCCTTAGAGTCTGCTAAAATATTCAAACTAGCCAATCCTAAACCTGCTTATTTTGCCCCTTCTGTTCCTTCTCAAGGAAACCACGATGAAGGCTCTTTCCCAGTTTCTCCTCTCCTTCTGCCTCCTGAGCAGCCCCATGGCTTTCCCCTTGCCCCACCAACCCCCTATAATGGGTGTGCCCCTCCTCTTGGGAACTACGAGTAACAAACTACCTTTCACATGGCAACTATTGCCTGGTCCAGTTGGTCTGTTAATACACTGTATTCTGAAACAGTTGAAAGTGAAGGCAGTCATTAAAGCATATGTTAGTAGGCCAACTACAAACTGTAAGCTGCTGAAGCCTAATCCCACTTGGAATGAGTGTGGAACACCCACCTCAAGGTTGTCCCTTGAGGAACAAGGGAACTGGGCGATTTACACACCAAATCTTGTCTCTTCTAGTGGCAAAGTTCAATGACCAGAGACAGCTCTGAGGCAAAGAAAATCAGATGCCGACATAGCACAGATAAAGTGCTGCTGCCCTACTCACCAGAGTTCCCTTTGGACCCCTGAACCTTGACATCCTTTTTGGATCACTAAAACCGCGAGGGATGTCAGCTGGAGTTGCCTAAAACTTTAGGGCCTAAAAATTCCAAAATGTGTCTCCTCTTCAACCAATTGCAATTGCAAAAATCCATGGTGACCCAGGTTCTCCGAATCTCCAGTCCTTCCTTCTCTGGTGGTTAATCAAATGTGGCCAAACCCTTTGCAGTCTTCCGGAACCATCACCTAAAGCCAACATGCTGACTGGGCATTTTCACAGACCTCTTCAACAATACTGAAACTTCCCACACTTCTTACCTTCTTAAATTAAACCAATATGAAAGTTCATGGGTACCTGTCAGTCATGTGCAGGCCACAGAGAATCTCAGAAATCACCTCAGGCCCTTTCCTCCCCGGCTTCTGTAACAATCTTTACTCCCTGATTCTGAGGTGTCCCAGCTTCCCTTGAGTCCCTACCTTAGTCCCTCTCTCTGTCCTTTGAGCAATCTGATGTCTAAATATTCGCTGCCCTCTCAAGAGGCAGTCTCGAAGGATAACACATCTCCCAGAAATGATCTATCAGTCTACTACACTGCCTCACGTCTCCTGCATTAAATATTTGCTACATGAATGAACACACCCACAGCAATGAAGGGTGGGAGAGAATATATTTATCCTGACTCTCCATTGCACTTTCAACTCTACGCAGTGATCCTTCCTCCTCCGTCTGCTTTACTCTTTTTCCACACCATTATCTATTCATTTCTCCATATAACCGTAAAAACTTTGCACAGTCTTCCTCCCTCCCCCAAGTTGTGGCTGGAAATAGGACAGGTTACTGTGGTAGCTTGACTGCAAAGATGGCTACCAATGATTCTTTTCATCCTGGTGAAAAAGCACACTGCTTCGCCCATCAGCTGGGGGAGTCTAACAGCCCTCCTCTTGACTCTCAGTTTGGCCCTGTGATTTGCTTCAACTGATAGAATACAAGTGATGTTCTGTGAGTTCTATAGCCTCAGCCTCAAGAGGCCATGCAGCTTCCATTTTCCCTTTCTTAGAATCCAACCACCACATTCATTAGGGATGGGAGATCTCAATATCGATATAGAGAGAGAAGAAGGGAGGGAGGTGCAGGCAGCCCCCAGCCATTCCAGCCATTCTAGAACCAGACACATTTCCAGGCACGTGGGTGAAACCATCTCAGATATTCCCAGGCTGAATGGCAACCACATGAGGATTCCAGTTGCACGACTCAGAGCGGAAGGACTGCTCAGCTAATCCCAATCAACCACGAAATTATGAGAAATAATACAATTTATTTTTTAAGCCACTAAATTTTGGGGGTTTTTACTGTGCAGCAATAAATAACAGGGTTTTTTTTTTTTTAGTTCCCTCTCTTAACTCCCTACTACACCCATCATTTATTTAACTATAGAAAATAAATCCAAAGGTGCCTGAATGGCTCAGTCAGTTAAACATCTGGCTCTTGATCTCAGCTCAGTTCTTGATCTCAGGATTGTGAGTTCAAGCCCTATGTTGGGTTCCATGCTGAGCATGAAGCCTACTTAATATCAATCAATCAAAAGGAATAATTCACAATAACAGAACTCGGTTAATAGAGTATGGCGACCAGATCACTGGTTGAGTGACTTCATTATAATGCGCTGGTTTTTAAAAAATTCATCAGTGCCAACAGTAGCTGAAAATGGAGACCTCCCAAAAGCTCATCAACAATAAAATGGATAATAAGGAATGCCTGGGTGACTCAGTCGGTTAAGCACCTGACTCTTTACTTCCACTCAGGTCATGATCTCATGGTTCGTGGGTTCAAGCCCCATGTTGGGCTCTGTGCTGACAGTGCAGTGCCTGCTTGGGATTCTCTCTCCTCTCTCTCTGCTCCTCCCCTGATCATGTATGCGCTCTCTCCCTTTCTCTCAAAATAAATAAATAAACTTAAAAAAAATAGAATGGATAATAAATTGGTGGTATATTTGAAAAATACAGCAATGAAGGACTCACTACATAAATGAATGAACTTCACAAGGATACTTTGAGTGCATGAAGCCAGATAGAAAAGAGTACGTATTGTATGTTGAACTCATCTGAGGACAAAAACAGGCAATTCTAGGCTAAACTAATAGAAGTCATCCCTTACTCCTTAGGCGGAAGTGGGTGGGGAAGGGAGTCAAAGGTAGCTTTTTTTTTTTTTAATGTTTATTTATTTGTTTTCAGAGAGAGAGGGCGCGTGAAACCCAAACAGGCTCCGTGACATCAGCACAGAGCCCAACGTGAGGCTCGAACTCATGAATTGTGAGATCATGACCTGAGCCGAAATCAAGAGTCAGACACTTAACTGACTGAGCACCCCAAGGGCCCCTAAAAGTAGCTTTTGGTGTGATGGTAAATCTGCTTCTTGGTCTGGGCACTGGGTGCATAGGTGTCTTCAGTTTGTGAAATTCCATTGAACTAGAAACTTTTTATATATATTTTTTATTTCAATAAAAAGTTTTAATATATTAGTCAGTTAAAAGATTTCTCAAAAATCCCCGGAAACAGCTTATTTCATACTGGGAAAGCTTTGAAAGTGTGTTATATTTCAGGTATCAAAACTTTGTTGTGATTTTTTCTGTTTATTTATTTATTTTAGTCATCTCTATATGTGACATGAGGCTCGAACTCACAACCCCGAGATCCAGAATCACATGCTCTCCCAACTGAGCCAGCCAGGTACCCCTTGTTGTGATCTTATGATAATATCTCAGCTGTCATATGGAGGAGCTTTCTTGATATTCCACATCCATAAAAAATTGAGGCACGGAGAGCATTTATTAGGAGATAAACATTTTCTTTCATTTTTTTACATTTTTAAAAATGACTTTCCATTCGAAAGGAGAGCCCTACTTGAAACTCCAAAACCTGGAAAATGAAAAAAGTCTCTCTCCCTTTGGACAGCACAATTCTGCACACTCCCTCAGTATAGAAATGGCACCAGCTCCCAATATATTGCCATCTGAATTCAGACCCCAAGGTAAGCTCGGAGGGAACCATGGAAATAAAAGACAGATAGAGAGACCCATTACACACCCCAGGGAGGAACTGGTGAGACATGCATCGTCCAATCCACAAATACTTAGTGCCTTGCGTGCGTCAAACACCGTGAAGCCACTGAGTGCACGATGATGGGCCAGACAGACACCATTTCCCACCCCCTGATGGAATATTTATTTTTTGTTTTATCCATCAGTTCAATTAATATGTCCTTTTTGACAAAGAAGGTTGTACACCAAAATCCATGTCCTCCTCTTCCCACACACAGCTAGAACACGTTTTTCAGCCTCCCTTACACTTGGATTTGACCTTGTGACTGAATTTGGTTAGGGTAGAATGTGGAATAGAAGTAGAACGTATGCCGCTTCCAGGCTTAGCAGAAATACACACTGTTTTATGAGCACTCTCCTGCTTGCTTTTTCCTCCTTCTCACTAACTGGCTTGGAGATTATCCCCAGAAAAACCCTAGAAGTTACATAGCATTGCCAATGGCAGAGATTTTGCCACAGTTCGTTTCTGATTGGCTGCTTGGAAGAAAACTTTATTGGACTGTTACATAAATGAGACATAAACGTCTATGGGGGTGTTATTTATTAACAGTTACCATTAAACATGAATACACCAATGTTTCCATTTAATCTAAAGGTCACACCATCATTATATGTACCGAAATGCCTTGCAATAGTGAGGTGTCCTGCATATTTAAGGGTATCAGTTTTCAATGAATGAAATTGATATGCAGAGGTTACTTGGTCTGTTGATTTGGACTTCCCAAAATCTGACTGTGAGGCACAGATTTATCTGGGAACTGACACTGGGAAACCCTAGTAAGACAGTGAGAAAGTGAGACAGGGAAAGGAAGGTAGCCAATAAATGGTGCATTCCCAATACTACAATGTCCACTGTCGACACTGGATTTCATTCCTGGTAGGGAACTCTGGGAGACAAAAACAAGCCCTGGTTTATCCCAAGTGGGGGTAAAGAAGCTAAAATAAGTACTCACCAAGTTCTCAATGGACATCAGTTGAGAGACTTAACTCTCTGAAACTTCTGGCCTATCCTTTGCACGAGGCAGCCATGCTCACATGGCCAGGACAGGGGTAAAGTGTGGGATGGAGTGGGGAGATAAAAGCCCAAAGACAAAAGTAGGTGCTTGCTGTAAACAGCCTTCTATGTGTAGAGAGTAGAGATGAATGCCAAGGAAGGACAGCAAGGCACAGAGATTTGACCTTGGGGAACCCCAAACAAGGAGCCACACTCTACTTGTCCAGTGGGACAAGATCAATAGGCTGGTAATTAATGGGTCCATAGTATGAACCCAATCTTGATTCTCAGCCATATCAATCATGTCCTCTCTCTAGTTTTTCTCTGTTCTAGACAAACCTTCATACACTCTACTCCTAGAACACCAGGCTGCTTTGTAGTATCACCCTCTTAAATTTCCTGCCCAGCCTTCTTTGTCAATCCAAGTCTTAATTTCCCTTGTAGGCTCAGCTCCAAACATACAATCTCAGAGACCCTTTCCTTGGCTACTCAGGTCCCCAGATAATATTTTCTTTGCCTCCTGTGAACTCAATGCCCCTAATGGGAGCACTTCTCATTATATACAGCGTTAAATACACCACCTTCTGCTCTCTCTACTGCAATACTTGACCTGGTTCCTTAACTTGTGTGAAGCTGCTTAACTCTGCAGAACTCTATGTATCTGATCTCCCCAGTGATTTTGCAAATGGCAAGGACCATTTGCTATGCTTTTCCAAATTCACACTTAGCACTGTGCAAAGCCAAAAGTAGATAATTGATAAATAATTGTGGAAGGAATAAAGAAACTGGGAGAAGGTCTGGTAAGAAGAGAGGAGGGGAGGAAGGAAGATGGTATTGGAGGAGTGAAGGAGAGGAGCAAAAGTGGAATGTGCTTCTAGGATGAGTATTTTATGCAGATACCAGACAAAAAACTGAATAACAATATTTGATTTATTTACATATGTTTAGTTACGTGAGAGCACAATTCTGAATTTACTTGAAATATGTTTGGGTTTTCTTTCTTACTTTACTTATTAGACACAATCGTGAAATTTCAAATATTCAGCTTTTGAATAACCTCACTTTTTTGAACACGGTAGATTCATACTATGAATTAATTCATACATTAATTCAATAGATAGACAGCTTTATTTTTTATCTTTATGTATTTGTGTATCTACATGACCAGATATAGACTCTCAGGCATTGTTTGACAAATGAACATTGAAAAGGAATAATTCCATGCAGAAAAATGCAAGTGTACGCACTGCTTGTACACAGCGTAAGTGTCAGGAATTCATACAGCTGATACAGGGTGAAAAATATTTTGTGTCTCAAAAACAGAAAATCTTTACCCTCGATGAGATGCTCCAGGGTTTGACTTATGACGAAGTGTGCAATTAAAAAACAACAACAAAAACAGGGCACCTGGCTGGCTCAGTCAGTAGAGCAAGTGACTCTTGATCTCGGGGTCATGAGTTCAAGCCCCACATTGGGCACTGACTGCTTAAAAAAAAACTTGTAAAAAGAAACCAGAATGCAATTAAAGAATATACATAATGTCTAGAAAAATCTTGTTGAATGCTGTACCTACAACATGAGGTATAATTAAAGACATAACATATCTTAACTCTCTGGAAACAAAAACATGCATTATAACATGCAAACCCATCATTTGATGAGAGTCCACAGTTTCAGAAATGCATCACGTATAAAAGGCTGGGGCAGGTGAATTACCTCTGTGAGTCCTCTAATATAGACCAAGGAGCTGGCTCCTTTCCACATAAGTTATTAGATTCTTTTGATTGCAAATAATAGAAACTATATGAGCTTGAGTGAAAAGGGGCATTTATTATTTTTTAAGTGTATTTATTTATTTTGAGAGAGAGAGAGAGAGAGAGCACGAGCAGGGTAGGAGCTTAGAAAGAAAGAGAGAATCCCAAGCAGGCTCCATGCTGTCTGCACATAGCCTGACATGGGGCTCGAATCCACAAACTATAAGATCATGACCTGAGCTGAAACCAAGAGTCAGGGTCACCCAGGTGCCCCAAGGAATTTATTATCAGAACAGCAGATGACAATCCCCACTCTTTTTTTAATGTTTATTTTTGAGAGAGAGAGACAGAGCATGATCAGGGGAGAGGCATAGAGAGAGGGAGACACAGAATCTGAAGCAGGCTCCAGGCTCTCAGCTGTCAGCACAGAGCCTGATGTGGGGCTCGAACCCACGAACCCCAAGATCATGACCCAAGTCAAAGTCGGATGCTTAACCGACTAAGCCACCCAGGCAGCCCAACAATCCCCACTCTTAAAGCCAGGGAAGAAGGCTTTCAAGCAGGGCTCCACACTTTGTGTCCACAGGCTGTGTGGTCCACAGCCCAGTGTCAGTCCTGGAACCAGTAGTTACCTGTATGCAGCAAGGGAAATACAGAAAGTAAGCCTAAGTATTCAGAAACTTTGATAACGACTTGGCATTGCCACAACATCTAATCACATGACTTTAAATTTTACAAAATTGTTGGTCTCCAATATTACATATTATTTCTAATATCATAAATTTTAAAGAAACAGATCTCCACCAAATATGGTTTGAGATGCATTGTTTTACAGGACGCTGTCTGGCCCTCCTCTGCCATATATCTCCTCATGGGGCAAGGAGTCTATGGGTCAGGGGATGTGTTGATCCAAATTTCTTTAACATCACACTGCAAGTACCAGGACCCGTGAGATCTTTGTCCATATGTGCAGGAAGAAAGATGAGTATAAGAAAGTGACTCCAAACTGGCTCAAAAACAGGGTTAGTTCTTTACTCTGACCTATCTGTCTTGACCATGCTTCCCCTCTGTCTCTACCTCATAATGAAAAAGTAAGCATAGAACGGGAAGGGAAGAAAGGATGATGATCAGAAAAAGGAAGGAGGCATAATGAGAAGCTTTGAAGATGTGAAAGCAGAATGGATATCACCATTAGAAAACCAAGGTGTCTTTTCCAACTCAACCAACATCCAACAGTGAAACAGAGACCCTTCCCCAAAGAGTCATCTTCTGATATTGTGGTAGTTCAATAAGTAAAAAATCAGTTGGCCTCAAGTTCAGCTCTTTTTTTTTAAGTTTATTTATATACGTTGAGAGAGAGAGAGAGAGAGAGAGCACAAGCAGGGGAGGGGTAGAGAGAGAGGAAGAGGGAGAGAATCCCAAGCAGGCTTTGTACCACCAGTGCAGAGCCCGATGTGGGGCTCAAACCCAAGAACCAGGAGATCATGACCTGAGTCGAAGTCAAGAGCCAGACGATCAGTAGATCCACCTGGTGCCCCCCAAGTTCAGCTCTTGCCTGCTCAAGCAGGCAACAGACATGCTCAGTGCCCAGTTTGCCTCCAAGTTCCTGAAAGTCACAGGCTCTGAGCTAGCTGTCAGCACAGTGGCTCAGTCGGTTGAGAGTCTGACTTTGGCTCAGGTCATGATTGCGCGTTTGGGTTTCGAGCCCTGTGCCAGGCTCTCTGTGCTGACAGCTCAGAGCCTGGAGCCTGCTTTGGGTTCTGGCTCCCTCTCTCTCTGCCCCTCCCCTGCTCCTCCTGGCTAGCCTGTCTTTCAGTTTATTTATTTCTTATTTACTCAGTAAATCTTGCAAACTTCTTCCATACAGGATTTAAGACGAAAGAAAATACAGCAATTATTGTAGGTCTAAGTAGTCGGAGGAGGAACTGGGTCTGGGTGCTCACGCACCACGTGGAAGGGAAGCTGGAACAGGTTCCCCCACCATGTGGAGATGAGAAACTGGCAGGCCAGTTGAAGGGGGGTGGGGTAGGGAGTGTGGCTGCCATGAGGGAGAAGATGCTAATCCCCACATCTCCATAAGTCATAGTTCTAGAGGAGGCAGCAGACCTGGAGTGGTTTAAAAGAAACCAGAGCCAAGTGGATCAAACTCTTGGCACGCCACCGGCTGAAGCAGTCACCAAGAGAGGACCGCAGAGCGGAGACAGAAGTCCTAGGTTGACGGGAGCAGAACAGGCACGGCTACCGAAAAAGGGGGCTGTGTCGTTATGTCCAGAGCGTCACGGACCAGACAAGAAATAATGAAATGTGCACTTCCCTTCGTTACAGAGTTGACTTTTTCACCTGCCGCATTTTATGCTCGTCTCCCAAAGTGAAGTTTTGCAAGAAGTCATGCTTTTCTGTTCAAACAAGGCCAAGTGAAGGGCTTGTGAAGGAACAGTGGGGGGGGCGGGGGATGTTGATCAAACTGTCCTGAGCGGGAGAGAGGTGCCCGGTGGGGTCACAAACAACGAAAACAGGAAAATGTTCTACGACAGTAACAAAAGTAAAAGTTCAATGACGTCCTCTGAGTAGGTTCATAATGCGATGAACGGACAGCAAGCAAGAGCTGCAGGAAATGTCTGCAGAGTGGGTTTTGCATGGAGGTTGAAGTTTCCACAGCGAAGAATGAGGAGCACCGTACAAGGAGAAAAGAAAAGAACAACAATGAGAAGGGTAGGAGTTCGGTTCTGCAGTCCTGGGAAATAAGGAGAAGAAAGCATCCAGAGGCCATCATTACCATGGGGGGAGGGGAGGGGTAAAGCACATTCAGATCCTTTCTGACTTATGGCCAAGAGGGGAGTCACCTTCATATGCTCTTCATTCACCGGAAGTCCATTTTCTTTGAAAACATAGATATGCTACCCTGTTGCCCTCCCCTACCTCCTCCGCTGTCCCTTCTCAGCCCACCCATGGCCTCCATCCAGGTCTGTGCAATAACAGAAGGAAGAGGAGGCTTCAGGAGACAGCCCAGCTCTTTGATCTTCCAGAGACAGCCCTGAGCCCCACTCCCCTGGGTGCCCATCACCTCTTCCTGCTCATTCAGAACGTTTCATTGATCTTTAACTACTACTTCCCTGTGAGAAAAATAGAGCGAATGTCATACCATTCCCTAGATGTCAGAGCTGAGGCCCCGAGAAATTAAGCAGTTTGACACAAATATACCCAATACATCAGTGATTCCCAAGAATTGCTGAGCAACCGCCATTTCAAATCCCAATTTATCGATCTTCTGCGGGACCATCTTTCCATAAAGAATGGTTCATTGTCTCAGAAAAGGCTCTGCTAATTCATACAGGATGGGTGAGGGCAGGGAGCGCTTTACCAGTAACTTGAAAAAGGAACTCGTAAATATACTATCTCAAAGGGGAAGAAATAGGGGCAAAAAATGACATGTTTGGAAAAAGAAAGAAAAAACTGGGACATGGAATTTTTCAAACAAAATAAAATATTCAGTGTCTTAATTAGATAAGATTTTGAAAGCATCCGAGTATTAATAGCACTCTGAAGCAGGGGAAAATAAATTAGGAGAGAGGGAAAGGGAGGGTATAAATGTTTATCTAAGTCTGCTGAGAGCATAATTACTACCTGGAAATACCTGTATTTATTTATTTATACTCTCCCTTTTCCAAAAACAATTTAAGACAACTTGTAAGAAAGTATAAAAAGTATGAAGATAAAATAAATTGAAAACACATGAAAAAAATTCATCTGGGAAGAAAAGTAAGGTAGCAAGACAGAGAAAGGGGAGAGGCTGGTATCCAAAACACCAGCCGTGCGAGGGAGTGTTACAGAGTGGTTAAGAGCATTTTGCTGTCAGACAAAACTGGGTCTGTGTTCCTCCTCTGCTATTCTTCTGTGACCTTGAACAAGTCCACTTAACAAGTCTCAGTTTCCTCCTCAAGAAGATGGAGATTGAAAAGAGCACTTACTATCTAGTTCTGTTATGAGGAATACAGAGAAAATTTTTCCTAGGGTGCTTATCACATTGTTTATCAAACAATCTGGAAAATACGGCCTTCTATTGTTACCCGCTCACATGCTAAAGGAAGCCCCCACATCCGATCTAAGCTTTCTAGCAGCCACCAAGATTATAGGATTTACAGTGGACACTGTAAATTAAAACAAAGCCATTGGTCCAGAAAAGTATAAAAGTTTTTCCTGAATCTAAATCTAGACAAACAACTTTCTCCTATGGACGTCAACAAAGAAACACAATGAATTAAATAAACACAATGAATTATTGAGGTGTTTTTTTTTTTTTATCTCACTCTTCATCATGAACTCCGGTTTTATGCTGAAGCACGCGAAAACAAGGGCAGTCCTTCAGAGATTCCATAATATATGATTCAGCTACCATGTTCCACAACTGTCATTTCAATATTGGGGACAGATTTTAGAGTTTCAAAAAAAAATTTTCTTTCATATTTTGTTTTGTTTATTTTTTTTAATGTTTTGTTCATTTTTGAGAGAGAGAGAGAGAGAGTGTGTGTGAGCAGGGAAGGGTCAGAGAGGGAGGGAGACACAGAATCCGAAAATAACCTCCATGTTCTGAGCTTGCTGTCAGCACAGATCTGGACGCGGGGCTCGAACCCACGAACCGTGAGATCATGACCTGAGCCGAAGCTGGACGCTCAACTGACTGAGCCACCCAGGCACCCCATGTTTTGTTTTGTTTTGTCATGGGGTCCCTGGATCCTGATCTATGTTTAGGTTTCTGGATATCTCTGGACCCAATATTGTCAGATACAAAATCTTGTGGGAAGAGGAGGACAAAAATATATGTATTTTGGGTGATAATCCATAGTTTTCATCAGACTCTCAGTGGAGTCTGTGACCCCATACATCTAGACCCACTTTCCTAGAGGATGGATAGAATGCATATGCTGCAAGTAGATATAATTCAATTAGTCTGGTCAACCTCATATGGATAGAAAAAACTATGAAATAAAAGCACTTGATAGAGAGTCTCACCTGGGAATCCAAAAGTTCACTAGACTTAGCAAAATTGAGGACGTGTATGGAATGAATGAATGAATGAATGAATGTGCTGATAAAGGGTGGTTAACCAATGCAGAAAATGGAAAACTTACAGAGTCTTAGAAAATACGATTTGGCAAACACTGAGGCCATGTTTATTACAGTAGAGTAATATTTAAAAAATACTTAAGTTGACTCTTACTTATATGTTACAAATAATTCTAGCGTTGCTGATGGGATTTCAAAAATTCTGAGGTTTCCCGATTGAGTACCAAAGACATGTAGTATGTCACTTACATGTCCTTTTGTCCCTTCCCACTTCCCTCAGGTCATAAAGGAATCATCTTCACAATAAAACCTTTCCCCACCTAAAATACAGCTACCTCCCCATCTGACATTTTGTGCCCTTCTTAATTCTTTTCCTGACAATTGATTATTTTCTAATATCCTATATATTTTACATTTCATCAAGATGAAACCCGTTCCCAATTAGAATAAATTCCACAAGGGCAGAGGTTTGTGCATTGTGACATTGTTGGTAATAGCTAAAATTGGAAACATCTTAGATTTCTATCAGTAGGAGAATGGAATAAATGATGACATGCTTATATTTGGAAACTCTTTGGAAATATTTGAACTATTTCCAGATTGGAAAATATTTTACAACAAAAACATTAAATTAGATCTAGAGCACTGACAGAAAAATGCTGTTTAAGAGTTAATGTTAAACGGAGGGGCACCTGGGGGGCTCAGTTGGTTGAGCGTCTGACTTGGGCTCAGGTCATGATCTCGCAGTTCATGAGTTTGAGCCCCATGTCAGGTTCTGTGCCGACAGCTCAGAGCCTGGAGCCTGCTTCGGATTCTATCTCCCTCTCTCTCTGTCCCTCCCCTGCTCGCAGGCTCTCTCTCTCTCTCTCAAAATAAATATATAAACTTATAAAAAAAATCCTTTTTTAAAAATAGGGGATTTTGATGTGGGATTTTAATGTGGGGTAGTTAAAGAACCTTCATTTTGTCTGTAATATTTACATGTTTACAAAAACGAATTCACTTATATAATTTAAAATCGACAAATACCTTATTTGCTGTAAATTCCTACAGAGGAATTTACCATTACAGTGGCTCAGTTGATTGTGCAGTGGACTCTTGATTTCTGCTCAGGTCATGACCCCAGGGTCGTGGGATCAGACCCTCGTCAGACTCCATGGCATGGAACCTGCTTAAGATTCTCTCTCTCTCTCTCTCTCTCTCTCTCTCTCTCTCTCTCTCTCTTTCTCTCTGCCCCTCTTCCCCGCCCTCTCTCTCTCTCACTCTTTCAAAAAACAATTCCTACAGAATCTATCTGTGTATGTATCTCTATTGATTATGCCTTACATATACAATCTGATCCCAGAGCTGGTAAGAAGTTTGCCCTTTTCTAAATCCCCACTTTGTTCTATTCCCATCATATTTCACTCAACACTTCTGTACCTTGAAATGCTTTAATTTATATGTACATCTTAGGAGTATGGTGTAGTCAATATCACTTCGCTTCTCAGTAAAATCAGTTAGTCCCCTGTAAAAAATGAATTGTGGGTTAACTCAGAAAGGGGTTGAAATCCCGAATGCAGCACCGACCACAGCTCAGCCAACCTTTAGTTCTCCTATTCCTGCCCCACTCTACAGCCTGGTGACTTTCCAGTGACAGGAGAATCCCAGGGGGCTTTACCTTCTCCTGCACAGTGGCCCCCTCGTTACCTCCTCCTCTTCCTACTCCCTCTGGGATCCTTCCCTAACCACGCAGATCAGCTTTGGGCATCCCTCTCATGGACTTCCATCATACCTTGCAACTTTAATGCCCTTGGCACTCACAACATGGAGGGACCAGAACAGCGGGTACTGAGGTATCTGCTATGTGCCTTGTGCCAGACACCGTACAAGAGGCTGCGGAGAAAGCAGTGCATTAAGACGTGTTTCCTGGCCTCGTGGAGTTCACAGTGCGAGATGTTTCTATTCTTGTTTGTTTTTCTCTTTAGATCCGATGTCTCCAAATATTTTCCTCTCGCATCCAACCCAGTAACTACATTTAAATTCATATTCCCAATAATGTGCGATTAGATTTAAGTTTATTAAAAAAAGAAATGGGGTGCCTGGGTGGCGCACTCAGTTGAGCGTCCAACTTCAGCTCAGGTCACGATCACACAGTGTGTGGGTTTGAGCCCTGCGTCAGGCTCTGTGCTGACAGCTCGGAGCCTGGAGCCTGCTTCGGATCCCGTGTCTCCTTCTCTCTCTGCCTCTCCCCTGCTCACACTGTCTCTCTCTCAAAAATAAATAAACATTTAAAAAAAGTGTATTAAGCTTATTGAAAAATTGATAAATAAATAAGTAAATAAAACCAAAAAAGCAAGAAAGAAAAGAAAAAAAAAGATTTTTGCACTGGGTGAGAGCAATATGATGTAATACTCTTTTCTAGAAGGAAAATAAATCTTGGCTTCACCCTTTGTGGTTCAGTAATTTTCTGGTCATAGTTGCCACCTGGAGTTACTATCGCTGGGTTACGTCAACAGCTCCTGCTTAGTTTTTCTGGCATTACCAATCTGGTACCCTCATTCCTCATATTAAAGTCTCTTGGGGCTCCTGGCTGGCTCAGTCAGTGGAACGTGTGATTCTTGATCTCAGGGTTCAAGCTCCGTGTTGGGTGTAGAGCTTCTGTAAAAAAAAAAAAAAAAGAAAGAAAAGAAAAAAGAAAAAAAGAAAGTTAAAAAAAATAAATTCTCTCTACCAACATGACCGTTGCAGTTTCTGTCTCCCTGTTTGGACCCTAAATACTATACCAAGAAATATTTTTATACATGAGTGAATTGAACTTAATTTCTCTGTCACTCATTTTGCCTTATATTTCTCTCACCCTTTCTCAACAAAATTAAATGTAAGCCACCGACATCATCTCTTCCTGCCCTTTCTCTGAAGAAATTGCTCAAGGCAGCAAGGCTTATGGACCAAGTGCGAAGAAGCCACGGAGCGAAGTATGGAGGGGACGCATCACACAGAACCAAGACCTGAGTCTGTGATTTCTAAATAGTTCCAACCCCTGAAACCATCAAACATTGTTCCGGTTTTGTTCTTAAAAGTAGGCTCTTTAAGGAAAGAACTTAAGTGATGTCATCCACTCAGAATAAAACCTCGTCCCAGGCTGTTCCTTAAAGAAAATTCCCACCTGCTCCTCACTTTCCTATTTGCCCTCATTGAAGGCATCGGCAAAGTGATGGAAATTCAGTTTTGCTTGTCGATGCACAAGAACAGAAAGCAGTTTGAGTTAATACCAGGAGGGATTCTGATTCATGGCAGAAAACGCAGCCAACCTGCAATGGGTGATGTTGCAACTCCCTTTCCTGCAGAGGTACAGCTAACAGGAGGATCCCAATGTCAAGTTTGACATTGACCATTCTTTGCCTCCTTCCCCAAATGCAATCTCACTTATATAATATGGAAAGTAAGTCTGATTTTTTTTAAACCAGCATCTGATAGCTTAGCCATTAAAAAGCCATCCAGCAGGAAATTGAAGCTAAGAATTCTAACAAGTGGCTTGTTAGTGGAGAATGTCCTGACTGAACTAAGGAGCAGGCTTGTCACTTTTTAGCCCATCCTCTGAGGATAATAAGTAAGAAGGACAAAATGAGTGCAGCCCTCCTGGGTCTCCCTTTAAGAGTTTAAAAGCAAAATATTGATTTTGAGTTACCCTGCTTCAACTCAGCTTTGCTCTCATGATATTTTTATTCCCTTGTAGATTCCTGGGTCCATTTGTTGCAGATTTTAAAAGTAAATCACTGGTGAATCTGGTGGTATGTCCATGTAACATTTCTGCACCTAAAAATATGGTCAATTGACACCTTAAAGGTTTCCAAGCAGCTCTAACTCTTAGTGACATCTCCGGTTGCATCCCCGGGACGCTCAAAACAGATAAAGTGGATGCATTGATTTTAGTTGTATAAAACCCTTGACAAAATCTCTTTGTGGCCATCTCTGCAGTCTCTTGATGATTTATAAAGGATTTGCTTATGACACAAATGTGATCCTTCCACTCTTTTCCATTTTGTTTTTCAACTGGGTCCACAGTGAATTTCCCGAGGCCAGCGACAAACAGCAGAAAATGCTTAGGCACTCTGTAATAGCCGTGGACTCTTTACTTGTTTGTATTAAGAGATGGCACCAGAATTGTGACTCAGAGTATCTATCAATATTATTGTCAAAAGACCCTTCAACTGGACCACTTAGGATTGTTAAATTCTAGCTACAATTTTAAAATGAGCTTTCTCCTGCTGTATACAAAGATATGTTGACTAAATTCAGACTAGTGAGAGCTGGTGGTGGGGGGGGGAGCATACTAACATGCATTCTAAATGAATTTAGACAGTCTTGAGTTTCTTGGGACAGGATAAAAATTACATTTTGGGAAGCCTGGGTGGCTCAGTTGGTTGAGCATCTGACTCTTGGTTCCGGCTCAGGTCATGATCCGAGGGTCGTGGGATCAAACCCGGTGTCAGGCTCTGCACTGAGTGTGGAGCCTGATTGGATTCTCTCTATCTCCCTCTGCCCCTCACCCCACTCATACTCTCTCTCTCTCTCTAAAATAAAACTTCTTTAAAAAGAGTTTACATCAGGGGCGTCTGGGTGGCTCAGTCAGTTGAGCGTCCAACTTCAGCTCAGGTTGTGATCTCACCGTTTGTGAGTCCGAGCCCTGTGTCGGGCTCTGTGATGACAGCTCAGAGTCTGGAGCCTGCTTTGGATTCTGTGTCTCCCTCTCTCTCTGCCCCACCCTCACTCGCACTCTATCTCTCTAAAAAATAAATAAATATTTTAAAAGATTTAAGAGTTTACAACAGAAGATAAGTCTGAATTCTGAATCTTCATTTAAATTTCTCAAAATTCCTTAACTTTCTTAAGAGTTGCATATGCATCCTAAGGAATGAACTTCATTCATTCTTGGCTGGCTTCTCCCACACAGAGCCATTTCCAGCCGACAAAATGGATCTCAGCTTCTCCACCTGCGAAGGGAGGTTTGGGAAGTCTCCAAAATGTACTGATATCAAATCCCATGTGTGGAAAATGGCTCCCGGCTGTGTTATAGAGATGCCAGGCAAACTTCATTGTTTCTTTTCACTCCAGCTTTTGATACCTCTGGATTTCCCTCTATGAAATGAGTGTCACCACACACCTCTGAGACAACTATTTCTCCACAGAGATGCTGCTAACATCATCAAAAAGGTAACAATCCACGTGTTCAATAACATGTATTGAGATATTGAAGTAAGGAGCTGTGATAAAGAGACGAACAAGACACAGATCATGGTGAGACAGAAGCAAAGAAATCAATGATCAAAATGCAAAAGATGTGAGGAAAGAGACAGAGGGGACTCCTAATTCAGCTGTGGGAGAGGGCTGGGGTGTCAGAAGAAGCCACCAAATGAGGAGACAGTTGAACCAGATACTCACCAAGTGTAAAGACGTGCACTATGGTGCTAGGGCTGCCATAATGAAGTACCACAAACCAGGTGGCTTGGCACAACAAAAATTCATTGTCTCACAGTTCTGGAAGCTTCAAGGTGCCAGGATGGCCGTGCTCCCTCTGGGGGAGGCGCTGTTTGAGTCTGTCTCCTCGCTTCTGGTAGTTCCTTGGCTTTTGGCTACTTCACTCAATTTTCATGCAATGCTCTGGCTGTGTGTGTGTGTGTGTGTGTGTGTCCAAATTTCCCCTTTGTCCAAGGACACCAGTCATACTGGATTCGGAGCCATTGTACTCAGGTATGATTTCATCTCTTAATTACATCTGCAATGAACCTATTTTCAAATAAAGTCACATTCTGAAGGTTGTGGTGTTAGGACTTATATACATCAATGGGGTTGGGAGACACATTTCAACCTACAACAGAGGAGGAAAGCCAACCAGGCCAGGTAAGTTCCTGTACAGTCAGGGAGGAGGGAAGATTCCAAGGTGGGGTTGACGTGTGTGCTGGAAAGAGTGGAAGGACACTGGGAGAGAGCTAGGCGGTCAGACCACAGAGGGTCCTGGGGGCCGACCAAACACTTCGACTCTTTTCCTGAAGATCATGGGAAGCACTGAATCAGAGGCATGGCATCATCAGATGTGCACTTGAAAAAAGTGAGTGCCATCTCTGCCATCACAAACTGGAGGAACCGAAAGGGGCAAGATTGGGGCAAGGAGGGTCCCTTTCACAGAAGTGGAGGGCAAGAATAGCAACTCATGGCTCTCTTAGGAACTATTTCCTTAGTCTAATTATTTAATTAATAACTATTACCTCCTTAAATCTAATGCCCTAGAAAGTGGTCCCCTTGTAATCAGACTCACTGAGGTCTCACCAAATGCCTGGTATGTTATGGTCCTAGTTTATGGGAATATATATCAGAGATTGACATAGGTATCTGTATCGTAGATTTCTCGTAAATATCTGGGTCTAAATTATGAAGCACATAAACATGTTGAGGGGGCAACGCTGCATCAACTAAACAAAATGAACAAAAAAGATTAGAAGGAAAATAAAGGTCAACACCAGAGCAGTATGTGTGGCTAAAAGTGAAAATTTTAGGAAAGCCTTCTGGAGGAAGTGGTACTTTGTACGCGTCTTAAGAAATAAGGAAGATTTAGCTGGGTTGATGTTTTCATCTCTCATTTCAAAACAAGTTATCACTTTCGTCAACTACCAGGAGATGAACTAAGAACTCCTTAACCATGATACGACCAGAGCAGAAGAATAATAGCAGGTACACATTGCAAAATGCTTCATTGTAAAAGATGCTTTAAATTTTTGTAACTCCACGCGAGATCTATACAGTATTAAATGCCTTGATTCTAACTTTAACACTCCAACATTAGGAACCGGCTATTCTAGGGAGACAACAAGAAATTTTCTCCCAAAAATACATACAGCATTGACTGTCAGCCTGGCAAGTAAACCGTGTCAGTGTCCTTCTGAGCCGTCCTAACTTGTTCGGAATCCAGAAAGAAAGTGATTCATTTTTGCCCTTTAGGAGACAGGAGCAATTTTCATTTTGTGAAATCTTGGCAGCAGTTTCCTCTTCACAATAGGCGAGGGGGAAAAAAGCTGCATTAGGTACCATCTGTCAAACATAAACCCTTCAAAACTAGCGGTGACACTAGAATAAAAAAAAGTGGCGTAAATGTGGACAATTTGTCTTACGTGCATAATCCTGTTAAGAGAAGCTGCCTTCACATGGTTTTTGATCCTTCTTTTTTCGTGACATTGAAAAATGTCATACCCTTCTATGTATCCTACTACTTCCTTTGAGGGGTTTACTAAGATTAACATGCTTTGATAACTTTGTAACTACTTCCTGATATATGCCTCAAGCCTCACCAAATACTAATTAAACATTGGGGACTAGAAAACAATGGTGTGGACTGCAATATTGTTTCTTTCTTCACAATGTACACCAAGGGAAAAACTAATATAGCAAAATAGGGTGATGTTAGTTATAAGCCATAGAACCCCAACTAAATATGGCATAAAAATTTGCCAGTCTGTTAAACAAAGAGAAGTTATATTTAGGCCTCCTGCTCCCCTGTTAATGTGTGTTTGATGTGGAAACTTGCCCTCTGCCACAGGATGAAAACTCAGGCGCTCAGGCAGTCCTGTGAGTTTTCTAATAACTATGGGAGGAAGGAAGGAAGGAAGGAAGGAAGGAAGGAAGGATGGAGGGAGGGAAGGAAGGAAGGAGAGAGGGAAGAAGGGAGGAAGAGAGAAAGAGAGAGAAAAAGAGAGAGAGAAAGGGAAAGACGAAAGGAAAGAAAGAAAAGAAAAGAAAGAGAAAAGAGAGAAAAAGAAAACATCCTGTGATTTTTTCTAATAACTCTGGAAGGAAGGGAGGGAGGAAGAAAGGAAGGAAGGAGGGAGGGAGGAAAGAAGGAAGAGAGAAAGAGAAAGAAGAAAGGAAAGAAAGAAAAGAAAAGAAAAGAAAAGAAAAGAGAAAGAAAGAAAAGAAAAAGAGAAAAGAAAGAAAAAGAAAAAGGAAAACTCCTGTGCTTTTTCTAATAACTGAAGGAAGGAAGGCAGGATGGAAGGAAGGAAGGGAGGAAGGAAAAAAATTAACTTTAAAAAATTTACAAAATTTGAAAGGGACTTTAAGGCAAAACATTCTCCTTTCCTAATTCTTAAGGCTTCTGGAGACAGGAAACTGGGGAAGGTGGCCCGAACCCACCCTTTGCCCCATCCGTCCTTCCTCATGGCCCGGATCCGGGGTGCTCTCTCGCTAGGAAAGGCAAAACAGCTGGGAGAGAAGATGGTGAAAAGGAGCAGAAAGATGTCACCGGACTGGTCCTGTCCTTGCCGTACGATGACATGCGATCCAGCCAATGATGAAAGTTGATTCTCCTTCATGGGAGCTTTTTCATAGTTTGTTCAGAGGCCACCAGTGGGAACACACACTTCCTGTGACAAGGGTGAAGCACTTTCTCTCTTCGGTCATTCTCCTTTCTGCTGTTTGGAATTTTCCAGCAGTCCCCTCCACACTCATTTGTGGCCTCATTGTCCCTATAGGTGGCCCTCCTTTAGGACAGAATTGAAAATGCTTCTCCCTTCCCTTTTCTCTTCTCTTCTCACATCCAATCCTTGGGAAAGCCTCATTCTCCCTTCAGCACACAGTTTTCTAACATCCACCTTCAAAGATTTCAACTGAGGGGAGAGTTGTCACAGATGGATCTGAGTGAACCTCTCAGAGATGATGCTCTTGATGAGGCTACTATTAATTGACCACTTAGTAGCGTCTGCTACTTTTAAAGACACTCTTTATGAATGAACTCTTTGAATCTTCACAATAAACCTATGCAGTAGGAATTATTAATTACCTCCGGGAAACTGAGGCACAGAGAAATTATAAAATTTGCTGAGTCACCCAGCCAGTAAATGATGCTGCATAGAGAATTCTCTTTTCATTGCATTCTGGTCTCATAATTAGGTTTCCTGACTGCCTTTGGCCACCACTCCCCTCTGCACACACCCTGTGCCAGTCTTGAGAGAAGTCTTCCCAAGAGAAAAGGATTCCTAGCACCACATTCAAACAGTAAACAGGTGTCTCTTCTTTATCCATGTGAAGCCACGTGGTGCAGTGTCTGACCCAACTCTTGCTTTCACCAGTGCTAAGCCATTTCACTCTCCAGACACTTGGCCAACATCCAGGAAGAAAAACACAAGGCAATCCAGTCGGTCATAGAAAGAGACCCAGATGGTCTTGCCTCATTCTCACCTTGACCTTTACGTATTATTCTTTCTGTCTTAGCTTGTTCTTTGCTAGTTAGGGAAGCAAGTATGCTTGGCTCTTTTCAGCTGGGTCCTGGGTTGTCAACTTGGTCAAAGGCGTCCTGGTTAATAAACCAAGGGCTACAAGCCCCCAACCTCTCAGGCCACCTAGGTAATGTCAAACAGGAAACATCGGAAAACAATCAATTCCCACTTTATTCACACGAGTGAGGATTTGGTCAATTCTACAATATAAATATGTGTGGGGGCGCCTGGGTGGCTCTGCCGGTTGAGCGACCCACTTGGGCTCAGGTCATGATCTCTCGGTCTGTGAGTTCGAGCCCAGTGTCGGGCTCTGTGCTGACAGCTCAGAGCCTGGAGCCTGCTTTGGATTCTGTGTCTCCCTCTCGCTCTGCTCCTTCCCGACTCCTGCTCTGTCTGTCTCTGTCTCTCAAAAATGAATAAACGATACAAAATGTTTTTAAATATGTGTGTTTTCGGCCATATATTTGTGGAACATTAGAGCATTTCATCTGCCAAATCCACTAACCCGTAGATCATCAGCTCTCTGGTGAGAACAAATAAACGTTGTTATGTTCTGTGTAAAGAAAAAAAAACAACCTTCAGTCTCCTTTGCGTGTGTCACTGGCAGATGTGAGGACAAGTCAAATCATAAGCAAATTCAGCTAATCAGAACTTAGCCTCTCCTTAATGCTGAAGATGTCTCCTGTACCTCAGCAATTGACTCATTCCAGCTATCAATTTAAGAAGCTACCTGTAGGAGTTGCGAAGGCTCATTTTAAGCAAAATGAATATATTAAGATGTGTATCACAAAAGATTAGTGCTCAATAACAAAGTTGTTAGTAACTGACAATAAGAAGGTTTTATCCATTTTAAACATCCAGTCTAAATGAATCGTTGATTTTTAAAAAGAAATGCAAACAGTAAAAGAACATGAATAAGCGCTCAGCCTCAGTCCTTCATTAATTTTTAAAATGCAAATCAAGGCAACATACCATTGTTTAAGCCATCAGATTGACATAACACCTTTCTCAAAGTTATGTATTCCTCTCCTGATTTTACATACATTTTACATAGATAATCACTTTTAAATGATAAAGTCAGAAATGCAGAGAATTTCAAATCCGCAGATATTTCCCCTGGATTGGCTGGGGAGGAAGTCTTGAAGAGAAAAGGCCAGAAGGGTTACTGAAACAAACCTGAGTTTGCGGTGAAAGATACTAACATTTTTGTGGTCCTTGATTCTTATGGGTAAGTTTGGTTCCCGAAGGATTAAAGCCATTTACAACACCACAGTTGATACTTTCAGCAGTGTTTATTGTTTTAAAAATGTTCATTAGGCAAAAAGGGACTGCGGGTTTGCTTTTGTTGGTGTTGTTTCGAATCGTGTGAATTACTAGTAATTTACATCTTTGTTTTCTAGAAGCAGTCTTCCTTTGTGAACATTTTTGTTCATTATCACTTCTATTATTCCCTCATTTGACATACCATATTTCCTATGAGCATTCCTGACTCCACTGTTCTATTTCATTTTGGCTTGATGCTTTTTGAGTTGTACCTTTTTTAAAGTCAAATTTGTCTCTCTTTTCCTCAGTAATTATAAAAACATCTTTGCTAAGATTAGAAAATTAAGGTCACTCTAAAAACATGATATTTGGGGGGGGGGGTGTTTCTTATCTTAAAATTTCTTCACTCTAAAGCCACTGGGAATTAATTTTGACATGTTACTTAAGGTATAGATTTAAAATGAAATTTCCAGGGGCTCCTGGGTGGTTCAGTCCGTTAAGTGTCCGACTTTGGCTCAGGTCATGATCTCATGTTTTGTGAGTCTGAGCCCCGCATCGGCAGCCTGGAGCCCGCATGGGGTTCTGTGTCTCCCTTTCTCTTGTGCTCTGTCTCTCTCTAAAAAATAAATAAACATTAGGAAAAATTTCTTTAATAAAAACAATAAATAGATAAAATAAAATGAAGTGTCCTGTCCTTCACAATTGCTGAGCTGAGCCACCAATATCATTTAATGAAGAACTGTTCCCTGTATTCATTTGTGGAGGCTGTCTCATCGTATATTCTTATATCCTGAAATTTCTGCAGATTGCACAGAATCTAGTTCAAGTTCCATCTGTGGTCACTGTCCCACCCCAACCCCAAATATTTGTCATTTACCTAATCAACAAGCCCAGCGGTCTCTAATCCAAAGCATCTCGTGACACCCGTGGTCTCTACATGTACGTAACACCTGGAGCTCAGGCTACCAGCACCTCTTGCTTGGACCAGGGCATGAACCCTGAATTCCTTTTCTATATGGCAGCCAGAGCGATACTTTAAAAATATAGATCTTGCTTATAATCTTCGGCTGCTTATAATGCTTTTTACAGCAATTACACTAAAATGTAAAATTCTTATTGGGGGACCACAAGATCCTGTATGATCTGGTCCCTGACCACCTTCTTTGTCCCATCTCATGTCACTGTCTAGCCACAGTCTCCAGAACCGTCTCCTTCCAGGTTTCAGAATACCATACTCTGGTTCTCACCTTGCTGCACGTACTGTCCCCGCTGTCCCCGTGCTGAGAATATACCGCCTCCTGATTCAAGCAGCAGTCCATCATTTGGGGCTCACTGAGGGTGGGTTTCCTTGAGTAGCTCTCCCATCCCCTTTTCACACCAACCTGCTTTACTTTCTCCCTCACTCATATCAGGATCTGCAGTCGCCTTACCTATTTGTTTTCCATTTTGTTGTCCGCCTCTTCTTTTATAAATTCCTGGAAAGAAAAGATCTTGTGTGTCTTCTTCATTCCCATAAACCTAGCAGCACTTAGACTAGTGAGTGTTACACAGTAAGTGTTCAGTAACTATTTCTTGGGCGGATGGATGGTTGGGTGGATGGATAAACAGGCAATCAGGGGTCCCCTGGCACCTTCATCCTTAGATTAATGTCTCGTGCAGTGACTTAGTGTGCGTTATCACCCAAGTATGCATTTTACGCTTTCCTGTTCCTTACAGCCTCATGTGTGTGAGGCTGTGTGTGTGTGTGTCTGTGTATGTGTGTGTCATCCCCCCGGCCAGGAGTTGGCCCCACGTCTGTAGGCACGGAGATTGGTTCAGGGTTGAGCAAGATAGGATACCTAATTCAGGCCTGAGACTAGAGGAAATGCGGGGGGCGGAGCTTCTGGGAAAGTATCTGCTTTTTTCTTCCCTGTTGTTGAGATATGAAGTAGATTTGGGGTAATCCCAATGAGAATCTCAGCTGGCTTTCTTTCCTAGGAAAAGCAACAATAAAAAGAAGAAATTAACAAAGGTAGATGAAGCTATGCACGAATGCATGGTTTTTCTTTTCCTAAAATATCAATTTAAATGTTTAGCTCATTTATTTCCTCCTTTTCATTTTGTTTTATAAACTCATTTAAAGCTGCGACTTTATAGATATTTGTCAAGCTAATTCTAAAATTCATATGGAAATGTAAAGGACGTGGAACACCCACCTATAGTTTGGGCTGTATCTTATTAGTGTGGGAATATGTTTTCATTACTCTTTTTTTTATTTTGTTTTAGTGTTTAGTTGTTTTTGAGAGAGAGAGAGAGAGAGAGACAGCGTGAGCGGGGAAGGGGCAGAGAGAGAGGGAGACACAGAATCCAAAACAGTCTCCAGGCTCCAAGCTGTCAACATAGAGCCGGCTGCAGGGCTCAAACTCATGAACTGTGAGATCGTGACCTGAGCTGAAGTCAGACGCTCAGCCAACTGAGCCACCCAGGCGCCCCATGCGTTACTCTTTTAAATATACATTAATTCTATTCTTAATTCCTCCTTTAGTCCCAATATCGTTAGAAAAGAATGACTGCTTAGTTTCTGTGAATTCCAAAGTGGTCAGAGTTTTAGACATGCAAATTTATATTGCCGATTTATAATTTTTTTGGCAACAGTCAAAACATATGATCACGCAGTTTCAACTATTTTGGAAGCTAAAAGGAAATTTGAGGTTTCTTTTTTGAAAAAAAAATTGTTTAAATTTTTTAAATATTTATTTATTTTTGAGAGATTCAGAGAGACAGAGCATGAGCAAAGGAGGGGCAGAGAGAGAGAGGGAGACACAGAATCCGAAGCAGGCTTCAGGCTCCGAGCTGTCAGCACAAAGCCAGATGCGGGGCTCGAACCCACGAACCATGAGATCGTGACCTGAGCTGAAGTAGGATGCTTGACCGACTGAGCCACCCAGGTGCCCCGAAAAAAATTATTTAATAAAATTTCTTCAAATTCTTGAAATGTCCTGCCCCATAGCTTTAAAAGTAAGTGTCAGCTTAAGTTTCAATCATCTAATTGCTGTATTTTGCCCTTTGTCTATTGCAAAGCTAAGAAGAAAAACCGCATCTTTACTCCATAGTTCTCTATGCCCTGGTGCCATCATATCTTTGTAGAGAGAAAAGAGATAGAAGTTTAGTGGCTATTCTCAATGAAGAAATGGCTTCACTTCCCAAGCTGTCACACTCTGTCACACAACATCTGAGAATTTTCAACAGAAAAGTTAATTGGCCACTTTCCTCATTTTCTGAAAGGGGAAATCTGAAGACAATGGCACTAATTTCATAAATGTGGGACACACTGTCTTCTTCCTTACAGCCAATTGCTGCAGATCGTGTTGTATTAATGGATATACTATGAAGTCCTAAATTTGTGCTAAATGAGGGTACCTGGCACTGAAAAAAAGCTGTAATCCTAGAAAAAGAACTATGTTATCCAAGATAAGTCACATCCTTGGAGGCAGTTAGTAAGATCCCCTGACTTATTTGATACTTCACTAAAGTTTTTCTCTCCATTCTGGAAGCTCATTTAATCCGACTAGATAGTTCATTGCTGCTAACGGTGTGTTTATAATTCCATTGAAGAAGGTGGAAAACAGAAACAAGGGAGAGGGAAAAAAAGAGAAAAAAAAACAGGAATACGATACAGAAATAACAAAATTATTCCACTGTATCTCTCTTACTGCTTTTTGCTCATAATGAGTCATCTAGGAAGTGGATTTGGGTCCAGGAGGGAGGGTCTATACCAGATGTTCAGTCAGACATCCCACAGTCCACATTCACCCCACATGTTTTCTTGGCCCTAGGCAAAAGTTTTCTAGATTTTAAGATATTTAAATGGTTTTCAAAGTCTTAAATCCAGAAAAATCAGAATAAATATCTGAATTCGGACTTTTTAAAAAATGTTTATTTTTGAGACAGAGACAGAGCGCGAGTCAGGGAAGGGCAGAGAGAGAGGCTGACACAGAATCCAAAGGAGGCCCCAGGCTCTGAGCTGTCAGCACAGAGCCCGATGTGGGCTCGAACAAACAGTGAGATCATGACCTGAGTGAAAGTTGGGACGCTCAATCAACTGAGCCACCCAGGCGCCCCTAACTCGGACTTTCCTTGAATAAAAATCAGTGGAACTGACAAAGTTGGTCTCCAGGTCTCACCAGATGGCAGTGGGCTGGGGCTGAATCACGACTGTCCCTTTGGATGGGAGCATGTGTTCTCCAGAGTGCCACAGACCCCCCATCCACCTCCAGTTTTGTCTGCAATGTCTCACGTCAGCTGCATCTGTGATGCTTGGATTACAGAAAGGCGGTCAAGCACGGTGGCTACAGGCATGGGCTCTGAACCAGTTTGCCTGGGTTTGAATGCAGACCCCACCATTTTTGACCAGTGCTTATCCTGGAGGAAGTTGCCTGATCTTTTTGGACCTCGGTTCCTTATTTGTGGAGGGAGATAATAATTGTTACCCAACTTCGTAAGGAGAATTAAATGATTCTGTACATGAAATACTTAGAACTGTGCCCCCACGCACTGCAAACACACCGAAGTAAACATCCATCATTATCACCATCCTGCCTGAGCTGTATTTTCTTGTGGTGAGCTTAAGAAAAAACTCAGGGGCACCTGAGTGGCTCAGTCGGTTGAGCATCCAACTCCTGATTTTGGCTCAGGTCGTGATCCCACAGTCGTGAGATGGACCCCTGAGTCGGACTCCGTGCTGAGCGTGGAACCTGCTTAAGATTCTCTCTCCTTCCCTCTGTCCCTCTCCTTGGTGATCTCTCAATCTCTCTCTCTCTCTCAACAAAAAAAAATAAATTAAATTAAGTAAATAAAACTAATAAAAGAATAAATAAATAATCCAGAGACAGACAGATCTGCAGCACATTAAAAGAGGACTCAGAGAATCAATGCTGGGCTGTTACAAAACAGAAGCAGTAAGTCAAACAGAAGATGGCTCAAGGGAACATCAGAACATCGCAGATGGAGCCCTCTTCCCATCCATCACCAGTAGGAAGAAGTTTCTTAGTCTAAAGAAGTGCTAAGGTATACAAACGAAGGTTTCAGAGGGGTTTAGGGTATCCTTCACCGCACATCAAATTCACCCAAGAGGCTCTCATAAAAAAAGGCACAACCCCAGAAATTCTGATTCAGTCAGTGCTGGATAAGAAAGGATTTGGCAATAATACAGAAGAAGGTTACCTATTATAGTATTGTTATATAGCAAGTGACTGGACAAACCTAAATGGCCATTAGTGGGGAAATGGATAAATAAGCATGGTGCAGTCATGTAAGGAAATACTCTTGCAACTGGCTACAAAATGAGGAAGTTCTTTATGTATTGATATAAAATCATTTCCAACATGTATTGTGAAGAGGCAGGAAAAAAGCATGATGCAGAACAGTGCTATAATATGCTACCACGGGGGAAAAATATAAACATGCCTCTATTTGAATAACCTGTTTCCAGAAGCATCCTTGAGACACTGAGAACGTTGGTTGTGTCTGGGAAGAGAAGCCGAGTGTCTGGGAAAGAAAAGGAAAGAAGATATCCCTTTTTTGTTCTCGAATTTTATTTTATTTTATTTTATTTTTTCATGTTTTTTATTTATTTTTGAGAAACAGAGAGAGACAGCGTGAGCGAACAGGGGAGGGTCAGAGAGAGAGGGAGATACAGAATCTGAAGACAGCCTCCAGGCTCTGAGCTAGCTGTCAGCACAGAGCCCGACGCAGGGCTCGAACCCACGAACCATGAGATCATGACCTGAGCCAAAGTCGGACGCTTAACCGACTGAGTCACTCAGGCGCCCCTATTCTCGAATTTTAAACACATGAATCCATTACTTATTTTATTTAATTTATTTTTTTATTTTTTGTTTTTATGTTATTTTTTTAATATTTTTTAAAAATTTATTTATTTTTGAGAGACAGAGACAGAGCGAGAGGGGGCAGGGCAGAGAGAGAGGGAAACACTGAATCTGAAGCAGGCTCCGGGCTCTAAGCCATCAGCACAGAGCCCGATGTGGAGCTCGAACCCACAAACTGGGAGATCATGACCTGAGCTGAAGCCAGAAGCTTAACCGACTGAGCCACCCAGGTGCCCCTCTATTACTTATTTTAAATGATCAATGTCTCAGAAAAGAAAATGAAAGAGAGAAAGGGAGAGAGGGAGGGAGGGAGGGAATTTGGGAAGATGATCAACTGATAGGGAAATAGCACCTGCAAAGGTTTCCTGAGAAAATCTGTAGAATAACACAATCCAATCACACAAACGAGACTGGAAACGCAGAAGGCAGTGCACACAAGGACTGGCAATGAGCTCAGAATCCGTTTAATTAAAAACGATGGCAAATCATTCTAACAATTGCAATGATAAAACAAATGTTAAAGGTTCTCAGTTCCTGAAGGGAAAACAACATAATGTCAAACTTACAAGAATACAGGTATAATGTAGACGTAATGGACTGATACCTACACCCCAAAGCCCATTGTCAGAAATTCAAAGGTAGGAGGCAGTGACTGCATTCATTCACTCACCCAATCAACTTCTATGTATCGAACATGTGCTATGACTGAGGCCTGTACTAAGCACTGAGAATCCAAGTAGGGAATGACATCGACAAGTACCCACTCTGTGGTGATACTGCCATTCCACCTGATTGTCCTCATTCCCGATAGTCTATAAATGCAGTTTTATTTCTTAGGCATAAAAAAACCATAAATATATTGTTTAAAGTCCTCATTCAGATGGTCACTAATGACAGGTTTTTTTCTGACATACTACTGAAGTATGGAGAGGGAGAAAAAGAGACAAAAAACATAGACTACATCACATACCAAAAAGGAGAAAACAAAAAAGGCAGCAAGCAAGAAGTAAAATCATAAAATAAACTGGCAGAATCAAGACCAAACCTAAAACATGACAATATTGCTACACAACGAGATGGCTATATTATATAGCTATACTCTTGGGTATAACTCTGCTAAAACGCTTGAAAATTTAAGAACTAAATAGATGAATGAAAATAAAAATAAAAAAGCTTTAAAGGGCATTTCCAGGTCCTATTCATTTCAGGAAATAGTTCTTATTAAACTGATACTCGTATTTAAGTTGATCCCATAAAGAATAAACAAAATCCCTAACTTATTTTTACCAAGTTAGCGTATTATTGCAATCAAAACCTAACAAAGACAACACAGGCCAATTTCTCTTTTAAATATTTATGCCAGGGTTGCCTGGCTGGCTCATTTGGTGGAACACGTGACCACCAAATTTATTTATAAATAAATAAATAAATAAATGTTTATGCAAAATTCCCAAATAACAGATTAACATGAAGAGTCTAGCAATGCATAATGGATATAAAATACGACCATAGCCAGTTTCTTCCAGGAACACAGCAGTATTACATATTGGAGAATCTCTTAGTAAAATTCAGCATAATGATAGATTTAAGTAGGAAAAAGTAAACTAATCATCATAGAAACCAGAGTCGCCAGGGACTGGGGGGTTTGGGAAAAGGGACTGACGACAAAGGAGCACGTCAGAATTTTTCAGGGTGGTAGAAACGCTCCTTATCTTAACTATGGTGTTAGTTACACAAATGTACACGTTTGTTACAAGTTGCCAAACTACACTCTTCTAAAAAGGGTGAATTTTTATTGTATGTAATGTATACCTTAATAAACTTGACTTTAAAAATAATTCACTTGATGGGCTAAATGGGCAAGGGGCATTAGGGAGGACACTTGTTGGGACGAGCACTGGTTGTTGCATGTAGGGGATGAATCACTGGACTCTACTCCTGAAATCATTATTGCACTATATGCTCACTAACTTGGATGTAAATTATTAAACAAACAAATAAATAAATAATTTAAGGAAAAATGCACTTGAAGGGTGCCTGAGTGGTTCAGTTGGTTAAGCATCTGACTCGATTTCAGCTCAGGTCAGGATCTCACAGTTCTTCAGATCAAGCCCTGCATCGGGTCCAAGCTAGCGGCACAGGGCCTGCGCGGGATTCTCTCTCTTCCTCTCTCTCTCAGCCCCTACCCACCCCTCAAAATAAGTAAATACACTTAAGAAAAAGAAAGATACTCAAATTTCCTGTGCAGAATATATCATCATAAACTAAGCCTTATGATAAAATAGGGGGAAACATTTGCAATGCTCCACAAAATAAGATATATATGATATCTAAAGAACTTTACTAAAATATGATGCACAAATTCATTAATCATTTTAGAAAAGCAAAGTAATATGTTCCCTTACCAGAATGACAGACTAGAAGAGTAAGTAATAGCTGGTGTTGGTGAGGATGAGGAGAAATAAAAGCTCTCAAACATTTTTATTGGGAATGTAAGTTGACACACAAAAAATCTGTTAACGCATATCAAAATTTTATACAAATATATTTGAACTAGGGGTACCTGGGTAGCTCAGTCGGTTAAGTGCCCGACTCCAGCTCAGGTCATGATCTCACAGTTTGTGAATTCGAGCCCCCATGTTGGGCTCGGTGCTGACAGCTCAGAGCCTAGAGCCTGTTTCAGATTCTGTGTCTCCCTCTCTATCTGCCCCTACCCTCCTCGTGCTCTGTCTCTCTCTGTCTCTCAAAAATAAATAAAAACGTTAAAAAATTGAAGTTCAAATAATACTGGATTTCTTAACATGGATGTTGGTTATACAAGTGCGTTCAATTTGGGAAAATTTATTGAGCTGTTTTCTCCGGAAATGTGTGCTTTTCATTGTGTACTATACTTGAGTTTTTAGTTTATTTTAAAAATATGGCCTGAAATGTGTAGATTATCATTTCTTTATATGTTGTTTTAATGGATGATGTGAATGCTCTTGGCTGTACAGTGTTGTTTGGCCAGGTGAGCCTTTTCTACCCCTAAACAGTTATAAAACTGAGGTCCAGGGGTCCTTGGGGGGCTCAGTTGATTGAGTGTTGGACTCTTAATTTTAGTTCTCTCTCTCTCTCTGCCCTTCCCCTACTTGTTCTCTCTCTCTCTTTCTTTCAAAAATAAATAAACTTTAAACTTAAAAAAAAACCTGAAGTCCAACTGAAATGGAGATCCCACCCTCCCACTTAATTGAGCTCTGAAGTCCTCTCCCTCCCCCTCACCTCTATTCTCCTTCTTTACACCCTTTTGAGTTTCAGTTGACTCAACTGGACAATCTTCTCAGCTCTTTGTGGTGATTAAAACCATAGTGAGTTTATATCTTTCCTCTTCAACTTGGTAGCGGTCTGACTTGAAGTAAGTTACCTCTCAGTACCTCAGTTTTCTCATCTATAAAATGCGGTTAATAAAAATAGTTCCTAGTTCATACAATTGTTGTGAGGATTAAAAGAACTGAAATAAGTAAAGCATCAGGGCACATGGGTGGCACAGTCGGTTAAGCATCTGACTCTCGATTTCTGCTTAGATCATGATCTCAGTACGTGAGTTCAAGACCCGAGTTGGGCTCTGACTTGAGGGTGTGGGATCTGCTTGGGATTCTCTCTCTCTTTCTCTCTCTCTGCCCCTTCTCCACTATCTCTCTCTCAAAAATAAATAAATGAAGAAAACAGAAATAAAAGATGTAAAGCATTGAGAGTCGGGAGCTCATTGGATGAGGCTGGATTGCATAAATTCTAGGACACACCTTTTAATCTCTGGAAATCCAAAGGCATTCTACAACCAATGAGGTCTTACAATCACTGTTGGTCAGGTGACAGTTGTGATATAGCTGTCATTGCCTGGGTTTACAGCTTTTATTTCCTTTTATGTATGAATGAAATATAAAAATAACACTTTGTCTAAAAAAGCAGTTCTTTTAAAAAAATTTTTTTAATCCAAAGACAATTCATCTTTATTACATGTTTTGATCTTCATCTAATATGACAATCTGTGCTCTTTTTTAATGTTTGTTTGCTTATTTACTTTTGATAGAGAGAGAATGAGAGAGCACATGCTGGGAAGGGCAGAGGGAGGGAGAGACCCCCAAGCAGGCTCCTTATTGTCAGTGCAGACGGAGCCTGACGTGAGACTCAATCTCATGAACCCTGAGATCATGACCTCAGCTGAAATCAAGAATCAGCATTTAACCGACTGAGCCACCCAGGCACCCCTACAAAAGCAGTTCTTTCAACAAGCACAAAATAAAAATGTTAGGAGCTCGCTTTTTCTTTCTCAGTGACAACCAAAACAACGGTGTACGTCAATAGGGGTCATTCTTAGATTTCATGAAATGTCCTTATGAAATACCTTGTGGAGAAGCAGTTAGGCATTATTCTGTTTTAAAAATATGTACATGCTTTATTCGATTTTTAAGTTATGTTCTAAAATCAATCATTTTAAACGAGGTATTTTCCAGTGATCTTTAAAGCTTCTCTAGGAACTGGGCAATTGAAAGACTTCCCAGGGATGCAGAGCGCTGTGACCAGATGCTCAGCAATCACTTGCTTCCTTCTGCTCTTAAAATGCCTTTTCCCCCTTCTCCATTTCCAACCCCGGAGCACCAGCAAGCACAGGACAGGGCACAGGGTGTTCCTTCAGGTCTTCTCCCCCTTGCCTTCCAAGTTCAAATGTCAATTCTTCAAAAGGACCTCCATCAACCCCCCAACCCCTAAGCCCAGTGGTTCTCCAACTTCCCTACATATTGAAATCATTTAGACAACTTTCAGTAATATTGACACCTGGGTCTCCCTCTCAGATATTCTGATTTAATTCTTCCTGGGGTGCTACCTGAGGATTGGGATTTTTTAAGAATCCCCCCCCCCCAGATGATTCTGCCAAGATTGGAAACCCCTGCATTACCCTGTTTGATGATTTTCTGGAAATTTCTTTTTTTTTTTAACTTAATGTTTATTTATTTTTGAAGGAGAGAGAGAGACACAGAGGGACAGAGACAGAGGGTGAGTGGGAAAGGAGCAGAGAGAGAGGGAGACACAGAATCTGAAGCAGGCTCCAGGCGGTCAGTATGGAGCCTGATGCGGGGTTCAGACTCACAATCAGCACAGAGCCTGATGCGGGGCTAAAACTCACAAACCGAAAGATCATGACCTGAGCTGAAGTCAGACGCTTAACCGACTGAGCCACCCAGGCGCCCCTCTGAAATTTTCTTAATTGCTTACTGATGTTGTTTGTACCTTCCACCAGCTTCTGAAGACTTGGAAGCTTATCCTTGTCAACATTGTGCAGTCTTGCACCCGAGCACCCTGCTATGAGCTGAGCTTTACAGCGCGCCTTCTAAGGAGAAGCGTAGAGAGCTTCGGCTTGCTCCAGAGTTGCCACTAAGCCTCAGGAAATGGAGGAAGTAATTCAGATTGGGTCCCTTCTTGGGCCTTTGGCAACACGCGATTTCTGTCCCTCGCCGGGCCAACTTCATCCCCGCCCTCAGCAGCCCAGCTAAGCGGGATGTTAATAGGACTGACGGTCCCCTCCGGGTCCTCCTCTTTGATCAGCTTCGGGACTGTCTAGCAGGTCGCTCCCCCGCCCCTGAGCCTCCGGAGCACTGGGCAGGGTCCGAGAGCTTGTTTACCCGCTTCTGGGGTCCGAGAGTGCAAACAATGAGGGGTCTCGGGGGCAAGAAAACTCCCCCAGCGAGGCGCCGGCGGGGTTCCGCGCACGCGGAGCAAGGGGGCGCTGCGCCCCCGAGGTGCGCACCTCTCCTCCCGCCGCGCTGCCGGGGGCGCAGAGCATCCGAGGGGATCTCGGCGTGGCTGGGCGCTGGAAAGACTCCCCAACACCAGTAAAGCTTATTTAAGCCTTTCGGGCCCTGGGATGTGTTGAGCTGGCAAAAACTCTGACCTCTCCAGGAACGAACCTGAAGGTGTATTTTAAGTGAAAAAAAGCAAGCTGTTGCGCACAAAAGCATGCAGATGGAGATGCATACACATACCTGCTGGTGCAAACATGTAATAAGCCCCGGAAATACACACAAGAAATTAGTCGTGGTTGCCCTGAGGCCGAGGCGCGAGACGTTGCAACCTGGTGGTTTTCTGAGTTTTTTAAAAGCCTTTTGCAAGTGTGTTTAAATAAATATAAATATATATATTGATTTTCTATTGCGTTACGTATTGCATGGTGTCGTATATAATGTATTCTACTGTTGTGAAAGAATACATTTTATTATATATAACACCATGCAATATATTATCTAATACACATATACATTTGTCTCTAGTTGGTGGAATCAAAGAAGTCCAAATTTTCCTCTGCCTTTCAGGCTTCGCTAACATGCAGAAAGAAAGACTGGCGGAGAGAAATGGCAAAAAGGGAGGAAGAGAAACATATGGGACACGCCCTTATCTTTTCACGCAAGACGCCCCGGGTGGTTGTGGGGTAAGGGCCAGGGGGAAACTGAGGCGCTCGGCTACTCGAGTGCAACCTTGAATGCATGGAGTTCTAAGCCTGCGGCGGGGCGGGAGCTGAGAACCCACGCCTGGGGCCTCGAGGCCTGGGGTTCAGGGCGCGCCTGGAACTGGCTCCCCGCCCCCCCTGCGCTGGCCACACGCCGGGACGCGGGTGGGATCTCTCTTGCTTCACCACTGGGAGCTCGCCGCGCGCTCCGAGCTCGAAGAGACTTCCTGGGCTTCTCTGACGGTGGGGCTCGGTCCCGGGACTGCGCGTGGCCAGGCTGGGGGGCTGCAGATGCCGGGCGCCCCAGGGAGACAGACCCAAGAGGCGGCCTGGCTTCCCCGCCCATCTGCAACTGAAACGCTTCGAACGTCCGCCAGGTCGGCAAGCGAGGTCCCCAAAGTCCCCCAAATCGCAGCCCCGGGGTGCGTGGGATGCGCGCTTGGCTGCGCGCTGCGCGGCTGGGAAGGCGAAGGGAAAAGGAAAGGTGACTGGCAGGGGGTCGAGAACTGGCTGTTTTCTCCGCCGCCGCCTCCTCTGCGGATAACCCCTTTGTCAAAGCTCGTGCCCAGAGACCCCAGTTTTCTATGAAAGGTTTCAGACTTCCTTCTTGACTACTCTCAGCCTCGGTTTTCCTATCTGTAAAATGGGGGTGACAAAAGTACCTACCTCTGTAGGGTGGTGGCTAGGGGTTAAATGGAATATTGTAGGCCAAGGGCTTGGGCCGGCTCCAGGGTCCACCCCTGCTATGGTTATCCCAAACAAGAACGACCAGCCCGAACCCAGGATTGGGAGTCACGGGGCCCAGCTTCCTCCAAAGAGACTCCTTCTACAGGTCCAGAAGCTGCTGTGCGCGCCGTGCGCTGTCCCCTCGCTTCCTCCAAAGCCACACCGTATCCCCATTCCAACACCTACCTGGAAGCCGTCCCCTCAAAGAAAACAACGCCCCACACCCGGCACTATTCACACATCCTTAACTCCTCCCCTGGGAGGCCCGCAGTTCAGACTGCCAAGGATTCAAATTCCCGGGCTACCATTTTTAGCTGTGTGCCCGTAGACAAGAGGCTTCTTCTCGCCAAGGGCTGCTTTACCCTTCTGTAACATGGGTTGTTAAAAACGTTTTAAAGTGCTGATTTTCAAAGGTCGTACAGATAAAGCAGAGAGTCCGGCCTATGGTCACTTGCTGCTGCTTTTCTTATTTTCCTCCTTTGGCTGTGGATTGGAAGATAAACTATTCTAGGAAAGTCAGCCCCAGACGGGTGGACAAGGGATGCCATGGCTGCTCTTTGCTCCCCCTAGAAACTGCTTTCCTGTGGACCCCTTGTGATCTGTGGGAGGAGGGCGTTCGACGAAGTTTCCTGGACCCTGCCGGGTTGGTTAAGCAGCCCAGGCTGACCAGGACTTGGGGGCGTCCTCAACAGCAGCCCCCTATGGTTGATCTTGCTTTGCCCTTGGCCTCACAATTTGCAGATGCCGTCACTGAGGCCCTCGGGGCGGGGGAGGGAGGGGTCCGCAGCGTGCGGATCCAGATGGCGTCACTTTGGGAACCCCCGGTTCAGGGTGCCTTCTCCGGGAGCTAGACCCCTGCGGGAGGCGTCCGACCAGTCACTCAGCTCCTTTGTCGTCGGACGTTTCACCAAGTATTGGAAAACAATACCTAAACTACCTAAACTAAATACCGCCCCCCCCCTTTTTTTTTTCTTTGACAAATAATCAGCCCGAACGGCAAAATCCCGGCAGGAGGCGGGAGGGCGAGGAGGCCTGGGAAAAACAGAATGCTAATAGCGGCCTGGAGGGGGCGGAAGGCGCACCCCTGCTCGGGCGCCCCGGCCGCCAGCCTTTGAAGTGCACCTTTCCAGCCGCGCTCTGGGGGAGGGCGCAGGATTCCACCGCCCTCCCCCACCCCCTCCTTCCCGCACTGTTCTTGAAAGAAGCTGGAGGAACAATTGGGGACTCTCCTCTCAGATTCTGACTGACTCTGTCCTGCTTCCTACTTGGAGTTCACGTTGTCTTTGACCTGTTTGTTCCTGGCCTCCAGCCGTCAGACTGGGAATCTCTGGAAGGGAAAAGACTGTGGTTCATGCATCCCCATGTAGCCCCAGTGAGAAGAGGGCGAAAAGTGAGCTCAGTGTGATGGGGGGTAATAGGAGAGCCTTTAGACCTTCCTACATATGCCGGGTGCTGTTCTAACTGCTTTACGTTCTCTCCCCTATTATTACAAGTGGGAACTGGGGACGGAAATGTTATTGCCCAGAGTCACAAAGCTAGTAAAAGCCACAAATACCTACAATTCTGCGCACGACGTCCTGCTTTTCTCTTAGTTTACGGAGTGATCTCTTGGGTTTCCTTATTCTGTTGCCCTTCCTTTGTCCCTCCCTCTCACTCAATCTTTCTTGGTTATCTTGTGGGCTTAATGCGTTCTGCAGTCTCCCCAACCAAGATGCTCCCTCTCCCCAATTCTCACATGGGGCCTGGATGGGAGATTCCAGCTGCCCCTGTCCTATTGAAACCTTGGTCAACAAGATTGGATTCTGCCCACCTGTTGTGTAGACATCCTGCCGCACCTGTACGATGGAGGTGCCTTCTGCTGAAACATTAAGTTCCAAAGGCTCTGCCATCTCTCTTTGTGATATGCAAGTGATTTATGGTCAGGATATTTCTCCTTGGCTGCATGTTCCTGGCTCCCATTAAACAGCTGTTCTTCAATTCCAAGCACTAACTTTTCTGTTTTCCTGTGGAAGCCCGTCAACACCGACATACCCGTGGAAAGCCATGCGACAATATTAAGAACTTTGGGGTAGGAAAGTTCTAGAAAAGATTTTTTTAGGTCTTAAAAAGTCTTAAAAAAAAAAAAAAAAGATGAAACTGCCAGGTCCATTAATTTAGGAAGACCTGTGTTATCTTTTTTCTTTTAGGGGGAATAAAAAGCATTTTTCACTTTAGCCTTCGTGGTTCTAAAGCCTGAAACCTGGCATTGTCCTTGGGCTGTTTTATTTGTTCTAGTTTACAGACTTAGTAACTCTTTTCTTTCAGTTAACAGATGAGCACCTACTGAGTGTCAAGACTTTCCAGGTGGAAAAGTAAGCAAGACAGGTGGATTCCTGTATAACTCTTTCATATTTTAATGTAAGAATAATTAGCCAAACTCTCCCCTAATTTCTTTCTGGGAGTATTTTGCTTTATTTACTTTGCACTATGTGGCTTTCCTGTTATTGATGTGAATCTCTGTATTCCATAAATGTGAATACAATAAGAAAACAGCACTGAAATCCAGGAATTCATTTGGAGTTTAAAAAATACTTTCATTAAAAAAATTCTCGATTCAACGTTTAAGAAAAGATCACGTATTTTTTGTAATAAGAGACAGACCTTGGGTATGTTTCTTAACTTTCTCTCCAGGATTCTCCTACCTCCTCATACTTTAACAGTGAACTACAATTGCACTTAGCAATCTAAATGCATAGATTGATGGCTAAGATAATAGTTTAAATTCGTCATGTTTGTTTGAAAAAATACAGTGAGTTTAATGTAACCCTTTGCCTCACACATTTGTGGACCTGGTGATTTTTTGTTTTGTTTTTGTTTTGGGTTGTTGTTGTTATTGTTGTTGTTGTTAAGCAAGTGATCAGTCTATTTCAGCATCATGGTGAAATACAAATTCTTATAAAACTGAAACCTTTGGTGAGGGTATCTTGCTGTTGGCAGCAGAATCAAAACTACTTGTCCTTGCCAAAATGTTTTATCTTACAGGACGTTTTCTTTAAAAGAAAAAAAAAAAGTGAAACCTGCATAACCTTACGGTGATGAAAGCTCCCTCCCCCTTCGGAAAAGCTCAGGGGAGGTGGCAGATCTGGCCAGCAGAGAACAAAGGGCCAAAGAGTTAACCTGAGATGGTGAAATAAAATGTAACATCAACAAAGAAAAGGCCATAGATAAATAGTAAAAGGACCAGCTCACCACAAAACACCCATTGACGTTTTCCCAGAGTCCAGGCAAAGCGCTGGTGACCGGGTGATGTTGGAATGTTTTCCTAGGGTTAAAAGGAGAACCGGCAGCAAGCCTGCTCAGAATTTACAAAGTGTTTGAATAACACGGACGGTGTTTTGATAACACATTTTTAGTGGGGGTGAAAATAATAGAATTTATTGGAACATTTATATGGGCCCCCTTGGTTGTGTGGGGGGGGGCAGGGCAGGAGAAAAACCGTATATCATTGCACTCATCTATAACTCACCGGTTACTTATTCTTATAGGTGCATATGTATTTGATGTGTAACAGTCCTGTTATCGACAAAGGCTGCTTGGTAGTACTGCTTTTAAAAGATCAATGCACTGGTAGTGGTTACCTTTAAGGGGGGAGAATGGGGGAAGAAGTGGGCAAAGATGTCACCTGGCCAGGTTGGCAATAACTTTGTGTTATCAGGATGAGATGGTGGCGTAACATTGGTGTGATTGCTTGAACCAGTAGAGCCTAAGATCTTCCACAGGCTCATGCGTAGACTTGGCCTTGGCCTCCCTATAGCCTTCAAAGGTCCTGCTTGCTCCACCTCAGGCTGAAAGGTGCAAGATTTGAGTTAATCCAGCCGGCATTTGGGTCTGGGGTTCCAACCTGTGTTGATGTTTTTGTTCAATGTATTCCAATACACTGTCAGTTGAGCCACATAAAACCAGGCACCTTTCAATAAATGTCTCATTTGGATTTCATGAAGCTTGGGGTGTAATTGAAATCAAACAGCAAAGAGGCTGGAAGGCGCTGTTATTTGCCCACCCAATCTAAGGAGGGTGCTGCCTGACATGTTCACTGAAGCCACTGCCTTAGCTTTCATTTCTCTTCCTACTTCTGGAAAGGAGTGCTTGGATTTTAAAGTTTGGCTGGGATACATGAAAATATTTTTTATGTCTCCTTCCCTGATTATAAGTGAAATTGAGCCAGCGAAAGAAAATTCCTTCCAAGTCAGGAAATCACAGGTTTGCTCATCTGTAACTCTCCAGGCATTTAGACTAGTATATTCCATGTGTAATAATAATCACACAATTAGCTAATCAATACAGGAAAACCATCCAGTGAGATTTCTTTATCTCTAAGTTGTCAGGAAAAAAAATCGTCCTTAGTTGCAACAGCGTTTTTCATTATGTGTAAAAAGGAATTGGTAATTTATATTTATACATATAATATAAATTACTTATTTGTTTTCCATGTTCCCCAAATCCCAGGTTCCGGAGCAGTTTTGTGAGGCCTGAATTTTTATTCTCTTGGCATTCCTCTTTCTTTCTCCATCTGGAAAGTGTGTTAAAGTTTGAGTAAAATAATAGATGTATTGGGGAGGTGGGGAGATATAAATTGCAATTTCCTGCCCCAAGAGTCAACACTAATCTTGATCACACACACTGCGTATATATTTCATGGGTAGGTAGCACTCAGAATGAATCCACGCGCTTTCAAGAGCTTGCTCTGGGGCTGGAATAAAATCAGCCCTTTCTGATGTGGCGCGGGGGACAGCTGGCCCGCGTTATTTGCGCCAGAGTGGGTCGGAACGATGCCTGTTGCCTGCGATGGCACTTTGCCACGCGCAGCCCTTCCCTGGCCGCCTCGAAAGCAATTTGAAGGGACACAGAGGCCCGCTTTCTCTCCGCGATAAAGCGCAAAAATTGGTATCTACCCTAGCCACCCCGACTCCAAATAATGTGGGATTCGATCTCGCCCCTGTTTTCCCCGCAAACATCCTGCAGCTCAGCTGAAGGCCAACGGTAACATGGAGAAGCCCTTGAGTCGTAACCGGGCTCCCCAACCCATGGCTATGTCGCCAAGCCGCCCAAATCGCGAGGCCCCTTCCTTTCCCGTTCTCGCGCCCCACTCGAGGCGTCTCCACTTTGAACATCATGACGTCTTCAAAAGCATGAAGTACTTGAAACATTGAGTTCTTCAAGACTTCGCTGGGTCAAAATAAAACAAAAGCCGGGAGGTGGGAGTGGACGGTGGTGTGGTCAGAACAGAGAGCCACACCAAACCCGAATTCAACTAGCGGAACGAAATGCTAGGAGCGCTGGCCTGAGCGCGCTCTGGGCCAGCGTGCCCGGGATCTGTTCCCCGGCCGCTCTGCCCAGGACCTGCGGGGCCACCGCCCTGGCCCACTCGCTTAACGCGCTCCATTCCCACTGGCTGTGTCCTGACCCTGAAAACCTTCTCACGCCGCCCCCCCCCCGCCCCCGCACCCCGGGTTTCACCACCAAGAAAAATCGGTGAATTCCCTGGAGCGTCCGAGTGTATCACGGGCCGTCTCGCTCTCTAACCCAGAGGTGCCGAAGTTGGCGCTGCTGTGGTTTGAACCTAGGCTGGAAAGCTTCGGGCCATTCTGCCGTGGCGTGTGCGCGCTCAACAAATCCTGCCTCATCTGTTGTGGGCTCAGAGTTTCCCGTGTGATCGCGTTCGGTTGGGGAGGCAGAGTCCCGACATCTCAGCCGGAAAATGCGCTCCCGGAGCGATTACAAGCCGCGTCTGTAATTGCTTATTAACAGCGAATATTCATGCTTCTCCTTTTCCGCAATGAAACGTGCCTCCCCCTCTTCGGTAATAAAACAATAAAGTAAGACGGCACCACTCTTGACTCTACTGTCTGCGGAAACGCAAGGGAGAAACAGGCAGCTGGGGCAAAAGGGCTTAATTCAATATCAAACTGATTATTTCACTAATTATTCTACCTTCTGTGTTGCGCCGCAGAGCAGAGGCGCAGGGAATCTCAACCGCCCTGCTGCTGGGGAACCTTTGTTTCTCGGTGCCAGGCCCCACTGAAGATGGTGGGGGGAATCGAGGATTCAGGGAAACTGAGCTGCGTGGACTTTAAATGGTGGGGACTGAAAGTGCTTGGCGTGCGGATGAGGATGTCCCCGGTACCCCCCCCCCGCCCCCCACCAGGGCTTCGGATTCGTAAGCTGGTCCTCAACGATGGCACTGTGCTCTTGCCGTCCCCGGATTCCCAAAAGCGGAGCGCAAGGTTCGTCTTCACAAACCCTTCCCAACGAGTGAAAGGTTGGGACCGAACAAAAAGTAGTTCCTGAGCGTTGAAGGCCCGGGAACCCCCTACCATCTGGAGGAAAGTATGCCTGAAGCTACAGCCCCTGACGAGGAAAAGAGATCTCGCTTCGGCCTCTCTGCGACTCGCCCCGGATCCCCACCCTCAGGGACCGCTGCCTCCCTGCCAGCCATCAGCTTGCGCGGCCTTTCCGGTGCCAGCCTCTCAAACCTGCTCCCGCCCCCGCATCCTCCGCTCCGAGTGCTGAGATGACTTCTATGCCTAGAGTGGACCCCGCTACGGAGACCCCAAAAACCCTGTTCCCCCAAACTCCAGCAAAATATGGACACAACGATCGATTCTTACAGTAGGGCAGAGTCTCGGGGGAAAAAAAAAAGACTAAAGGAAAAGAAAGTCGCAGTCGACTTGATCCAATTAGTAAATGCCTAATTGAATTAGTGTCACATCCATCAGCCAATAGGAGGGTCCTGGGGCCGTGGGGCCGCGAAGCCCCTCCCTGGCCGCACGTATATAAAGCAGCCAATGACAGCCTGCAAGTTTCCAAGTGGTCAACTTGACCGACAGTTGGGCAGTCGAGTAGGGCAGAAAGGCTAGTGCCGGTGGGTGGAAGGGGCAGAGATATTAGTCCGTTTCTTCCTTGGGTGTGAGTGTGGAGGAGGACGGGGGTCCAGAGCGGCAAGAAGGACAGGGAAGGAAAAGGATCGTGCTTTTCGGTCAGTTTCCACCTCCTGCCTTCAAACTCCGTGAGCCTCCTTTGCAGAAAGCACGCCGGGTTCAGGGCGCGCCAGTGCGCGCCTTAGCCGCCCGCGTGCAGCCAGGTGGGCAGCCCCAGCACCGGAGGAAGGGGAAGTTACCTTCCCCTCGGAAGAGGGCGCTGGCTCCCCCATCCTGCCTTTATATTAAGGCCGCGGGAGGAGAGGAAGCAGCCAGCTGCCGTCTGCGCCCTGCAAAGCATGCAGTTAGGGGAGCAGCTCTTGGTGAGCTCGGTGAACCTGCCCGGCGCTCACTTCTACCCGCTAGAGAGTGCGCGAGGCGGGGGCAGCGGGAGCGCAGGCCACCTCCCTGGTGCGGCCCCCTCGCCTCAGAGGCTGGACTTAGACAAAGCGCCCAAGAAGTTCCCTGGCAGCCTCTCGTGCGAGACTGGGAGCGGGGAACCCACAGCAGCCAGCGCGGGGGCCCCCGCGGCCATGCTCAGTGACGCCGACGCCGGGGACGCCTTCGCCAGCGCCGCGGCCGTGGCCAAGCCCGGGCCCCCGGACGGCCGCAAGGGCTCCCCCTGCGGGGAGGAAGAGCTGCCCTCTGCAGCCGCCGCCGCCGCCGCCGCCGCCGCCGCCGCCGCTGCCACCGCGCGCTACTCCATGGACAGCCTGAGCTCGGAGCGCTACTACCTCCAGTCCCCCGGGCCTCAGGGCTCCGAACTGGCCGCACCCTGCTCGCTCTTCCCCTACCAGGCGGCGGCCGGGGCGCCCCACGGATCTGTGTACCCTGCTCCCAACGGGGCGCGCTACCCCTACGGCTCCATGCTGCCCCCCGGCGGCTTCCCCGCGGCTGTGTGCCCACCTGGCAGGGCGCAGTTCGGCCCGGGAGCCGGCGCCAGTAGTGGCGCGGGCGGCGGCGGCGGCGGGGCAGGCGGCCCCGGCACCTATCAGTACAGCCAGGGGGCTCCGCTCTACGGGCCGTACCCTGGCGCGGCAGCCGCGGGTTCCTGCGGAGGATTGGGGTTGGGGGTTCCTGGCTCCGGCTTCCGTGCCCACGTCTACCTGTGCAACCGGCCTCTGTGGCTCAAATTCCACCGCCACCAAACCGAGATGATCATTACGAAACAGGGCAGGTGAGCGCAGCGGGGAGGGGGCCCCCCGAGGTGAATGACAATCGAGTGACCGTGTGGTCCCGGGGAAGGCTGGGGGTGAGGGAGCTGTGCCCGTTCGTTCCGCGCTTTGCTTGGAGAGTGTTTTTCCGCCCGCGTCTCCAGTCTGGGGTCCCTGCCGGTCTGCGCACCCGCGTTTGCGCGCGGTGCTAACATTACAGCTGTTTCCCCACCCCCGCCCTCCCCTCCGGTCACCCTCACCTGGACTGGCGAGAAGGAGGCAGAAATGGAAATTGGGGCTTGTCCACAAAGCTGGATTTTCTGGATCCTGCCGCTCGGCATCCCGAGCGGTTCTCTGCCTACCCGCGAAGAGCCGCGGATGGGGCAAAGGCGCGAGGGCTGGCTTCCAGAGCGCAGTAGATGGGCCCCCGCAGGTTAGGCGCCAGAGTCTCCGTGGGGCGCCGGCAGGAGGTGGGCGTTGGAGGGTGGGTTTGTCCGCCGAGTTGCTGAGGCGGGCCCTGGAGCCAGACCCGGTGGGGTTCCGGGCGTGAGAAAGTTCTGATACACGTCCGAGTGCTAATAGTGGGTACAAATGGGGAAAGTGCGGGGTGGGTGCTGGGGGAGGGGCGCTCAAGGGGAACTTTTAGCCTGACGAGCACAATTGAAAAATTTTAACAAGAACAACTGACTGTTGTTCTCTGGTACTTGTACGTAGAAAACGGAAAGATTTTTCACATCCTGGAAGAAACGTTAAGGACTTGAGTGGGGAGCGGGAATTTGGGAAACACTGAGTTTGGGGTAAATTGTGTCAAAAAAAGAGATGTTCCAAGAGTCGAGAACTCAGAAATATTTTGCAGAGTAAGGGCCACTTTATGCGGCGGTATTTCTGTTCTTTCTGGAGACTTCTAAGTGCCCTGCTCCGACCTACCCCCAGGTGCCTGCAAACCTGGCCTAGAATGGGCCTGCTCTCTTGCGCCCGGATTTAAATTGCTTTTCCTGGTTCTCTTCCCTTGCACAGGCGCATGTTTCCTTTCTTGAGCTTCAACATAAACGGACTCAATCCCACTGCCCACTACAACGTGTTTGTAGAGGTGGTGCTGGCGGACCCCAATCACTGGCGATTCCAGGGGGGCAAGTGGGTGACCTGCGGCAAAGCGGACAATAACATGCAGGGTGAGGAGAGAGGAGGCCCAGGCAGGGAGGAGCGGGCCAGCGGGGAACCCCAGACTCGGACAACTCACGTTTAAATCGAGTACTTGCCCCTGATCCGGGGCCTAGAGGTGTTAGTATGAGTTTCTTTACACTGATTGTTTGAATCCGGAGAGAGGGAGAGAATTGCCAAGCCAAGGTTTCTTGCCTACCAGTATAAACTTTGGTGCTTTTACTGTGACCCTACTCCTGCCCGCCCTCCCCCACCAATTCCTACTAAGTCCAAGCACTCCAGTCTTCACTTGAGGAAGGCCCTGCCAAGGTCAAGTCTACCTATGAAAACCCAGCCACTTTCCATCAGATGTTGCCCTTCCAGCTTTAGAAGGCCCTAAAATGACCTTCGAGAGACACCTCCTGGTGGCTCCATTTTTACATTTTGAGCTAGTATTAAGATGACTGTGTAAGTCCGGGGAAAGCTGGAGGCCCAGGGCCCCCTGGGAGCCCTGTCGCTAGAGTCTAGCTGGGGAGCTAGCCCTGAGAAGGCTCAGGCTGGAAGAGTAGGTCTTAAATCTTGCCCAGAAGTAACAGACATCCCTTCCTTATTATGTCCACTGGTAATCAGCCCTGTATGCTTGGGTTTTGTGTTTTGTCTCGTTTTCTCTTAGGCAACAAAATGTATGTTCACCCAGAGTCTCCTAATACTGGTTCCCACTGGATGAGACAGGAGATTTCTTTTGGGAAATTAAAACTCACCAATAACAAAGGCGCAAATAACAACAATACCCAGGTAGAGTGACCGAGGACGGGGTGTCTACTGGCGATAGATCTAATGAGTTTCCATAATTTTCACTGTATTTGTAAGAGGCGCACTGTTCCCTGTTTGCTCGCCTATTTCTAACCTTTTTTCTTTTCTTGTGACCTCTCTCATTTTCACTAGATTTCAGTAACAGTGAATTGACTGTTAGGAAAAGAAATACATAAAGCTTTTGGGGACTTTGTAAACTAAGAGGAAAGAGTGTTTATCAAACACGCATACCCCGCTGTGTTTTAAGTTTCAAAGGCAGCAAGGATAAGATCTGAAAAAATGACAATAGAAAAATGTAGCGGTTGGTGGGGAGCAAGTGGGAGCCTCACTGCAAATTATGTAGTTTGTCAAGATTTACTTTGGCGGAGCCTCTCCGTGACTTTATGGATTTGGCAACACTTCTTCTGTACCGTTTCCAGATGATAGTCTTACAGTCTTTACACAAGTACCAACCCCGGCTGCACATTGTTGAAGTTACAGAGGATGGCGTGGAGGACTTGAATGAGCCCTCGAAGACCCAGACCTTTACCTTCTCGGAAACACAGTTCATTGCAGTGACTGCCTACCAAAACACTGACGTGAGTGTCCCCAGTGTCCCAAGAACCTCTACAGCCAGGTCCAGTGTGATTAAGCACTCAACAACTATTTTTCTCCCCTATCTAGATAACTCAACTAAAGATCGATCATAACCCCTTTGCAAAAGGCTTCAGGGACAACTATGATTCGTGAGTGCAGCTTTTATTCATATTTGCATGGTCATCTGTGAACATAACCAGACACCTTCAGAGAACATTCTAGGAAGAGCTTTCATCTTTGGGATTTTTATCTATTTTTATTTCTGCGTATTTTCCCCTCGGCTAATCTTGCTTTAGAATTTTCACAGAAGGGTTTTGTTAATTTCTAAAGAAATGTTAAGGGGTGAAAAATGAGGAGCTTTCTTTTTTTAACATTTGAGTGGAGATTTGAAATTTTCATAATCTGCATTTATATACCTTCCTTTTCATGTGAGCCAACTTTTTTTTTATCCTCTAAGAAACAGGTATTATTACTCCCCTTCTTTTATTATTATTATTATTTTTTTACATAAGAAAAACGGAAAACTAAGAGGATGTAATTTTCACGTTAAATGGCAAGGCCCCACAATACCTTTCAAATTTGGGATTTCTAACACCACAGCGGCGAGCACCCCTCCGCTGACATTGACCAAGGAGAGTTGCACTGTTCTTTAAGTTCCCGCACGTACAAAGGTGGATTCTCTATAGTTTAAATCCTTAAATGCTTGGGAGGAAATTTTTTCCCCATGAGCCGAGAGTCCAGCTGAAATGGACCAATGAACTCCTACCTCCGTCCCTCCACTCCAGCAGACCAGTGCTCCCAGTACAACCCACTAAGTGAGCCTTTTTGACTTCTGGGAGGTGGTTATTTGGGGCAACATTAGGGTTTTTTTTTAAGTGTTTCTCTTTATATTGTAGCATGTACACCGCTTCAGAAAATGACAGGTTAACTCCATCTCCCACGGATTCTCCTAGATCCCATCAGATTGTCCCTGGAGGTCGGTACGGCGTTCAGTCCTTCTTCCCGGAGCCCTTTGTCAACACATTACCTCAAGCCCGATATTATAATGGCGAGAGAACCGTGCCACAGACCAACGGGCTCCTTTCACCCCAACAGAGCGAAGAGGTGGCCAACCCTCCCCAGCGGTGGCTTGTCACGCCTGTCCAGCAACCTGGGACCAACAAACTAGACATCGGTTCCTATGAGTCTGAATACACTTCCAGCACCTTGCTCCCGTATGGTATTAAATCCTTGCCCCTCCAGACGTCCCACGCCCTGGGGTATTACCCTGACCCAACCTTCCCTGCCATGGCAGGGTGGGGTGGTCGAGGTTCTTATCAGAGGAAGATGGCCGCTGGACTCCCATGGACCTCCAGAACAAGTCCCCCTGTGTTCTCTGAAGATCAGCTCTCCAAGGAGAAAGTCAAAGAAGAAATTAGCTCTTCTTGGATAGAGACCCCTCCTTCCATCAAGTCTCTCGATTCCAATGATTCCGGGGTATACACCAGTGCTTGTAAGCGAAGGCGGCTGTCTCCTAGCACCTCTAGTAATGAAAATTCTCCCTCCATAAAGTGTGAGGACATTAACACCGAAGAGTACAGTAAAGACAGCTCAAAAGGCATGGGGGGGTATTACGCTTTTTACACAACTCCCTAAAGAGTTATCTTAGCTTCGTAAACGTGAGCTAACTTTTTGCAGATGGACTTGGTGGTGTTTTTTGTTGTCTTCTTTGCCTAGGTTTGCCAAAAAGACATTTGCATTCCACCTTGATGTGTCCTGTTTTGTGCAATCCTCTAAAAGAAGGTGCCAAAGCTTTTTGATTGCTGCAGGTAACTAACTGAAACAAGCCTGGCAATTTTTTTTCCTTTTTTAAATAAAATTAAGGAAGGACTTTAAAGTGTTTTAAAATTCCAAGGTTATCTGAGGTTCTGGATTTATTTATTGGAGGCACTAGCCATTCAGAGAATCGGGCTGTGAAGACTGAGTGCTGAGCGCTATCCCATGAGTTGCCAGCTTTGCTTCTCATTTCTATTTGTAAATCTGTACGCAAAGAGAATCCCAGAGCGGTAAGATGTTCTGCTTCTGGAAGAAAAGGGGCTGGGCCGTAAGCTTCAACGGGGGACCTTTTGCTGTTACGTTCTGCTGGGGACAAAAGATGCTAGGCCTGGGAGGTGAGAAAAACTTTGGTGAAGGTGCTAGTTTTACCTGACTTGGATTCCTCCTTGGCTTTGGAAACAAGCCATGTTTGCCCTTAGTTCAGGATTGCCTCACTTGCCAGGCCTCTGCTGCGTGCCGGGTGGCCAGTAGGACTCAGGAGATGGCAGACGAGAGGGAATCGCCACAAAGGAAAAAAAGAGAGAATTTTAAAGTGTACAGTTTTGTGTGTGCTTAGATACACCGTAGAATAACGTGGGATATATTGTACAAATAGTCTACATACGTGTCTGAGATTATGTAAAATTGGTGCTTTGGCTTTGTAAAGAATTTCCAGATCACCTGAGGACAGTTGCAGGGGCAGGAGGACTGGTTCTCTCATCATGCCTGACATTTGGGAATATTCTGTTTACTTCTTAGTTAAGAATGTATTCAGCCACTCTGTACTAACTTGAAACGTGTTTAAGGAAAACTATTTCACCCTCTTGCCATCCCCACTACCCAACTCGGTAACGTGAAGAAGCTAAAACCCGATGCCACAGCTCCTATAGGCTTTTTAGAGATCTTGGATTTTTATGTACAGTCTTAGTCATTTTTAATAAATGTGGTTCATTAAGGGAACGGGCATAGCTCTGTCTTCTGTACAGTGAGTTTTGCTTTTGGTTTTAAAGACCTGATTTTAATGCTTCCTTCTCCACTCTTCTCCAGTATGAACGCTGTTCCCTCCCCACCCCCAGGTTCTAGAATCTGTAAGTGGACACAGTAGTCATGAGGGGGGTGGGGTTGCTTTTGTTTACCTTTTTTTTTTTTTTCTTGAAGATGAATGGGGTTATTTCCTCACCCCACTGGGAAGTCTGGACAATGGGTATTGGGCCCGTGGGGGTGGGGAAGAGGGGACGTTGTAGAGATGCTGGATTGCCTACGCTAGGCCCCAGCCTGGAAAACCTCAGCCCCCGGCCCTTGGATTGCCGGGCCAGGGGGTGACCCCTTCGTTCTCGGGGCCTTTTCCTAGGCTTTCTCGGGGCCACCCATCCCTGGACCCACGTGGGCTCCCCGGGAACCCCCGCGGCCTCTCGAGCGCCCACGAGTTACTGGTCCCTGAAGCGCGGCGGGAAGCGGGCCGCCCACAGCTCAGCTTCAGCTCCCACCTGCGGCCTTTTTTTTTTTTTTTTTCTACGCGGAGCCCCGGGGTGCCCCCGCCGGCCGCGGGCCGCGGGCCTCGGCAGCTGCTGGCTGGGGCGCTTTGTGGGCAAACTTGGCCGGCGACCTTGGGGCCGCTGGGGCCGCGGCGTGGGCTGGGGGCGCGCGCCACACTTGCGAACGAGTCCAGTCGTCCCGGGCAGTGCCCCTCTACCAACAGCGGCCTGGGAGCGGCTCGCCCAGGGTTTAGCTCCGTTTCTTTGCCTCCCATTCCCCAGGAGGGCGAAGGCCACCCCATCCCCTGGCTGAGCCTGGGGCCCGCGAAAAAGTTCAACCCCGCAGTGGGGCGGAGGGCCCTTTGTCCCCCCGCCAGACGTCCCGCCAGGCTTATCAGCAGACGGCTTCTGGCCCAGCTTGCAAACCTTTCCAGCCCCTTCCTGACCCTCCCGGGGTAAAGGTCTGGCCGGGAGGGTCATTCTGCTAAACTGCGTGGCGCGGAAATGCAGCTGCTAAGAGGATTAGCCGCTGGGAGGCGAGCAATCAGCCGGGCCCTCCTCCTCTTCCGCGCCCGGTGAAGGCCGCCGGGAGCCTCCCCCCACTTTCCCGTTCCCTGCACCCCTCGTGGGCCCGAGTTCTTCCCGCGCCGCCCGTGGCCTTGGGGATCCGGACTCCAGAGCCCCGCGTCTACGATGGTGCTTGTTCGAAACGCTTTGCCAAAGCCACCCGGAGTTTTACGACGCTAGAAACGAAAGCTTGAAACCTGTTTTGTGTGTATTTGTTGCGGATGAAGGATTCAGCACCCCCTTCGCTTGGTCAGGGCCCCCCGCCCCACCTCGAAGAACCCTAACGCATTGGGAGATGCGACGGAATTGCGAGAAACAGGGCTCTGCCCTCTCGAAAGCCGGAAAATGCTAATCACCGCCGGGATAAAGCCGACTCCGGCTTTATTTCGAGTCTATTTCGAGTCCTGTATATTTTTGCACCGTACAGTAAAAAGAACCTGGTACTTGTGAAAAGTCCCTCACGGTGTTTAATAGAAACGTAAGTGGCTGAGTGGCCCCAATTAACACCTTGTGATAAGGCATTCCTAAGATGGAGTGTCAGACACCAAATTGCGAAGAGATGTATCTAATTAATCCTCCTGGGATGACACCGATAAACAAGCCTCTATTTAAATAAAGATCAAGGGCTCGGCGCCCCGTGTGTTTACACTCGCTGCCAGGGTCCCCGCGTTTGCACCCGGGCGGGCGGCGATCCCGGCGCAGGGTGGAGACCCTGGCTTGGGGGGGGGGGGTCTGCTGCTCCGCGGGGGCTCGCTTCACCTCCGTTCCTGCCCCCAAACAAGAGCACACAGTAAAGCGAATAACCCCCAACCGACGCCCCAGAGGTAGACGAAGTGCAAAAAGGACCCGACTCCGAGATGGAAATGCTGTTGTTTGCCCTTTTCCACGCTGTCCTTTACATAGTCAGGTTTTGGTTGCTCGAGTTAAAAAAAAAAAAAAAAAAAAAAAAAAAGGCAAACAAACTAACAAATGGCCCCCCTTGCTCGCCCCTGGAAGCCTTTTTCTGGTTTGGGTAGAACTCGGGGCAGGTCCTTCCTCCGCTCGCCACTCCAGCCCCGGCACGAGTTCTCTCCCCGTGGTCCCAGGATCCCTTCTCCTGGGTGCCGAGGCTGCGACTTGCCGGCCCCTGGCGTGGCTGTCCTCGGGGTGGTTTGGGGAGCCGCCCCCTGGGAAAGGCAGGGAGAGTAAGTACCAAAAGAAGTACTCGGTGGCGGAAGCTGCAGACTGGCCGAGGCTCGGAGTCCGGCGCAAAGCGCCTCCCAACTCCGGACTGGAGAGTTTCAAGCTGATCTGCTTTAGATCCTGGCCTCCTGCTTTTCCAGACACCTTTGATTAGCTTTAAACCCGGGTGTAAAGGCAGAGTCACAATTTTCCCCTTTCCCCTGCAGTCTCTTCCTTCTTTCTGAACCAAACGAGTGGGGGCGGGGGGAGAAGGAGGTTGGTGGTGATGATGCAGTTTAAAAACAAAAAAATTGCAGGTGTCACAAAAACGCACGGGAGTAAAAACGTTCTCGCATGGCCCTTGAGCTTAATCGAAATTGAGACTCCGGTAGGGGCAGAAATGAACGACGCTCAAGGCCCTTGGCCTGGCCGCTGGCTGCATCCTTTTTCTCGCGTTCGCGCCGCAATGTCCCCCACTCCATTGCGCGCCGACTCCAAAAGTTTGGCTTTCACCTCGCGGAGATGCTGGCATCATCGGGAGGCGCTTTCAAAAGACATTTTGCAAAACTGCTGGTGAGCCCGACTGAGTCCCCTTCCACACCTTCCGTAAAATCCCCATCCTTCTGACCCCACCCCTCAAGTTTAGCATTTCGAGTAGGCGATCTCCGGCCCGAGTGGACTCAAACGCGCCGAATCTGTCCACCTGCGTCCATTCGCGTCTGGGTCGCACTCCAGCCGGCGACTCGAAGAGGCCTGGGCCCAGCGCGCACTGTTTGGGCTCCCTCCCGCCGGAACCTGAAAGCGCCTGAGGTTACGGGCATTGTTTTTTTTTTTTTTTTTTTTAACATGATGGGGACTCTCCCCTTGTTGGCCACCCAATTTCCCCATATTACGGCTTAGAAGAAAAATAAACTTCCTCTCCTGGAGATCCATGTATCCCTTCCCCCCTTCTCCTTGGGCCCTAGGAGTCCTCTGCGCTTGCCCAAAGAAACGCATCAAGTTCCCCAGGGGCAGGATTTAGCTGCGCCATATACGGAGCAGGCCTTCGGCGATGGTCCCCAAGGTGCCCGGGCTTCTGAGGGATCCCTGACCGACCCCGGAGCGCGAGTCACTGTTTATTTTAGGCAGCAGGGCGTGCAACCCTCCACTTTAATCCCCTCACGCCCGGGTCTCCTTAAAAAGCCCTCAACTTGCTCCCATAAGCTTGTGGAGGCAGCAGGACTCCCGTAGCAACTTCTGCAACTTCAGGCTCGCCTCGTCTTTCCGCGCACGGTCGGAGCGCCTTGCCCTTGGCCTTGGAGTCTCGCCGCAGTTTCCGCGCAGAGATGCGGGAGCGGTTCTCCCGTGGGCGGCGAGCAGCCTTCGCCATCTGGTGGCCGCGGAGAGTATCTGCCCGGGCGCACAGGGCTCCCTTCCGCTGCAGAAGGCGCTGTTTTCGTCGCGTCGGGAAACGATTCTTTTCTTTATCCCACTCCCACGCTACCTTTCTAAAGCTCTGAGTTCTAGTTCTGGTCCGCGGCTTCCTGGCGGCAGTTGCCCTGAGCTTTCTTGAGCTTCATTCGTTTCTGCGAAGTGGGGACTGGAATAACACCTATCTCGCCTAGTAGTACCCAGGAGGGAGAAATGAGACGATAAATTAGCTGCTTTGTAAACTGTTGAATAACTTAAACATACACCAAAGTCGAGAGCAATAGACCCTCATTTATCTGTCCTCCAACTTGTTTCATCCTATAATCCTCACCTCATTCACAAATCCCAGAAGTTCTGACACCTAACCCGCAACTATCCCCATACACAGCCCTAAAACATGAGAATTCTTCTATATATATATATATATATATATATATATATGTATATAATTTAATCACACCTACAGAATTCAGAATTAACGATTTCTTCATATCATGAGACAGCCAAGCATGTGTCCTTTATTGTCCCATTGTTTTCGTTGTTGTTCTTTCGGTTTGTTTTTTACAGCTGGTTTGTTTGAGTCTGGATCCCAAACAAGTCCCACACATCTGGTTGATGTGTCACTTGATTCTCTTAATCAGGACGTTTTTCTCTTTCCTCTCCTCTTTTAGTTTTCCCTATGATGCATTGAAGAAGTCTGAGCATTCATTCTAATTTTCCAGGTTCTGGATTTTGCTGACTGCACTCTCATGGTGATAACATGATCCTCTGACCCTTGTATTTGCAACACAGTGGTAATTAAATATGAAGACTTGATCTGATTCCGTGCTATTTTTTAACAACAATATTTCATAGGTGAGAGTATCCCATGAGGAGGCTTGGGTTGTCTCGATTGTCTTTCCTTGGGGTAGTCGATTGTCCATCGATTACTGTCCACTACATCCATTAATTCATGAAGAGGTTGACAAGGGAAATAAATTTCGGTGTATCTATTATCATCAATTATACATACATAGAAAGTTTAATTCAGTGACACTTTTTTAACATGAATTTTTTTCCCATTTTTATTGGGATATAATTGACATATAACTGTGTAAGTTTAAGGGGTACGGCCCGATGGTTAATGCATGTATATATTGTGAAATGATTACCATAATAAGGTTAGTTAACACTTCAATCACATGACATAGTAACCACGTCTTTGTGAATAGTGAGAACATTTAAGATCTACTCTCTCAGCAACTCTCAAGTAGGTAATACAATACGGTTAACTATAGTCACTATGCCGTATCTTAGATCTTCAGAACTTATTCATCTTATAACTGGACCTTTATAATCTTCTACCCTTTGACCAACATCTCCCCATTTTTCTTACGTCTGCGCCCCCAGCCCCGGCAAACGCCATTTTATTCTCTATTTCTAGGAGTTTGGCTTTTTTAGATTCCACATATAAGTAAGATAATACGGTCTTTGTCTTTCTCTGTCTAACTTATTTCCCTTCGCATAACACCCTCAAGGCCAATCCATGTTGTCACAAAAGGCAAGATTTTCTTCTTTTTTTAATGTTATACCATAAATATATATCTACACACACACGTACATCATAGATCGATAGATAGATAGATAGCTATTGTGAATGATATTGCAATGAATGTGGAGGTGCAGGTATCTCTTCAGGGTAGTGATTCTCAATGATACTATGAATGTGGCAAGCAGAGTAAAACAAAAAGCCGAGGTCTCTGCCCTTTATATTTCAACAAGAAAACAGCTGTGGCCTTCTGCGGAACATGGGCCATAGAAAATTTAGTGAGTGGGGTGCCTGGGTGGCTCATTCGGCATCTGACTTCAGCTCCGGTCATGATCTCACAGTTTGTTAGTTCAAGCCCCTCATTGAGCTCTCTTTTGTCAGCACAGAGCCCACTTCAGATCGTCTGTCCTCCTCTCCCTCTGCCCCTCCACTGAGCATTCTCTCTGTCTCTCTCTCTCCCTCTCTCTCTCTTTCAAAAACAAACATTAAAAAAAAGAGAAAATTGAGTGAGAAAATGGACAAAGTGCATAAATTGAAAAGATTTAGCAAATGACATACATTTATTGAAACCGTTTGCAAAAGACAAGCTGCTAAGAAATCATGTAAAAACAGTGCATAACAAAGTGATAAAAATATGTTTTTATTTGCTTCTGTACTCCCAGGGCAAACTGTCAATCTCCTAATCCCCTCACAGGTATATTTCAAGAATTCGTAAGGTATAGCATCATATGCAGATCATAAGTGATAAAAAGGACCATAAAAAAACTTGATGGTTGTACGAGGGAGGTGATGATTTTATCCATGACAAGTAAAGAAAAGTGGCTTCTACCATTTAATTTGAAGTGAAAGCAAGGTTTGAGGAGGGGGTGTAAGGGAGGAGGGGGAGGGGAGAGTCCATGGGACTGCCAGGGGACTACACACAATTCACAGCCCACAACTTCTGGAACTGAGATGTAAGTGGTAACTGAGAATATCATGGTGATTCTAAAAAGAACAAGCGTAGATTTTAACATGTAGATGCCATTGCTATGCTCCTATTCCCTTCCGCATCCCAGACACAGTATTGGAGCCTATTCTATAAGCCACCAGGCAGGCTACAACAGTCCGTCTGTGATGGTCACCATTTCTTTTTGCAATGCCCAATTTTAAAAGCCCTGAGAATATGGCCTCTGTTAAATAGGGCCTCTTCCTAAGTCCCCACACCAATCGTCAGTCCCTGAGTCACTGAACTGGAGAGGTGGGAGGCACCGCGGAGACTGCTCTGTCCACCCCATCATACAGAGCCAGAGCAAGGGTCACAGGGTTTTGGGGGCGTGCCATGCCCCCTAAGGGGTCCATGAGCTCCGGAGGATGCTGTGAGTTGGACACTACACTTTAAACATCAAATATTTCAGTAAAATAGTATAGTAATGAAAAATAAATGCGAAATATTTAGTAATGAAATCGAAAGCATAGTTTTTATTATTGTTTGTGCTGCTTTTCAGGGAATGAACAAGATTTGAAATCTAAATGGATCAATAAGTAATCTTTCTTCTTTATTTTGTCTAAACTCTAAGCCTATCATGAAGGGGCGTCTATTTCTTCTTGCACTTTGGCCTAAAGCTCAGCTCTGGGGTAGAGAATCCACAGAATATACGTCCTCTATCCTACATATTTGCCAGTTTTCTTAATCTTGGCAGGCAGGTTTTATCTCTATCTTAGACATCTAAAATCCAAGAACATTGCTTGGCATTTTACTTCTTCCAGGATTCCAGTTTTTCCCTGTGCAAAGAAAAGGTGATTGTTGATCTAATGAATCAACTAATTAGACTGTGTTCATCACTAAATACATAGAAGGCTGCAAACAGAGGGGCGCCTGGGTGGCTCAGTTGGTTAAGCATCCGATTCTTGATTTCAGCTCAGGTCATGATCTCGTGGTTTGTGAAATCAAACCCTGCGTCAGTCCTGTGCCTGAGATCCTCTCTCTCCTAGCTCTCTGCACCTTTCCCCTCCCCGCCCTCAAAATAAATAAATAAAAAACATTTTTAAAATGGTTTTAAAAAGCAGGCTACAGATAGAGACCACATAGCTGCTGCAGAAAAGCACAGGGAGATGTGAGTTGAGGTAGCCTACAAAAATGCACGTGCGTGCTCTCATGTAGGAGTGTGTATTTGTGCTCCGGAGCAAAATATCATTAAGCTGAGATTACAGAATATAAAATATGATTAGAATAGGATGATTTGGTGACATCTCATATTTCCTGTAGGGATTCTTCTGCTCAGAGCTGTCAAAACAGATTGTCTAACTAGACTATACCGAGGAAGGTGATCCTAGTCATATTGATGAAATACTCTTCTGAAAGACAGAACGTAAAACAGAAGAGGGTCTCTGGGAATACAACTAAATCCTGACCTGGAGGTGGATGCCTTAAACAACTCCTTCCCATTACTCTTTCCCTTTCAGCCAAAAGAATTTAGCTTGGCTCTGAGGAAGAAAGGTTCCTGCAGGAGTCTCTAGAGTCAGGTCAGTAATGTCCACCGAGTATTCCATTGGTTTCTCTATGTTTCTTAGCCCCCTTGTATGTAAGCGGGGTCATTGGAACCCAGAGAGAGAGAGAACAATATGGATAAGGCCATTTTCCAAAAGCTGCAGCCTTACAGAGAAGGACTTGGCCAAACCGAATTAAGCCAGCAAAGAGGAAGCCAGACTTTTGTCTTGCATCCTCCCTCCCTGATCCCTTGCCAGTGTCCGTGATAGCCTGAACCCACTGAGAAGCCAGAGAGCCAGGAAATCTTTTGATGCAGTCATGCAGGTCAACCCCCTGGGCACGGGGAAGGATGGAGAAGAATGGAGAGTGCAAATGGGGGCAATGAGGAAGATGAGTAACCCAGCTCTTACCCTCACCAACCTACCCCCCAATGCCTTGATTACTAAGAGTTAGATTCCTAAATACCCTGGAATTGATTTGAGATATTTCTAGAAAAGATATTTCAAGCAGAGCTGGAAATCTGGATTCTTATATGAAAACTCCATTATTGTTCAGGATTGACAACTTATTTGAAAACGTTAAACAACCAAACACTCTTGAAGAAGATCCAGCTATGGAACAGCTAGCTATTGATCCCTGATCTAGATTTAATTCTAAATTTAAAAAATATTTTTTAATGTTTATTCTTTTTGTGTGTGTGTGTGAGGGGGGAAGAGGTGGAGAGGGAAGGAGACACAGAATCTGAAGCAGGCTCCAGACTCTGAGCTGTCAGCACAGAGCCCAACGTGGGCTAGAACTCACGAACTGCGGTTCTGAGCCAAAGTCAGACGCTTAACAGATTGAGCCATCCAGGCATCCCAAGATTTAATTCTAATTGAATCTCAAAAATGTCAAAAGCAGGGCTTCTGCTCTGAGACAAGATGGAGTAACAAGGATATGATTTATCTTTAAGCCTGGAAAAAAATTTTTAAGTGAAAACCAGGCAAAATATCAGAAAAAAAAATGACTTCCAAGACACTGAACATTAAACAATGTAGAATAAGCATCCGTCAGGGAAGAGAAACAGGTGAGGAGAGCCCTAAGGTTGCTCCAACTTACTGCCTGGAGATTTTTCAGGCTGCAGTTCAGGGTCGGGCTGGGGCCTAGACAAAGTCCAGCAGTCTCCTCGAGGTGAGGACACAGAGCTGTGAGGCTGGGATGCCCAGATGGCATGAGTTCTGAGGGCAGAGTTCCAGAAAGGGGACTGCTGCACAGAGATACAGCGGAGAGCTGAGCAGGTGCCCTTGGACTCTCAGAGTGTTCATCAGCACATGCATGTGAGGAAACTACCCAAAGCCCAGGGGGAAAACCGCCTAAGAGGATTAGGCAGGGTTTCTCAACCTCAACACTATGCTGGGACACATATTTCATTATTTGAGGGGTTGGATTAGGCTGTTTAACGGCATCCTGGCTTCTTCTGACTACCGGTCAGCAGCAACACCCCCTTCCCGAGTTGTGAAAATCGAAAGTGTCTCCAGACACTGCCGAGTGTCCTTTGCGGGGCAGTATTGCCCCAGCTGAGAACTACTGGCCCTTAGCATCTCCTCTGACTGGAGCAGTTCCTGTTCCCACTAGCCAGGGTACAAAACTTCATGATTCACGAGGTGTTGGGAAGAGTACTCAAAAAGGCCCTATCTCAGTAGTGGGCTAAAGTAGCCCGAGACTAAATGCTGCTTCGGTCTCATCTAATAAAGCCAGAAAGTAAAAGCTGAAACTTAACTACATCCCAGAAGAAAGCTCAACTATATTGATAGTAATGAACGTAACAACCAGCACAAAATAAGAAAAAAATAAAAATTTGTGGCATTTAGGGACGCCTGGATGGCTCAGCCGGTTAAGCATCTGACTCTTTACTTCTGCTCAGGTCATGATCTCATGGTTTGTGAGTTCGAGCCTTACATGGGGCTCCACACTGGCAGAGCCTACTTGGGATTCTCTTTCTCCCTCTCTCTCTCTCTCTCTCTGCCCCTCCCCTTACTCTCTCTCTTTCTCTCAAAACAAATAAATAAACTTAAAAAAATTGTGGCATCTAAGAAAAAATACCAAACATGCAAAGTAGCACAAAAATATGATCCAGAAGGAGAAAATAAAAATTGTCAAAACCAGCACAAAATGACACAGATGACATAATTAGTAGATAAGAATATTAGTTATTATTATTATAATTTATTCCATATAGTCAAGAAGCTAAAAAAAATTGAGCATGGCAAGTAAAGATAAAAAAGATACAAAAAAGAACCAAATTGAACTTCTAGAGGTAAAAACTATAGTGTCTAAAATGAAAAATACACTGGAGATTAGTGTATTTAGTGTATTATGCATTGCAGAAGAAAAGGTTAGTGAACTTGAAGGCATAGCAATAAAAACTACAAAATGAAACATAGAAAAAAGACTAAATTGGTGGAAATTTAGTCTTGGAAACTGGAAAACAGTTTGGAGGGTCCTCAAAATATTAAAAATAGAAATACCATATGATCCAGCAATCCCATTTTGGGGTATATACCTGAAAATAAGATATTAAAGTGATACCTACACCCCATGTTCATTGCAGCATTATTCACAATAGCCAACACATGGAAACAACCAAGTGTTCATTAATGGATAAATGGATAAACAAGATATGAGATACATACACACACACACACACACACACACACAGACACACACACATACTGTGGAATCTTATTTAGCCACGAGAAAAAAGGAAATCCTGCCATTTGTAATAACATGGATGGACCTGGAGGGCATTATGCTAAACGAAATAAGCTAGACAGAGAAAGACAAATACTACAGGATAGTACTAAAATGTGGAATCAAAGAAAGAAAGAAAAAAGAAAGGAAGGAAGAAAGAAAAAGAGAGAGAGGGGGAAGGAGGGAGGAAGAGCAGAGAGGAGTGGAGAGGAGAGAAGAGAAAGGAAAAAGTAAATCTCATAGAAACAGAGAGTAGAAATGTGGTTGTCAGAGGCTGACAGGGAAAATAGAAAGAGGTTTATAAAGGATACAAACTTTCAGCTCTGAGATGAATAAGTTCTGAGGGTCTAATGTGAAGCATGCTGACTATAGTTGATAACATTGTATTATATAATTAAAATTTGCTGAGAGTAGAACTTAAATGTTCTCACACACACAAAAAGATAAACATGTAAGATGATGAATGTGTTAACTAACTCAGTGGGGGAGTTCTTTCACAATGTACATGCACATCAAATGACTACATTGTATACTTTAAATATCTTACAATTTTTTCTGTCAATTGTACCTGAATAAAATGGAATTATTTTTAAATATCAAAAAAAAAAAAAAAGGAATACAGCTTCTGTGAGCTCTGGAAAATTTCAACAACTTCACTTACATGTAATTGAAATCAAAAAAAGAGAATGGTACAGAAAAAATATTATAGAAATAATGGTCAAATTTCTCAAATTTCATGAAAATTATAAATTCACCAATCCAAATGGCTCAGTGAAGCCAAACACAGAAACATGAAGAAACAACAAAAAGCCTCATGTTAATCAAATTGCTGAAAACCAGTGATAACAAGGAAAATGCAAAAGCAGTCAGGGGAAAAAAGAAAAGACACACTGTGTACCAAGGAACAAAGATTGGAATAACAGCAGAAAATAGTTACACTAACCAACAGTGACACATCTTCAGAGCACGGAAGGAATAAAATCATCAACCTACAATTCTATACCCAATAAAAATGCTTTCAGAAAAAGGTGACGTGAAGACTTTTCAGACACATGGAAGCTGAAAGAATTCATCACCAGCAGCCTTGCACTACAACAAATGTTACAGGGGGCAGCTGGGTGGCTCAGTCGGTTAAGCCTCAGACTTCAACTCAGGTCATGATCTCACAGTTCGTGAGTTTGAGCCCCACATCGGGCTCTCTGCTGTCAATGCGCAGAGCCTGCTTCAGATCCTCAGTCTCCCTCTCTCTGCCCACCCTCTGCTGGCACTCTCTCTCTCTCAAAATAAATAAACATTTAAAAAATGTTAAAAGAAATGCTTCAGGTAGAAGGAAACTGAAACCAGATAGAAATCTGGGATCTAAATCAAGGAATTAAGACTCTTGGGACTGGTAACTACCTGGGTAAATTTAAAAGACTTGTTTTCTTATTTCCAAAGTCTTTTTAAAAGAAAATCAATTGTTTAAGTTGAAAATATGATATTGTTGTATTTGGGTGCCTGGTTGGCTCAGTCAGTTAATGATCCGACTCCTGATTTCAACTCAGGTCATGATCTCACAGTTGGTAAGATCAAGGCCCACGTAGGGCTGCCTGCTGACAGCACAAACCCTGCTTGAGATTCTCTCCCTCTCTCTCTGCCTCTCCCCTGCCTGCACTCTCTCTCTGTCTCTCAAAAAAAAAAAAAAAAAAACTTAAAAAAAGAGAAGATATTCTTGTATTTATAACATATAGTAGTAGTAAAATATATGACAATTATAGCACAAAGGCTGGGAGGGGAGAACTAAAGTGTATTATTATGAGTACAAATGTGGTATATATCTGTACAGTATAATATAGTATTTAACTGTGAGAAGTTAAAGATATTTACTAAAAATCCTAAGGCAACCATTAAAATGACACAGTAAATAATTATAGCAGGTGCCTGGGTGGCTGAGTCAGTTAAGCATCTGACTTCGGCTCAGGTCATGATCTCACGGTTCATGAGTTCAAGTCCTGCATTGAGGGAGCTCAAGCCCTGCTTTGGGTGAGCCCCACTTCTCCCTCTCTCTCTCTCTCTCTCTCTCTCTCTGCCTCTGGTGGGATTCTCTCTTTCTCTCCCTCTCTTTTTTCCTCCCCCTTGCTCCCTTGTGTCCCCCCAAAAGAAAAAAAAAGAATTATAGCTAATAAGCCAACAAAAGAGATTAAATGGAATCATAAAAAAATATTTCATTAATCCATGGGGTGCCTGGGTGGCTTAGTTGGTTAGGCGTCCGGCTTCAGCTCAGGTGATGATCTCATGGTTCATGAGTTCAAGTCCCACGTTGAGCTCTGTGCTGACAGCTCCAAGCCAGGAGCCTGCTTCAGATTCTGTGTCTCCCTCTCTCTGATCCTCCCCCATTTGCACCCTGTCTCTCTCTCTCTTAAAAATAAATAAACATTAAAAATATATATTTGATTAATCCAAAGAAGGCACAAAAAGAAGAAAAAGGAAACAAAGAATAAATTGGACAAATAGAAAACAAATAACAATGTGGTAGGTTTAAACCCAAAATATCAATAATCACATTCAATGTAAATGGTTTAACCACCCCTATTAAAATTCAGAGATTGTCGTATTGGATTACAAAGCAAGACATAACTATATTCTGGCTTATAAGAAATATAAAGACGTACATATGTTAAAACTTAAAAGATTAAAAATATATACATGCTGATACTAATAAAATATCTAGAGTGGACTTTATTTTTAAAAAATTTTTAATTTTATTTTTAGAGAGAGAGGATAAACACGAGTGGGGGAGGGACAAAGAGAGAGACAGAGAGAATCTTAAGCAGGCTCCAAGCTCAGCATGGAGCCGGACGCCAGGCTCGATCCCACACCTCTGGGATCATGACCTGAGCCAAAATCAAGAGTTGGGACACTTCACAGACTGAGCCACTCAGGCACCCTCAAAGTAGACTTTAGAGTAAAGAATAAAACAGGTTATTCCGTAAAGATAATGAAATAAACTTATCAAAAGGTCATAATAATCCTAAGTGTTTATAAATTGAATAACAAAGATTTATCCCAGGTTTGTGTAACGTTAAAAAATTAATGAAATTCACAATGTTCATAGACTAAAAATGAAAAATTGTGATTATCTTTATAGAAGCAGAAAAAGCATTTGATAAACTCCATCATTTATTCCTGGAAAAACCTCTTAGCAATCTTGAAATAGAACTGAATTTCCTCAACCTGCTACAGGACACCCATGGAAAAACCCAGAACTAACATCATACTTGATAGTGAAAAGTAGAACGCTTTCTTCTCTAGACTGGGAACAAGGCGAGGATGTTTCCTCTCACTGTTTCTACTCAACAGGACACCAGAGGTTCTAGCCCGTGTAAAAAGAGAAAGATCCATATAAGCCTCCCAGATTAGAAAGGTTAAAGTAAAACTGTCTTTGTTTACAGGCAACATGATCACACACAGACAAAAATTCTATAAAGAAGCCATTAAAACTAAGAAATTGTTTTAGTAGCGTTGTAGCATAAATGTAAATGATCAGTGCATGCAAGATTATTGTATTTTTTACATACCAGCAACAAACCATCAGAAATTGAATTTTAAATGTTCCTTAAAACTAGTATCAAAAATATGAAATTCTTAGGAAAAGACCTGACAAAAGATGCAGAAGACCAAAGCTCTAAAAACTATAAAACGTCGATGAGGAAAATTAAAGAAGACCTAAATAAACAGAGAGTTATATTGTGTTCCTAGATCAAAAGGCTCTGTATTATTAAAAAGTCAATTCTTCCTAAATTGGTACATAAATTCAGCAGGATTTTTTTTGGTAAAAACTGACAAGCTGTTCCTAAAATTCCCTGGGAAATGAAAAAGACTTAGAATAGCCACACACAAAAAAAAAAAAAAAGAAAGAAAGAAAAGGAAGGATACTGTCTTCAAGACTTATTATAAAGCTGCACTAAGACAGTATAGGTATAGTTGGCTAAAGACAGACAAACAGACCAATAGAACTCAGTAGGGTGTCTAAATGTAGACTCTTACGACTGATACCTGACTTCCAGCAACAGTGCAAAACAATTCAGTGGAGAAAGAGTAATCTTCTTACAAAAGGTAGTAGGATACCTGATAATCATATGCAAGCTACACTTCACATTGTATTCAAATACTTCACATTGTATTCAAATATCAGTCCACAATGGGTGATAGACTTAACTACAAAATCTAACATTACAGCCTGTATAGAAGAAAACGTAGGAGAAAACTTTGTGATCTCGATCAAGCAAAGATTTCCTAGGTCTGGCATCAAATTACTATTCACAGGAGAAAATATTGATACATTGGACTTTATAAAAAATAAGTAAGAACGTCTGCTCTTTGAAAGACATTGTTAAGAGAATGAAAAGACAAACCATAGGACAGGGGAGATAATAATCCCCGGTTTACGTAACGTTAAAAAAATTAATGAAATTCACAATGTTTATAGGTGTAAAAGTTTTACACCTTTCTCCTTACTCGTCTGCAGGAAAAAAAAATGGGTTGTGATTTTTTGTTGTATTAATTTGGATCAAATTTATATTTTTGAGATATTAAGACTTTCTATCCAGGATTTCTACTTACTGAAGTCTTATTTTGTATCTTTTAATAATATGTTATGCTTTTCCTTTGTAGATCCTAATTTGTTTTTTAAGGTGGTTTTTAAAAAACATTTTTAAAGTTTTAAAAAATGTTTATTTAATTTTGAAAGAAAGAGAGAGAGACAGAGCATGAGCAGGAAGGGGCAGAGAGAGAGGGAGACACAGAATCTGAAACAGGCTCCCAGCTCTGAGCTGTCGGCACAGAGCCCGTAGGGGGCTCAAACCCGTGAACTGTTGAGATCATGAGATCATGACCTGAGTGAAAGTCGGACGCTTAATGGGCTGAACCACTGAGGCGCCCCTGAAGTTTTTTTTTATTTATTTTTAGAGACACAGGGAGAGCATAAGAAGGGGAGGGGCAGAGAGAGAGGGAGAGAGCGAGAATCCCAAGCAGGCTCCATGAGGTCAGTGGATGGAGCCCTAGGTGAGGCCATCCCACCAACGGTGAGATCATGACCTGAACCTAAATCAAGAGTTGGACGCTTAACCCACTGAGCCACCCAGGCGCCCCTAAAGGTGATTTTATTAAAGCATGGAGACAGTACTCGTGGGCAGAAAGAGCTGCCTAGATCCTAATTTGTTGTTGCAGATTTGTTCCTATGTATTATATGGATTAATCACGAATGAGGAATTTTTTATTTTTCATTTTAAAATTTATCAGTGATATTTTAAAAGCTCTAGATTTTTCATTATTTATCTTGCATTCATCTCTCTTACCAAATTCTCTGGTTTACATGTTAACCATTCTGACAAGTGTGAAGTGATTTCTCACTGTAGTTTAGATTTGCATTTCCCTGATGGTCAGTGGTATTGCACCTTTCCATTTGTCTGTTGACTATCTGTATGTCTTCTTTGGAAAAATGTCTATTCATGTCTTCTGCCCATTTTTAAATTGGATTATTCATTTTTGGAGTGTTGAGTTTTATAAGTTCTTTACAGATTTTGCATCCTAACCCTTTACTAGATAACGTTATTCGCAAATATCTTCTCCCATTCCGTAGTTGCGTTTTAGTTTTGTTAATTATTTCCTTTGCTGTGCAGCTTTTTGTTTTGACGAAGTTTCAATAGTTTATTTTTGCTTTTGTTTCCCTTGCCTTAGAAGACATATCTAGAAAGATATTGCTTCAGCCAATGTCAAAGAGATCATTGCCCATATTTTACTCTAGGATTTTGGTGGTTTCAGGTCTCACATTTAGGTCTTTAATCCATTTTGAATTTATTTTTGTGTATCGTTTAAGAAAGTGGTCCAGTTTCATTGTTTCGCATGTTGTTGTCCAGTTTTCCCAACACCATTTTTTGAACATATTTTCTTTTTCTCATTGGATATTCTTTCCTGCTTTGTGGAAGATTAATTGACCAGGTTGTATGGGTTCATTTCTGGGTTTTCTATTCCACTCTACTGATCTACGTTTCTATTTTTGTGTCCGTACCATACTATTTGATCGCTACAATTTTGTAATATAATTTGAAGTCTGAAATTATGATGCCTCCAAATTTTCTTTTCTTTTTTCAAGGTTGCTTTGGCTTTTTGGCATCTTTTATGGTCCCATACAAATTTTATTTGTTCTAGGATTGTTTGTTCTAGTTCTGTGAAAAATGCTGGTGGCATTTTGATGGGGATTGCATTAAATGTGTAGATTGTTTTGAGTAGTATAGACATTTAAAAAATATTTGTTCTTCCAATCCACAAGCACAAATGTTTTCCATTTCTTCGTGTCATCTTCAGTTTCTTTCATCACTGTCTTATAGTTTTCAGAGTACAGGTCTTTTACTTTTTAGGTTAGGTTTATTCCTAGGTATCTTATTGTTTTTGTGCAATTGTAAATGGGATTGATTCTTAAATTTCTCTTTCTGCTGCTTCATTATTGATGTATGGAAATACAACAAATTTCTGTATATTGCTTTCTATATTTTGTATCCTGCGACTTTACTGAATTCATGTATCAGTTCTAGCAGTTTTTTGGTAGAGTCTTTTTGGGTTTTCTATATATGTTATCATGTCATCTGCAAATAGAGTTTTTTACTTCTTCCTTATCAATTTGGATGCCTTTTATTCCTTTATAAATTGTTGTGTCTGTTGTGTCTGATTGTTGTGGCTGGGACTCCTAGTACTATTTTAAATAACAGTGGTAAGAGTGGACAGCCCTGTCCTGTACCTGACTTTAGAGGAAAAGCTCTCAGTTTTTCCCCATTGAGGATATTAGCTGTGGGTTTTTCATGTGCAGGCTTTATTATGTTGAGGTCTGTTCCTTCTACATCTACATTGTTGAGGACTTTTATCATGAATGGATGTTGTACTTTGTCAAACGTTCTTTCTGCATCTGTTGAAAAGATCATATGGTTCTTATCCTTTCTTTTATGAATGTGGTGTATCACATTGATTGATTTGAACCGTTCCTGCAACCCAGAATTAATCCCACTTGATCATGGTGAATGATTTTTTTAACGTCCTGTTGGATTCGGTTTGCTGGCATTTTATTGAGAATTTTTGCATCCATGTTCATCAGGGATATTGGCCCGTAGTTCTCTTTTTTTAGTAGAGTCTTTATCTGGTTTTGGTATCAGGATAATGCTATTTTTGTATGTAAAATGGAATTAGGTCCTAGGCTCAAGTTGTTATAAAAAGGAAGTTCTCTTGCAGGTAGTGTAACATGGAGAGGGAGGTGCTGACCAATCAGATGGAGACCAGCTTTAGAGCTGGTGGCCTGCCACTGTGCTAGCCATTAACCCTTTGATGATGGATTGTGTGTGTGTGTGTCTGTGTGTGTGCGTGCGCTCACGAGTTGGAGGGTTTCTAGGGGGTTCCTAGGGAAGAGGCTGTGGCAGTTGGGGACATCTGGGAGACACTGGTTATTTACTAAACAACCTATTTGTATATTATTCTTTTAAAGGTTGCTTCAAAATGTCTACCTCTCTTTGGGTTTATTCTAGTGATATTTTACTAAAAATCATTCATTTCTTTCACTATTCCCTTATAACCATTTTATATTCAGACATGTCTGTGTTTGTACCTTTTTTTTACAATTTGTAATTTTGTGTATTTTTAATTTTTCTCTGTTTTCCCATGGTTTTCAGAGTTTTACATGCATACATTTTTTTTTTTATAAATCAGGGTTTGGTTTTTCTCTATTTAATTAAGTCTTAATTTTATTTTTTATTAAATTCTCCTAATTGGGGGTTTATACTATTCAAAATTTCTTATGCCTACTTTGTTCACTTACTTTCACTTTTTAATTTTTACTGATAAAAGCATTTAAGGCTACATATTTTCTTATAAGTATTTGATTGTCTTAAATATTTTTTAACCTTTGTTCTAGACTCAGCTAAATTCCTACATTTTAATCTGTTGATGTTTCTCAAGTTTCTTTTAAAATTTTTAAAAGTGTTTCTTTATTTTGAGAGAGATGGACAGCATGCAAGCAAGGGAAGGGCAGAGAGAGAGGGAGAGAGAGAATCCCAAGCAGACTCTACACTGTTAGTGCAGAGCCCAGGGCAGGGCTCAACCTCGTGAACCAAGATCATGACCTGAGCCGAAATCAAGAGTGGGATGCTTAACCAACCGAGCCATCAAAACAAATTTCTTTGTTTAAAACCAACTTTACTAAAGTGAAACTTATATAAATAAAATGAACACATTTTAAGTGTGCAGTTGGATGGGTCTTAACAAATGTGTACCCATGAAACATTCCTCGGACCTTGGAAGATTTCTTTGTGTCTTTTACCAGTGGAGCCCCAAGGCATCCACCGATTTGTGTTCCACCCTTTTCTCTTTCCACAACCTCACACAAAGAAATCATACGGTGTGTGTTGTATTGTATCTAGCTGCTGTTTAACGCTAATATTAGACAAGGAAATACATAGTTCTAAGCCTGTCATGTTGTAAGTGCTTAATAAATCCTTGCTATTTTTACTGTTATTCCCCGGCTAGATTATAAGCAGTTTAGTACCTCTAACTGTGCTGTGCACTAATAGGTGGTCAACATACGCTTTTTAGTTTAGCTGTAGGATGTGATGAGTTTTTAAAAAGTATTTGCAAATATTGTGTTAGATAACTGTTATAACCACATTGCAAATATTGATTCACTAATTGCTCAAAATGACCCTATGAGGAAAGCATGTTATCTATGGCTAGCAGGAGGAACTGAGGTACAGAGAGCAGAAAACACACCCAGATCATACTTCTAGCAAATGGCAAAGCTGAATTTCAACCTAGGCAGTCAGACTGCTGAATGCAGGTGCTTAAACACTGTGCTATGGGGTGAGTCATGAAGTGCAACCTTAGCACAAATAACGTACTTCAGAATGTCCTTGATTCTCATGAGATAGCTACCATTATCCCAATCTGACAGGTGAGACAGCTGTTGATTGAATGACCTGAAAGTCACACGACTATGAAGCCACACAAAGCTGACTCCGAACCCAATGATTTCTGCTTTTCCATTCCATGTCTTTACTCTCCCATAAGCCACTCCATTTATAAAGAGCAACAAGTCAACTCTTGGTAGACGTGGTCTGCATACTCAGTCTGAGCAGTATTGGCAAAATCTTGATCTGCTGGTCAGTTTTGGGGAATTCGGTAAAATCTCAAGCATCGTGCTGCTCTCTGGGAGCTCACTTTCCCCCCACGCTTTACATTCTTCTCATTGCCCACTGGAGGGCAGATTTGTGCCACTACTTTCTCTTCCCAGAGAGGAAAAATGATGCCCAGTCAAGCAGCAGAACCACAAGCGGAGGGAGGGCGGACATTGCCCTGAAAATGTGGATGATCTCACCTCTTCGGTAGACAAATGATGAGATAGAAGGTCAGTAAAAAATCTTAAGTGTGCTTTAGAGCACTCATGCCCTGTGATCACTTTCTTCCTTCTGCGGAAAGTGAAGGAAATGATGATTTGGGAATACCTGTGTCTGCTTCCTGACTCTGGGGAAATCTCCCGCACTAGGGTAAGGACCAGGAGACATGGGAGCCAGGAGCCACGAACAAATGGCTTGGGAACAGGATGAGTTCTTCCGCTGGCTTAGCGTTCTCAAGCCTGGTGCTGAGAATAAGGCAATGTGCTGCTGTAATTGTGCACCTGTGCTCAAGTGCACACGAATGCGATCTGCTCCCAGCCCAGTTCCAGTGGGGAGCTGTGGAGCAGGCGTCCATGGCCTGGCTTGCTGAGTGTGCTCCTCAGGCAGCTGGAGCCCCGACGAGCCCCAACAGGATAAGGCAAGCGCCCAAGTCTGTGTCATTGTCAGTCTGGCAGGCCCTGGTTCCTATTATAAGCTACTTGGATTTGGGAGGGGATGGAGGAGGGAAGAGGGATGATCCAGCTGCATGAGCTGCCTTTCTGAAGGTGCCAGAAGCCTGGAGCTTCTGTCTCTCACAGGCTTTTCTAAGTGGCTTATAGCTGAACCTGATCACAAGGTCTCCAAGTACAGTCAGGGTGAATGCAAGGGCATCATTCTCTTCTCCGGGACCGGAAGTAGAAACAGTTTAAGAAAAACAAAATTAAGAGCAAAACCAAAACCACGGTCGTGGGGACTAAATGTCTATATATCTAGGTGGAAAGAATGGGTCTCTCTTGTCGGCTCCCATCCCAAGCAAAGGTGCTATTTGCAGCCTATTTCGGGCAGTGGAACCTGGGCTCACCTCTGTCATTTGAATGTATGTGACATTCTTCTGGTTCTGTTTGTTCCAAGCACCCTGCTTCTCAGAGCTCAATTCTTTATGTCCGGTGGCCCGCCCCATACCCTTATCTGTTTAAATACAAAAGATATCAGGGGAAACAACAGGCGACTCACCAAGCAGAGGACCAGGGGTCCTGGGGGCTAGGAATTTAGGCTGCTCTAAAAGTCACTTAAAGCCTGTTACTAACACTGGGGGTCCTTAGGAACTAGGACATTTGCAATTGTGTGGTGCGTCTTCCCCAAGGTTTTCTGCCAAAGAAAGAGAATAGCTGTTTCTCCGGGTACCGTTTATTTCACAAAGTACATACTTACAGTAGATACTATGGGGAGGTTAAAAGGATGAAGTACGAGGATCCTGAGTTCCAGGACTGTTTCAGTCTTTAACAGCTGCTTACTCTCTCTAAGCCTCAGTCTTCCCAACCGTAAAATGGGAATTTTGAAACGATCTAAGGGATAGTTGAGGAAAGGGCTCAGAGAAAGGCCACTTGTAAAGTGCTTAGTGTGGTGCCTGGCACATTATCATTCTCAGGAAAGGGTGATGCCTTGTGAAATTCTGCGGCCAGTGACTTCTAGACCTTGGGTGTTCCCACTCGTTAACTGTTTTCTTAAAAACGCTGTAATTAATTTATTTATTAACTTATGGGTTTAATTTTTTTGTGAGTACACTTGACTTCACTCCCAACACGGAGCCCAATGTGGGGCTTGACCCCACGACCCTGAGATCAAGACCTGAGCTGAGACCCAGAGTCAGATGCTTCTGATGGAGCCACCCAGGCGCCCCCTTTAAACCATTTTTAAAATTCCTTGTCTCTTTATGGTAGAGGTTGCCTTATGTGCCTTTCACAGCACCGACAGAGAAACTGGAAGAAAGGGAAGGAAAATATGCCTACCTCCGCACAGGCTTTTTCCATGCTCCCCAGCAGGAGTGATGACAAAACCAAGGTCAGAGAGTTGGAAACGCCTGCGGGGCAGAGCCAAGGCCTGAGTCATATTTTGCGTGGCTATTAAAATTCTCACCCACCCAGATCCTGTTCCTTACGAGTCCTGTATAATTTATTTCAGGGCCTGTGCCTGGTGAATCTGCGTGTTTGCTCTAACATGTACTTATGATGCAGCAAATCTTCATTTCGCTGTTGTTCCTCCAGAGCGGGTTCACAGCCCAGGCCCTCCTTTGGGTTGGGTATTAACTCACGTGGATTCTCCTTTCTCTTCGGCTTGTCCTCTCCCTCCTCGCTAGTCGGGACGGGGGTGGAGAAACCCAACCCTTCTGTCACAGAAGTCAAGCCCTTACTGAATTGTGAGGAGCTCAAGTGCTTCAATTGTCCTCTCCCAGACAGGCCTTCGAGGCAATCCACATGATAGACCGCAGTCTGCTTCAGAGACTTCAAAATATGTGCACATCTGGGGGTACATGTATGTGGTATAAACATGTTTGATGGGGGGGTGTGTATTTGTTGGGGGTACTTGAGACGAAATAATAAAGCTGGACCACGGATGTGCAGTCCTTTATATGTATCGTCAACAAACATTTACTTAGGCCTTAACCTGCACAAATCACTGAGTTAAGGAGGTGCGTTACATGTGGCTCTTAACCTTGAGATCCATTCCAATCAATACGGAGAGAGAGGATATGTGACTATATTAGAAACAAACATGGATAATAATTGACAAGAACAAGTACTTCAGGAACTCAGATGAGGAAGGACTCACGAAAGCCTGGTGGAATTCTAGAAGGCTTAGAATAAGGCTAAAACATTATTTTAACTGGAATTTGAAGACAAATCAGGAATCAGATAAGAGGCGTGGAAGTGCAACGTCTGTGCAGGCTTGCTTCACAAGACACTGAATATACTGTGTTCCTGGTGTTATCAGTCAAAATTCTTTCGGCTGCCAGTGACCAGAACTCCACTCAAATTACAAACAAAACCAAAATAACCCATAAAGCTGACAAGTTCAAGGCATCGCACGGACTTCAGTTCTCAGCGCTGACATCAGGACACTGCCTCAATCCCTTTGGTCCTATTCTTCCAAGTGTCAGCTTTATTTTCCCATGGACACCCTTTGTAGATAGGGCTACTTGGGTAGAATTTAATTCTGCCAGCACAATGTATGCATCTTGCCCCCAGCAGTGTTAGCAGAACTTTAAGGATTCTCATTAGCCTGACTTGGGTCAACCATTCATCCATGAGTCAATTACCACGACCAGGGGCATGGAATTCTCTGATGGCCAGATCTGAGTCATGTGCTCACTCCTAGAGCCAGGTGGGGGGGATAGTCCAACTTGTACCTCATGACCTGAGAGTGGGAGAGGGGAAATCGGGATGGTACTGCCAAGAGAAAGGAATGGTATCTGGGCAGACGAAAACAACAGATGTCGCCTGTCATCTCGTCCATTAGCAATCTGTTGGCAATGGTTTATATCGACTCCTTTCTTGAATTTCATCTTTCCTTTATAGGAATATCAGAGGTTCCTGAACACGACCTGTCCCCAATATTTGACTCTAGATCTCAGAAAACAAGAGTCTTTTCTACTGTTTTATTGCTAGGAGATCCATCTGATGATTCGTTCAGGCCCTCAGAGAAAGGAGCGTTAGAAAATTCTCATTCATGAAATTAGGACCGCACTATTTCCTTCTAACTATGAATGTTTGTTTGACCAAATGATTGAGATCGAGTAATACTTTGGCAATCACGGTATATCCCAGAGGGGAAACCTCCTAAGAGGTCACCAGAGGAGGGTTCAACCCAATAGGAAATGGGAATCTACATTTATTTCTGGATATTTTTGTCCCTAAGGATGATAGCGACCAACATCATAACTCTCTCTGACCAAGGGACGAGGTCATTGCGCTATTATTTTTTAATAGAGAAACACTCAGGATCAAGATAGAAGTGCAAATGAGCTGAATTATGCTTGCAAATTGGGACTTGGCAAATGTATTTTGGCAATGAGCCATGTTCTTTTTTATTCTGAAGGCTTGGCATTGATGAGAAATGCCTAAAGCTACACTCAGCATCTGTATCATTAGGGTCTTGGAAACTTAGCAAATGCACTAGGCTGCTGTTTTAGACCCCAAGCAATTTGTTCCTCTAGACATTAACACTCAAGCCTTTAACTGAAATAATATATATCTTATAGACCCAAAACCATGTCAGGGTTGAAAGAAACCTCATGTTTATTTGTATTTTTTGTTTTCAATCTTTGTTTTGAACAGAGAATATTTTGGGCATCTTTACCATCTCCACCAGACAGTGGCAGATAAGTGCTAGGTACATGCAAATGTAGAAACAATGTTTTTAATGTCCCTTTTAGTCCCAGGCCACACCTACAAAATGCCACCACATTGAAGTTTCTTAAATGAATCAGAGGTTTTGACATATTTAACAAGCTTTTCTTTTCTTAAAAAAATAATTTAAATTGGGGGTCCCGAGTTGGCTCAGTGGGTTAAGCCTCCAACTCTTGATTTCCGCTCAGGTCATGAACTCACAGTTTGTGAGATTGAGCCTCCTGTTGGGCTCTGCATCGACAGCACAGAACCTGCTTGGGATTCTCTCTCTCTCTCCCTCTCTCTCTGCCCCTCCCTTGCTTGCTCTCCCACGTGCACACACACACTCTATCTCAAGATAATTATTAAAAATTTTAAATTTGATGCTCTACATGAATACATTTTCTTTTTTAAAAAAAATCAACCATTGTAAATAAAGCTAAAATTCTCCTTCCTTTCCCACCCCTAACTCCCAGGCCTGGTACTTTACCCACCTTCTCCCTGGTCAACTTTGTTCCCAGTTTTGGAGTATGTCCTTCCACACCCGTGTGCACATGCATATACATGTCTGTATATCCATAGAAACTTGAGAGTATTATTCAATGTACATTTACATCAATGATACTATACTAAATGTATCTATATCCAACTTGCTATTTCTGTATCCCGTATGCCTTTTAGATCTGCTGATATTTTTACAATGTATACATTTAGCCAGTCTTCAGTTATGGACATATGGGCTGTTTCTAATTTTTCACCATTATAACCAAAGCTGTTGCAAATATCCTTGAACACGTCTCCTTGTGTATGTGCATAAATCATTCTGTAGCTAGATATGGAAAGTGTCTAAGTGATAGGGAGTGTTCATTTTAAGTTTTAATAGATACTAGTAAACTGCCATAAAAAATAGCTGTAATAATTTTTCCCAACTAGAGTCCCAGTTCTCGACACGTTGTTAATATTTTACATTTTGTCAATCAAATATGGATTTGCCAATGTGAAATGCCATCTCACTGCTGTGATTCAAATTTCCTCAAGTGTTAGTGAGGATGTTCCTAAGATACTAATGTCACCTTGAGACATTAAGGGGCTTACTGTGGTGCCAGTAATAGCCAAGTTAGCAAGATGACTTTTCTGTGGTGGATATGATTTCTTGTTCACTTAAAAGGAACTCACCTCAGGTGCCCAAATATACTATGTTTAGTGTTGCAAATGTATAAGAAAGCAATATTTAAAATTACTCACACAGAAAAGTGAGTTCCATAGAGATGCAATTTTGGAAACCCACAGGCAAGACGACTATTGACTATCATCTTTCTTAGTCCATTTCTATTTGTAAGAAAACAATGGATTCTTTGTTTATGGAGTCAAAAGGCTAGATTTGAAAATCTATGTGACTGCCGCCTGTAAATAATTTGTTTTTGCCTTGCCTACCGGACAATGTGTCCCATTATTTTGAAGGATTTCCAGGAAACGATAATATTGAATCTACTAGAGTCCTTTTGTGATGTGTACTGAGCCCTTTGAAAGGAAACATTGAAAAATGATGAGCTGTATCCTGATGGTGTCTCTAATTGACAAACATCCCCCTTTCTTTAATCTTTGACAATCCCGTTCCACCCCAGACCACTCCCAAAGGTAGATATTTGAAGGTCGTTGGGAATCTGCAGTGGTCAAATCAGCTGCCTATTTAGGCTTATTCTTCTTTGCTGCTTGCCATCACTTGACTTTGTTGACTACTTATCTCCTTGAAACTGTTTCCTCTGCTGCTTGCTGTGATGCTCTGCTAGGAGGAGCACTGTTTAGGGAATCACACCACCCAGGTTTTGGTCCCACATCTGCCATTTGCAAGCTAGAATGTACCCTCTAGGAAATTCTCTTTATCTGCAAATTGGAAAATATTTACTAGATAATCTGCAACAGTCTTCCAGGCACTAAAATTATATGGCCCAAGATCCTATCTTTTTTCTGTTTTCTTTTGATGCTCTGTTGGTCCCCCAACACACCCACCCCCTCTTCAGCCTAGTTAAGTTTCTGGACTCGTCCCTGGCTAGTATCATCTACTCCAAATGACAGCTTCCCAGTCTCCAGCATCGACGGCTCTTCCAAATGCTGGTGTTGTATCTCCAACTGTATGCAGAGGTCCCTATTTTCCCATAGGATAACGTCTGAGCCTCTTAGCCTGCCATTCAGGGCACCACAATCTGGTCTCAGTCTCCCCTATATGTCCTTAACCTCCATGTCTTCCTTTTACCTGCCACATGGTCTCCTTTCCCTCCCCCAGATGCAATTTCCATTTCCTTTGCCAGGCTATTTTTCTCACATGACTCATTCATCCTGCTCATCTCTTACTCCAAAATCCCTGTCACTCTTTAAACACCAGCCTCAATTCTGCCCCCCGTAGGAGTCTTCCATGAGAGCCCGGGGTTCTCTTCTGTCTTGACATTTTTCTTCTCCTACATTTAACCAGTTATAAGGAGCACTTTTTTTTCCACATTTCAATGCTTCTGGAATTTAGACTCATGTTACAATCACTGTTGGCTGTTAGCACTCATGATACAGTTATGTTTGTCTGGGTGTGTGCATCAAAATTTACAGATGACTTTTCAGCATCTCGGAAGAAAATTTTGGAAACATCAGTGGAACACTTTCCAAAAATGTTGTATCACCAAAGCCTTTGATAAGACAAAGGACAATACTGTGTAAAAGATTTGGAAGAGTTAGACTGTAATAAGAAAAAGTTTTAAGAATTATTTAACAAATTTATTTCACTTTTTCTTGTACATCATATATCATGCAAGAGTGATATATGATAATATCAATGTATAGATGAGTATCTATAAGAGGTCTTTCATTAAGTACAAAATGAAAATTCTAAATGAAAAGGAAGCATCATGCCATAATTTAATTGGCCACATTCTTTTCCTAGTGACACATCATATAGTTTGTGACTTAAAATTAATTCTGTTTTAGATTTGGTCAGATGTGGTGTATCAGTGAGATGGCAATTTTACCACTACGTTAGGATTACTGGTAACCTTCTATCTCATCAGCTGAGTTAGAAACGCCTAGAAAGTGGAGCTGTGTGGTGATGAAAGCCCTCTGCACATAATAAGCATTTTACATTTACTTGTCTTTTTTTTTCCATTTTTAAAAAATGTTTTATTTGTTTTTGAGAGAGAAAGAGTGCAAGTGGGGAGAAGCAGGGGGGTGGGGGCAGACGATCCCAAGAAGTTCTGCACTGACAGCAGTGAGCCCAATGTAGGGCTCAATGAACTGTGAGATCATGGCTTCAGCCTTGCCTTCATGGAGTTTACTGAAGATACACATAAGGCAAATACAATTTATTTGGAGAAAATAAATTTTAAAATTCAGGTATGAATTGAATACCTGAATAAAATTCAGGTATCCTATCTAGACCAGCACGATCACAGAGAATGATGCTGAGATTTCCTGCAGATCTAATATCCATGCATGAGGGATCACAAATTGTGGCAAAAAATTATGAAGGGTTACCCAGCATTAATGAGATGGTTCTAGAATAAATCGTGGGTCCCTTGTCACAGGGGTATCTTAGATCAGGTCCCCTAGAAGCAGGGCCCCTAAAAGTTTAATTAAGGCAGTTCTCTCAGGAGAAGGGAAGGGAGAGAAGCAGGCGGGGGAGGGAGAAGGCTTAGTGTTACTCCTGCATTCCACGCAAATTTATTGAGAATCAATGATGTATCAATTTTGTATTTAATAACAAGAATAATGTGGTCTTAATGACTGACTCCCTTTTTCCTTAAATTCTAGGAAGCTGAAAGCTTAATATCATGCTCAAGGTAACCATATATCTTGTCTCCCTTGGGCAGATATAATAATCATCAATTACCACCACTACCCCTCCCCCCCACATACACATTCCTTATATATAGATTTTAATTTCCCACATCAGTTTTGTTCTTACAAAGGTATGACTTATAACTACCATGATAATAGTTCTCATTTACTGAGAAGTATTAAACTAAATTCTTGGTATCTGCCATCTTATTTAATCCTCACAAGATTCCTGTAAAATCCAGATTGCACAGATAAGGAAACTGAGGCACAGAGGGGTTACTTGACCAAGATGATAGTGATCATAATGACATAGCCTGATTTACACCCAGGGAGTCTGACTTTGATACACCCTTATTTTTTTTTAATTTATTTATTTGTTCAAGAGAGACAGACACAGCAGGAGTGGGGAAGGGGCAGAGAGAGAGGGAGAGAGAGAATCCCAAGCAGGTTCCCCACTGCCAGCACAGAGCCTGATGTGGGGCTCGAATCCACAAACCATGAGATCGTGACCTGAGCCAAAACCAAGAGTCAGACGCTTAACTGACTGAGCCACGCAGGCGCCTCTATACACTCTTCTTATATCAGCACCCTATTTCTTTTATTTTTTTGCTAATTGGTAGAACTAAACTAAAGGTAAATATGAGAGGTAGAGGAGATGATGGTTGTCACCTGCCTGTTGACATAGGTTGCCTCGGGCAGTGATGGGTGATCTGTGAGGCCTCCGCCGCATCCAGAACGAGGATCAGAACCACACTCTTTGTGCACACCTAACAGAGCAGCATGGCTTTGCTCCCAGACACCCTCGGAGACCTTGGCAGACAGTTCTGCCACCTTCCATCATCTTGTTGGTGGTCACAGCCTCAGGGAGAACTTGCCACCCAGGACCACACTTGAGCTGCCTCCCGTTAGTCAGCGTCCTGTCTGAAGCTCTCCTTAATGAGTCTTGTCAGCCCTAATGAGCTCTGTTTGAGACTCTGCTCTGTAAAAGGCCCTCTCTCACCGTCTGCCCTCAAATGACATTCGTGTCTTCTTTGTTCTTGCATTTACCTTAGTGGGCATGAATCCTGGTGTTTTGATAATCCTGCTGTGCTTTTCAAAATTTCCAACATCAGCCATACTTTCCTGTCCCATCCAAGGACAGGAAATATTCTGAACTTGCCAGAACTGTCCCAAGGATGAAAAGGTAAATGAGGCAATGTCTGGAAAGTGACTTCAGTGTGTTGAAGGTGTGCGAACGTCCTGTGGCAGTGCGATCTACCCGCGATTTTAATTCGTCTCTGTTTTGACAGGTTTACATTTGATATTGACTTGTTAAATCAATCCACTTGTGTTTGTTTCAATGTCAGCTATAATTTTTTTTATTTTTTTTAAATGAGACTATTAGAGGAAATTTTAATTTGCTAAAGGAAGTGTGTGCTGACTAAAGGAACTGTACTAAGAACTCAAGTCTCCTTTGGGGCCCCTGGATGGCTCAGTCGGTTAAGTGTCCGACTTCGGTTCAGGTCATGATCTCACGCTTCGTGAGTTTGAGCCCCAAGTTGGCTCTGTGCTGACAGCTCAGAGCCTGGAGCCTACTTTAGATTCTGTGACTCCCTCACTCTGCCCCTCCCCTGCTCGCATTCTGTCTCTCTCAAAAATAAACAAACATTTAAAAAATTTAAAAAAAAAACTCAAGTCTCCCTCTGTATGTGTCTGAAGTGTCAACCTGTCTTCACTCAGCAGGTTTGTCACCTGCTTTCTGCCATCAAGAAGTTGGATATGAGAGTTATATTTGCAAGGTTGCCTTTAGGTTTGAAAAATGCATTGACAGTATCATATATTCTGGGGTACTCAAGAAAATTTTTTTAATGTCTATATAATTTTTGAGAGAGAGGGAGAGAGAGAGAGAGAGCGTGCAAGAGCATGGCAGAAAGAGAGGGAGACACAGAATCTGACGCAGGCTCCAGGCTCTGAGCTGTCAGCACAGAGCCTGATGCAGGGCTTGAACCCATGAACTGTAAGATCATGACCTGAGCCGAAGTTGGACGCTCAACCGACTCAGACTCCCAGGCATCCCAAGAAATTCTTTTAATTTAATGGTCTGGCCACATAGCCATGGCATCAGTCTCTGAGGTAGCCCTAGGAGCATGCTTTGAGACAAAACCCCCCGGATTTTGCACAATAGAACAGACTCTGGGGGTTCGTTTTCTTTGATCCCCTATTGGAGCAGACACACTAGTGTTACACGTTTGGGAATTATTTGTTCAAATTGAAGAATCGATAGACACCTACCTTCATAGAACATGATTGTGATGGAACTAGAACACGATTGTGATGGAACACAAAACATTTTGCCAGACCAGACTTGGTGGGGTGGGAAGATGAGGGGGTACCAAGGTGAGGGGGAAGGATGAGCATGGGAAGGAATGTTGCTTCTCAGATAAATGGTTCACAGCTGGGAAACAAAATCTCATGTTAGTCTCTGGTTCCGTTGGTTTAGAAACTGTATGTGCTCTTCTAAGTTTTGTACAAACAGTCAGATACCAGAGCTGGGCTTGGGGCTTGCTAGTTTTAGCAGATGACTTTTTTCTCCCCATACCCCGCTCCACACTGCCCCTCCTCCTCCTCCTTGTCCTTCTCTTCTGCTTACTCAAGCTCTGATATAAATATTGCTTGATAGAATTTCCAGCTTTCAACTTTGAATGATATAATCCGAAGCCACCCATACTGTGTAGTGAAGTTTTCTGGTGCTCACCCAAGTGATAAAATTCAAGAGTCTAAAACACCAGCTTTTCAATCTCTTGTGGAGAAAGAAAAACATGTCTAAGTCCTAGTGAGGGTAAGGGACTCAAGGGGAAAGTTCTCTTAGGAGAAATGATATCTCACAATTCAGCTTCTACTCTTTCCACGCGGGCCCTCGATTGATTCCTGCCCCCCTCACCCCTTTAGCATGCATGCACATGACGGTCAGCATGCCCCAGTGATTTCTGGGTGCACCCCTTCCCCAGCCACGCCAGGAAATGAACATCCCCCCCAAGAGCAAAGTGCTGTACGGACTTCCAAAGTTGCCCCTTGGGGGTAAGCTCCTGTTGCCATTTGTAGCTGCCTTGGTAAATGTACTCCCCATTGGCTGTCTTCCTTTTCTATCTCATTTCCCACTTTTTCCCATGCAAGTACTAACCAGGCCCGACCCCACTTAGCTTCTGAGATCAGCTGAGATCGGGTGCATTCAGGGCAGTATGGCCATAGACTCATGTCTCACTTTCTACTAGTGCTTCCTGTGCCTCCTAAATAAACTCCTTCTGGAATTCTTATTTCAGGGTCTGCTTCCAGGGGAAGCCAATGAAGACAGCTTGGAAACATTCATTTAACCAACATTTATCAGATGCCTATTGGATACCAGGCACTGTGATGAACCAGATGACATGGGTTTTGCCTGTTTTGGGATTTTTTTAGAAATGTTTATTTATTTTTGAGGGAGAGAGAGAGAGCAAGTGAAAGAGGGAGGAAGGAGCAGAGAGAAAGGGACAGAGGATCCAATGCAGGGTCCATGCTCACAGCACAGAGCCGGATGTGGGTTCCCCCCCGTACTGTAAGACCGTGAGATCATGACCTGAGCCAAAGTTGATCACTTAACGACTGAGCCACCCTGGTGCACACCTGGGTCTTGCCTGCTTTAAATGACATTTGCTCTCCTCATTCTCTCTTCCTCCTCACCGTTGAAATATTCAGGCTGTTTCTCCTCCATTCTATCCCACACGTCGATTCCCAAATCACTATCATAATATAATTCTCATTATGACCCTTTGCAGCTTAAAAATCCATGACTGCTTCTCATGACCCCAAAATCTCAACTTCAAGCTTTTTAAAATGGCACTGGAGGACATCATGATTGAGCCTTGAGCTTTGCTTCTCAGCAGTCTCCTGTCTTGTTTCTTCCCTTCCCGTGTGTCTTTCGGTCTGGTCTTTCCAGAGCAGTTGGGTGAGCATGGCACCAAGGTTAGGAGCATGGGCTTTGGAGCCAAAAGCATGGCCCTGCCACCCAATGTCAATACCACCGTGACCTTGGGCAAGTGATTTTACCTCTCTGTGCCTCAGTTACTTTACCTGTAAAATGGCATAGCAGTACTTAGTCTATTGAGTCACTGTGACAGAACAGAAGCCGGGCATGCCGTAAGTGCTATTACTATTGGTAGTTTTCGAGCACGTCACAAGTGGAACACACAGCGTGTGCTTGTGTTGTGTGCCCTGCCTAGACAATGTTCCCCCTGTCAGTCCATTTCACAAACTTCTTGCTCAAGATCCCACTCAAGTATAAACCTCTCAAGGCAGCTGACCAGCTCCTTATACCAACCCTAAGTAATAACTGTTCTCAGTTTTTCAATTCTATGGTATCTTACACATATTTTTTGTACTAACACTATATTATGGCTAACTGAGAGAGAGAGTGTGTGTGTGTGTGTGTGTGCGTGAGTGTGTATGTATCTCCCATGTGGACTATGAGCTCCCTCACGGTAGGGACTGTATCTCATTTGTCTTTACATCTCCAATGTCCAGTATAGTACCTGGGGTCCAGCTGGTGCTCCATAAAATTTAGTTTAATGTCAGAAGGAGCAAGCGTATAAATAAGTGAAAAACTGAATGAATGAATGAATGAATGAATACGTTGCAGGATATAGAGTCGGACCTACATCTAAAGCCCACCCATCTTCTGTCCCTCTCTTGAGACCTCCCAAAGAGCAAGCGACATCTGTCCTGATCTTCCAAGGTCTATCTGCTTCATGTCCCTCCCTAGCCCTGACCCTTCCCCCTCTGTGCATCCACTTTCTAGTCCTTCTACTCTGGCCTGTAGAACATAAGGATATGATACTGAAGGACTCGGAGCATTGGAGCAGAGAGGCAGGTTCCCATGGTAACCATCCACAAGAACAGCATCAGCAGGTGCTACTGCAGACGGTCCCTGACTCATGGCTCATCATCTTTCTATTTTATGATGTTGTGAAAGCGATAGGCGTTCAGTAGAAACTTTGAGTTTTGAACTTGGGTCTTCTTCTGGGCTGCTGCCATGCGGTCAGATCCTCTCTGATGATGCCGAGCAGTGTGGTAGGTGCCCTCCCAGTCAGCCACGCGATCCCCAGGGTCGACGACCAGTAGGGACACTGACAACCCTTCTGCGCCCGCATAGCCCTTTCTGTGTGTCATTTTCAGCGCAGTATTCACCAAATTAGGTGAGATGATTAACACTTCATTATCGAAAAGGCTTTGTGGGAGACGATTTGGCCCGGCTGTAGGCTAATGGAAGTGTTCTGCGTGCCCTGAAGGGCAGCTGGGCTAAGCTGTGACATTCGCTAGTTTAGGAGTACTAAATGCATTGCGACTTAGGATATTTTCAGTTTACGATGGGTTTCTGGGGACATGACCGCATCATAGGTGAAGGAAGACCTATTTCTCTCTTTACGCCTCTGCTCCCTGCCTGGCCGGGGCTGGGGGCAGGCAGCACAGGGGCACTCGGTAGCCTCCACATTACTGTGTCCCTGCCTCTTCATGTCATGCTGCTCTTGTGAGTTTTTAGAGCTTGCTTTCCTGTGGGGATTTTGTTTCCGTAAGATGTGAGGTGGTGGAAGAGGGGAGGCATGGGCCCCGTGATCCCAAGTCACCTTCTTAAGTGGTTTTTAAAATAGCAGGAGACTACCCTTGATCTCCTGTTCTCCTGCTATGGAAATGCTTTGGGGATTAATGAGAGAAAAGCTCCTTTGGCACTTAAGAGCTCCTTTGTGGGGAAGATATCCTTGTTGAGCCAGAAACAAGCCATAGGTGTGTTGTATGCAGTCGTGTGTTGGCGGACTCATTCCTCTGACCTTGATCTCAAGACTGCTGTTTACTGGGTCTTGCACCAAAGTCACATGGGAAATGTCTTTGCATTTCCTGTAAAAAACGACTGTAGGGAAACTTCCTTGCAATAAACAAGAGTCTGATGATACATTCTGGGAACTCGGGGCCCAGGAAAATTTGTTTACTTCTCTTCGTGAACCATGGCTTATTTTTTTTTTCTACTAATGGACAATGAATGTCATATGGCTGCTGGAAGTTCTCAGCTACACATTATGTTCCTGGTGCTGTTGTCCTCAGCCAGCAGGTCTTGTTACAAAATACTCACATATATATATATATATATATATATATATGTATATATACACACACACACATACATATATATTATATATTCCCTTTTTTGGCCTTTTTCGGAAGCTGTAATTTTATTAGAAATTACTTTCTATCTAGCCAGTGACTGTGAGTGGAGCAAAAATGTATGAGTCTCTGGTTATTGAAGAATTCCAATCATGAGATGTTTTCCCCATCAATTCAACCTACTGTGGCTGGATTAAGGCTTCCGTCTAACAACATGGCCTTTTACTTTATAAAACAACCCATTTTCATGTTTAAATTTAGCCTGACTCCTTTAAAACTTCAGCCTCATTTCTGATCCACATGAGTTCTCTTCCTTCTCAACCATCCCCCCGTAGACTAAACGGGGGGGGGGGGTCTACCAGCTAGGGGTGAAATGGGGGTGGGGGATTTGGGTTAGGGGGATTTTAAGCCTTTGCTCTCACTCTCTGCAGTGAGCTCCAATGGGCCCTGCTGACAGGGGACGCCTCTAAGTAGCTCCCCAAGGTGTGAGTGGTCCCTCTGGCAGACCCCTAGCTCATGGCAGCATTGGTCACACGTGGGAGCCCCGCCCCCCTTGCTGTGGAAGTCTCAGGCAAGGCTGTAGCCAGATAACTCACCTTCCATCCCTCGGACATTTGGGCATGCAAGTGCCTCGTTCTTACCTCTTGGGAGCTGGAAACAAGGGCTGTGGTGCAGGACGGTGAGTGTGGATGCCTGAAAGCCCCCACCACACTGTGTCTCTCCCACGTCACCTCCCCAGTCCTGGTGGCACACAGGCAGGCTGGCAAGTGTGGTGGCTACACAAAGAATAAAATGCCAAACAGCTCCAATCGTCATAGACGACTCTTGCACTTGGGAAGCAGGAGGAGGAAAGACAGAATAGCTTCACTTTGCAAATGCTTCACCCCTCTCCACCCCAAAAGCAGACCCCTCCTGTCTCCTCTGCCGGCTGGGGTGCGTTGAGGGAGGAGGTGGTTCTGCTAACGCGGCCCCTCCTGGCAAGTCCAGGAAGGAGGCGGTTGGCCCCAGCGTCTGCGGGTTCTCTGAGGTGACACTCTGGGCTCCCTGGTGAATTTTGTTTTCAGTGATGACCCTTATTAACAATTCTGGGAAAGCGAGGGGGGAACATCACCCATGACCCACCATCCCATCCTGTGACATAAGCACATTGTCAAAAATCATTTCCTGACTATATGAAGATTTTATGGCACCAGAAAAAAAAACACACCTAGACTTCTGTTTTGTTTTACTTAGTTATTTTTAAGCAGGCTCCACACCCAACGTGGGGCACAAACTCCCAATCCTGACATCGAGAGTCACATGCTCTCCCGATAGCCAAGCGCTTCTTGTTTTGTTTTGTTTTGTTTTGTTTTGTTTTGTTTTGTGATAGTCCTTTCCTTTAAGGATGTCACATCTTATTTTAAAGAAAAGGACTAATAAAAGCCTGGTCATTTGCAGTCTTCCCTCTGCCTGTAGGGGGCAGTGGCTCCATCTAGAGTTTGGGATTTTGTGACCTGTTCTGTAGGCTTCAGAGATACTTGGAGGCTCACTCCTTCATTCTTAGTTCTCAGGTATGCATGTTGCTGGATATCTCTGGCTATCCATCATTGACTAGAGAAAATTTCCACATTCTTTTCAGCCCACAAGTTGGGAAACATGCTGTGCGGTGAAGTTCAAGAGGAAACTGTATTTCTGTGAAGAATTAAACTGATAATGAGCAGTTGGGTAAATCAGTATCAAAAAAGGACAAGAGGCCTAGATATCTGTGGAAGAACAGTCCTCTTCCTATAGCTCTATATGCCTAGTTTGGATGTTACATTTGTTCTGTGGCTTTAGTATCATTAGAACAGAGAGAAGCCTACCTCCTCTAGATAGATGGGCTGGGCTGGGGGGGAAGGGGTTGTCTTTATGGTCAGTCATCTGAGGAGCACACACCCTTCAGAACCTCAACTGAGATCAACGTCCCCAGGTAAAATAACAGCGACCATTTGTCAAACATTAACCGTGTCAGGGCGCCTGGGTGGCTCAGTCGGTTAAGCGTCCAACTCTTGATTTCAGCTCAGGTCATGATCTTGCGGCTTGTGAGATTAAGACCGCAGAAAGCCTGCTTGGGATTCTCTCTCTCCCCACCCCTGCCCCTTCCCTCTCTCTCTCTCTCTCTCAAAATAAATAAACTTAAAAGACAAGAAAAGAAACCACTGACTGTACCAGGTTCCAACCTAAATGGTTATTGGGTATTATTTCATATATTCTCGACAATAACAGCATGAAGTCCACCCTTCATGGGAAAAGCTGAGAAATCACAGAACCAGTCAGCAGTAGAGTGTGGATTTGAACGTGAGTAATTTCCGATCAGAGCACAAATACAGAAACCTCTCTGATAGTATTACTGCCCTGGGTGTAGACAGGATTCTTTAGAGCTGGAGGTGTGCAGCAACCTAGGCTGGCGAACTAGGATAAAGCCCGCCGGCCAGAGGAGCAGAGAGCAACTTATTGTATGGTTCGTGCTTTTTTTTTTTAATCTACATATTTTTTCCTTTTTTTTTTTGTAGAATTGATTATATCCTTTTTGAATTTAATTAGGCAGTCCATGAAAATAGGGTTTTTACAGTTGGGTCAGACTGACACAGAGGGATCAGAGTGCCTTGAGGTCACCGTGATAATGACAAGTTGGGTTCAAGTGAGACAACGCTGGGGCACCTGGGTGGCTCAGTCGGTTGAGCATCCAACTTTGGCTCAGGTCATGATCACATGGTTCGTGGGTTCGAGCCCCGCATCGGCGGGCTCTGTGCTAACAGCTCAGAGCCTGGAGCCTTCTTCACATTCTGTGTCTCCCTCCCTCTCTCTGCCCCTCCCCCACTCTCTCTTGGTCTCTCTCTCTCTGTCTCTCTCAAAAATAAATAAACATTAAAAATAAATAAAAGCCTCTTCTTTAAAAAATGTGTATGTCTCAGACTTTAAAAAAAAATTTTTTTTTTAATGTTTATTCATTTTTGAGAGACAGAGAGAGATAGAGCATGAGCAGAGGAGGGGCAGAGAAAGGGAGACACAGAATGCAAGACTGCAAATGGGTTCCAGGCTCTGAGCCATCAGCACAGAGCCCAGCATGGGGCTTGAACCCATGAACCATGAGACCATGACCTGAGCTGAAGTCAGATGCTCAACCGACCGAGCCACCCCGGTGCACCTCAGACTTTTTTTAAACAAGGTAAGCTGCGTATGAATTTACCTCTTCTGTGGGTTTCATGGGCATCCATCTGAGGAGAAGGGACCTCATTCTCTCTGGAAGAGGGAAGGCAATAAAATAATATAAGTGGCAGGACCCTGCATTATCACAGGCCTGGGAGTGCGAGCTTCAGCCGAGCATGTCCAAAGTGGGGGGGCGGGGGAGGCAAGACGGTAATAAGGAATTATTTGCATGCAAACATTTCTGGTCAGTTGCCAAGAAATCTCAGAAAAGGGGAGCCTCAGTCCACAGAACTCTGGCAATTTGGTGTGTATTCTTCTATCTGAAATAAATACTCACTTTTAAACCTACTTGTGCATTACATATTTGTATTCTTTTTCTTCAAGAAAGCCCCTTAAGCTGTAGACGCTTCAGATCCTACAATGATCCGGGTCCACTCCCACTCAAGGGTTAGGGAGCTGTGTAGGGCTGTCCTCTAGTTGTGGGGCTGGATTCTTAGAGTTTTTTTGTCATTACTCCATTTTTTCCCCCGTGGCAGTACGCTTAACTCCAATAATACTAACATTTTCTTTGTTAATTCCCTTCTTCTGATCTCGTTGGTGCTAGAAAACCATATAATGGAGCTTTTTAGAATTACTTAACTCTGGATAAGAGATTAACAAAGTTTCTTGTGTTCGACCACAATGCCTAGAATTTTTTCTGCTCACTTACCAGTTCCCACGTATACTTCAGATGGTTGATATTCCTACACAAGTTATTACCACATGAGTTAGATTTTTATCATCTTTTGCTTGTTAATAAAACAGGACATTTTATTTGGAAAAAACAAAGTAGGGTGTGAGGACTTCATAAATTTTTAGGACAGGTTCTAAACCTTTAAGCGGCTTCTTACAGCCATCTTGATTCTCCAAGAAAGAACTCAGCAGGAGACAGGTGGACGCACACTTTCCAACAACAGTCTGTGGTTTTAGAGACTCTAGGAGCGCCTGGCTCTGTCCATGTCAGGCTCTGGCTGTAATAAATGGGGCGAGCTTTGTAAGTGACATCACAGCCCCATTCCATGGTCCCCAGTGCTCCTGTTCCTCCAAGCTCTGTAATTCTAATGGCTCTGCCTCGGGATTGGGTCTTCAAGGGACAATCAGCGATGTCACTGCAGCTTGTGGCCAGCAGGAGGCTGTGGCACTTGGTGGCCTCCCAGGCTTTAGTTCTCCAGGCTGCAGAATTGACAAGAACAAGCAGAGGGTGCCTGTCCATTCCCAGAGCTCCTCACCACTATTCTTTCTGAGCCTTATTCTCCATCTCCACCCTAAATCTGATGTAGAAATAGATACTAGAAACGAATAATAACTACTATTAGTATTAACTACTGTATAATTAATAAGTTGTAATGAATGCTTATTATTAACAACAATCTAGGCAACATTTCTTTTCCGGTTGCCCGATTGAGTTAATCTCAGTGAAGAGGCTGAGGACTGCGAGAAGCCAACAGGTTCCTTCCTCTGATCTGAGCCAGGAAGGGAAGCCTTCTCTTTTCCATCCACCACCTGACATAGTTGTAATAGGCACACCGTGAGTCACAGGTCTCACATCCAAGAAGTCTTTGGGCCCATTTCTGCCTCCCAAGCTGATGTTGCCAGTGATAAGAACCTAAGAGGTCTTAGCTATTTGGTTATACATTAACTTTGACCAGCTGAGATAATGGGAGACTGGGGACACCCACATTCTTCTTTCTTTCTAAGGGACTGACTCTACTGAGAAAGCCTTTCTTGTCTGAGTGACAGTGAGGAGTAAATTTAGTGACAAGAGCACGGGTTCCTTATCGGGCACTTGAAAGTCAGGTCTGGCTACTAAATTGTTATACAATCTCAGCTTTCTGTTGACTTCCCCTTTCCCCATCCTAATCTGGAAACATGGCCTTTACAATACCAGGACCTTGCTTAACACACTCGTGTGTTTTTATTTGTCTTTTAAATAACTTACTGTCATTGCCATTGATGTGGGCTATAAAATTCCAGAAGTAAAGCTTATCATCACAACATACCTGGGGTGTGTCATGCACTGAGGATAATATTGCTCATAGTGTCATTTGCCAGACAGGAACGAGCCATCAACATGCATCAGACATTGTACTGGGCATTGTTTTTGTACAAATCAAAGCAATCATTATCTTTACCCTCAAGGAATTTACATGTTAGTTGCGGGGGTGGGGTGGGCGGGGGCATGTTCCTGGGCAATGTTGTGGGTGCAGTGCATGTAGGGAGCACAGGGGGCCGCCTAGAGGGTCCCCTCTCTCATGCTCGGGGCCAGAGAAGACTTAAGGAGCTGAATTTTGAAGGAAGATTAGGAAATAGCGAGATGAAGAAAAGCCAGGGGGCATCTGGGGAGCAAGAACACAGCCAGACAGAGGCGTACTGTTGGTTAGCACCAACCTGAGTGTCTCATTAAGAAAACCAAAGGTAATACAGCTCTCTGGTCTAGAGGTCAGGAAATCCGGGGTCGTGGCCTGGCACTGTCAACAGCTTTGTGAAACTGGTCCACCCAGTCACTTATCTCTCTGAGCTTGCTTGTTTACTCAGTGATCCATGGGAAGGCAGCCTGCTTATGCTCTAAAATGTCCTCAGGCCTAACTTTCTATACGATTCTGCATTTGGGATTAATCCTCAGACGCCAAATAAGGGTTGCAGGTATCCAGTGACTGTGTACCTTGGCTGGCAGCCGAAGGTCATCAGTCGAGTCTGTAGCTAGCTCAGGGTCATGCACAGCACAGCTGCCCAAACGGTGTTCTGGAAAACACTGGAACTCAGCACCCCACCTCCTTCTGTGGGGGATAGCAATAATCATGTAGAGCCCAGGAAGTCTGATACGTGATGTGTTGCCCAGGAGCAAGGTGCTGAGTGATGGGGCAGAGCATTTTGGATTTCTGTCTTGAAATTGTTTTATGGAAAAAGGTGGAAAGCCAGCCCTATCCCTGACAGGGCCCCAATATTTCTGATGGATGGGGATTTCCAACACCCATTCAGCTGCTGGAGGGTTTAAGACTTTAACCTTGAATGTGGCTTTTGGAAATCTTGAAATCTAGTTTCTACTGACTCATTCAGATATGATACAGTGTGTATTGGGCTGCTGTGAGTGGAAAAATAAATTCCTGGGCTGGCGGTGGGAGCGGGGCAGGGAGAGTGGCCAGGCATGATCAGTCTTCATCTGCCCCTGGTATCGGCAGCCCGTGCTTCCTTAACCGATCAAAGCAAAGGGCCTGTGACATCTTGTACCCCTCACTCCCTACTCCCCGCCTTGGCTCCCATTCTGGCAATACCTCCTGCCTTTTGTGGGTCAGATCCTTTAAGTCTTTAGATCTGGTTGTGAACAGCCTTGGTGTCCTTTCCCCAAAAGGAAGGCCCTTCCCCATTCCTGCCAGAAATCACCCGAGAAGTCAAGGAGAAGGGAATCGGGCCAGAAACGTACATTCTTGTTCCTTGACCAAATGATGATGGACGTAAGGCCAAGGGTCTCATTCTCTGAAGTTGTTCAACAGAAAAAGCAAGAGAGGTTTTAAAAACATAAGGGGGTTATGGGGACTGGGGTAAATTTTGCTTGAAGTTTTAACATTGTTATTGTACTTCTAAACTGGGTCCTTCATGACCCTACAGGATCAAATGGAGTTTCTCCATGAACTCTGAGGAAGTGTTCTAATTATAATCAGTGCTCTCCAGAGAGACCCCCAGGCAGGCAAAGTGAACCACACCTGAGAGGATATTCTAAGAGTAAAATTCAAGACCTACAAGTTCTCACTGTTTCCTTATCAAGGAAAATATGGGAGGAAAAGGTAAAGGGAGACAAAGGATCAGTAACAAGGACAAGGGGGTTATGTTCCAGGGTTTCTTCTTGCAGGCAAAACTCCATTAAAATCACCTTTGTTGCCACTGCCACCTCTAGGGTCAAAGAAGGTCCATTTGAGATTTGTTTTTCTCTCCTTCATCACCCTTGAACTACACTTAGGCCTCTGGGTTTATGATGGTATCCGGTCTAAAACTGCCTGTTTGAGAAAACCTTTGTACCTTATTGCTGATGTAGGTGACACTGAGGATTAGTGACGCGTTGGGTGGAGTGTTGGAAATGAGATTAAACCGCAGCAGAGCTAATTGTTGCTTCAGCTTGAATTGATGAGGGATGGGCCAACTGAAGGGGGGAGGGGGGCGTAAGTAAAAGTCTTGCTTTCCTTGCCCTCAGGAAACTGCTTTTGAACCAGTAAACAAAATGGCTCCCCGCCTTAGAAAGGTGACTACATTTGGAAGTCTGTAGATGAACCTTTGACATGGTGCCAAACCCAGCTTCAGGTATAAGATGGTATCTGCTCATTAAAGCATACGGCTACTGCCTTGAGGATACTTTGGTTGCTTGGGAGGCCGAATTGAGGAGGTACTGGGAGGTGGGGGGATGGGGGTGGGTCTGGACTGATGTGATGAGAGCAAGGTCTTCCTTTTCCACATGGGAATGCTTCTCAGCTTGCGTTCCACCCTGCATCCTGGTGCTCAATGCATCTCCACTATGTTATGAGGCATCAGTTGTGAGAAATGAAAGACTGTGTTTACACCAATGCACAAAGCATAGGGAACATACCTTGGAAGGCATTCCTCCTGATTAATTTGCACCATAATTGGAGCCAACTGCTATTTTTCACAAGTCATGGATGAGCTCCGTGGAACCCTAAAGCACTTTTGCTTCAGTCACTTGGAATATGGCATAACGTCATATTATTCCTTGCCAGGTGCATCCTTGGGATTACCTGATAGAAGGTGAAGGGCAGCTTGGTTAGCAGTGGCTGTTCTACTTGCCCTGCGCCGTCTCTCTGCCTCTGTGTATAAACAGCACGATCATGAGAAGCTGCTTCTTTCATTATATCTATGTCTCTGATTAAGGGATTTTCATCCGTTGGGTCAGAAGTACCTCTGAGGAGCGCCTGGGTGGCTCAGTCAGTTAAGCCTCTGACTCTTGCTTTCAGCTCAAGTCATGATCTCATGGCTTAGCGTGTTCAAGTCCTCCAGGTGCCCTGGATGCCTGCTGGAACACCCCTCCCACGGGTCCCACAGAGCCCATTTCAAGAACCAGCGCTCTAGGTAAAGATCCTTATTGTACAAGAGGATGAAGCTATACAGGGGTGTTCAGCCAGTGGCCTCAGTCCCAGTGCTCCTCCAGCAGGCCATAGGGGGCCTAGGTCTGGCAGGGGCACTGCCATGTATGAGCCAATACCTTGACCATGCAGTTGTGTGGCTCAAGGACCGGCCCAGTCAGCACCACTTCATATCATAACTGGTACCTTGGCATCCAGACTGAGCATGAAGGCAAATATGTTCTTCCAGCACATCTTCTCCTCCTCAGAGCCATTGTGGATATAAACAATGTTGAGGAAGACACAGGCACTGGAATGTTTTCTTCATGTTCCTGCAGGGAGACCAGTGGCTGGCAGGACAAATGACTGTAGACGGGATGGTGCAAACCACATACGGGAGGAATTGTCAGCAAGTTGTCTAGAAGTGACTAGAAGTTGACTAGTTCAGTGACTAGAAGCTCAGTTTTCTTCTGGGTGAGGCTGACACACCTTCTCGTTTGAACACGGAGCAGAAGGTTGTCTCTAGGTCTCGAGGCAGTTGCCTAGCTCTTGGGGATTGGCAGTGAGGCCAGACAACCAGGCTGTGCCCTCCTTCACCATCACCAGTGACAACTGTGGCTCTCATCTATCTTGTGTTTTGTCCCCAGGAACATTTTGATCATCTTTTGAGAGACGATGCGGGCAGACGATCACCTCCTCGGCAGTTGACACCTGGCCTCTCCACCAGGACCTCAGGGGCAGGCAAGGGCACCAGCCAGGGCTTGGGGCTGGTTCCAGAAGGGTGGAGGGTCATATTGTCAGCACTGCCTGCCTCACTATAGGCCTGCTGTGGCTGCCCCTGTGAGCCTGGGCTCCCAGCATCAGGTCCTCAGTCCCCTCGGGTTGGAGTGCAGGCAGTGCCAGCTCCTCCAATCCTCCCCTTCCTCTTCCCTTCATCCCCTTTTTTATGGAAGTGGTAGAGTGCAGCCATGACACCCCAGATCTTTAACCCTATATTTACAGTGCCTAGCACACCAACAGTCCTGAATCAATGATGTTCGCTTGGTTGGTTGGTTGAATACTTCACTTCAAATTCTTCACTCCTTTCCCATTTAGTTGTGCATTTTCTAGATTTCTCTGAATCTGATCTTAACAATAGTCCCTGGATGGATTCTCTGGGTATTTTACTCCGACTTTTCATGAGTCCAAACAGCAGTGGGAAACCAAAGGTTCTGAAAAGCAAAGATGACCCAAGGGCCCAGCTTTTTCTCCACAAAGGCTAAGAGCTACTAGCAGAAAATGCAGTTACCTTTACAAAGCTTAAAAGCAATTGATTTTTCAATTCAGTAAATTATGAAACATTTTTAAGCCAATGACAACACTAATTAACACCAAAGAAGATTAGGCAGGCGCTCGAGTTTTCCACTAACTTTAATGAATTAGTTGCGTTGCTGGAACATTACTCAGCGCAGGAAGAATAAAGGACAGAGATGTGCTCCCCATTCTGCTGAGCATGATAATGAGGTCTGCACCTCATTTGTAGGGAAAATATTCTTTAGTGAGCATCCACAACTGAGATAATGAATCTATGCCCAATTTTACTTCCAATTTTATTAATGGATTATTTTACAGACTAATGCAATTATAAATTAGCTATTCAACAGCACACAATGGAATTCATGAATAAATCTGGTTAAATGCTTTCCTTGATTACACTGCGTGTATGACATCTTCAAAACAGGGATTCTATTCTTAATTCACACCATCAATTAATGTTTGCACACATTGTATTAATCAGTTCCCATTGCCAGGAGATGTCCCAGTTGTTTATTGGTAGGGATATATTAGCATTTGCCGGCATCTCTAATTACTAATCTGAAATTCCTGGGGAAAGGAAGAGAAAAGTTTTTTTTTTTAATTTGTGTTGTTACATATCAAAATACTCTCTTACGTTCATGATATACTGAGAAAAATGCAAGTTCAAAACAATATGAATTGCATAATGCCCTAGTCATTTATTATCTAAAAGAGTCTAAAAGTATCCTAAAATTTTGACCATGGTTATTTTCAGACAATAGATTCCCTGGTGACTTATTTTATCCTTGCTTTCCCATCCTGTATTTGTGGATGTTTTTCTCCGTTTGGACAATAATATGGAGAGCCTTACATACATACGCTAAAATACACTAGCAACATGCAAAGCATTATATGGCTTCTAGGAGTCCTAATATTCAATAAACCCTTGTGTAAGTGGACTATAAAAATCTATTACATCCCAGAATGGAAGGCTGACTGTGATAAATGAATTCAATTGTATCACAAATCTAAGCTATAACTGCACCTAAGAAGGAAGGGAAAAGGAGCTGAGCAACCGTAAAAGGAGCTTCTGAAGACGGTACTTTGGGTACTGTGAGACTAAAGGCACAAGAATTCTGCATAAACACCTTACTCCAGTTGCTAAATTTGTTTCTTGCAGGGCTGTGGATTAGCAGTTATACCAGGATTGGTCAAGGAAATAAGTACCGTCAGAGAAAGAAGTAGAAGGCTAGAATGCGCTTTACCATGTGGGGCTAGAGTAGAATATATCAGTATAAATTTATGTTTATTTTAATATATGTATGTTAATATATATTTAATATATACATATGTATTTTATTTACTTTAACGTCTATTTTAATATATACATGCGAAGGTTAGATGCAGAAATAAATATAGGTATGTGTGCATACATGGGTTAGCAGGCACACATAAATGTTCTTGCTCTGCCAACTGACAGGGCCCGGAATTAACGACACCCAACAATGATGAAAAATACCAGTGTCAAGATTTTGGTTTCTAAAGGCCATTGTCCAATGAAAAGAGCCAAGGCTGCTCGGAGAAACGGCTGAGACAGGGAAAATGAGCATCTTGTAGTTTCATAAACGAACAAATTCTTTCCCCCCACCACTCACACAGAAAGGAATTGAGCATGTCAAAAGGACACAGGTGCCAACCTGAAATTGCTCCCAGTGGCCAAAGCTGGACCAATTTTAGCAAGAAAATAAATAATGATGATATTAGATTATAATACGAGTAATAAACGAAATATCCCTGAATACAGATTGGTATCAATAAATGATTGAATAAATAAGTAAATAAGGGAAAAGGGACAGATCTTCTATGCAGAAGAATTCCAATTAATAATTGTAGAGACTCCCCACTGCAGAAAGTGAAACTTAATTCCTCTCTCCTTGAGCGTGGGCTGTACTTAACGGTGACTCACTTCCAGATGCCTGGGTGGCTCAGTTGGTTAAGCATCTGTCTCTTGGTTTTGGCTCAGGTCATGGTCTCACGTTTCATGAGTTCGAGGCCAGGGCCCCGCTATGACAGTGTGGAGCCTGCTTGGGATTCTATCTCTCCTTCTCTCTCTGCTCCTCCTCTGCTCGCTCTCTCGGTCTCTCTCTAAATGAATAAATAAACTTAAAAAAAATTTTTAAACAAACAAATAGAAGACAACAACAACAAAAAAAACCCCAGTGATTTTGCTTACGATAAATAGAGTATGGAAAGGGGAAGATAGTGCCATTGCAGTGACAAAGCCTGGCACCCACCCCCTTAACCAGGTGATCAAGGTTAAGATCACTGGTGACCTGTCATACTGATACCATACTCTCTCTAATATAATAAGATGAGGAGAGCACTTCGTCTCTCTGGGTTTCTTCCTCCAGACTCAGTTCCCCAGTCTTGTCCTGCGAAAACTTGTTAGACCAACCCAAATTGAGAGGCATTCTACAAGACACTTGTCCAGTCCTCTTTAAAACTCTCAAGATTATAGACATCAAGGAAAGATCGAGAAACTCTCATGGATTGGAGGGAACTGGGGAGGCAGAAGAGCTAAATGCAACATGGTATTCGGGATTAGATCTTGGAATAGAAAAAGATGTCTAGTATAAAACTGGTAAAATTGGAATACAGTCTGTAGCTCAGTTAATAGCACTAATTTCTTGTTTTTTTAAATGTGTTAAGGTTGGAAGAAGCCGGGTGAAGGATACCTGGGACTTTCTGTATTTTTGCAAATTTTCTATAAACCTAAAATGACTGAAATTTAAAAAAGATTTCAAATCTTTCCTAGTATTTTATACATGTTCTAATTATTTCGCTATTGAAAGAAATTGTTTATTAATAATTGCTCTCTTGTGTTTCACTATTTAGCAGCAGCAGATGAAGAACTAAGGCTGCCTGGATTTGAATCCTCCTCATCATATGTGACCTCAGACAGGTCATTTAACTTTTCAGTGCCTCAGTTTCTTCATCTGTAAAATGAGAGTAATGAAGTATCATAGGGATAACAGATGATTAAATGAGATAATACTCAAACAATAGAGCTCTTCTAAAATGTCCCAAAAATAACCTGAAAAAAATCAATCCCCCCCCCACAATTCTTTTCTTATGAGTCAGAAAATGGGCGAAAAATCAGAGACGGATTTAAAAAAAGGTGAAATTAACCTATATTTGTTAAGTCCCAGTGGGTACCAGAACGAGAACCAATTTAAGTAAAGCAAACATTCATTTCACTCTTTTTCTGCCTTTTTAAGGTATTTTTTCTCTTGAATGTGAATGAAAAGTTTCCTAAGTGACTCTGTTTCTTCCGTTTTTTTTTTTGTTGTTGTTCTATACTGTTTCTGGATCCAAGGGCCCAAACATCAGAATGTCACCTGTGAGATCCCTTTCCCCAGCCAGATGTAAAAAATATTTAGCGCTTATCATGAATAAACAATTACATTTTTCTAATATTCCTAGTATTGCAAAACTCAGGAATGTTCGTGCAAAGCTAACTGCATAACCCTTGGACGCTTTGCCTTTGGGCCCCATTAATCACAATTATTACTAAGCAGGATTAAATTACTAAGTGGAGTTGAGATTTCATTTTTTAAAGGTTTTATTTATTTAAGTAATCTCTACACCCAATGTGGGCTTGAACTCACGAGCCCAAGATCAAGAGTCACATGCTCTTCTGCCTGAGCCAGCCAGGTGCCTCAAGATTTCATTAAAAAAAAAAAAACAAAAAACAAAAATAAACGCAGTTGCTAGTATCTGATTGAAAGAAACACTTCTGAAAAAATTCTGCCTTTTGTATCTCACTGGCAACAAAAGGAGAGAGGTTTTCAAGAATTCTCTTTATTTAGGACAGTGGTTCTCCAATTTTAGCCTGCAGGAGAATCACATGTGGTGCGTATGAAATCACAGATTGCCAGGTCCGCCCCTGGAGTGTAAAATTCAGTAGGTCTGGGGTTCGAACCTGAGAACTACATTTTGTTTTAAGTTTATTTATTCATTTTGAAAGAGAGAGAAAGCACAAGTGGGGGAAGGCTAGAGAGAGGGAGAGAAAGAGAGAATCCCAAGCAAGCTCTGTGCTGTCCATACAGATTACGATGCAGGGCTCGAACTCATGAACCATGAGATCATGACTTGAGCTGAAGTCGGATGCCTAAGCGCTGAGCCTCCCAGGTGTCCTGGGATGTCCTGACAACTGCATTTCTAGTAAGCTCCCGTGTGATGCCAATGCTGCTAGCCTGACCATACTTTGGGAACCACTATCTTTGGTTTGAAAGGACTAACGTGTTTTAAGACTTATGTTACCGAATTGCCAATGGGAATATGGCTAAAACCATGGGATGAGAAAGGGACGAATGCAGCGTCCTGGTGAGCCCACAAGCATGGACTCACCTGTCATTGTTTTCTCTAGTGCTTTCAACAGTGACACTGCTTTTTTTTTTTTTTTTATGTTTTTATATTTTTGAGAGAGAGACTGAGAGTGCGTGAGCGGAGGAGGCACAGAGGGAGAGGAGGAGACAGAATCCGAAGCAGGCTCCAGGCTCTGAGCTGTCAGCACAGAGCCCAACATGGGGCTCAAACTCATGAGCCATGAGATCATGACGTGAGCCGAAGTCGGATGCTTAACCGACTGAGCCACGTAGGCGCCCCTACGGCTTTTTATTGTTTCTCGAGGCTTCTTGTACAAAAGATGTTTGGCTGCTTATCTGCTGGGCTAGAACAGGCTTCCTCAAATGTTTTCTTTGTGAACAGGAATGCCAAGGGGTGTGTCTCTAGTTCAGCGGTTCTCAAATTTTATGGTGCATGAGAAGCATTTGGTGAGCTTATTTAAAAAGCATGTTTCTGGGCCCCACCCAAGAAACTTTGATTTATTAGATGATAATAATAATAGCAAGCATTTATTATACATTTACCTGTGCCAGGCACTATTATAAGCACTTTACTTGTATGAACTGATTTAATCTTGCAACAACTGTGTGAGGTAGCTGCTATTGTTATCCCCGTTTTACAGATGAGGAAACTGAGGTTCAGAGTGGTTGATATCTAGTCAACTAGTTATTATCTACTTAGTAGTGGAGCCTGGATGTGCACCCAGCAGTTGGCTCCAACATCTCTTACCCACAATTTCACTCCCATATCTTGTCTGGTGAGGCTCCTTAATCTGAGTTCCGCAAAGGGAGCCCTAGATGTAGGCAACTTATTGGACTGATGGTTCCAGAGGCAGAAACAAGTAAGCAAGAAAGCGAGGGAGGGAAATGGTGCATTAATGAGCTAGTTGTTGCCATGCGTAGCCAGGGCTCGGTCTTACTGGAGACCCTCAGAAGGATCGTGAGGAACATGCGTTAGAATTCCCTCCCGAAGGGTGAGAAGCTGGGGTATTTACTCTGACACCTTTCCCTTCCTGGTTGAGGGGTGTCTTACTGAGAATGAGTTCTCTGTCTCTTACATTCTTCTCTGAAGCCAGAGAAAGCCCGCAGGCAGAAGAGTGGAGAGATCAGTGCAGGGAACCATCCATCAAAGCTGCAGACCAGCTCTGCGGTGGGGCATAGGGATGGAGGCAGAGCTTTGATAGGAATCTGTATTTTAATATACTGTTTAGTTGGCTCAGGGAGCACACGCTGAGAAGCATTTTTAAAATTTGAGAATGACCTTGGGCTGCCCCAATATGGTAGCTCAGGCCATGACAACAGGGTTCCAAATGATATGAGACTGAAAATTTTCCCATTTCTCTTTTCATCCCCAGCCCACAAAATTGTACCCGAAGAAGTGAGCCAAACCAGACCAGTAATTCATTCAGATCCCACAATGCAGTCGAAGCCTGCCTCCTGTCCGAGACTGACACAGGGCGCAGCCAACCAGAAATAGCCCTATGTAACCAATCATGAGAAAGTTAAAGTTCTCTGGATGGATGAGGAAGGGGCAGAAGTTCCTGTGCTTGCTTTCACTGTCTAGGTTTCACATTTCAATTATGTTTAAAAATGTGTCACTCCCTCTCTCACCAATAAAATCGAACTAACTCAGAACCCAAATCATTGGGAGGATAGAGGGTGAGGCTTAAGAGGCATCTGAAAATCCACAGCACTAAGCAGGCAGTGAGAAAGAACTAGAACCAGAGATACCAGAGCTGAATGGAGGACCTAAGAAAGCTTCCATTTCAGGGCCTGCAAACTCAGAGGCCCTCATGGGCCAGGTGGGTATCATGGCTGGGTATAAATCCATGCAAAGCAATTATGAAAACACAGTGCAGAGTAGGGAAGCCTGTGTGTGCAGAGAATGCACACTCTTTCCAATTTTCAGTAATGCTGGGTTGGCCAAAAGTCAACATACAAAAAACACTTTGGGGCTCATGTTTGCACACTACTAATATGTGCCTATTTAATTTCACTTATGCCCCTTTAGTTGAAAGGAGACAGTTTTCTGGGGTCACTCAGGGACTTACATTCAACTGATACATGCTGCTAAGGCCATACTTGTTCTGAATGATCAGGGCCTGGCTATAAGTATTCTTAAACATTTGACTATCATCTCTGAGTTCACGCAACTAGCAGAGTAAAGGACTGAACATACACCCATGCTCTCCTCTGTTGTCTGCCCTTAAAAACTTATATTTTGCATTCAGAATGTGGAAAAAATAAACACATAGAAAAATTTTTAAATGAATAAGAAGTGCATAGATAAATGTATTTATCTGTAAAATAAGAGACGTAAAGGACCTTGGCTTCTATTAAGAATTCATTAGAAGAGGTACCTGGCTGGCCCAGTCAGTAGAACATGATTTCAGAGTCGTGAATTTGAGCTCCACATTGGCCTTAGAGAGTAGTTTAAAAAATAATTTATTGGAGCAGCACCTGGGTGGCCCATTGGTTAAGCATCGACTCTTGATTTCAGCTCAGGTCATGATCTCATGGTTCGTGGATTCAAGCCCCGCATCAGGCTCTGTGCTGAGAGCACAGAGTCTTCTTGGGATTCTCTCTCTCTTCCTTTCTCTCTGCCCTCCCCCCCTTGTGCGCGCTCTCTCTCTCTTTCTCTCTCTCTCTCTCTCTCAAAAATAAATAAACTTAAAAAAATTTTTGGGAAGACCAAATCCATCAGCAGGATACCATTAATGATCTAAACATTTGTTGATCTTCCTTTTGTTGACAATCACCTTCTCAGTAGAACACCTGTACTTGTGTTCTCCTCAGGGATACATCAAAACATGTTGAAAAAAAAAACCTTTCTACCTTAGTTTTTTTAAATGTATGTTTATAAGTACAAACTCTTGCTGTGTTTACTCACTAGGAACTTCAGTAAAAATCCCCCTATTTTGGCAACAGTCACCAGTTAAACAAACCAATAGGTTGTACCACTAGGATGTGAGCTTTGGGAGGTAGGGATATTTTTTGTTTTGTTTAGCGGCCTGGAGGATTTACATTCTGAAATATTTTCGAACCAACTTTTGTTATGCAGAAGACCTGCGTCTACCAGATGCCAAGTAAGGAGGGAAGTGTAAGAGGGGATGATAAAGTAGGAGGTTTCAGTAAATAGCAGAGGTTGATGGCAGAGTTTGAAGGGATCAGGGTTAGTGGCTGAGATGAAGGAGAATTAAGAGAGATGGGCATTCTGAACAAATATGCAGTGATTCAGAGTGGAGCGGTGAGAGAATAAGGGATCAAAAGTAGGATTTTCTCAGGCAGGCAGCCCAAGGCAGAGGGGAAGGAAAAATAAGACGAGGGGTTGAGGGAGAAGAGTATTTGGCAGAAAAAACACTTTGCCAGGAGTTCCTGGCGTCTCTCTAAGCTTTGCTAGTCCAGAGTGCTCTATATACAGGGAATGCAAAGTGTTGGCTAGGTAATGTACACTTAAGCTTAAAAATACCCTTTGGGTGCCTGGCTGGCTCAGTCGGTACAGCAATTGACTCTTGATCTTGAGGTCATGAGTTTGAGTCCCACACTGGGGGTTAGAATTTACTTTAAAAAATATCTTATTAAAAAAATACCCTATAAGGGAGAGATTGCCTTACACCCTAGACATATGGGTTGGAACAGCCAGAGAGAAAGACAACTGGCCAGGGAGCTTGCTTTATGGACCAAGAAGCTGCTGCCCTAAGCATGAAGAAAGCCCACCTGAAAGAAGTATCATGTGAGTGATACTAAACTCCCTACAAAGATGATCTGGGGAATGGGGAATATTTGTTCCCAGAAACAGGATCCTGAATACTGTTTACGTTGTTACTCTTTAGTCCAATAAATATGCCCCTAGAAGTTAGATTAGGCATTACTTTTTTAAAAAACTATACCATAAAGATAATCTGTAAAGCTTTGTATCAGTGTAATTAGGCAAAGGAAAGCAGGACCTATGGAAGGCTCAAATAACTTTTGATCCCATGAGAGCTACTGGGAGATTTGCAGAGCAAAGCCGGAGAAAGTTAATGCCTAACCAGGACTTAATTTATGATCTGAGAGTACAAACCTCTTTCAAGACCATACAGCTGACTAATGAATTTATTAGGGAGATTAATGCTTATTATCTACCATTTCAAGCTGTGCTGGTATGTGCTAACTTGATTCTTATACCTTGGAACATGCTGAAACGTCCCCAGGTGCATCTGACCGGCGGGTGTGTTTCCCAAAACCAGTGCTCCCACAGTTTAAGGTGGGGGGTTGAGAGGAGTCAGTCCCCACTCCTGTGTTGCCTTCTGTGCCTTGAAGCCCATTTCCATGGGGTTAGCACCCCCCCACACACACACACACACAACAGCCTTGCTCAGGGCTGGTCTTGAGTAGGTGCAAGCAATGTACCTGCTGGCAGTAATTGTCGCCACCCTCTGGCAGCCAGGTGGCCTTATGGAAGGTAAACAGATTTTTTACCATCGCCATTCATCTTCGGCCTCCTCCCCACTCCCACGTCTATACACATGAGCAAGTGAACCATGCTGTATATCCAGATGGAAATAACTTCATTAAAGCAGAAATTAGCAAGGCAGGTCTAATCACCTGCTTCATCTGCAAGCAAAGTCACATCTACAAGGGTTCAGTAGGGTCCCCCTTGTCCAGGTATCTCTTTCCTTTGACTCTAAGTCCCATGAAAACAGCCAGGGGGTTAATAAAGATGGAATCTAGGCAATGGGATAAGAACTGTATGCATTTGGTCTTTACATTTTGCCTGGACCAGGTAACTCTTATGGCCCAATTGATCAGCTCAAGTGGATTCAGCCCTACTTATATTATCAAGAAGCACAGCATATCTCTCAAGGATCAATTCACCACTCCTTGAATTGTCTAAGAACCTCGGGGACTTACTCAAACCAAAGTGGGGGAGAGAGCTGAAATGTACCACAGGGTCTCATACTACTGTTGCCTTGACTGCCATATGAGGATACAATGAGAATTCAGCACAGGTTAAGGGCTTAGGCCCATGAGCCTGCCCCCTGCTTCACATGTCAATCACCAAGTGGCTGTTGAGTCTGATCCCACACAAGCTAAGGGACATTTATCCCCTATGACAGTGAGACCCTTACTGGTCCAATGATGCCTGAGCCAATAGTGCCCCAACTCAGGATTGATTCAAAATTACTGCTCTTTTAATTAATCTTCATGTGCTTCACATAATTCCTAAGGTGTGCCCCCACTCCTGGGTATTTGACCCAGATGTATGCCGTGCTACTAACCCTCCCCCAGACCCTCTCCCACTTCTTTCTGCAGTGGACATGCATTACCATCCCCGACATTCTAGTCCCTCATGGGGAGCTCCTTTTTGAGGCTTTTTGCTGATGGTAGCTGTCAGTGGACCTCTCTCAACTGAAGAGAGATTCTCAAGGTGTTGAATCTCAAAGAGTAAGAACTGGGGCTTCTCAATCCATCTTGTCACCTACAAACTTTTCCTACCTCTCCCTTAGAGCACAGCTCTGTAAGGGGCCAGGGTCCCATAGCAATGAACACTTCTCACCTTCCTTTGCTCCTAAGAATTCCTGAAAAGGGACTCTTCCCTGAACACTAAAAAGCTGGCTATTTTCCACTGCCCTGTCCCCACCCCCTCTCAAAATAACAAAAAAGAGGAATGTCATTTCTGCTCTGCCAGGTACCCCATCAAGAACAATCTGTAGTGATTTCTGGTTCCTTCTGCTAAAGAATTATTGTTGAGTGTTAAGGAGTAGACAAGAGGTCTTAGCTGAGGGAATCATCTCTCTTCTGCTATGGTCTGGAGTTTTTTAGTCTACAATATCCTAAGGCTCAAATCTGTTCATGCACTTAAACTTTGAATTTTATGAGCTTTGCCTTGCTTTCTTCACAAATAGGAACCCATACATATGCTCTGGAAATTTAGGCTGCTATGCTGCTCATTATCCCAGGTAGACTTGTCTTCTGTCTGTTTGCAAAGTGCTGCAGGTCTGCTTTCTAACCTGGGCAGGGGTCAGTGTTAGGGACTAAAGGTTTGTGTCCCCACAAACTTTATATTGTTGAAATCTGCCCTCCACCCACCCCTTCCCAAATGATGGCATTAGGAGGTGGGGCCTTTGGGAGGTAATTAGGATTAGATGAAGTCATGAGGGTGAAGCCCTCATGATGAGATTAGTGTCCCTGTAGGAGTCGAGAGGAGCTTGCTTCCTTTCTCTGCTCTCTGCCATGTGAGGATACTATGAGAAGTCAGCCGTCTGGAACCCAGAAGAGGGCTCTGACCAGTACCTGACTGTGTTGGCACCCTGTATCGAACTTCTAGCACCAGAACTGAAAGAAATAAATTGTTGTTTTTAAACCGCTCATCTATGGTCCTTTGTTACAAGCAACCCAAACTAAGGCAGCAATCTCACTTAGTGTGCTGTATTAACGGGTCTATGAGAAGGTGGGAGAGATCTTTATTCGGCTGCCTTTGACACGAAGAGTATTTCCTGATTGAAGTCTGAGCTGAGAATAGGTTTTTCATTCAGAAAGGCAGGAATGAAAATACTATGACACTTCCTGTAGAACACCACTCAACAGCAGCTCCGCCTCCTCCAGTTCAAGGTGCGTATCTGTTGAAACATCTCGTGCACTATGTCATGTGGGTCTTGCAAACCTATTTTGGTTTTATCATTGGCAACTTATGCACTCCTTTCCAAATCTGGGAGAGGAAGGAGTCATCCATTCAATTGACCCCAGGGTCCAGACTGTCACCAGGGTCTTAAATCATCTTTCAACACACACATACAGTGTGCATATTGAATATGCAGGAATATTCCTGAAGTTCAAAAAGAAATTTGTGCACTCACATTTTCCTTGGCTCTTGATCTATCTCTTGCTATTTTACTCTTATATGTATGTATATAGAAATATAAATAGAAATAAATAGAAATATATATATATATTAGAAAGAAGGACAGAGGGAGAGAGAGAGAATCTTAAGCAGGCTCCATGCTCAGTGCTGAGCCTGACATAGGGCTTGATCCTACGACCTAGGGATCATGACCTGAGCCAAAGTCAAAAGTCAGAGGCTAAACTGACTGAGCCATTCAGGTGCCTCACTATGTCACTCTTAATAAAGACATGAACCCAGACAAATAATTCTCTACTTCAAGAAAAATGACACAAGTACAAAGATCAATAAATGAAAACCAGCACTGAATAGGAAAATTCACTTCTTGTGTATTTCCTTTACTCTCACCCTATTGTCACACTCACACTTCTGACACCAGAGGTGTGGATTTCTTTTCCCCCTGAAGATACCATGTAATTCTCTATGAGACCAGCTGGATATCCTACAAGTCAACTCAATTCTGACACTAACTGGAGTTAAGGCAGACCGCACAGGTTAAGGGCTTAGGCCCATGAGTCTGCCCCCTACTTCAGATGTTAATCACCAAGTGGTAGGTCCTCAGGTTACCCACAACTTCTGTTCAAATTGGCTGCAAATCAGAGGTTCCCATGACCCTCCCCTTGGATTTGATTATTTTTAAGAACAGCTCACAAAATGCAGGGAAACACGTTTACCATTCATTCTACAATATAGGATATGATTAAAGGATACAGATGAAAAGCTACATGAAGAGAGGGATACATAGGGTGAGGTCTGGAAGAGTCCTAATCACCCAAGCTTCTGTCCTTATGCAACTGGGGATCCTACCAGCATGTAGACGTGTTCAACAAGCAGGAAGCTCTCCAAATCTCATACTTTGGCATTTTTTATGGAGGTTTCATCATGTAGACTCAATGGATCATCAACCAATTTTCCAGCCCTCCCCCTCCCACTCTCCAGAGTGGGGGCAGGGCTGAACATTCCAAGCTTCTAATCATGGCTTGGTCTTTCTGGTGACCAGCCCCTATTCTGGATCCCGCCAAGAGTCACCTCATGGGAAAATAAGATGTTCTTATCACCCAGGAAATTACAAGGGATTTAGAAGCTCTGTGTCAGGAACTGGGGTCAAGGGCCAAATATTAGAGTAAAAGATGCTTGTAGTGCTTTTATAACTTAGGAAGTTACAAGGGTTTTAGGAGCTCTGTGCCAGGAACTAGAGGCAGAGACCAATGTATCTATAACCTTATATCTGTATCTATATCTCTCTATCTACTTTCTCATATTTCATAGGCTCTTAACCTCAAATCCAGGGAAATGATTGGGAACAGTGGAGACTAGCATCCAGGGGTCCTCACTAGCCAGTTCCAGCTGATCATTGTCATATAAGGAATGTATCATTTCCCTATTTTTAAATTTTGGCTGAAACTTTATAAAAACACTGGGTAGTCCAAACTAAACATGTCTGCAGACCAGATCTAGCTGGAAGACTTCAAGTTTGGAACCTGAGATGGGAAACAATCATGTCTGGGAAGCATAGTTAGTTACCCAGTTACGGCAAAGTAAGCTGTAGGCCACTGAATTCGCTTTGCAATTATTGCCCGAGAGGCCAACCAGAACCTCTCAGCATCTTCGGCACTGAAATTCATCCGAGTTACTTCTTTTCTTTGAGGAATATATCACCCGTATTATGAAAAGCAATGTGTGCAGCTTTTATTATCTCCTAGCTGTAGCAGACAGAAAAGAACTGTATTCTTTCCTTTTGTCCAGGGAGAAAACGATTCAGACAACAGTTTGCCTTGGTCTGAATTAGAATTTCTAATTTGGAAGTAGCTAGGTGATGATGGTGAATTGTGTTCCCTGGTGCTTTCCCCCTCTGCATATGGTGGAGAGGGTGCAGCAGTGCCTACATGGTGAAAGAAAATGATGGGATGAAAATGGCAGAGGTATTCAATTATAGGATATTTGCAAATATCTGAGAGGCTGGTATCATGTGGTGAAAACATCTGGATGAATCACTGAAACTCAGCTTCTGGATATATGGCTGACATGTGAATACCAGGAGAGTGCTCTTTCCACTTACAGATGCGATGCCTTTCCCTTCGTGTCTTCATTCTTTCACCCAACGAAGGAACACAGAGTCACTCAATTTAGTACTTCTGTACTCTTAATAAGATACCCATGAAGGCTAGTCTACCCCTACCAATCATAGCCCCAGGGTGCCAGACCATTCTTACTCGTCCTCTAAATTAAGTAACATCCTAAGGGCTCATATTTGGAGGACATGTATAACACTCATGGTGTCTAATTGTAATTGAATAGGTTGCAGACTGAGAAATCTGGTTGGCATCTTGCTTGCGATGGCCCCAACAGTGAGCAATGTCCAAAATTACATTTAAAAAATGCATAGAAAGAAAATCCACAGGGCACCTGGGTGGCTCAATTGGTTAAGCTTCTGACTGTTGATCTCATCTTAGGTCTTGATCTCAGGATCATGACTTCAAACACCACATTAGGCTCTGCACTGAGTGCAAACCCTACTGAAAGAAAGAAAGAAAGAGAGAGAGAGAGAAGGAAAGAGGGAGGGAAAGAGAGAGAGAGAGAGAGAGAGAGAGAGAAAGAAAGAAAGAAAGAAAGAAAGAAAATCCAGATTAAATAATGAAGAAGAAAGTGGACATGAATAAGCACAACAGAGTTTGACTTATCAAGCAGGAGAAGACAATTTAATTATTCTTGAATGCATAAAAATAATGCTAATGGGTACATCAAACTAGGTAAACAATACGTGTGATCTGACAGTGCTTTAATTAATGGATACAGCTTTTAATTAGACCATCAATTATCTGTAGGCAAATGAGTGTTGGAAAATTACTTGTTTTCTTTAATCCAAATTTGTATTCTTGGAGTCATATTTGAGTCATCTCTATCTCTAAATATATCAAGATACCAAAGTTCTGCTCCTTGTTACCTTCTTATGCTTTTCAAATCTACCCTTGCCTCATTCTCTCAGCTCACATCCTAGTCCAGTGCTTCCCAAATTACAATTATAGGGACAAATCTTGCGGAGATTTTGTTAAAATATATATTCTACTTGTTCCAGACTTCCACCCTTTAGTAGCATGTCCTAGCCTACACTTTTCTCTGTACCCGACCCTCAATTCTAACCACCCTACCCTCTAACCTCTAATTTTATTGGTCCTGCAGGTAAATCTCTCTCTCCCAGCCCCTTCTATATGCCATTGGCAGATAAATGTTTCTTCAGTACAGCCCCAGGGGTTTCAGGAAAGGATTGATCAACTTCCCTTAAAGGGAAAGAGATGCAGGTCATTCCAAGAGTTTCCGGGGGCGAAGTATTGACTAGTTGAGTTTTTTGGAACAGCTCTGCTGACCAAGTAAACAAGCAGTCTCCTCCTAATCTCCCCCATTCTCTGGACAGTCTTTGTGATCTCCGCTGCAATAGCATCAGTCCCAAAGGGTTCTCTGTTTCCACTTTTAAACCCTTACCTGAGAATGGCCCAAAGCCCCCCCTCCTTTTTTGGGGGGGCAGGTTATACTTAGCACAGAAAAGGAATTAGTGATAGAAATTCTGAAGGACATCATGGGGATCAGATTCAAGTATCTGATCTTAAGGCAATACACTCAAGTCCCAAAGCCCAGTATAATTTACTTAGAAGATGATCTGACTTTCCTTTCCAAACCTAACTTCCATTCTGATGGGTACCATCTTATTTCTAGCGTCTTAGGAGCTGTTTCCCCAATGACTAGGCCCAGATGGAAGCCTTTCAGACACCCTATATTTTCCCACTAAGTTCTGTTTCCCAGTTGGCTGGGGTGGGGTGGGAGTGGGGAGCTGTTTCATGGCCATGGCCAAATGGTAGACACAACAAATGATCTCATCCTTCCTGAGCTGGCTTTGCCCACATGGAAGTGTTTTGTGATCCAGGTGAGACCTACCTCTCCATATACAGAGAATGGTTGGTCCACATATAAAAAATGGCCATAACAAGTCTTTAACCATAAAAGCTCTGTAACATGTATAGAACACACATTAGCAAACATTAATTAGGGCCAATTTATCTACCAGACATAGCAGGCACAATGCCTAAGGCCCATGATACTTTTAGGGGACTGTAAAAATGCTTTAATTTCTTTTCAAATATGAAGAAAAATGAACCATAATAATATGAGTGTAATAATAAATTCAGCCTGGATTACGTTAATCTTTAATAAGAATGTCGTCGTAAAATAGATTTTTTTGTGTTTTTTATGAAGGGAAGGAACCCATAAAGATGCAAGTGCTGAAGGCCCATGAAAGTCACATTGGAATCCTTTCTGTAATAAGAGGGTCATTCTGTCTGAATCTATCCAAAGCCCTCTGGCTGACTGTAAAGGTGTTCCACAGTCTGGCCTCACTCCACATGTATACCTTTTATCAGTTTTCCTCTGCTTGGGCCCTCTGTGCTAGCCAATCTTTTCCTCTTCCAACTATTATTTCGGTGAGAGCCCCAGGTCAAATTTTCTTTTATTAGTGTGTCTTTCTTCATCTCTCCTTCCACATCTGGAAAGCTTTCCACTCCACTAATACAGAACCTACCCCTTTTCATCCCACCTTTTTTTTTTCTTTTTTTCATGAGCCCCTTCCCGGACTGCAACCACCTGCATTTATCAATATTCCAACCGACGACACAGTTAATTTGCCGTACATGCCAGAACACAGGTAACCCCAAATGGGAAACACTCACTCATTTTCCCAATGAGAAACTGCCCCTACCAAAAAGAGATTTGGCCAAGTTAAATTCATAAACTTTTGGTGATGTAGATGAAATAGTCAAATGTCTGCTTGCTGTGTTAATTTATTCATTGAAACACACAGAAGTTTTTAAAATAGCTTTTTGCATAAAGTCATATCTTGATTTGGAAATACTCCCATTTGGTCTTATCTCACATTTCATGAGACAGTTTTATTTAAAAATTCATTGCAACTGAAATTCTTAGTCATCACTAGGGCTACATTTTGAGTCATTAATTGCAGTGTCTAGATGATATCATCTTTACTTTGAGCTAAGTCTTTACTTCCAAATAAGTCCTTTTTGAAATCCTTTATGGGGCCGCTGCTAGAAAACATTCCAAGCTACAGGTAGCTATTCACATAATAGTACATCGCTTACTATTGCGATTTCCTCAATGTGATCACCGAATCGCTTTAAAAAAAATGATCTTGTTTTAAACTTGCTTCTCTATAATAAACAGCCAACATTTACAACTGAGAGGAATAATTACTACATCTTTATTGAATTTCGGCATTGCTTTTAAAACAGCTTCACCACTCGATAATCTGTAACTTTCAAGCTAGTATTGATTTAAGTGGTTCCAGGTTAATAAATAGTTCCTCATAAATACTTACCGTTCAAAATAAAATCGTTGAGACAGAGACCCATGACAGAGACTTTTAAGGGCTGGAATTTAAAACTGCTCACCCCTTTGTTGAAACATAGTTTAGGGAATAAAATTTTGCTGTTTTGAGCCTGTATATAGGTCCCAATGTCTGTTTGGCATGACTTGCTAATAGCTTCACATGTGTCCATTTTTTCTCTTCCACCCCCAAACTGATTGTTCTTATTTTCCCCTTTTTATGATGGAAATTCTTAACACATACAAAACATCGAGACGGTAGCTTAATAAATCAAATGTACCTATACCCCATCTTCGACAATAATCCATGTATTTCCAAACTAATTCCATCTATAACCCACGCAGTCCCCAGGCATTATGTCACTTCGTTACTAACTTAATGCTCCCCCAACAATAACCCTTAATATAATCAAATATCCAGTGTTCACATTTTGTTTTATAGACTGTATTTACATTTTATTTATTTCGTTCTGGATCAACATAATGTCCATATACTGTGATTGCTTGATTTGTTTCATCTCTTAACCTATAGATTCCTCTAACATCTTCCTTTTATTTTTTCTCCTTGCAGTTTTTTGTAGAAATAACTTGAGTGATTTGGCTTGAACTTTCCCACAGTCTGAATTTTGTTCCTGCATCCCTGTGATGTCATTTAACACATTTCTCTATGCCTTGTATCATAAATGCATAGTCGGCTCAGGAGGCTTAATCGGGTTTAGCTTCAATTATTGCTATTTTGGCAAAACTGTGCCCTAGGTAGTGCTGTGTATTTCTCCTGGGAGGTATGTCATGTCTGGCTTTCTTTCTTTTTGTGATGTTATCAACCATTAATGACCATTGCCTACATCTAGTAATTCAAATGGTAGTATTCTTTTTTTTTTAATTTTTTAAATGTTTATTTAATTTGGAGAGACAGAGAAAGAGAGAGAGAGAGAGACAGAGAGAGAGAGAGAGAGAGAGAGCACAAACAGGCAAGGGGCAGAGAGGGAGACACAGAATCTGAAACAGGCTCCAGGCTCTGAGCTATCAGTACAGAGCCGGATGCAGGGCTTGAACCCATGAACTGCGAGATCATGACGAAGTTGGTTGCTTAACTGACTGAGCCACTCAGGCGCCCCTCAAATGGTAGTATTCTAAGTCTATCGCTCATTTTTTATTTATTAGCTGCAATTTTTCTATAAAGAGTAACTTCCTATATCAACTATTTGGTCATTTTTTGCTTAGTAAAGGCAGGATAAACACTTGATTTTTTTTTAATTTGCCGCTAAAAAAAATAATGAACCAGGTCTCTAACATCTCCAAAAGGATTCAATTAGTTGATTCGACGTTCTTTTTTTTTTTTTTTTTTAATGTTTTTTTATTTATTTTTGAGAGAGAGAGACACAGTGTGAGCAGGGGAGGGTCAGAGAGAGGGGGAGACACAGAATCCGAAGACAGGCTCCAGGCTCTGGGCTGTCAGCACAGAGCCTGACGCGGGGCTCGAACCCAGGAACCGTGACATGGTGACCTGAGCCCAAGTCAGACGCTTAACCGACTGAGCCACCCAGGTGCCCCATCGACGTTCTTTAAGTATTGTACTGAACTTGTGGATTTAAACATATCTGAGGATTTTAACTTACTATTGATGCTTAATTTGCTCTATCTTTGAAGGTTTAGTGTGACATTTGCTTTTTTAAAACAATGCTAGTAGTCTTTCCAACTACCTTGCTTTATGGCAAGGACAAAATGCAGTAAGTTCATTCGGTATATGGAAATGTCCATGTTCCTCACCAGAATTAGTGATTTTCCAAGGTATCACAAAGTGCTAGCATATCCACTGCAAAAGGTTGATCATTGTTGCTAGGCCTTTTCAGTGGACAGAACTAAGAAAGACAAATTTCTTTGAAATCATCTTTATTCACGTGTAATTAATAAACAACAAAATTCATACATTTTAAGCATGCAGATGAAGACTTTTGACAAAGTTTATATCTATGTAAGCATCAGTCCAATCAAGATATAGAGAATTTCCATCATTCTAAAAAAAATCCCCTGGTACTGTCTTCCTTCCCTCTTCCTCTTAGGCAGTCACTGACCTGACTCATTTCACTATACATTGGTTTTGACGCCTACAGAAGTTCATATAAACCCAGTCAAACAGTATATACCCTTTTGATTACACTCTTTTGTTCAGCATATTTTTGAGATTCATCCGTGATATTTACTGTACTGATATATGCATCAATAATGCATTCATTTTTATTGCCAAGTAGTGCTCCAATGTATAATTGTATTTATAATTTGCTTATCTATTTACCTGTTGGTGTTATATTTGATTTGTTTCCAGTTTGGGCCTATTAGGAATAAACCTATGCATATAAATCTATTACTGAGCATATATTATTATTTCTCTTTGGTAAATATCTAGAAATACAGTTACTGGATCATTTGGTAAATGCGTAAAGTTTTAACCTCATAAAAAATTTGAAATGCTTTCCAAAGTACTGTTATCAAATCTCCTAATAAAAAAAATTTTTATGAGCCTTTCAGTCATTCCATATCCATTTGGAGTCAACATTTGGGATTATCAGAAGTTTTCATTTTAGCTATTATACTCAGGATGAGGAAAATTTCATAGTGGTTTTAAGTTTCATTTCTTTTATGAACACTTTAACATGTGCCGTTTGGTCACATATATGTTTACATCTGTGTGTGAAGTCTCTGTTTAAGGTCTTCCATGCTTTTTAAAATATTGATGAACTAACTGGTTAATTTTTGAATAATGTGCCAGGACTAGGAGTTACAGGAAATAGAAAAAAATTAATTTATGTAAATCATCAGATTGTATCATTTCCTTTCTTAAAACTGACCAATTTCTAACCTCATTAGAATAAAAACCCAGACACCAAACACCTGGAAAAAGAAAGCTTTTTTCTTTTTTTAAATTACATTTGTTTTGACTTGACTATTTTTCAGTTAGATGTTTGTCTCTTATGATTGAGTTGTGAAAGTTCCTTATATATTTCTGTATATACATCTTCTGTCAGATACAGGTATTGTGAATATTTTCTCCTAACCTATGACTTACTTTTTCTTTTTTCTTTTTTTTAATTTTTAAGTTTATTTATTTATTTTGAGAGAGACAGAGGCAGCAGGGGAGGTACAGAGAGAGAGAATCCCAAGCAGACTCCACACTGTCAGTACAGAGCCCAACACAGGGTTTTAACCCATGTACTATGAGATCATGACCTGAGCTGAAGTTGGATGCTTAACCAGCTGAGCCACCCAGGTGCCCCACCAGCAGCATTTGTTAAAAAGACTATCTTTTCTGTCTTTGAATTGCATTACTCCTTTTATAAAAAATCAGTCAACCATAGGACATCCTGTTTTGTTTCATTGATATATTTATCTTTACATATCATTACACTAATAACTGAGGGTTTACAGTGAGTATTGAAATCATTTGGTGTAACTTCTCTGTGTTAAGGTTCAATTATACAGAACCATTTAAAGATCATATGTAATTAAGGATTTAATACAGGGATTTGATTATGAGCAGTTTTTCTAGCTGTTTAAACAATCTCTGTAAGACTGCTATCCAAGTCTCAAACACTGGAGCTTGGGAGTCTGCCGGGCAGGCAGGCAGTCAGGAAAGGAAGGTAGACGTAAAGCTGGAATCCATGGGGAATAAGAGTTGGAACTCTGGGTCAGTCCTGACTACCTACAATCTTCATAGACGTGGCCCAGGATTCAGAGAAGCCAGGGGAAAACCCAGGAGAGGGTGTAGGGCTGGCTATTGCCCATGCCAACCACACAATCCAGCAGGTAAATGGGTAAATGATAGTGTGCTCTGGCTACAAAACACACCTACCCCCGTCTTCTGCATGCCTGCTGCTTGGCTTCTGCTCTCCAAATCTCACATACAGAAAATGTCCTTGAGGCCCTGGAAACATACAGTGAAGGGAATTCTGGGGCATGTAGTTCAGCCCAGCCAAGTTGACACATTGCAAAGCCACCACTCCATCCAACGTTGTTAACTTCCAATTTTTTTTTTTTTTTTACTATTTTAGATCCTTTGCATTTCCATATAAATTTTAGAATAAGCTTGTCATTACCTTAAAAAACAAAACTGCTTGTTTGGGAATCACATTGACTTTATAGGACAATTTAGGGACACTGGACTTCCTTCCAATCCAAGATATGTCCTTAGATGTATTTAAATCTCCCTTAATTTTTCTCAACAATGCTAGTAGTTTTCAATGTAAAGATTTTCCACCTCTCTCAATAAATGTATTGCAAAGTAATTTATGATCAGATGCTATTGCAAATGATGTAAATAAATAAATATTGTAAAGGTAAATAAACAATAAATTGTAATTAATATTGTAAAATCATATATTTTAAAATTCTTTTTCTAATTATTTGTTGATGGCATATACAAATTCAGTTGACCTTGTATCTTAAAACCTTGAGAAATTCACATATTAATTCTAGTATTTTTAATAGCTTGCTTAGGATTTTCTATGTATATAGTCATGGTGCAAGCCAACATTTTATCTATCTATCTATCTATCTATCTATCAAGTAATTAATTAATTTATTTATTTAAAGTAAGCTCCACGCCCAACATGGGGCTCCAACTCATGGCCCTGAGATTAGGAGTCATATGCTCTACTGGGCCAAGTGCCCCCAATTTTTTATTTCTTGCTTTATGTTTCTGGCTAGTTCTATGTTGACTAGAATCGACAAGGATAGACAGCTTTTGCCTTGTTTCCAATCTTAGAGGGAAAGCATTTACTTTTTTATCATTAAGTGTATTATTAGCTATAGGCTTTTTAAATAGTCTGGTCATTGGATTTAGGAATTTGTCTTCAATTTTTAATTTGCTGAGAGATTTTATCATAAATGAGTATTTTTTAAAAGTGATCTATGCACCAATTTATTTTTTTATTTTTTAAGTTTATTTACTTATTTTGAGAGAGAGAACATGAGTGGAGGAGGGACAGAGAGAGAAGGAAAGAGAGAATCCCAAGCAGGCTCCGCATCGTCAGGCCAGAGCCCAACATAGGGCTCAAGTCCAGGTACCATGAGATTGTGATCTAAGCTGAAATCAAGTGTTGCCGGATGCTTCACTGACTGAGCCACCCAGGGACTCCAACTTGCTAAAATCTTTTTCCCATTTTTGCACATATAGTTATTAAGGAATCAGTAATTTTCCTATAGTGTTTTTGTCAGATTTGGATTAAGAGTTATATTGGTCTAAAAACGAGATAGATACATTAACTTCTATCTTCGAACCAAATTTATATATGTTGCTATTATTTCTTCCATAAATGTTTGATAGAATTTGGTCTTGGAGCACTCTTTGTGGAAAGATTTTAAAACGTTGTGTTCAATTAACACATACAGGGCTATTCAAATTTCCTTTCTTCTTTTTCAGTTTTGGTGAGTTGAGCTTTTCAAGAAACTTGTGTGTTTCAGTGAAGTTATTAAATTTCTTAATGTAAAGTATCTGCTAATATTCCCTCATTATCCTTTTGGTGTTTGTAGGATCTATAAAGATAATTCCCTCTTCCATTCCTGATATTGGTAATTTTGTTTTCTTTCTCTTTTTCTCACTAGGGGTTTATCCATTTTAATTATTCTTTTTAAATAACCAACTTTAAGATTTTAAAATTTGGGGGTTTTGTTTGTTTTCTATCTCATTGATTTCTGTTCTTCACTTAAACCTTTGCATTGAAAGCTACTAAATATTGGTGAGGAAAAAAAAAGAAAAAAAATCCAATGCGGTAAGCTTATAGGGAGTTAACTTCATTTTTTTCTTTCTCTATGCTTAATTAATTTTTTCCTAGCTTACTAAGATGGAAATTTAAGTAATTGATTTTAAACTTTCATCCTTGATAACATCAGCATTTAAAACTTTAGCCTCTAAGAACTGCTTTAGCTGTATCCTACAAATTTTGTGATATTGTTTTTAATTATCGTTCCTTTGCAAATATTTTCTAATATTCTTTGGCATTTTTTCTTTGACTCAAGAACTATTTAGAAATCCCTAATTTACATACATTGGCAGATTTTCTAGAGATCTTGTTTTGATTTTGAATTTAATTCTGTTGTTGACAAAGAATATAATCTATAAAGTTTCAGTCTTTTGCAATCCAATACACTTGCTTTTTAGTCCAGCATATAATCTAGTCTCTTTAGGTGACCCTAGATACGATCTCTTTAACCTCAGGGAAGTGGGACTCTATCTTCCCTACCTCATTCTTCTTGGATTCTACCTTGCTGTACCATGATCAGGACATTTTCCCTCAGCAGAGCTGGGACAACCCAAGGGCTTGTTTCATGAGCCTCCATGTTTTTCAGGGCTCTCAGGATTATAAACAAGTCAGTCAGGGGCACCTGGGTGACAGTCACTTAAGCGTTTGACTTCGGCTCAGGTCATGATCTTGCAATTGATTTCGAGCCCTGTGTCGGGGTATGTGCTGACAGGTCAGCAGCCTGGAGCCTGCTTTGGATTCTGTGTCTCCCTCTCTCTCCTGCTCACACTCTGTCTCTGTCTCTCAAAAATAAATAAACATTAAAAAATTAAAAAAAAAAAAGAAAGAAGTCAGAGAAAGAAATATCATATGATTTCACTCATATGTGGAATTTAAGAAACAAAACAGATAAACATAGGGGTGGGAAGGAAAAATAAGATAAAAACAGAGAGGGAGGCAAATCATAAGAGACTCTTCAATACAGAGAACAAACTGAGGGTTACATAGGGGGGAGGTGGGTGGGGAGATGGGCTAAATGGGTGATGGGCATTAAGGAGGACGCTTATTGCAATGAGCACTGGGTGATATAAGTGAGTGATGAATCACTAAATTCTATTCCTGAAACCATTATTACACTATACATTAACAAACTTAGATTTAAATAAAAGTTTAAAAAAGGATTCTCAGGCTTACATTGATTCTTATCTAATGCCAGAAAACATTTGCTTCTCATATTTTGTCCAGTTTTATGATCATTTATAGTGGAAGGGTTAGTGTAGTTCAAGTTACTCCATCCGAGCCCAAAACAGAAATCTCTCCATTTATTTACTTTGTGTTTCTCATTTTTGAGCTTCTTTCCCTGTAGGTGTTATCTATAGGGCCTATTTCTCCTGTGTTGCTGTTTAGTTTTTATTTATGAAATAATTTTTTTCTTTTATTTGTAATTCTTTCCTATGTAAAGTCCCCAGTATTTTCAAATAGTCCTTTGCGCCGGCGGCCTCCTGGCTGCAGCTTTCCAGTTCTGACTTATGCTCCTCTTTCAGAGTTTCTATTATCTTCTTACTATATTTTAGCTCATTTTTAAACATTAGTGTTCATCTATTTTGTGGCCATGAGTTCTTGGCACAATTTCATTGTCTATAAGAACATTACTCTGCTCCTTACTCATTTTTCTCTTAGTCATTTTCGATAGGAATATACCATGATTTTTTTCTGTTTGTAACTTTTTAAGTGAAATAAATGTTCCTTTGTGTTTAGAAAAGAAGGATGGCCAGGACAGCGTTTCTAATTCCAGGGCTCTAGAACTGTCCTGCTGTTTTCACAAGGTGATAAGAAACTCTGTGTTGTGTTCGTGTGTGTGTGCATGTTTATGTCCTCAAACCTTTTTCTTTAATTTTTAAAAAATTTTTAATGTTTTATTTATTTTTGAGAGAGAGAGAGACAGCATGAGCAGGGGAGGGGCATAGAGAGAGGGAGACACAGAATCTGAAGACAGGCTCCAGGCTCTGAGCTAGCTGTCAGCACAGAGCCCGACGCGGGGCTCGAACCCACGAACTGTGAGATCATGACCTGAGCCGAAGTTAGATGCTTAACCAAGGCGCCCCTTTCTTTAATTTTTAAAAACATTTTTTTATTTTAGAGAGAGGCAGAGAAACAGAGACAGAGCATGAGCAGGGGAGGGGCAGAGAGAGATGGAGACACAGAATCTATTTGAAGACACACGATCACTTTTTACTAATGATGTTTTTCTGTATGCTTGGAAGCATCCAGCTGTGGAAGCGAGAGATTCTTCTCATCTGCTTCAGGGGAAGGTGAAACACTGCACAGCCCCTCATCTGATGGATGACACATGAATGCTGTTTGCTATGGTGAAGCCATTTCCTCCTGGCAACAAGGAGGAGGTGGGGATGGGAGACTCAGGAATACGACACACGACGTGCGGGTACAAATTGTGCAGGACACTCTGCCCTGTGAATTTCCGATTCTCCTCCTTGTGCGAACAGCAATAAAAATAATGAGGGTTAACATTTATTGGATGATTAATACCACAAATGATATACAAAATACTTAACAACCAAAGCAGCAGAAGCATCAGTGGATCGGCATGAATGCTGGCTGTAACAGCATCCATCCCGATGGGTCCAAGCCCTTCCCGTTCCAGTTGTTAAATGTGTTGACAACTGGCCGTTTGGATGTTTGAGGACTGCCAGTGTCAGCACTGCTTTACCTGAAGCCGGGCACTGTGCCTAGCACCTCAAGGACTTTTGCTTATTGAATCCTCCCAGCTCCCATGCAAGACGAACACTCTTTGTTATTCCAATTTGACAAATGGGAAAACTGAGGCCTAAGGAGAGTGAATGACCTGTCCCACATCACACAGCTAAGAGGCAGTGGCACTAAACTTGTACCCTGGTCTGCTGACCTGGGAGTCGCAGCTGTTAAGTTCTACATTCTAATAAATCTTGAGGAAGCCCTACCCTACAGCTCTTTCCAAGGAATGTACACTTGACGATCATGAAAGCTGAACTTTAACACCCTGGCCTTAGTGCCAAGCAAAGTAGCCCTTGGCCAATCCATTAATAAAAGCAATGCAAACAGCATAATGAAAATGACAGAATGAAGAATAAGCCCTGGGACCAAGCCTATGCTCCAGAAATCATTCTGGAGGTGACTCAAGGTCCTTCCTTAAAGGACCATGGAAGCCCAAAGTCCAGACTGGCCTTCCAGCCTGAGGGGGCATTTTTCAGGTAATTGTCACAGATCCTAACTCCACATTCCTCTGGCCATTAAAAGAATTCTGTCTGGTTGTGGCTTTTGAAGCTGGGTTTGTTTAGAGCAAAGCAAACAACTGGATTCCAGAGATGGGCCACACTGATCACATGTCATTGTCTTTCTTGACTACATGGCTGGCTGGCTGGTTGAAGTTTTTTCAACCTCAGCGAACAGCAACATCGCATCATCACTTTCTATGAGGCATTCTCGATAGTGACACATTACATTTCCAGAAAACTTATATTTCAGCTGTGACACACAGGCCTCATGAACTCCTCATGCCCAGCACAGTGCCCTGAGAGGTCTTTCCTTTCTTTATGTGCTTAGGTGTCCCCACCCTCATCTCTTTCTTTCCCATTCAAGAATGCGTTATGGAAATACAGAAAGCCAGGGTAATGTTACTAGAGGCATCCATTTGGACAGCTCTGAGCCTCAGTTTCCACATCTGTAAAGTGTAATTGAAAATACATGCTTTGGGTGTGGGGTGAGTTCAGGGCCTGGAGGAAGGGATGACTGGTCAGAGCAAATCTTTATCTCAACTTTTCCACGACACTCATATAGACAGACGAGACAGATTCTTGAGTTTGCAAAGAATGAGTTACTAACAATAAAATACCAACATTTGTATTATCAATGTCATTACTGCCATTATCAACAATGATGGTGATGATCCATATAATGGAGGCTAGTTATTGAATCTTTACTATATGCCAAGCACAGTGCAAAATGAGATATATCCCATACCTCCTTCATTCCTCAAAACAACTATATGAAATTAGACTTTATGTGGATAAGTTTCACTACTGCTCTGGATTAGAGGAATAGGTTAGTGGGTCCTGAGATAGAAGAACCAGGTCTAGAGGGTCCACGTAGAGACCCAGAGTCTTCTGGGCTCCACCAGCCAGCACGAGCATTCTCTGCAGCTGGCACCAAGAGGCCGCCGAGTGGGTACTTAATGCCATGGAGATGCCAGCTTCCATTCCAGTGAGAAGTACTGCCTGCGCTCAGTAGTTGCACCACCCATCCAGGCAAGACAACCCGGCCTCAGCGGCCAGCAAAGAGGCCATATTGTCCAGTTATTATCCAGCAGAGGTGATGCCTATCTGGCCTCAATATATGCGGTGCTCTGTGACACATTCCACATGAACCATAAACTGAGCAGCTCCCCAACTCCTGATGGAGGTTGGGTTCATAGACACCAGAAGGATTAGGAGAGGTGTGGCACTCCTCTGATGAGCCTGTACATCTTCCTTCAAGTGGGGCAGTGGTAAAATATACCCACAGTCACTTTTAGGGTTGTTTTGAGGAATGAATGAGTTATGAGATGTACGCTATTGAGCACAGTCCCTGGGACCTCATAATCAATATCATAAACAATAAATACCAATTGCCATTCTTAGTAAATAATCATAACATCACAATAAAGTAAATAGAATGCAAGCATTCATACTTTATTAACAGTAACATGCTGCCAACTCTTGTCACAGATGATCATGACAGGACCATGTCACCACATTTTGTTTAAGAAGCCCTGCTTCAGGGGCACATGGGTGGCTCAGTTGGTTGAGCTTCTGACTCTTGATGTAGGCTCAGGTCATGATCCTGGGGTCCTGGGATCAAGCCCTGCGTTGGGCTCTTCGTGGAGCCTGCTTAAGATTCTCTCCTTCTATCCCTCTGCCCCCTCCCTTGTTCACACTCTCCCTTTCTTTCTAAAAAATTTAAAAGAAAAGAAGAGAAGAGAAGAGAGAGAAGAGAAGAGAAGAGAAAAGAGAAGAGAAGAGAAGAGAAGAGAAACGTAACCCTGCCCCAGATAACAAAGGGCACATATGACTTCAGAATCAAAGTGGATTTTGTGGCCTGGGTGATGGCTGCACCCAGGACAGCATTACTGGGTGCTGTCTCAGAGGAGTCACTCCCTTCTCTAGCAACAGCCAGCTGGGGACACGTTGATAAACTGGCCAGGGCTATGTGGATATGAGGCCTGGGAAAAGCAGCCGAACACCTCTGCTGCAGCCATGAGACATTATATCTCATCCTTGCCCTGCCAGGATATTGACAGGGCCATGTTAGATTTAAATGTTCTTGCTTTCAAGGTCATTTCAGCCAGAATAGAGCTCTTCAAATCCATAGTACCTCATGATTTTTGTTCTGTTTTGTTTTTTGTGTGTCTAGACCTCTTAATAATACATGGCCATTTTACTTCTCTTCCCACAATTATATTAAATCATGCAGAGATTGAATTCATTGACTCATATTTTCAGTCTATGGTGAACTTGTTTGCTTACCCTAGGTGTGGAGTCGTTGAGTCTTGGAGCTAGAAAAGATCTGCGAGCCCATTAATCTGGTGCTATTAGAAGCATCGGCAAGGATGGGGACGTTACATACCTGCGCTGTCTAGTGCAGTAGCCACTAAACACAGGTGGGCATAGAGCTCTTCAAATGTGGCCAGTGTGACTCAGAAACTGAATTTTTCATTTTATTTAATTATAATTAATTGAAATTTAAATAGCCATATGTGACTGGTACTATTTCTTGGATAGTGAAGAGCTAGCCGGATCGCTTCATTTCACCGAGTCCTAGAGACATATCGGTGACCTGCACAGGACTTCACAACTGGGTAGAGGCACCGCAAAAACATAGAACACTGATCACTGTGTTGGTCCATTCAGGCTGCTACCACAAAATACCATACACTGGGTGGCCTATAAACAACAGAAATTGATTCGTCACTGTCCTGGAGTATGGATGGTCTGATGCCAGCACAGTTGGGTTCTGGTGAGGGCCTACTTCCTGTTCATAGACAGAAGTCTATTCACTGTGTCCTCACAGAGCAGAAGCAGGAAGCCCCCTGGGGTCTCTTTTACAAGGGCACTAATCCCATTTATGAGGACCCTGCCCTTATGACCTAATCACCTCCCAAAGGCCCACTTCCTAATACCATCACACTGAGGATTAGGTGTCAACATCTGAATATGGGGGGTGGGGGCAGGAGCGTGCAAACCTTCAGTCCATAGAGATTGCCACCTCAGTGATTTCTCCAACATGTATGTTCCACTTATTTGTTCTCAGGCAGAAACAACATTCCACCTACACACTTAGGTTATAGGGAGGGAGGGAGAGAGGTGGGGACACACAAGTTGTTTCTGTTGTCTCCCTAATACCAACCATGCAAACACTGAGGAGACAGGAAGAATAGAAAACATCCCATCTGAAAAGTTAGTATCCAAAATATTTAACAAACTGATACAACACCCTCCCACTAAATAATCCAATTAAAAATGGGCAGAGGACCTGAATAAACATTTTTCCAAAGAAGACATCCAGATAGCCAACAGACACATGGAAAAAAACTCAACATTACTTATCATCAGGGAAATGCAAATCAAAACTACAGTGAGATATCACCTGATACCTGTCAGAATGACTAAAATCAACAATACAAGAAATAGCGAGTGTGGGAGAGGATGTGGAGAAAAAGGAAGCCTCTTGCACTGTTAGTGCGAATGCATATTGGTGCAGCCATTGTGGAAAATTTAGGGGGGGTTCCACAAAAAATTAAAACTAACTACCTTACAATCCAGGAATTGCATTACTGGGTATTTACCCAAAAAACACAAAAACACTAATTCAAAGGGATACATGCACCTCTATGTTTATTGCAGCATTATCTACAATAGTCAAACTATGGAAGCAACCCAAGTGTCCATCAATAGATGAATGGATAAAGGAGATGTGGTATATTTATACAATGGAATATTATTCAGCCATAAAAAGGAATGAAATCTTGCCTTTGCAACAACACAGATAGAGCTAGTGAGTATACTGCTAAGCAAAATAAGTCAGTCAGAGAAAAGTAAATACCGTATGATTTCACTCATATATGGAATTTAAGAAACAAAACAAAGGGGAATAAAAAGAGAGAGAGAGAGACAAACCAAGAAACAGACTCTTAACTACAGAGAACAAAACTAATGGTTACCAGAGGGGAGGTGGGTGGGGAGATGGGTTAAGTAAAGGATGGGAATCCAAGAGTACACTTATCATGATGAAAACTAAAATAATATAAAATAATTAAAAAATGTACCAACCCTCTAGTAATCTAATGAAAGACTGGTAAGACCTCCACAATGAAAACCACAAAACACCGATGATGGAAATGAATTAAGACCTGAATAAGTGGAGGGATAGACTATGTTTATGGACTAAATAATTAAATTTAATATCAATGTCAAGGGGCACCTGGGTGGCTCAGTCTGTTAAGTGTCCGACTTTGGCTTAGGACATGATCTCATGGTTGGTGAGTTCGAGCCCTACACTGAACTTCGGATTCTCTCTCCCTCTCTCTCTCCTCCTTCCCTGCGTGCACTCTCTCAATCCCTCTCATAAAGGAATAAACTTTGAAAATAAATAAATAAATAAGAAATCAACTCTTTTAAGGGGAAAAAAACCCTCACAACCACCCTATTTTAAATACTAAGAAGGACAAGGAAGAGTTAAGGAAATAGGAGTTAGAGATGGGGCTGGTGAAATGTGGTTTGTGATGATCGATCGCATTGCAGTTAAACACTGATAATTCGCATTGGCCTTTTTGCTTTTTTTCCAGCTCTGTTTCCATAGGATAAACTCCTACAGTGAAACATGAATCAGTTGACTAATGTTGAGGACCCACCAGGTAGAAGGCCCAGTTGTCAAATACTATAGGGTGTTTCAAAGAGCACAAAACAGGGAGCCCTTCCCTTCAGGAAACAGGTCATCTAGCAGTGTTGACATGCTATTGTAATGGAGGAAAGATCATTTTCCCTCTACGTTTCTGAGTTCTTATCTGATAGTCCCATAATAAAAGATTAACAAGAGAAAAACAATCTGAAGTTTATCAATGTGTGTACCTTATCTGTACATGTGGACATACCCAGGAAAACTGAGTAACTCCCTGGGTGGCTTAGTTAGAATCCAGATGAAAAGGAGCTTAGCAGGGGAGGGGAGGAGGACATGGGCCTTTCAGGGGAGAGTAAATGATGTTTAGGAAAGATGAATGGGCCCTCAGAAGAACAGATGAGAGATAGGATAGTTTCTGACAGTGTAGGGTCAACCTCTAGTCCCCTCCTCTGCAACAAGACTCAGTCCTACCTTGGGATGACACTCCCATAGAAGGGATCTGTGACAACTGAGTTCCTCTCAGAGGACATGTCTTGAGGCAGATGAGGAGAGTTCAGAGAAAGCCTCTCCCTGCATTTGCTGTTTTTCAAGTGCCTACAGTTCAAAATAACCAACATCTCAAAGGATGGCATATGCTGTGTTAAAAAAGGAAAAAGCAAAAAATCGTGCTTTTTATGATTTTTCATAAATAATTTCCACATGTCTTATGGACAGTGGCCTCCTGGGAGGCCAGAGAGCCAGAGAACCAGAGACTGATGGAGGGTTCCTGCTCTGAAAGTGTACTCCGCCTCTGTGCTTCCACATTAGCAGTGTCCTGTCTTCACCTATGACATGCTCAGGGGACTTGAGGAGCCCACGGCCAGGAAGGGGGCGTGGCGTAGCAGATGTGGTCTCCTCGGCTCCGCCCCCCTCTGCAGGTAACTTTACCTCTGGGGACTCCATTTTCCCTTGAGTCAGAAAATCATTTTAACCGGACAGGTTGTTACCAGGATTTACCAGCCCACACACTGACTCTCTCACACATCATCTCATTTCTAAATGCAGGCAGTGAACTCCACCCATATTTGGGACTTGCTGCTGCCTGCTTATCCCAACATCCGTTCTGCAATTCTCTGGATATCGACGTCTTACTCTGGTACTGGGTCCTCATTTGTCTCCTGCCAGCTCAGACTCGGCTTATTTTTCTGACTTTTCCTGCTCTCATGAAGGAAAGACAGATTTGGATAGGCTAAAATGATACAATGAGTTTAAGTGACACAGTATTGGCACAAAGTCAGCATCTAATAATAAGAATCAGGGGCGCCTGGGTGTCTCAGTTGGTTAAGAGTCCGACTTTAGCTCGGGGCATGATCTCACGGTTTATGGGTTTAAGCCCCGTGTCGGGCTCTGTGCTGCCAGCTCAGAGCCTGGAGCCTGCTTCAGATTCTGTGTCTCCCTCTCTCTCTCTGTCCTTCCCTCACTTGTGATCTCTCTCTCTCTTTCTCTTTCCAAAGTAAATAAATATTTTAAAAATTTTTTTAAAGAATCATAAGTGGATTATCTGTTATCGTCTATTAATCTTTCATTATGCACTGGCATTGTTCTAAGCAATTTATGTGTATTAATTAGCTCATTTAAGTTTCCTGAGACAAGATTCAAAAGCAAGTGATTTATTCAAAGCAGTGCTCCTTGACCCGTCAGGGAGTGGAGGAAGCAGGTCGAAAAAGAAAAGTAGATGCCCTTTCTGGCACATTCCTGCAGCCCTGATCCCACAGGGGAGCACTGCAGTATAAATTAGGCCTCAGGACTTGATTGCCGAGCTTTCTTTCGTACTGAGACCCCCGACAGTCCTGGGCTAAGGACCAGGGTAAAGAAACCCCTAAGGTCCTTCCAGTTCTCTGCCCCTACAGGTGAGCAGCTCCAGTAGGCTGAGGAAGTCCTCCAAAGCGATCTGTAGGTGTTAATGAGAAGACAGAGAAAGGATGCAGAAAACACTAAAGGGATGTTGGGAGGTCTGGCAGAATGCCAGCGATGTCTCCTGCAAACCTCACAACAACCAAAAAGTCCACTTTCCAGATGAAGCCCATGACGTTAAGTGATTGGCTCCCATCCCATAGCTAGTAACTGGAAAAGAAGGATGCAAATCTAGGCACGCCGTCTCCCAAGTAAATCGGTGCCCTTCAACCTGGTGCAGGATCAGCCGGGCCTCCTAGCCACGCGCATCCTGGTTTCAGAGGTAGTGCCAACGACGTGTTGGTCTGTGCCGCAGACATCTGGAAACACACTAAGGCGAGCCAAAGGGGTTCCTTCCCGTAGGAGGTCCTTTGTCATCCTGACTTGTCTCAGCCTCCATCACCGTAATGTAATCAGGACGCTTTTCATCTCTATCAGCTCCTAATTCCTGCGATTTTCTCATAATGGCACTCCGGATCCCGCCGCCGATTATAGCCATTCACGGCCCCGCAGTGGGTGCCGCTGGGTTCGGGCAGCAGGTGCAGACTCCCAAGACCCCAGCTTTTCATCTGAAACAAATTTCATTTTATCTCAACATGTCAGGAACTGTTGCTCGCCCTTCAACAATGTGAAATTACTCTTGCCTGGAAAGAGTTTGGCCACAATTATTTTTTCTCCAGAAAAATAATGTCCAACCATTTCCTGTTGGTTTAAGCAATTAGGGAAAGCATGGACTTTATCATCCACTTTTGCGTTACGCATCAGCCGAGGTGCAGTTGACATTTGAGTTCATAACCTCTGGCCGCCGGGGAGAAAAAACAGACTATGAACTTCTAGGCATAATTGATGAGGTGAGGATAAAACTTTATTTGATACATTGATAAATGTTCCAGATTAAATACATAACATTTTTACATGGGACTTAGTACTTTTTTTTTTTTAATTTTTTACATTTATTTATTATTGAGAGACAGAGAAAGACAGAGCCTGAACGGGGAAGGGGGCAGAGAGAGAAGGAGACACAGAATCCGAAGACAGGCTCCAGGCTCTGAGCAAGCTGTCAGCACAGAGCCTGACGCGGGGCCCGAACCCACCAACCGTGACGTCGTGACTTGAGCTGAAGTCAGACACTCAACGGACTGAGCCACCCAGGCACCCCCTGAGTACTTTTTATAATCAGAAAAACAACAATAAATATGATGAAGCAGTGATGCTCGTAATTACCTCCTCTCTAGAGCAGGGTTTCTCAAGCTTGGTCTTATGGACACTTTAGGCCAGAGAATTCTTTTCATGAAGGGCTGTCCTGTGTCGTATAAGACGTGTAGCAGTGCCTCTGGCCACTGCTGAGGGGTTGCTGGTCGCAGCACCCACCCCGACAAGCTGTGATAACCAAAAGTATCTCCAGACAGGGCCACTTGTCTTCTGGGAGACAAAACCTCCGGTTAAGACCTACTGTCCAGAGAACAGTACGGAGAAGGGACGTGCCATGGCGTGCTTTCTGGTCTCACACCCTCCCGCCTCTCTGACCATGACCCTTCTTGGTTTCTGTTTGACTGGCGTTTCTGAGATTGATCAATTTTAGCCCCTTGTATTTTGCAAACCTGCCTGGCAATCTCTCACTACTATCATCTCTTTCTCTCTCTCTTTTTTAAACCTTTCCTCATAATATACGTTTTAAAAAAATTTTAGTTATTCTCAAGTTAGCTTCAGGAGTAGAATCCAGCGATTCACCGCTTACATACAACACCCAGTGCTCATCCCAGCAAGTTCCTTCCTTAATGCCCATCACCCGTGTTCCCCACCCCCCACCCCCATCAACCCTCAGACTACTATCATCTTTCTGATGTCCACACCATTGCAGGTTTTGGTTCACTGACTGCATTTCTGAGCCTAGGTTATCCCCATAGCTTGAGCCTTACTTTCTTGCAAGTGTTACGTAGGAGAAGACACTGACGGTAGGTAGAAAAGAGCCTCTCTGTGACACATCTGCACATTTTCAGTACTTCCCTTTAGTAACTTTGTTTCAGCCCCATGATGTGTAAAATAATGGGAAAGATGAAGGGGAATTGAGAGTGCCCTGACGTGTCAGAGAGAACTAGTAATAGAAAAAGAATCCAGATTTCCTAGGATCTAGTGATGAGACTTTTTCATTTTTAAAAATATGATCATGCAGGCACCTGTGTGGCTCAGTCGATGAAGCACCCGACTCTTGATTTCGGCTCTGGTCATGATCTCACAGTTCGTGAAATCGAGTCCTGCATGTAAGCACAGAGCCTGCTTGGTATTCTCTCTCTCCTTTTCTCTCTCTGCTCTTCCCCTGCGCATGCTCTCTCTCTTTCTCTCTTAAAATAAACTAACATTTTTAAAAAATATGATCATTCTAGTCAGAGAGGTTTTAGTAACTCTGATCAAATAGTCATATCCACTTTGTATTTTTTTCAAAGTTCAGGTCAAGTATACCAAACAAATTTCATCCATCATACCACTGTGGTGGATGTCTCTTTACACTTTATTTTCTCATCAAGTTTCTAGAATTGGACTTTACAAATAGGCCAGCCAAATTAATGTGCTGCCACAATCCCAGACCAGGTTTCTGAGGGGATGTCTGGGTCTGAAGAATGTCTGGGTTCCCCTTAAAACCTTCCCTTAAAAATTACAGTTTTGGGACACCTGACTAGCTCAGTTGGTAGAGCACGTGACTCTTGATCTCAGGATCATGAGTTTGAGCCTCACATTGGACTTGGAGATCACTTAAATATATATATATATATATATGTAAATATATATATATACACGTATATATACATATATTAAATATATACATATATATTACACACATATATATACAGTTGCTACGTTATAAAACATGAGGAAAATTGAGCTCTCAGGTTTGAAGTTGATGCCCAAATACTTGCCAATACCTATGTACAGTCAAATTCAATGTTCATGATCATTCAAAGGATGATATAAATTGACCAGCGAATCTATTCAAATCTCAGGTGCCTAAGTCTGCTCCACATCTCTGTTGGTCTCAAATCCCTCCTTCTTTCAAGGTCTAATGCCTTACATGACATTCTCCCTTCTTTGAGTGCTCATGCCACTGTGGTCATATTTTTTCCTCTCCTTTATACTACAGTCATTTGTGATCCATTTGTTTTTGTCCTTAACCTTCATGTTTCTTTTTTTTTAACTTTAATATTTATTTATTTTGACAGAGAGAGAGAGAGAGCATGAACAACTGTGGGCAGGACAGGGGCAGAGAGGGAGAGAGAGAATCCCAAGTAAGCTCTGTGCTGTCAGTGCAGAGCCTGATGTGGGGCTCGATCCCACAAACCGTGAGATTGTGAGATTATGACCGGAGCCCAAACCAAGAGTCGATGCTTAACCAACTGAGCCCTCCAGGAGCCCCTTAAACTTCATGTTTCTTAAGGTTTATTCTTATATGTGTACAGGACCAGCCTCGGTACAGAGTAAGAACCCAACAAATGCTTTGCAATTGAATTTTATCTTTGGAGAATAATCCCCGGTCTTTCTGTGCCCCCTAAGGAGTCTTGGCTGAGGATGCAAGGAAGCAGCAAGGGAAAGAAGGAAAGAAGGAAGCAAGGAGGGAAGGAAGGAAAGTAGATAGCTAGGAAGAGAGGGAGAAATATTTTTTTTACCCAAATATGTTTAAATACCAAAACCTTTTAGGACAAATGAAATGTTCTGTTGAAATCATATTAAGATTACAGTGACATATTTGCCTCATCTAAAGGTAAAGGTCATTATTAATAAGAACTAAATAACACCATATGTTAACTAATTTGACTTTAAACAAGTAAATTTTTAAAAACAAGAACTAAGTAAATACCATTCTCCTCCAGCCCCATGGTTGTGAGATATATAAAGAAAGGAAATTTATTGCTCAGGGTACACATAAAGCTTCTCTCCTTGCTCACGAGCCTCATTTCCTTTGGATTGCCTATGGCTTTAAGATTGTGAAGGATGGGAGATGATAACGTGCTGCTTTATCCGCTTGGAAACACCATGGCTTCTCGGGTATGTGAACATCTGTATGTTCTCTCCTCAGAGCAGGAACTTGGGTCACGTGATAGCATTTCCTCCAAGTACAACATCCATCCGCCCAGATCTGGATGTTCCATTATCAAACAGATTCTGCAGCATCCGGCAGCTGGTTCTATTGCGTTCGCTACAAGGCGATGATAAACCACAGTCCTTACATGACTGCTCACTATATGTGGTTCTAAAGGCTTGAGGGAAGACAGTCAAAGGGAAATCAGGCTTGAGGGAGACTTCGGTCAACTGTAAGGAAGGTTTTCTGACCACGAAAGTGGCCCAATCACACAGGCTCAAAGACACGTAGTCTTAGTTCCATAGCTTATGCAAAGCACACAACAGAGGTAAAAAGGATTCTTCTCTAAGGCAGTAATATTGGGTGCCAAAGAAGATGTGAAGAGATCTGAAGTCTTCTGGGTACATAGTCGATATGGAATCAAACCCCTTGGGGCTTTATGAACCCCTTGGGATTTGGAAATCTAACACAGGTAGGTAGATGAAATTGAGAAGGAGGTGGTCAAAGCAGGAGGCCGGCCCGGTCTAGAGACATGGATTGGACCAGGTCCTAAAATTCCTGAGATATGGGGTCTTCACCGGGTGATCCATACCGCTGGAAGGTACATAGGCTTTAAGTTTTGTACACTTTTATAAGACAAATGTCCGTCCCAAGAAAGTGAACACTTAGCAATCTGGTTGACCAAGGAACTGGACCATCTAAACAAAGGGAGAAGGAAACTAGGGGCCAATCCTGTGGAGGTCAAAATGTGAGAATGGGGGACATGTTGGAGGATTAAGAAGTTAAAATTCTAATGTAGGAGAAGTGGATCACTTCAACTATAAGAAGTAAGGGACACAGTTGTCTGTGTTTATCTCACACCGCTGACATACCCAGCTCTGATCCTGTAGACTTCTGAAGGGCAGAGACTTTAAGAGGTGACACAATCATATACATTCTGTTTCCTTATTATTTAATGATGGGATGCTTTCCAGTTGCTCACTTCCTTTATTATTTTTAGCTCCTACCATCTCAGTAGGATGGAGATGTCATGGCCTTCTTCCAGATGCTGCCATAGGGCAGGTCTAAAATAAAAACTAAAGGAGGTGGAGTGGTAGACACATTAACTGTGGAGGTGTAAATGGTAGCTGCTTGCACAACTCGATGGGAAAGTCTTCAAGAGCAGGATTGCCCACTGATTTGCTATAGACAATGTTAGTAACCCCACCATTATCAGGATCGTTGGACTATGTTGTGACATGGAAATATAATACCAGCCACCAATGTTAGCAACCCCACCATTATCAAGAGCATTGGACTGTGTTGTAGCTTTACTTCTGTTACATGGAAATATATCAGTCACCAATTCTTTTCTGTGAATCAGGATTCCCCTTTTTTTTCCCCAAACTGAGAGTACATTGAGATGGTGTGCTTTGTACTTTGCCTTGTTTATTAGTATTGGTATTTATGAGTATTATTTTACTTTGCTTTAAATAAGAGAGAGGAGGGGGAGAAACAGGGCTAGAAGATGAGAGCAGATGGAGGGGTGACAGAGAGATGAAAGGAAGGAGAGTTTCAATAGAAAACCAGCAGAAAGGTGGGAGATGTTTGGATTACCCTAGAGGCAAACTTAAGTGGCTTTATGGACTGGCCCAGGACCAGCTCTAGGGATCGAATGTGAGCTTGGTTTCCATATTGGCTCCTACATTAGATCACAGTCATTATTAGGTTTGAGATCAAAGTGTCTTGAACAATGCAGGTAATGTCAAGACTCACTTGAGCAGGGTCCAGAGGTAAATGAGGTTTCAAGCTGTTTTTTCTTTGGCTTAGCAGCGCCATCAGAGTCTCAGTTTATTTCCATGAAGCCCTGGTGTGTCCGTTCCATTTTATAGCTGCCACTAGTCCTTCAGGACTTATCTCTTTTGTATTCAGAACGAGATAAGTGTTTTCTAGGAGCTCTTTCATGAGAGCAAGAAAAATTATTTCCCAAAAGCTCCCAGAAAATCACCTTCTTATGCATTCTTGTCCATAATGTGGTCTGATGCCCATTCCTGAATCATTTCCTACAGTGGGGAAATGCTATGCATTGATTGTCACCTGAACCAAGAACCAATCCCTCGAGGCCATGTCACGTCCTCCGAGGTGGCCACTTGCCACTGCACCAGTGGCCTGAGCAAGGTGCCAGAGCACCGCGCCTTTGGCAGCACATCCTGCACGGAGGACCCGCAGTGGGTCCCGGACAAGGAGGCGATTCTCTGGTGCGGGGACCCACGGTGGAGGCCGGTGTATGAGCGGAAAGCCAGGTTTGCTTGGGGGGCTCCACGTGGAAAGAGGCACGGTCAGGGCCACAGGCCTATCCCTGAAGGATGCAGAACCAAGGGCGGAAGGCATGACCCAGCTGAAGCTGCCACCTGGGAGGATGCAGATGCCAGCGGGGGACCACTGACAGCGTGGCTCTGAGCCACGTGCAAGGCCGCCAAGCTCCCCTTGCATTCGTGGGTCCTCCCTGCAGGATGGACCATCCTACCCGTGCTGGGAAATGCAATTAAAGTGTTTGGAGAAACAGAAGCGCTTGCTTACCTAGGGCAATATGCACAGCTTATTAATGTTCTAAACAGCTGTATGTTTTAGAGTTCGTGGGCAAAGGATGTAATACTGGAATAAACTACAAAGGTGGTAAGAATTCACAGCAAATTGGGATGGACAGTAACTGAGATCTGAGTCTGTTTTGTTATTTCAAAATGATGTCTATCTATAGTGTGCACTCTATAGCTAAAATCAGAAAGACCATCATTACCAAATCTTGCCAACGGTGTGGAGCAACTGGGGCCTTTCTATGTTGCTGGGAGGAGTGGAAGACAGTACAACCACTTGGGAAAACTGTTGGAAGTTTCTTACAAAGTTAAGGCCAATCCTATCCTACAATGAAAAGTTCTACTTCTAGATATTACCCAAGAGAATTGAAAACATGCCCACAAAAAAACCTGTATGAGCATGTCCATAGCAACCTTATTCATAATAACCAAATACTGGAAACAACCCAAACGTCCATCAACAATCGAACGGGTAAAATACCTTGTAGCAAATTTATACAACTGAACAGTACTACTGAGCAACAAAAAATGACCAAATTAGCATTACATACAGCGATGTGGGTGGGTCACAATCGCATGAGGCTGAGTAAAAAGAGACAGGCACAAAAGCGCACATATTGGTTGATTAATTTACATGAAGACTGAAAATAGACGATAAAAATCAAGAATGGTTACTCTGGGAGGCTGGAGATGGACTGAAAGGGACAGGGGAGACTTGCTGCGGCACAAAACACTTTTTCAGTCACTATCTTGGTGATGGTTACGTGGGTATATACATCTGTCAAAACTTACCAAACTGCAAATGTAAGATCTAGGCATTTTACACTTCAACAACAAAATAAAAGTACAAGTCAAGTGACCTACTATGGCCATAAAAAGTAAACTTTTGACCTTACTCAACCTAGTCTTATCTCCTTAGTATAATACATTTTAAAATTAATTTATCTTGTGGACTAATTACAAACTGTCATCATTGGGCTAAAAGTACGTTTGATAAAACCTTACAGAAAGGTCCAAGTTCATCTCTTTTCTGTTGAATCATTCTACACATCTTTTTTTTTAATTTTTAATGTTTATTTATCTTTATCTTGAGAGAGAGAGAGAGCGAGCATGCGAGCAGGGGAGGAACAGAGAGAGAGGGAGTCATAGAATCTGAAGCAGGTTCCAGACTCTAAGCTGTCAGCACAGAACCTGATGCGGGGCTTGAACCCACAAACTGAGATCATGACCTGAGCTGAAGTCGAACACTTAACCCACTGAGCCACCCAGGTGCCCCTTGTCTTTTTTTTTTTTTTTAATGCTAAATATGGTTCTTATTTTAATAATTTAGTAAATTCAATTTATCATGAATTTGGGAATGTCTGTTGAATGCTGGTGATACCTACTTGCTCAATTAGCATTATGAGTTACTAAAGGTGTTATTCCTCACTCTGGGGTTAAAATTTTCCAGAAATTGTCCATTTTTGTCAAGAAAGCAGAATATTTTCTTTCTAGAGTAGTGAATTAGAAATGAACCTCTTAGACGCACTGATATTCACATTGTATACAATAGTTTCCTATTTCCCTTGGCCTGTTGGTTCTCAGATTCTTTATTTAATTAAAAACGAAGAAGAAGAAGGAGGAGGAGGAGGAGGAGGAGGAGAAGGAAAAGAAGAAGTTTTAATCTTTACGTGAAGTCCAGTCTTCCCAGAACCTCAGAAACTGATCCTTTAGTTGTTTGATGTAACCCAATTGGCTCCATGATGAATGACCTGGTATCTTCTAGATAATATTACCCAGAGGGCAGCCCACGGGGTTGATGAAGATGCGTGAATCTCCAGGTAGTCTGAGCCATGGTCTGGTTGGTTTTCTTGTGTGAGGCTGGAGCTGAAGTCACTAGAGACTAGCTCCTTAACAGGAAAGATAACACACCGCTGTTTAATTCAACCTTGCAACTAGTCACCCACCTAGGGTGGGAAAATTCATAAACAAATAGAGAGGGCTCTGCATCTCCTCTCTGTTTCTCCTTGAAAGGAAGAGGGCCAGGGCCAGGCTCAGGAACTTTCCAGCTGTGCGGTGGGAGTATTTCCACGCCCCCTTCTTTGCTGCCCCCCAACACTTGCCAACTGTAAGCAATAGGAGATTTAGGTGTTCAAGTGCTACAAACGGCTTAATGTTTAGTGAGGATATCAAATTTGTTCTGTACTTTTGTGGAAAACACCGCTGCCTCACTCTAGCGACCGTCACCCAGAGAACTATGACCCCTGTTTCTGACTTTTGGCAAAGCTCTTCCCATTTTCTTTTCTGACTCACTGGATGCCTAACTTCTTTTGCTTTTATGCTCTGCTGGCCTCGGGTGAGCAATTTTATTTATAACCCATAGAAAAGAGGTTTTGGGTAGGGGTCACTACGAGCAGATCCAGGGACCAAGATTTACAGTAAAGTGCTTTCTTAGAAAGAACTCCTGGGATGAAACAGGAAGGCGGTGGGGAGGTTTGCTGGGGAGCAGAAGGAAGCTGGTCAGCAGGGCAGTATCAAGCATGGTCTCACCAAGGACTGCGTCAAATCTGCAAGAGAACCCGGGAGAAGGTAGTTGTCTCAAGCAGAGGGGAGGGAGCTGAAGTACTTATACTCTTGTGCCCATCAGTGGTTAAAGGCTGTCTCCACAGTGCAGAAGGTCCCAGGCTCTCATGGCTGTCTGTGCACGCAAGCAAAGGAGTTCTGGAACAAAGGACAGTCCTCTGACAGAGAGACCCAGGTTCTGACCGTCGCGAGTGACAGCACCCTGGGAGCCTGTGTGCAGAAAAAAGGTAGTATGCACAAAAAGTGGATATAGGTGAAGCACCAACATCTACCCAGTAGCAGGCATCCCCCTTCTGGGGGCCTGTGATGTGACAAAGGCGATCCTTTCTTCTCTCCCTCCCTCTAGGCCTGTTTCCCCCATTCTCCTCTAAGCAACTTTCCGAACAGTGGGTTGATCAGGCTTGTTTTTGTTTCTGCTTTTATTTATTTATTTTTTAAACTTTATAGTTTATTGTCAGGTTGGTTTCCATGTAACACCCAGTGCTTTTCCCCACAAGTGACCTCCACCAAGACCATCACCCCCCATTATCCTTCCCCCTTCCCCTTCCCCCCTCAGTTTGTTTTCAGTATTCAAGAGTCTCTCGTG
>CM053573.1:135226479-135317474 GCA_028646485.1 Cryptoprocta ferox | reverse complement strand
CGCCCGGCTTGCACCGCCCTTTTCGCGGAGCTGCTGCCGCCGCTGTCGCTTTTCAAGGCGCCTTTCTTGCCGCCGCTGCCGCCGCCGCCGCCGCTTCCGGTGCGGCTTGGAGTGGATGCCGCTGCCGCTGCGCCCAAGGAAGAGCTCGCCGGCCAGACGGGACGGATTTCTCTCCCGGCGCCCGGCAGTGATATATGGGGAGACGGGCGAGTTTTTCCTCCCTTAGAGATGGTTCTAGGTGCGTTTCCCGTCTCTCTTTCTCTTCCCCTGGTCTCGCTCTCCCTGTATTGGGCTCAGGGGCTCCTTCCCCTGCACCACCGGGACCCACCCGTCCCCTAATTTCCCAGATCACAGTCACTCACTCAGGCATCTTTGAGGTTGTCTTCTTTCTGGCGTCTGTTTCTTCTTTCCCCCACTTGCAAATCCAAGTTTTATCCCTTCAGTCCTTCTCAGTTCAATCCATGCGGGCGGGCGCGGATTACAGAGCTCCCTGCTTCTCCGCCATCTTGCCCCTATTTCTGCTTTTAAACTTCTTGGCTAATTTAGGGGCGCCTGGGTGGCTCAGTCAGTTAAATGTCTGACGTCCGCTCGGGTCATGATCTCACACGTCTTGTCCAGGGGTTCGAGCCCCACGTCGGGCTTTGTGCTGACAGCTCAGAGCCTGGAGCCTGGTTGGGATTCTGTGTCTTCCTCTCTCTCTCTGCCCCTCCCCTGCTTGCACTCTGTCTCTCTCTCAAAAATAAATAAGCATTAAAAATTTTTTAAATAAATAAATTACTTGACTAATTTCTCAGATTGTTCCCATTGGCAAGGTGCAGTATTTCAAAGACTCTTTTTTCCAATCTTATTTGAACTCTTAAAAGAACATTAAATCAAAGTGCTATGAGATCCCTTCAGGCTCTTTTGGGTTAGACAATGCTTGACTACTTTCCCTGACCTCTTATCTGTCACCGTCCATCTTGCCATTACTTGCATTCGCCTTGGAGCAATTGAGTTTTTGTTACATTTCAGTGTCTTTCTAGGGCTCATAGAGTTCATGTCAGTTAAGAATGCTGTTGGGTGCATTCTGAAAGGAAATAGTGGGAGGGAGAGCTGAATAACACCTAGGACCCAGGCTCTCTCTTCCTTGCTTTATGCTCTGCCATCTTTCATTCCCTGCCTCCCTCATTCATGTTCATCATTCTACAGGGGCAAGATGGTGCCTGTATTTCAAGGCATCACACCCACATTCAAGGAAGAAGAAAAGGAGAAGGCATCATGCTAACACCATCTAGCCTTTTGCTGGGAAAACAAAACTTTGCCATGATCTCCCCCAGAACATTTGTCATTATGCCTTTCTGGGCAGAACTTGACCAGTTGTCTCTCCAACAGCAAGGGAAGCTGAGAGAGCAAGTGTCTAGTGACAAGAAAGTGACAAGGAAAAGAGGTAAGAAAGAGGGTTGGATGACTCAGTGAGCAATTTCTGCCAGAAGTATCATGGAAATACTTGAAGTGGTAGAAACATGTCTATTCTCTCCTCATATCTTTGTGGTTCAAAAGGCGTAACTCTTCTAGGCTTTTCATTAGGTGTCCTTTCAAGTGGAATATTAATTTTCAATAATGCCATTTTTTTTTTGTCATTTGAGATTTCCACTTCTCTGGGGATTTCCTTACATGTTCTCGTCCCTGAGGATTGCTTCAGTTAAGAAGAAGTAGTTCAGGCAGTTAGGGAGGAGGATGAGGAAGGGTGTGATTTTTAAAAATTACAAAACTGGGGCACCTAGCTGGCTTAGTCAGTGGAGCGCACAACACTGGGTCTTAGGGTTGTAAGTTTGAGCTCCATGCTGGGTGTAGAGATTACTTAAAAATAACAAATCATGGGGCACCTGGGTGGCTCGGTCGGTTAAGCATCCAACTTCGGCTCAGGTCATGATCTCACGGTTTGTGAGTTCGAACCCCGCGTCAGGCTCTGTCCTGACAGTTCAGAGCCTGGAGCCTGCTTCGGATTCTGTGTCTCCCTCTCTCTCTCTACCCCTCCCCTGCTCTCTCTCTCAAAAATAAGTGTTTAAAAATAAATTAATTAAAAAAGTAACAAATCTTAAAAAAGATTACAAAACCTATGGCAGTCTAGTATTACTCATTATATGAATTAATGTAATCAAATGCAATTTAATTTGTAGTGTAATTAAATGGCTCTGTTCTTCCAATGCTGACATGCCACCCAGAAGCCCTTTCTTCTGAGATAATCGGTCAGTGATTTATGGGCTTTCTTCCCATGGTTTCCTTACATTGCTTACCTGTCACCAGTTGATTTCTGAGATATGAGAGTGGGCTATCTAGAAAGTGATGATTCAAAGTCCATGTTTACTGGGCTCTGTCCTTACCTCTAATGTACTCAGCTGGATTCTGCTCCAAGAGGAGATAAAAATGAGAAGCTACTGGAACACTTAATTTGTAAGAAGCAGCCACCTGCCTATTGACCTTGAACTCCTAAGGAGATCCCTGCTGAAATGATAGTTGCTTAGTTTCCAGAGTCAAAGTTACTGATAAAACTCAAAGCCTTTCTCCCAGTAAACTCTGTGTGTGTGTGTGTGTGTGTGTGTGTGTGTGTGTGTGTGAGAGAGAGAGAGAGAGAGAGAGAGAGAACACCTTAGTTCAAATGGTGGAGAAGGCCCCACTATCTATATTTTCATAACTTGACAGAGACCAATGGTCTTCCTTCAAAAGCCCACTCCTCAGCCCAGATAAAAGCTTTTCCTAGTAGACCATGAGCCATTAGCATCCTGTCCTTCGGAGGAGGTGAAGACAAGAAAACTTAATTCAAAATTTCAGGCTGGAAAACAACTCTTGTTAAGCGAGTTTTGGTGGAAGGTGAGAGCAGTCCTGGAGCCACAGAGGCTGTTGCAACCATCCCTTTGGAGATCAACCTGAAAATGCCTCTGGGAGTTTGGGGTTTGGTAGGACAAGAAAAGGGAAGGGTATGGAGAGAATAAGGAACAAAGAGGGAGAGAGTGCAGAAAATACTTGAGAGCAGTTGAAGTTGCCAATGTTGGATTAGCCTGGCCCTTATTTTGTTTTGTTTTTTAATTTTTCTTTATTTTTGCGAGAGAGAGACATACACACAGAGTGTGAGCAGGAGAGGGGCAGAGAGAGAGGAAGACACAGAATTTGAAGCAGGCTCCAGGCCCTGAGCTGTCAGCACAGAGCCCTACGCGGGACTCGAACCCACGAAGCAGAAGATCATGACCTGAGCCGAAGTCGGACGCTTAACTGACTGAGCCACCCAGGAGCCCCTGAGTTTTCATTAATTGAAGGAAGTTACATAAATAGATCGCATGCTCACAGTAGAGAAGTGGATCTATTACATAAGGTGTTCCGGTTGGAACTTTGCAATTTCTAAAGGGAAAAAGACTTTTTTTCAGTTTAATTCCTTCCGGCAAAATTTCATACAAACAGGCTGCTGTGCGCCTCTTTGCAACTGTTGATTAAGCCCGGCTTCGAGGGAAATGAAAGTACCTTTGGTGTCTGCACAACCACTTCTTTATTTTTTCCTTTCGCCATTTACCAACTTAGTGCATCTGTGCTGACAGCTGACGACTGAAGATTCAATTAGAGGAAGATGGTTATTGCATTTTAAGATTATGTTAAACACTTAAACACATTGCAACGCTCTGAGGTGGAAATGGCTCCTGTAATCTTTCATCAGGATTTATGACCAACATTTCCTTCACTGACAGGATCAAAAAGCTACAACGGTCAGGGAATGTTCTCGCCCACGCTGGCAAGGGGGATATGATTATATTCTCCAGCGCAATGTGACATCCGGTTGCTTTTCTTCCCCTTTGTGAAAACAATGGTTTCAGGTTACCCCCAAGGGTCCTGTGACTTCATGAAACACTTCATAAAACCAGCTCTATGGTTTTGGAGGAGACCTAGGAGAGTTGGGGAATTTCTCTCTCTTTGGAAATGAGATTTTTCTTTTCTGGAAGACGGCAGGGAAAATGGTGTTCTGGGACAGCACCTGTTACTATACAGGGGACTTGGGCTTTATCAAAAGTGATGATGGGTCGAATTTAGATCTCAGAGCATTGGAGCTCACCTTCCAGCACTGGTTTTTATGTCTCTTGACAGAAATTTTACTTCTGCTCCTTCAGGCTGGCATTGTGCACACGTCCACCGAGAACAAAACAGTTACCAGTATTTTCCAAGAGGGCTTTGCCTGCAGAGGCATTTAATCTTTCTTTTACTCTTCTGCTACGAGCAGAGAAGGAAACAGAAGAAAAAGCTAGAAGGATGGAGCACATCTCTATCTCTCTCCTTCTTGCTTTTTTCTCTTTCGTTGGCTTTCATGCCTTTTCTATTTTTGTTCCTCTGTTGTCTTCATATCTACTTTTTGTGTTCTTACTCCTATCTAATCCTGTGTTCTGCCTCTTTGCTTTACTTTCCCCCGCTCCCTTTCTTTGTCCAAGAGGAAAGATTGTCTCTTGAGTGGAGGAAGGGGATGGGTCTGCAGAAGCGTGCCTGGTAAGAACAAAGGTGGTGGCCACGTCCCAGTCATTAGGTTGAGATCATTGTTCCACCTTCTGCATGCATCCAGAATGCCACCACCAAGCACCCCTCCGCTGCTGCTGCCATATTTTCATCACCCCCATTCTTTCACTCCCCACCGCTCGCTCTCATTGCCCCTTTGCCTCGTTGCCACTGATGCATTGCCCAGGGTGACCCTTTTAAGAATGAAGTCACTACTTGACTCACAATCTTTAAATGGCTTCAGAATAAATTCCAAATCCATTCCAGTGGACCATGGGGCTCGAAGTGACGTAACCCCTGCTGCTTCCCACCTCATGACACTGCTCCTGCCACTCTCCTTGTCCAGCCCAGGCCGTGCTCTGCTTTCCCGGCCTTTAGGGCCTTGACAGCTACGTGGCCCCCTGCCTGAGCCACTTGTCCCCAGAGAGGCTACTCCCTTCATTGTCTCTGCCCAAGTCAACCTCTCACCAAAAGAAGCTCTCTAGTGGCGCCTGGGCGGCTCAACCAGTTAAGCATTGGACTCTTGATCTCACCTGGGGTCATGATCTTGTGCTTCATGAGATAAGCCCCAGGTAGGGCTCTGTGCTGATGGCATGGAGCCTGCTTGGAGTTCTCTCTGTCCCTCGCTCTACCCCTACCCCACTCGCAAGCTCGCTCGCGCGCTCTCTCTCTCTCCCTCTCTCTCTCAAAACTAAACATTAAAACTAAATGTCTAAAATGACATCCCCCATTATCTGTCCCCTTTATTTAACAGTTATTGCCACCTGATGTATATAATTATTTGATTATTAATTTATGTTGTCTCCCCATCCTGGAATGTAGAATAGAGGGATTTGTCTTTAGCCCCAGCGGCTAAAACTGCATCCAACACACTGAGCATAATAAATACTTGTGGACTTAGTGGCCAAAAAGTCATAATAGTAGCCAAATATGTAGCCTTTGGCCAACCTCCCTTTCTGTGGTGTATGTGTGGTATAGGCCACACTTGTTATGGTGTATTGGAAAAGAAAGCCATATTGGAATGCTAAGGCTCTGAACCAGAGCCAGCTACTTTCTCCTTGGTGTAGTTCTGTGAGTCTATAAGCCTGTCTCCATTCTTATCCTCAGCTTACTGGTCAGAAAGGGCATGCCCACTCATGTACTTGGCTTCGGCATTTTCCAACCCAACAGTGTGCATCCGCCCTCCTCTTATGTCCCAGTGCCAGGGACTGTACCTGTTGGTTGCATTTTTAGTTCTTATTCATAGTCATGATTCTGTCCCACCTGAGTACTTTTATGCCTGGGCAGTCTTGGAAATGAAAGGTGGGCCTTGGCTTCCTGCAAACTGGTCAGATTCAGGGAGGAAGGACAAAGCCTCTCCCAAGATGAGTTGGGGGGCTAAGCCATCATTGCTCAGACCCTCCCAGGATCCTTGAATATGGGAGTAGGGAAGGATTTTGAAGACCTTGGAGGGCACATATATTTAATTATTTCACAAGGGCAGTGATACGTTTTCTTCCAATGAACTCTCTTCTGGAAATCCAATATGTCAAAATAACCAAATCAGAGCTTCTCTGTTTGGAAGGGAGGCGGGGACCAGAGTCTGCTTGGCTCTATTCAACTCTTCCCAGAAAGGTCCCTGAGGAATTTTGCAAAGCCAAGGGTTTCCATAAGGAGCAGTGTGAAAACCCCATGTGTCATTCAATGCCATTGCTTTATAGATAAGCCAAGAAAGGTTCAGGGAGGTCCCCAAGGTTACACAGAGAGCAGCAGTCTTGGAGTGAGGCTAGTCTCCTAATTTTCAGTTTATACTGAAACCTTTTCCTACTATATGCACCATTCTCTGCTCACAGTCTACCACCTGCTAAGTACCTACTGTGTACAGATCATCATGCTAGCAATTTTGTTCAACATTTCATTTAATCCTTACATCTACCCTTTGTGATAGATACTATTAATCTCATTTTATAAAACAGGGACTAAGAAAGGGCTCCCAGGAAATTAGTTAGTGGAGCATGGATTTGACCTCAGGTCTGTCTCATTCTAAAGCCTGTGTTCATTCTATGTCTCACATAGAATAAACAAAAAGAAACAAGTTATGTGTGTTAGTACCTAACAAGGTGTAATGACCCAAGCCCAAACAAAACTTATTTCTTCTTTATGTGAAATCATTGGACAGATGAACAGGTTAGTGAGGGGACCTTCCACCTTGAAGTCATTTAGGGGCCAAGTTGTCAGAGGCTCTGTCATCTTTTAAAAATTTTTTTTAATTTTTATTTATTTTTTAGAGAGAGAGAGAGAGAGAGAGAGAGAGCAGGGGAGGGGCAGAGAGAGGGAGACACAGAGTCCAAAGCAGGCTCCAGGCTCTGAGCTGTCAGCACAGAGCCCGATGTGGGGCTCAAACTCAGGAACCTCGAGATCATGACCTGAGGTACTGTCAGAGGCTTAACTGACTGAGCCACCCAGGTGCCCCAGAGGCTCTGTCATCTTTAACACAAAAACTTCCAATGGATCCCATCTTCATTCTACACAGCTAGAGAGGAAAAGAGCATGGAGAATCACTCATGGAGTATTTTTATAAACTGAGGCTGGAAGTGGCATGTATAACTTACACAGTCCACTCACTGTAACCGGGTCACTTGATTCTACCTTACTGTAAAGAATGTTTGGAAATACAGTCCCTAGATCGGAAGTCACTTCCCTTTAAGAATCCTAGTCTATGGAAACAAGAGCACAAACTTTCAGTGGATGTGTAGCAAGTTTTGCTTCATCAACCAGGGGGCTGGTGCACAGACAAAATTCTAGATTCAATGTTTTTCTAATTGACATAGCTTTCTAATGTTCATAGGTGCAATCACAGATTTGGTGCACATTGATCAAATTTTTGTATTTCAACGTTCAGTCTCCTTTCTTATTTTGGAGGAATCCACCAATACGCCTATCATTACAGGGCACGCCTCCCCTCATTTACCTAAAACTAGAAGTAGCGGGGGGATCGTCCATTTCTCTTTCCACCGGCAGTAAGGACTCCTGCAAGGGGACTAGATTTTCCTGAATGATCAGATGATTCATCTTGGCACTTTGGGTCTGCAGAGTATAATGCAAAAGCATAGGAACTGCGGGTGTTCACCTGCACACAACATCCATGGGTGGCCATTCTTGTAGTTGTGTCCAGCTGCGGGGTGGCCTTCAGCCAGAGAAGGAGCACCCTAGCCAATGTGTTCCTGTGACAGTTTCTGAACCCCCTCAGTACCTACCTGTTCCCCAAGGGCTTTTCCCCCATCTTGCCATCTTCGACCTGAATCTGTTCCACTCCGTGAACCACTTCCTGAAATCCTTCAACTGAGGAAATCCTCTTTTGGCTTGTCTGCAATCAACAACGTTGATTGATACAGAGCCTTTCAGAATGTGTTGTCTAAAGCTGCCTCCACCAGGCCTGCAGGTTGGTTCATTTTGATACTGCCAAAAACGCTGTGGTAATGACCAAATCCGGGGCCCTGCCTCCTTAAAAGCTGGAGCCAGAGTTCCTGATCCATGCTTATTTATTATTTATTTGTTTATTTATTTATTTATTTATTTATTTATTTATTTAAGGTAAGGAGAGTCTACTAGGAATAAAGGCTTTATGCCTCCTGGGAGAAGGAGAGGGCATGCAGAAGAGTAGAAACCACCCTGGCTTTTGCCAGCTGTTTCCAATCATCATCTCAAGCAGCGAGCAGAGGAAATGAGAAGATTTCTGCAGAACTCTGCATGGTCGTTAGTGAGTGAAGAAATCTGGCTGGCTGGAAGAGTGAGTTTTGAGGGTGTGAGGAGAAAAGTTGTGTGCGTGTGTGTGTGCGAGCGCGTGCACAAGCTGGAGAAGGGGGCAAGGCAGCTTGTACCAGACTCTCCCAAGAAGGGAATAGAAGAAGGAAGTAAATGACCAATTTGTTCTCCAGTGAGCTTTTAAAAACTGGACATTGTATTCTTTCTTTCAGACACGCAAGTTGGTTGATGATACTTTTCCTTGCAAGATTTGAGGGAAATTGTGTTGTCAAAAAGTGGACCCAGATTCTGTATTGTCAGGTCATTAACTGTTCTTACAAGTAAATGTGATGTGTGCTCTTTTTTTTTCTTTTTTAATGTTTATTTGTTTTTGAGAGAGAGAGAGAGAGAGACAGAGTGTGTGGAGGGGAGGGGCAGAGAAAGAGGGAGACACAGAATCTGAAGCAGGCTCCAGGCTCTGAGCTGTCAGCACAGAGCCCCACGCGGGGCTCGAACTCACAAACTGCAAGATCATGACCTGAGCCGAAGTTGGACGCTTAACCGACTGAGTCACCCAGGTGCCCCTGATTGCTGTGCTCTTTAAAGAGGGATTGACCCCCTGGGGTTGTGGACACTGGCTTTTTGTGTTAATGGGATTTTGTTTCAATATGGATATACTGATCATCTCTCACAGGAGCAACTATTCTGTACTCGAAATTCCTTAAGACTCTCAAAGCTCATAGAGCTAAATAATATTTATGTGTTCCTCAAACTTCCTTGGCTCATCGTCCTCACCTGTGGCTCCTTCTCCCAAGTCTATGCCCTTAGTCTCAGGTGGTCCTCAGGGGTCTCCTCACTGACAGCTCTCTCATGTCCTTTGGCTCCAACAGTCCCACAGGCTACTTGAGTGATGCTCTTCTTATGGGCAGAATTGTTGAAGCCTCCAAAATTTGTATGTCAGGGACCTGAGCCACAGTTCCTCAGAAGGTGACTACTTGGAGATAGGGTATTTCAAGAGGTGATTAATTTAAAATGAGGTCATTAAGGTCATCCCTAATCCAATCTGATCCAACTGATGTCCTTATAAGAGGAACGTGGGACACATAAAGAGACACCAGGGATACAGACAGAAGAGACCACGTGAGGACACAGGGAGAAGGCAGCCATATTGCAAGCCAAGGAGGAGTCTTCAGAATAAAATCAACCCTGCCAACACCTTGATCTGGGACTTCCAGCCCTCAGAACTGTTAGAAAATATATTTCTGTTGTTTAAGCCGCCCAGTCTGTGATATTTTGTTATAGCAAATGAACACAGTGCTTAACCATAACCAGGATTGTTGAGACTTGTATTAAAACCGTGCTTTTCGGATGCTTTGACAGCTTGGGGTCTTGCTGACCATGGAAGGACTGCCCCTCCCAGGGCCTGCCAATTCCTAAACATAGTAAAGGACTCATCGATAAGCATGCCTTTTGCAAACGTAAAAGGATGCATAGGCAAACCAACCAATTCAGAACCCATAATTCCTTTATTGGGCTCTCTCACTCGGGGTCACTATCGCCCTATCCCGGTCACCCCAGGGCCAGGTACCAGGCCCTATACCCCACCACTAGCTAAAATCATTCAAACTAGAAAGTCCTAAATCCACTGGCCCTCCCACACCTTTCCTTCCCGTGGAAACCACAATAAAGGCTCTTTCTCTCCTTTCCCACCTCTCCCTCTGCCTCCTAACTGACCCTAGTGCTTCCCCGGTGCCCGTTCCTTTCAGGAACTGTAAGTAATAAACCACCTTTCCAATGGCCATTGTCTCCTGATCTGTTGGCCTCATTGTATCTGAATAATAATAAAAATCTATATTTTTAAAGGCTTTGGTGAAAATCTGAACCCTAGGCTAGAATGCTATCTACCAGTTCTCTTAACGCTGAACACCTTCAAAACACACACACACACACACACACACACACAACACAAAAAACAAACAAAAACCCCTGTATTTCTTTTAGTCCTTCCTTGGTCCTTCCTTGTAACAACCATACTGCATCTATAAAGAAATAAGGAGAAGGATCCTGAACTCTGTGCCACATCTTCACCTGGCCCCGAGCTGTATGCAACAGCTCCTTCTCTCCCCAGAGCCCACACGAATCCCTGGGCCCAGCTTTGGTAGCAAACATCATACTACCCTCTCCACCTTTGTGCACTAAACTTCCTCTTGGAATGACCCTCTCCCTCATGCAAAGCAACGACATGCAAACCGATTCTCTCCTGGGCACTATTTTACATAAGCAGGTAAGTCCAAATTTGTATGATGGTCAGCCAGGACATATCCACCCCCACAGCAGCCTCTGTTAAGAGGGCAATAGTTTGTGAAGGGCGGAAGGGACAATAGACAACACCACAAGATACAGTGTGTGCCCTTCAGGCTCTAACTACCTGTTTGGGGAAACTCAATATCTAAAGAATCAAGCAGTCTCTAGGTCACTCAGGAACCAGATAAAGTCCATTGACAGAGTTCAAAAAAGGTAGAGATGCCTTCTGACTGGAATATTAGGAAAGACCTAGTGAGAGATAAGGAGCTTGAGATAATCCTGGAGAAGTCAGCTGGGTAGAGAGAGATCTACTCAGGGAAAGGCAGGAAGATAGGTTGACTTGCGTAAACTAGAAAGGTAAGGAAGTGTAGGAAACTAAAGGGGTTTCAGGCTGAAGGAGCAGTTGGTGCCTGACTGGAAGGCCTTGAGGGGCTTATTAAGAAGATTCTACAGAAGGGGAGCCTGGGTGGCTCAGTCAGTTAAGCATCTGACTCTTGATTTCGACTTAGGTCATGATCTCACCGTTTGTGAATTTGAGCCCCACACTCGGCTCTGTGCTGATGGTGTGGAGCCTGCTTGGGATTCTTGCTCTCCTTCTCTCTCTGCGCCCCCCCCCCCATACTCTTTCTCTCAAAATAAATAAATAAACTTTAAAAAAAAAGAAATGGATGAATGGGAGATTCTACTTACATACACGATTATACTTCTTGTAACAGATAAAATTTAGAGTGGGAAACAAAAGAGAATACATCATTGTATGTTGACATGTCAGGGTCTTAACATGTATGATGTAGAGCAGGGGTCAGCAAATATTTTCTAAGGGCCAGATAGTAAGTGTTTCAGGCTTTGCGGGCTCTTTGGGCTCTGTCACTACTTCTCAACCCTGCCATTATATTGAGAAAGCAGCCATAGACAATGCACAAATGAATGGTGTGGCTGTGTTCTAATGCTGTTTCATTTATAAATACTGTCAGTGGGCTGGATTTGGCCCATAGGCCTTAGTTTGCTGATCATGAATGCAGGACCCAAACTTTAAGTTGTTTGGGTCTTTCAGTCGGGAGCTCTGCTCAAACCTCAAGGAAAAACTGGGTTTCGAAGGCTGATAATACTAAAGATGGCATGGCCCAGTGTTCAGAACCAAATAGCATCTAGAATATTTGGGCCTCACCAATATGCCCTTAGATCTATCTAGAAGCTAGACCCCTCCACTCAGATATAACAGAGCAACTTCCACTCTGGAAATCTGAGTCTTGAACTCAGCAGGCTTAAGCCCTGGAAACTCTGGAAAGTAAGCGTTAAGCAACTGCCGTTGACTACAACCTGTTTTTCTGACCCGGAAGGATTGATCTTCCATCTGTTGATTCTCAATCCTCTATTGGTTTTCCTTTTTAAGGTAACATTTATCATCTGCCTTGTGCCAGGGGCCGTGCTGACATACCGATCCTCAAGCCTCCCTGAGGATTCTTCATCACACGCAATACAACACACACACACACACACACACACACACACACACACACCACCTTCGGACCAGGTAGAAAAGTTTGTACTGGTCCAAAAAGATTTAGTGTTTCAAAGTTCCACCCTACCGCTCAGTGAACCCTCACATCAATCTTGCCAAGTATCGTTACTATACCCACTTCATTAGAACCGAAGAAACGGAGACTCAGAGAGGCTCATTACTACCCCCAAGTTGATATTGTAAGTAAATGAAGTCAAGAGCAAGCTGGAATTCAGATTTGGGTACATCTAACTCCAGTGAGTATAGGCCTTGCCTGTTCTGTGATCTGCGCGCCGCCTCAGCAGAGTTCCACTGCCCACCTCAGGAAGGCGTTTAGTCATAGGGAATAAGATCCCTACTTGCTGTGGTTGTCCAGTTTCCTTTGGACAGAACCAGAGACCAGCTGATCATAGGGCTCAGCATTGGGGTAGATTCCAGGAAATGAAATGAGTCAGGGGACATACCCAGATCTTTCATTAGCAAACAAGATCCAAAAGGCAAGTACCAATACTAGAGCCAGAGAAGGGAACTCTGGTCATTTCCGGAGAAGCCAAATGGGTATCAGATCCAGGGGACAGGTGTGAAGCTAGATACAGGGGAAGAGACACAAGGACCAGAGCCCCAGAGATGAGAAACAAGTTAAGAAGAAGAAGAAGAGGAAGAAAGAAGAAGAAGCAAACAGCTTCAAATTACAGACCAAGAGGGGCCCCTGGGTGGCTCAGTCGGTTAAGCACTTGACTCTTGGTTTCAGCTCAGGTCACAATCTCATGGCTTCATGGGTTCAAACCCCACGTCAGGCTCCGCACTGACAGTGTGGACCCTGCTTGAGATTTTCTCTCCACGCCCCGCCCGCCCCTCTCCCACTCGCACTGTCTCTGTCTCTCTCAAAATTAAAAAATAGGCTTAAAAAAATTATAGACCGAGAACAAGGCTGGGGTGTGGGGAGCTTGAATTCGATTCTGGCTGCAAAGGAGGAAGTGGGATAGCTTAAAACTGTAGGCTGTGGCCAGAGAGAGGTCATTCATGAGAGAAGTGATAATGGGGTTTGAGCTGGCCCTTAAGGGGCTGGCAAGGTTGATCAGACCAGGAAGTTATTTCAAGAGACTAAACAAATCTGACTGCGTGCCTGATCAGGTAACAGCGAGCTGGTGTTGTGGTTACAGAGAATTTAATAGGAGGCACTGCTCTGAGGGTTAACCTATTCCATGAATCCTCTTGGTCTTTACCTCCCCAGTGGTCCGGGAATGAAGTATCTGATGTTCATATCAAGGGATTGCCCTGCATCTAACTAGAAAATTCAAAGCTTAAAATATAGGGCCAGGCTTTTGTGAGCTTGTGTAGTAGGGAATCTATCTTAGAGGTTTATCACTCTTCGTTTTAGGTGCATATTATTCAAAATATCGATCTGTCACTAAGACCCTCTCTGAAGCAGCTCGGACATCAATAATTGGCCAATCCAGAAACCTCTGACTCCTGAGAAAGTGAGAATTACACCACGTGCCTCTCTTCCTTCACACAGAGGACTGCATCCCACCTTATTACAGTCACTTAGTCACTTAGCTTTCTCTATTACAAGTGAAATAATGAATGGAGGCTTTGCTGTTGTTTTGTTGGCCTCTGACCTTGGAAATATGCTCTACACTCCTCTGCGCCCACTTCACCCTCCCGCCAGCAAAGGTTCAAAGTCTTTCTGGCTAAAACGAATTCTGAAATAACATCTGGGCCACTAAAGGGTGATCACATGACAGTGTAATATTAATTTTCCAAGGAACAGAGTACAGAACATGAGCTGACTTGTCAGGACAAAGCGTCTCCCTTTCACAAGAAGCTCCTGGAACAAAGATTATGAGGGGGATCGACATGGGGAGGAGTGAGGGTTCCCCCTTAGACATGTTCTGTGGGGCATAGTGATCCCGACTCTCTCACAAGCCACTAGGTTGTAGTCATTGAGAAGGACTGTGTTGGGGTCTGGCAAAAGACAGCAAGGCAAATGACCTTTGGGCCCCCCTTTCTTTTAGAAATCTTTTAAAACAGTATCCAGGAAGAAGGAAAGTCCAAGAACGGTGAAGAGAATCTGCAAAGCAAATGACGGCCTTGGAGGTGCCCACGCGAGACAGGAACTCTGAGTGGATTTTAAATTCTCATTAATGTATCAGTGTGTGATCACACTGTGTCCCCGTCTGTGGTCTTGAGAAGCCATAAGTCCCAGCTGGGAGAGCATATGGATGGCCTTGGAGCTGTGTCTGAACCTTGTGTCCACCCTGAGGGGCGGAAGAAGGCAGGCTCTCAACGCCCCTGCCCCTCACCCCTTAATGGAAAGCCATACGAGTGATGTGGGGGGGGGGGGGGACAGTGCAGGGCACACACTCCCTCATTGTCAGGAGGAATGCAGCAACACAAAGCCTGCTTTATTTCATTTTGTTTGAGGACTGAAACACAAAAAGATTAGAACACATGGCACTTTTTTTTTTTTTTTTTACCAAACAGGAATAGACCAGATGGGATACAGGGCACCTACAAATTATTTTGTTACTCTTGGGTTATTGTGTTTGCTTCTTCTCCGAACAGAACCATCAGAAACTTTAATGTCATCTGACAGAAGTGTGCATGAGTGTGTGTGTGTGCTGAGTCTCTGATTGATGGGATGTCTGCTCATCAAGGCCTTTGATTTAGAGCCATCCCAGCCAGGCCTGAGCACAGTTAGGAAGCAAAATCATAGACCACCAGAACGCAAGTTTGTGGAGGGCTCTTAGAGATCACAGCTGCCACCCCCATACAATAGAGATGGGAAATTGAAGCCCAAAGAGATGAACTTCTGAGGATAATCACATAGCTTGATGAGCACCTAGATGGGTCAAGATTCCAGACTCAAGACTCAAGATCCAATGGAAAGAACATTGACCTATGACCCTGCAGGTCTGGGCTCTTATACCTGGTCTGCCATCCACTGGCTACCTGTGTGATCTTAGGTAAGTCACTTAGCTTCTCTGTTTCAGTTTCCTCATTTATAAATGACTCTAGCAATTTAGTACCTATCTGTCTTCTCTTGGAGGTTTGTCAGAGCAAATGGGTCTGAGAGTGCTTTACAAAGTGCTCTACAAAAATCAATGATTGTGTGTCTGTTTGTAATGTGCGTGTGTGTCTATACCAAAATGTAGGCTGCACAGTATCAGAGTCCGAATTTGTTAGGATTCTTTTGGTTGTTCATTGTAAATAATAAATCTCATCTCAAACTTGCTTAACAAGGAGGGTGGGAGGGAAAGAAGGGGAATAGGGTGGAGAGACTGAGATTTATTTATTGATCCCACAACTGAAAAGTCTAAAGATTATAGGCTTCAGGTTCTTCTGGATCTAGGGACTCAAGTGATGTCATCTGGCCTCACCCTGCCCCCTCATTCTCAGTTGTTCTCTTGGATGCTTCCATTATTAGGCTTTCTACAGTGGTTTCTGGTGGGTTGATGCTCACACTACCCTTCCAACTGTCAGTCACAATGGAAAGAGATGCTCCTTGCTTGCTTTCATTTAATTGACCTATGGGCTTGACTTGGGTCATATACCCATAGAATTAAAAAAATTTTTTAAGCTTATTTATTTTGAGAGAGAGAGAGAGCGAGCGAGAGAGAGCATGCAAGCTGAGGATGCACAGAGAGAGAGAGAGGGAGAGAGAGAATCCCAAGCAGGCTTGGTGCTGGCAGCTCAAAGCCCAACACGGGGCTCGATCATGACCTGAGCCCAGATGGAGAGTTGGACGCTCAATTGACTGAGCCACCCAGGTGCCCCTGCCCATAGATTTTTAAAACATAGGTTGAAGAGATTGCCACATGTGAGAGTAACTTTGTACATGGTCATCAGTAGATCATTTATTTGCTTTTTTTTTTTAATTTTGCTTATGCGAGTGTGTGAGGGATGGCGAGGGGTTCAAAGCCACGTTGTGAGGAATATGCTGGAGGGATTGGAGCAGTTTAAAAGAGAAGGAGCCATGGACTCACAGAGGGACTGTTGCGATCGTTTTCAGATATTTGAGGGGAGGACATATGGAACATGCTTTCAATGTTCTGAGTAGCTACGGAAGGCTCTACTAGCAGTCCATGGCATATTTTTAGATGGGGAGATTTAGAACAAATGGAGAAGCACTTTTAACACTGGGGGGTTGCTGACCCTGCAGTCGCTCGCCCTGGGATGTACTACGTCTCCTGTCACTTCAGGTATGGGGGGATGGGCGTGGAGACAACCACTTGTCACAGATTTGTAGAGGGGATTCAGTTCTCTTGTGAATATTTTTCCTAAAGGGCGGTGTAGCAAATGTCACCCTTCCTCGTGGCCCTCAGACTCTGCCATGTCAGCATGCTCTGGCTGACTTCCACCTTCCAGCATCTGCCCCTCAGAGCCTGAGGGACCTTTCTGGAACCATAGAAGGTCACCCTGTCACCCTCTATATGGCAGGCTTGAAGGGCTGCAAATTATTATACCCCGAGGAGCAGCCCTCCACCAGTGGCTCTTAGGAACCAGCATATAAATATCTCAGCCATCTTGCCATCGTGTAGGATAATTCCCAGGACATGTTTTGCACCTTTTCCCAGAGTTTCCCTGGGAGATTAGGCTCCAGTTGTCCACAGAAATAGCTTGCTTGATGACTTACTGGCTGCCTTCCTTTCCCCATCTCACTTCCCACTCCCCTATGGTTGTCCCTGAGTCACTTCCCAAATAAACTACTTTTGCTGGAATATCCATTTCAGGGTATGCTCCTGGGGGAACCCAAAGTAGGAGTGGTAGCTCCTAACACCATTCGTTCATATAGTCATTTAGGTTGTAGGTGCCACAGGAGAAATTAAGGTAGCTAAGATGTGGCTCTCGAGAATAAGAACGGTCAGTGTAGAAGGGGAAGGTGGACCGTATTGTGATGCACTCTATACCAGAGAGGTCAGAAATGTTACGAGGTGCAGCCCCAGGAGCAGTCAGGCAATCAGCCCACGAGTCCTTCTGCATTTACTTGGTTTCCACAAGCAACGAATATTTTTGGAACAAGAACTCCTGGAGGCCAGTCCTCCTTGCCTTTTTTGGCCAGGGCCTGCCTGGGAGTCACACCATGCACATCCACAGTCTTAGGAAAACTGTTTAATAGTGATTCTGTCTTTCCTACATGTGGTTGCATTCAAGATGGGCATACTTCCAGGCCACCAGGCTGCTGGGCAGTGATGACAGCACCAGCATACTGAGGTTGCTGCTTGTTTTTTAAGTTTATTATTATTATTATTTTAGTAATCTCTACACCCAATGTGATCCTCGAACTTACAACCCTGAGATCAACGGAGCCAGCCAGGCGCCTCACTGAGGTTGCTTCTCGATTTTAGAAATGAATGGGATGAAAATCCCCCAGTCTTCCTAACCCCTACCCAGCATTTTTAAAAATGTTTATTCATTTATTTTGAGGGGGGGGGCACGCATGTGTGTGCACACAAGTGGGGGAGGGGCAGAGAGGGAAGGAGAGAGAGAATCCCAAGCAGGCTCTGTGCTGTCAGTGCAGAGCCTGATGCAGGGCTTGATCTCAGGAACTGTGAGATCATGACCTGAGCTGAAATCAAATGTCAGATGCTTAACTGACTGAGCCACCCAGGCGCCCCTCCCTCCCTCCCCTTTTAAGGCTCAATTCCCAATCCTGCTTCCTCTGTTAAGTCTTTGTGGCCCAGCTTTTTCCCAGCCTGCTACTCCCTCCCTCCCCTAAGCTCCTCTGCCACCACTTATGGGACCCTATGGGATCCTTCCCTCTTCTTGCTTTGAGTGGCCACAACCCTTTCTTGTGTTTACAGTTCTTCTTTGTGAACAGAAGCAACACTGTTTACTGAGCACCATGTTTTATTGGTTAAGAAGTACAAACTTCATGGGGAGTCAAAGATATGTAAACATGCAATTATAAAACTTGAAAAAACCACATGTCCCTTGAGAAGGAAAAAGATAAAGAAGTTTTTACAATCCTACCAAGAGATACTGACGTAGCTGTTAAAGAGAAAAAGGTACATGTATACGTAAGGATACGGGGAAAAATCAGGGCACCTGGGTGGCTCAGTTGGTTAAGCATTTTACTTTGGCTCATGTCATGATCTCACGGTTTGTGGGTTCGAGCCCCGTGTCGGGCTCTGTGCTGACAACTCAGAGCCTGGAGCCTGCTTCCGATTCTGTGTCTCCCTCGCTCTCTGCCCCTCCCCCACTCATGCTCTGTCTGTCTCAAAAATAAATAAATGTTAAAAAAAAGAATAGAGAGGTAAATTATAGCCTCAAAAAGACACAGAAAATAAATAAATAAACTTATTTATTTATTTTCTGTGTTTTAACAAAAATAAATAAATGTTGAAAAAAAGAATAGAGAGGTAAATTATAGCCTCAAAAAGACACAGAAAAACCTAAAATGTATATTGCTAAGAGAAAGGAGGCAGTCTTCAAAGAAAATGTGCCATGTGATTTCAACCTTTTGACATTCTGGAAAAGATAAAAGTGCAAATACAGTGAGAAGATCAGTGGTTGCCAGTGGCTGAGGTGGGTGGGGGTGGGGTGGAAAAGGGTGAATAGGTGGAGCACAGTGGGTTCTTAGGGAGGGTGAAACTATTCTGTATGACACGTAATGGTGGACATGTGACATTATGTATCTGGCAAATCCAGAGAACCCAACAGAAAGGCTGAACCCTAATGTAAACTACGGACGTCCGTTAATAATGTATCAACATCAGCTCTTCAATTTTAACACCTGAACCGCACAAGATGATAATAATAGCTTCTCTGTACTATCTGTACTACCTGCTCAATTTCCTTGCAACCTGAAACTGCTCTATGAAATAGTCTATTAATTGAAAAATTATAGAACAATAGGAATAGTATGATTCCATTTGAGTAAAACATAAATGCACTGGTAAATGTGCCTATTCATATGTTTGAAAACAGCAAAAGGTCTAGAAAGACCAGTACACAATAAACTGTTAAAAGTACTTCCGGCAGATGATGAGTGCCAAAGAAAAGGAAAAACTATCACTTTTTAATGAAATATTGAGACATTAGGGGCACCTGGCTGGCTCAGTCGGTTAAGTTTCCAACTCAGGTCATGATCTCACTTTGAGCCCCACATGGGGCTCTCTGCTGTCAGTGAGGAGCCCACTTGGAATCCTCTGTTCCCCTCTCTCTCTTCCCCTCCCCACCTCATGCTGGCGTAGTCTCTCTCTCTCTCTCAAAAATAAATAAAAAGATTTAAAAAAGAAATATTCAGATATTAAATGGCATGCAGAAGAATGTAATGAGCACCTGCATACCTCTCCTACCCCCACCAACCAACTTCTGTATCAAAATGTGGGTGAAGAGAATCATATTCGCTATTCTATGTACTTTCATATCTTACAATATTAACACATAAGCTTGTACGCCTATTGTAATTAAAAAACAAAAAAAGCAAGTCAGAGCAGTGATCAGACAAGGTGCTGTGTGACAGCAAAGGTGGAAGGAATGAATTATGGCTGGAGTTGGGGAGAGTCAGAGGTAGATAGACAGGGGACCTTGAAGCTGGGGCAGAAATGAGGAAAAGGGAAAGAAAAAGGAAAGGGGAATTAGCAAATGCAAAAACAAGGAGCTGGGAAGGGCCCAGCTTCTTTACAGAACAGGAAGTGATTCTGCAAGGTGGGGGCAGGAAGGAGGGAAAATGCCCCAAGAATTAGAACGGAGCCTGGAGTGTTTACTTTTGGTGTGATTGTGAAAGATGTTCAGTGTTGTGGTAAGGAGCCTGGTCCTTACGTAATCGACTAAAAGTATCTAGAAGCGGCATCTGAGACAGTTCAGAGACCTGCTCAGATTTGTTTTGTAGAGAGCAGCAGCAGGCAACAAGGCCTGGATTGGGGATCACCAGGCCGTCACTAGGGTGATTCCTGCGTCCTCCGGTTGCAAAGACGTTAAGGAAGCATGTATTTTATTTTATAGTCTTTACATATTTTGTTCATTTGTATCAGATGAGTAACTTAATTCTTGCTCCTGATAAGTTGAAACACAGAAATCTGCTTAGCACCCTGTGAGGGCCCCCGCGCCCTACCCCAAACTTCCTGGAGTTAGACTCCATTAACCCTCCTTATGTTTGGAAGTCAAGGTCCAGAGAAGACCACAGCCTTCCTCACAAAGGGGTATGAACTATCTTCAGGAGGCCCCAGTCAAAAGCCCCCAGTTACATGGCACTCAATTCCCAAAGTCCCAGTGATGACATCCTCTTTCTTTAGAGCTCCTTGGATATCCTTCGTATTTTCTCCTTTAATGACCTGCCATTGATTTTGTGAGTTCAGAGGTGAATGACCTCTTGGCCAATTGTCTTTTCTAGGAGGCCGTCTGTTCTTGCCTGGAATGACGAAGGGTCACTATTTGTGAGTCTCAGTATCTGAAACAGAGACGCCTCTTGATTTGGGGAGGGGGAAGTCTCACAGACTGGGTCTCCTGGGAAGTCCACTCTGAGGTGGAGTTATTGCGCCAGAGGCGAAGAGGGGAGGCTCCTGTGCTCTACGGCTGTGGAAAGGAAAGAAAGGAAGCGCAATCAGGTAGAGGGGGAGGGAGGGCTGTAATGGGGGTCGAATCAGGGTCTCAGCCAACCTCACAGGGAGTTCTGAAGATGGAAGGATCCTTCAGAGTTCTGGACTGGGACAAGAGGGCAGGGCCTTTACACCCCAGCCCAGTCAGCCAGCCAGCCTGGACGGCTGTGGCAGAGAGATGCCATGTGAGGAGGGGCAGCTCTGGTCAGCAGAGGCAGTCCCCGGCAGGGGCTGAGCTCACCTTCATTCCCGAAGTGTGATCTGAGATGGGCATCACAACGTCTACCCCAGAGGTGAGGCACCCACGTGCTTTCCTGACGCCCAAGGAAAGCCACGGGGGGCCTAGGCTTCCAGATGGACCTCTTCTCCTCCTCCTCTTGAGCTCCTCAACAGTTCTTAATTAATCTTTTTGACAACTACTCACTGAGTGTCGGCCACGTGGCAGACACTGATTTCAATGCCCGCAGCACTGTCACAGCAGCTTACATTCTAGAGGTGGTGGGGTGCAGACCATAAACGAAAGAACTGATTAGAAGATGCCCGGTGAGGTTTGCTGTGGTACAGGGAGGGGGATGGGAAGTGCTGGTAGAGTGGGGGTGGGGCAGGGATTTCCAGGCAGATGGACTAGGAAGGACAGAGGTTTGAGTCTGGGTGTTAAGGAACCGCAAGCAGGCTGCCCTGGCTGGACTGGTACAAAAGAAGCAGAGAGGACTTTCAGGAGAGGCCCTAGAGGTGAGCAGAGCCATTGGGGAAAGGCCTGGAGTGTCAATGAGCCTTGTGGGTCACTGTGAGGATTTGGATTTTTCTCTGACGTGGGGAGTTGGTGGAGCGTCCTGGGCACATGATTGACATCTTAACAAGATCTGTTGAGATCTGTTGAGAATAGACTATAGGGAACAAGAGCAGAAGCAAGGAACACAGTTAAGGCGGCTATCACAATGGTCCCCTTGAGAGATGAGCGTGGATTGGACCAGGGCAGTAGCAGCTGTGATGGTGGGAAGTGATGATAGTATTCAGTAGGCAGAAAGGGAGAGGCTAGGACTTGAAGGTCCCTGCTTGGGGAAAAACACATATTTTAAAACATATCCTCTGGGAACGTCTGACCTCGAGCAAACTGCCTCAGGCGTAAAGTTCCTCTTGAGAATGTGACAGACACTACCTCCTCCCCCTCAGGTTTCCCTCAGGAATTTGACAAACAAAAGACCTGACTGAAAATGAGTAGACCGTAAAACGTATGACCCACAAGGAACTGGTGTGGCCATAGACCACCCCTCATACAATGGAAATGAGCCAATCAAAAAGGAATGACTAGTCATTTAGAGTTCTCAAGCCAAGAAGGGTAGAACGGGAGAAGGAACAAGGGAGAAGGAACAAGGGAGAAGGAACAAGAGAGAAGGAACAAGGGAGAAGGAAAGAGGCCAACCCAAACCTTATAAAAGAAAGACCCTTGCCTATTGTCACGGGCATTCACTTTCGAATGCCCCCACTCTGTAAAAAGAGCTTCCATACTATTCTTACTTTATAATCTTATACTCTACTAAACTCCTGCCTGCTGCTCATTTTATTGTGTCCACCTCTTCATTCTTCGAAGCGATGAGACAACGAATCCTGGGTATTGAGGTAAAAATTCCCGCAAAGATGGCACACGGGGTGCATTCCAACGATGAAGGCAGCGGGACCTGCTGATGAGTTCCATAGTCCTGAGAAACAGGAGTCAAAGATGCCCACCATGCTCTGGCCTCGGGCAACTCAGAAGATGGTATTTTCATTAACAGAGATGAGAACCCCTGGGGGAGATTTGGGGCCGGAAGCAATCAGCGTAGTTACAGACTTACTAGATTTCAGAAGATGTTAGCACATGCTGTGTTTCCATTGGCTGCCTGCTCTTCGTTAGCTCCCAGCCTCTCAGTAGAGAGATCACTTTCCGAAGTGGGATCCGTGTCTGCCAAACTAGACCACCCTTGGAATATGCGCTCTTGGCTCCCTGGGCTTTTCCTCCAGAGCACATGGGAGTCTGCAACGATAGATGTGTGATTGTTGGATTGATTTCTATGTCCCTCACGAGTCTGCAGGGTCCGTGAGGACAGGGAGAACCCTCTTCATTCATTCTCTGAACCCCAGCTTTAAGATCAGTGCCCATTGTGCTGTAACTACGACCATGAATGAATAAATGGAAAAAATGCATGTGGAGAAGGAAAGGTCCCAGCTTCTTTTTCGTGAAAGATGGAAGAATCCTCAACTCAGAGCAGCCCTATTTCTAAAGTCTCCACCTCCAACCAGTCCTCCACGATTCCCCTGAAGTAATGTCTCTAAACCCAGCTCTGGTGGCAAAGAGCATGCAATTTGGAGTTCAAAATCTGTGTGACCTTGAGCACGTTTATTAACCTTTCTAAGCCTTAGGGAATAATAATTAGTACCCACCTCATAGGATTGTGGCTAGGATCAAATAAAATAATTTATGAAAAATGCTTAGTGCAAATGTTAGGAAATAGTATGTGCTTAATAAACGTTAGTTATTATTATTGTCGTTGTGGTTGTTGTTATTATTTTATCCATCCTACCTCGAAAAGTCATTATGGTTCACTCTGGTGTCTACAAAATCTCTAAACTTCCCCTTGGTGGAAGGTTGCCCCACAGGGGCACTCCTGGATGCATCATTCTCTCCCTCCTATCCATCCCATGTCCTGCTTCAGGATGTTTCATCCGAATCCAGAAGCAGGCACCGAAGGGTGTCTGCCTGACCAGCAGCAGGTGCCAGCCGAATGGCAAAGCTTTCCCACTTCCAGCGAAGTGCCTCGTTGGCCCTGGGCAGCTGCAATGGGATTGAGAAGGTGGGCAGCGCCAGGGCAGACGAGTAGGCACAGAGGACCTGCGTCCTTCACGGTGCCCAGGCGGTAAAGCTAATGGATTCTGGAGGAGACTGCTGCCCACGATTCACAAGCTGTCTGAGCTGGGCAAGTCACTTAATTACTCTCTGTTAGTTTTCTTTCTTTTCTCTTGTACTTTTCACTTTGAAATAATTTTAAACCTGCAGAAAATTTCAAGAGTAGCACCAAACCTCCAGTGTACCCGTCATCCGCATTCACCAATTGTTAATGTTTTGCCACGTCTCTTTTAACATTCTCTCCCCAGCCCCCGCTCTTTCCCTCTCTCTCCACACACACGAACACACACGCGTGTGCACCCACATATTTACACACATAATTATTACTAATCTCTGAAACATTTGAGAGTCAGTCTGTATCATGCCCCTTTATTTCTAAATACTTCAGGGTGAATTTCCTGTGAATAAAGTATTCTCCTATAGAATCACAAAATGCTTATCAAAATCAAGAAAATTAGCATTCATACAACACTATTATCTACCTGATCTACAGTCCATATTGACTTTTCGCCGATTGTCCCAATAATGTGCCCTTATCACACATTTTCCAGTGTCTGTTCCAATCTGGCTAATGGGAGCAACACTAGCGCCATCTCATAAGGTTGTAACGAGATGGACATGAAACAGTATACATAAGGCACCTTAATGCAGGCCCTGGCACATGGTAACAACTGGCTACTTCTATAATGATTATTAACTCTTCAGTGAGATCCTTCTAGTCCCTTCCCCTCAATTCAAAATCAGTCTCTTCCCCCTGTGTTTCCTTAGCACTGTATTTCTACATGCCTTGTAGCAGTTTCGCATTAGTCTTGTTCATAAGCTTCTTAAGACCCTATGGGCAATTCCTCTTTGCTACTCCTTGTGGCTCCAAGAGCATCTTGTGCAGAGTAGGGCAGAACTGAGTTTTTAAGATGAAAGCAGAAGGTCAATGAAGGAGATTGGAGGGAATTCGTCTCACAGTATTGTACTAGGGGACACATTTTTTTCTTCAAAGAACTTAGGAGGGGCTCCTGGGTGGCTCAGTCGGTTAAGCGTCCGACTTCAGCTCAGGTCATGATCTTGTGGTCCGTGAGTTCGAGCCGTGCATCGGGCTCTGTGCTGACAGCTCAGAGCCTGGAGCCTGCTTTGGATTCTGTGTCTCCCTCTCTCTCTGCCCCTCCCCTGCTCACACTCTGTCTCTCTCAAAAATAATGTTTAAAACACAAAGAACAAAGAGCTTATGGTTCGTGAGGGTAAAGAGAAATACACAAGCGAAGAGTTAAACAAAATGAGAACTGAACTGGTCTCAAAGCAGCCTCTGGGGAAGGGCTAAAAATGAATAGGACTAGACCGAAAATTGGGGAGTTTATTTTTTTATTTTTTATAAAGTGTTTTAATGTTTTTTATTTATTTTTGAGAGAGAGAGACAGAGTGAATGAGAGAAGAACAGTGAGAGAGGGAGACACAGAATCTGAAGCAGGCTCCAGGCTCTGAGCTGTCAGCACAGAGCCCGACGCGGGGCTCGAACCCACGGACTGTGAGATCCTGACCTGAGCCGAAGTCGGACACTGGACCGACTGAGCCACCCAGGCACCCCTGAAATTTGGGGATGTTAAAGGAGGAAAAGACTCTGAAAAGGAAAAACAGATAGGTCACTTCCAGAGACTGCTCAACATGGCCTCCCCCACAGAACAGACTTTGTGGAGGCTTGATAAATCAACGTTCTAAGGGCAAAACTCTCAAATACACTTTACGCAGGCTCGTGAGCCTGGGTGAGCAGCTGAATTACATTTCAGCCTCCCTGGCTAAGATGATGTTCTGGACAAAAGAACCTGGGTGGAAGTGATGTTCTCCATTTCCAGGCCTGGCCCATCCCCCTTTGTCTCCCTCTCCAGTGGCTTTGGCGACCATGTGAGGAAAACCATGATGCACTGGTGGACTGAACATGAATCCCGCCCGCATGTCTGGATGAAACAGAATCCCCAGCCCCTCCACCCCACACTGCTGTGACAAGAACAGGAGGCGACTTTTCTGCGCTACACCACTGAAACGTGAAGGCTGCTGGTTATGGCCACCATTACCCTGTCTAGTGCACAGTGGAAACTGAAGGCTGGATTCATAAGACTCGTGTTTATAGCTTAGCTTCACCACTTGGTCAAGATGAGACAGGTCAAGACACTTCATCTGGGAACTGCTGTGAGGAGTCAATGGAAAAAGGCTTTGTAAACTGTGAACGTGCTATAAACGTCGGATGTTATTAGTATTGGTCCATTCCTCCTAAACTGGCCAAAATAACAGTCCAAGAATAGTATGCTGGGATTAGTCATTCTTTCCAAACTAACAAAAAGAAGAACACAGACTGGGGTCTCATGACACTGGTGTTAACTCAAGTGTTGGAAAAGGAGTTTGGGTCAGTCTATGGAAGGCCAATGATTTACTTCTGAACTCCTGGGGCGACATTTCTGCTTTGCTATCAAGGGGTAAAATTTTTGTGAATACTTCAGTACTTGGAGGTAACCTCAACATCAGGATCTCTGAATAGTTCAACTTCTGTTGAGAAAAGGCAACAAGAAGAAAAGAGAGGAGAATTATTTCTAGATGAATTTTACCAGTTATTTTCCTCAGAGTCAAAGGTATTCAAAGTATCCTTTTTGGCCTCAGGTTGATTGGTATTTTTGTATTTCTCACAAACCTTAACGATCCTTTGCATTATCAAGGAGGTTAAGATGATCCAGAAATCATATCCCAACATGAATTATATGTTAAAATAAATGAAGGACAGGACCAAAAGAGACTTGCAAGACTGAGAGAATTATTCACCCTACACATTCCACCAGATTGCTGAATACTGGAGCAGTCCTGGGAATGGGTAGGCAGGCTTCTTGGTGTGAGGTTTGGAGGATGCGAAAGCATCTCGGCCTCAATGAAAAACTTCCAAGGCACCATGAGAGCTTGTGAGGCAGCCCACTGATAGGATATGGGCCTTCACTGGTGACGGTTCCTGCTGCAGCCAGATGAAAGCAAGAGGCAGAGTTTGATCATTAAAACTATCTGGGCCCTTTATTCCTGGCCCTAAATCCACCCCATTCTAAGGAAATGATTTCTTAAGCTAGTCATTTCTTCCTTTTCTCCTTTTCTTATGACTCCACTTCCCGTGTGTAGTGACCGGTGCCCCCCTCTCCCTCACCTTAATAAGCTTCTCTTGTTTTTTTTTTTACATTTGGGGGTTAGGGATGATCCCAGAAAATGAAAGCACTCCCTCCTCTTTTCTGGGTCTTTTTTCCCCTATTTCCCTTCCTCCCTTGTTGGTTCTTCTGTTTGTAAGGTTTGTGTTCACTTCCATCTGGATTTGGGGCAGTGGAATGGGTATCAGAAGACCTAGGCTCTTGATCATCCACTAGAGTTACATAAAGTAACTTTATTCTGCTCAGACTCAGTATTTCATTGGCAAAAATAAAGTTCAGACCGGAGTGTTTCCCTATCTACTTCCTCCTTAGGTTCTGTGTAAGATCAGTTCCCCATCAACAGCAGAGAAAAGAGGTCTTCAGAAATGTCTTACTCCACAGTTGAGTAGATGTTCCTTATTTTTCTTTTATTTTTTTTAAGATTAAAAAATGTTTTTTATTTGTTTTGAGAGAGAGAGAGAGAGAGAGAGAGAGCATGAGTGGTGGAGGGGCAGAGAGGGAGGGGGGAGAGAGAGAATCCCAACAGGCTCTACATTGTCAGCGCAGAACCCAAAGCGGGGGCGCCATCTCACAAACTGTGTCATCATGACCCGAGCCCAAATGAAGAGTCAGACGCTTAACCCACTGAGCCATCCAGGCGCCCCTGTACCTTGTTTTTCAGAGTGAGACATCTGGGTCAATTTCCAGAAGAAGCAAGTTGAAATTCTGGAATATGAATAAATTAGGAGCCAGTAGTGATGAGACTAGAGAAGTGACATCAAGCTTAGTTAGGAAGGACCTCACATTATACGTGAGGTTTGGAACTTCTTGCATTGAGTGATGGAGAATCTTGCAAGTTTGACCAGATTTGCATTTTAGGAAGTTTATGTTGATGGTTATATGAAGTATGGTGAAAATAGGAGAGAGTGACACCAAAAAAACTACCATCATTTTTCAGACAAGAAATGAGAAGGATCTAAAGCAAGAAAGGGGAACTTGGTTGAAAAAACTGGGAGGGGACAAATTTGATACGTTTGGGGATTCGTTGACTGATTGGCTAGGGGAGTTCAAGAGGGAGAGGCGTCTAGGGTAACATTCAATGATTCGAATGGATGGATTTGTCATGATGAGAGTGGACACCTACGACTTTTTACTGAGGAAAAAATTACACCCTTTCTTCTGAAAACTGTTAACAATTTACTTTAAGGGAGATACTATTTTTCCCATAATTTTGAGCCCATGGCCTTAACTGATTGGTGTAGGAGGACACCTCCCATGTGACAATCAGAGAACCCCAACTTACTGACAGCAGTTAATGGATACAGAGGAGGGTGACTGATTCGAACCAAACCAATCAGAGTGCTTGTCCAGAATTTTGAAATTGGAACCAAAGCAAGCTTTAGTCTGGCATTTTTAGAGATAGAAGTTTTCCATGGACTAAATGTTTGTGACCCCCAAAATTTATATATTGCAGCAATAATCCCTAATATGATGGTATTTGGAGCCAGGCCTTTGGAAAATTACTAAGTCATGAGAATGGAGCCCTCGTTAATGGGATTAGGACACTTCTAAGAAGTGACATGAGAGAAATAAGCTTTCTCACAGCCATGTACTTCCCATACAATAAGGAGGTAACTGTCTACAAGCCAGGAAACAGGTACTCACTGGATACAGCCTTGATTTTGGACTTCCCAGCTTCCAAATACTGCGAGATGTTTCTCACAGGTTGTTTGTTATTTAAGCCATTCAGTCTATGGTAGTTTGTTATAGTAGCCTGAACTAAGACAGTGTTTCAAGATATAAATGATGGATGTGACAGCCATATTTTCTACCATATAGAGTCGGTCTGAAGCAAAAGAAAATGAAGCCAAAAGGCAAATAGAAACAGAGAAGAAAGTTCTTTTTTAAAAAATATATTTTGTTTATTTATTTATTTTTGAGAGAGAGAGAGACAGAGAGAGAGAGAGAGAGAGGGAGAGAGAGAGAGAGAGAATCCCAAGCAGGCTGCACGCTATCAGCACTGAGACCAACTTGGGACTTGATCCCACGAACCATGAGGTCATGACTTAAGCCAAAATCAAGAGTCAGAGGCTTAATCGGCTGAGCCACCCAGGCACTCCCAGAGAGGAAAGTTCTATAATGTTTGAGACCCTGGCTTCAGTTGTTCCTGGGGCCCATTTGCATCCCTGATCTTCCTAACAATTTGGTTATACAACTTTCCTTGAATTTCCTGAGACAGTGTTTTCCCTTTGTTGCCTAAGCTAGTTCAAGGTGAGTCCAAGCACATGCAGCTAAGACACATGACGAATATGGCAGACTATTAACAGAGTAAGGGAAGAATAGAGAGAGGCAAGTCTGAGAGAGAGGATTATGATGTCACCTTTGGACATTTTAGGTTGAGTTGCTTTGGATATCCATATGAAGATTTCCAGCAATTATTTTATTATGCAACTGAAGCTCAAAAGATAGATCACATTCTCCAAGTCATCCAGAATCTATTGAAAAAGACAAGTCTAAGTATGGTGTCCTATAGTATATCCCTACATACACCCAAGTCATGATACTCTCAGGCTATAATTTTTTTCAGTCGCTACACCTCTGTTCAGTGGAGCTAGCTTTCAGCTCACCATTTTTACACGGGTTCACAATGATATCAGAAAGCTTTTTACTAAGAACTTGGATGAAATCAAGATTGAGTAGATCTATGGCATTCCCCCCGATCTTCTAGCTCAGCAGAACGGCATCGACATAAGGTGGAAATGAGATTAGTCTGATCTTGGTGAACATAGCTCCTAGTGCTTGCTGCAAATGAATGTTGCTGCTCTCTAATTATTCATAAAGTAACCATCAGTAATTTGTTCTTTTTTGGCTAAATCACCTGTGTTCATCTAAATCAGTAGAACTAAGAAGTAATAGGTGGATGTATTGAATCTTGAATAACTTCTAGTATGTGTCTCTGTTAGCCTTGTCAGTTCTATACATGGATGCTTTTGGACCTCCCACCAGGGGATCCCAGCAGTCCATGAACTTAATGGCATCTATGAACTGTTCTTATTGTTCTGTTCAGCACGGAAGGGTGCTTCAGAAATATCATCTCATGCAGCGCCATGATATCTTTCGTTTCATGCCACACCAGAGCCTATGAGCAACACAATTGTCCTTTCAAGGCAGAGAAACCTGGGGTGCAAATATTGGTTCCAGCACTCACATGCTGTGTGATCTTGGGAGAGTTCCTTAAATATACTGAGCCACAATTTTCCTCATCTTGAAAATAGGAGCAACAATTCATTCCTTAGTACATTTGTGAAAATTAAATTAAATGACATGTATACTGTACTAAAGTAGTTCATGGTGCACTGTCAACTTTCAGTAAAGAGTACTGTGACTTATCTGCTTACTTGTTTTTGCTTATTTGTTTTAGTTGATGCCATTGATGACTTCTTCCTCTTTCCCATTTACCCATACTCATCTCTGGTCTTGATTCTTTTGCATATCATTGACTACTGTTTTCAATCTCCTTTTTGCATTGATCTATTCATCCCGTTTGGGCATAGCTCATCCTCATGAAAAAGCTAAAGCATATTCCTCTACTAATCCGAGCTGTCTGTATGGATAGGCTGTATAATTGGTCACCTTCTTAGATAGCTAGTCAAGCAAGGGGTCATTTCTGTCCGCAGCCCTGCCAAAGTGTCCATTTCCGGGTTGTTTCTCCAGTACCTCCAGGTCAATCAAAACCGCACTGCGGGTAGATTATGCACCCATTACTAAACATGTTAATACACGCAATTACACACATCTGGTTCATCATCCCCTTATGAGACACCTATTTCTTTCTCGTTGAGTTGGCAAGAAAGCAATGGCTGAGGCAAAACTGCCCCGCTAAGCTGAGCTAGCAGGGCCTTGTTATATAATAAGCAACATCAAAGCAAAGGCAAAGAAGAGGCTCAAAGCTATTGCACCTTTCCAAAGATCAAGGCCATTTTGGAGTGACTGCTCAACTAGCTCCTGCATGTATCCCTTTCTTTCCACACCCATTCCCTAGCCCACAATCACACTGTCCTCCCTTTTAGCCTATTCTCTCTTCTGCCAGTGGGAGCTTCTAATTTGTAAATATGACTGTGTCTTTTTGCCACATGCCCTCGCCTAGATATTACTTCCTCTGGGAGTCTTCTATTGACCTGAGGCTGCACTACCTGCCCCTCTAATAAACTGTGAATCACGCAATTATCACATCACATAGTGATTTCTTTTTTTTTTTTTAAGTTTATTTTTATTTATGTAATCTCTACACCCAACGTGGGACTCAAACTCACGACCCCAAGATCAAGAGTCACATGTTCTTCCGACTGAGCCAGGCAGGTGCCCCTTTCACTTGTCTATATCAGTTTACTAAACTTAAGGGACAATATAGAGAAGGTCATATCTGTTTTACTCCCCACTGTGTGGTCAATGCTTTCCATAGTACTCATCATTGAGTAAAGCCCTCAATAAATCAGTGCTGAATCAGTAAATGAATGAATGAATTATGACATATGAAGGTGACCAAATAGGGGCGCCTGGGTGGCTCAGTCAGTTGAGCATTTGGCTCAGCTCAGGCCATGATCTCACAGCTCGGCTCGTGGGTTTGAGGCCCCTATCGGGCTCTGTGCTGACAGCTCAGAGCCTGGATTCTGCTTCAGATTCTGTGTCTCTGTCTCTCTCTGCCTCCCCCCCCCCACTCATGCTCGCTCTCTCTCTCTCTCTCTCTCTCTCTCAAAAATAAATAAACATTAAAAAAAAAAGAAAGTGACAAAACATCAGAACTGAAACATCAATCCCAACTATCCGTGAAATATTTGGGACACCCTTATACTAAAAAAATTATCTGTTGTTTATATGAAATTCAAATTTAACTGGGCATCCTATATTTTATATGGCACCCTTCCTTGTTAATTAAATACCTCTTTCTGCATGTCTCAGAGATAAGTGTTCTAATTTCAACAAACCATCTTAGATTACTTACTGCCTTAGCATGTCAATATAGTGAATGATCATGTTGCCGGTGATGAAGGTGATGAAGGTGATGAATAAATCGCTTCTCTCTTTCTTTAGGCAGTGGGGATTACTGTAGGTTTCTCACTTGAATTTCAGCACTTCAAAGCCCTGGCTTAATGTGAGCCAATATAAAATGCATTCTTTTACATATTCTATTGTTGTGAACACTGTGGTTGGTTAAATTCCTAGGGACAGCTGTGACCCTTAAAATTGCTAAGTCCTAATTCTTTTACACATTCCATTCATAGTCTAATTTGCTGACTCCGTTTTGAGTCTCTTGCTTTTAAATTTTACTTTCATTATTGCACAATCAGTAGTGACTGGTATTGAGTAATTAATGAGTAATCTGATTTTTTAAAATAATACACTGTATCTTTCTAATCCAGTTTCACCAATAATTTATCAGAGATCCTTAGATACTTTTTAAGATAGAATTTACGTTCTTAGTGGCACCTGGGTGGCACAGTCAGTTAAGGGTCCAATTTCGGCTCAGGTCATTATCTCATGGTTTGTGAGTTCGAGCCCCACGTCGGGCTCTGTGCTGACAGCTCAGAGTCTGGAGCCTGCTTCAGATTCTGTGTCTCCCCCTCTCTCTGCCCCTCCCATGCTCATGTTCTGTCTCTCTCTGTCTCTCAGTAATAAACAAATGTTAAAAATTTTTTTTAAAAAGGAATGTATGTTCTTAGTGAACTAATAAGGAAACAAATACTGATAAAGTTAAGCACACAAATATTCATAACAACAAACAATAGCATAACAAGCTATTGGTAACAATGAAGGGAAAAATCTTTAATACACAGTTGGTCGCACCATTTAATATATTTGTTGAGCATTTGCCGAAACATGCAAAATTGTTAGGTTACTAGGAATTTTTAACCTAGATTGCCGCAAGGAAAATGAAAATCTGTCCAAAATTATTCATTTATTAAGAAAATCATTAAGTATTTGCTTCCATGAAGGTTTTGTTCTAGGAGGAGTTCCAGATGTAAAAATGAGTGCTTTCCAGAAAAACAAAAACAGTCCTATTTAGGGATAAGACATAATTTGGCTAGGTAAAAAGTAATTGATGCTAATAAGAAAACCTGAATGTTCAGTGAGAACACAGATGTAAGAGCTCAATTGGAGAAACCAGGTAAGACTCTGTTCCTGGTTTTGTCAGACCTGACAGTATTGGTCCTGGGCCTTCGAGGGTAAGATTCCAAGATGGATGATGAGGTGCTGCCACACAGAAGGGTCCCCATGGGCAAAGCCTTCCTTACCTTTAGCAGGAGCAACACTCAATTGCTTGGAAATCCCATCCTCTAAAGAAAACCTCAAACAATGTTTATACAGTGGCCTGAGAATTTCCAAGATGGCATCATAAAATGTTAATAAGGCCTCTAGCTATATTTTAAAACACAACTGAATGGACAGCATGACAGAGATATGCTGAGAAAACATGGGGTGAGGAGTTAGCTGTGTCTGTGATAGTCACAGATAACTCCCCACTCTGTGTATTTGAAGACAATGCTTGCAAACAATTTTCCTGTCACTGGATGTTGTAAACAGTCTCTTAAAGCTTGTTCCCCAAGCGGAAGTACAACCAGCCCCTCAGTTGACAGACATAAATGTTTTTCATGATTGACTTTTCCCAGTTCAGGGCCCCAAGGGCTGGCAGCCAGCATTGGGGCACCTTCGGAGGAAGTTTCCGTGGGTGTGCTGCAGTGCATGAAGGAACAACTCCAGGAGAGGTTGTGGGGATTTTTGCCTCCTGCACCTTGGTTCTGATTCATTTGCTAGGCTCACGTCACTCTCAGTTGGTGGGGCCACAGGGTGTGGAAAGCAATTGCAAGGCTAAACCCTGAGCCTTCCTCTCGGCCATTCTTCTGTATCATGGGAGGCTCTCCCCACGAGCTCTCTCCCCCCTCATTTTGTTCTGACTTCTTTGCAGTAGGAATGTGGATGTGAATGGCAGGTGAGGCCAACCAAGGAAAGAGGAACTACAAATTCACTAACTCTGACCTGCATTTCCTAAATCCAGAAAGCTCTACAAACTGAGTTTTTGTAACTCATTTGGCAGCAAGATCTGACCTCACCTGAACTCATTTGAAAGCTAAATCTTACCTAGACTGACATGAGGCTATTTATAGTCTTTGGCCAACTGGCATAAATGTTCACGTGTTTTACCTCAGAAATGTGAATGTATTTTAGCACAGAGCACTGTCCCAGAGTCTGCTGTGAGTGTAAATAATATACAGTACTTACACTGTATTACTTTTGTAAAATTCCAAGATAATTCTGAGTCTGACACCAGGCCCCAGGGTTTTGGCCTTGTCATCCTACAGCACTAAACATACTGTTGATCTCGCACAGGGTGAAGAGCTGAGCCCACTGTATGAAGGATGGACCTTGGTTTAGTTATGACCTCTGAATTCTTACCCTTTAGCATATGAAATTAATACTCCTCTACCTCAATCGGTTTCAGTCTGTGCTCCTGTAACCCTGGAAATTCGTATGCTGTCTTATGGAGTCTACACCTTTATTATCAGATATTAAAAATGTATTTGTACTTTATTATGATAGCAAGACATTACTGATAGCTCATTAGAACCAAGGCAATTTCTCCTCCCTACTAATCAATTTCCTCCTCTCTCTTTCTTTGTGTGGGATGGTGGTAACAAGTGGGGAAAGTAGGAACGGGGCCAGCTTCATGGATATATGACTGGTATAGTCACATAAGCCCTGTACCCAGAAGGTGTACTAGGGTTCTCCAAAGAAATAGAGAGATATGGGGGGTATTTATTATAAGGAATTGGTTCATGTGATTATGGAGGCTGGCAAATCCCAACGTGTGTTGGGTAAGTCAGGAAGCCTCAGACCCAGGAAAGCTGACAGTTTAGTTTCAGTCGGAGTCCAAATGCCTGAGAACTAGGAGGGCCAATAATGTAAGTTCCAGTCCAAAAGCCAGCAGGCTTAAGACCCAGAAAGAACTGATGTTTCAGTATGAGTCTGAAAGCAAGAAAACTCTTACTTGGAAGAGTCAGCCATTTTGTTTTATTCAGTTGATTGGATGAGTTCCATCCATATTAGAGAAGGCAGTCTGCTTGACTTAGTCTACTGATTTAAATACTAATTTCACCCAAAAACACTCTCACAGAAACTCACAGAATAACGTTTGGACAAATATCTGGGGACCCCATGGCCCAGTCAAGTTGATGTATAAAATTAACTATCGTAGAAGAGGACCAAATGCTTGGAGTTTATTGGGCTGTGGCCATCATCTAGAAATATATGATAATCTTACCTATTTTTTTAAAAAAAGATTTTATTTTTAAGTAATCTCTGTACTCCACATGGATCTTGAACTTACAACCCTGAGATCGAGAGTCCCACGCTATACTGACTGAACCAGCCAGTCTCTCTGATAATCTTATCTTTTGTTTGTTTTTTCTAATTGAAGCCCAATGGGACACTGCAGCATGTGCTGGGTTTTGGGAACTTCAACCCACCCAAAGTTCCATCTCTCACCACCTCCCTGTCTCCTGTTTTTGTCTGCCTGTCCTTGTGTACCCCTGCCCAGTGACCACTGCTGCCCTCTGCTCCTGGCGTGGGGCCTGGGCACAAGTGTGGGAAGGACCAAGGTCAGGCACTTGCCAAGTTGCAGGGCAGGGCCCCCAGCTTTTGGAGGGTTTTGCTGGCCCTCTACGTATCCGCACATCTGAGATACTGTCACATTAAATAGCAAAACCAAAGAAATAACAAAACTACTAAGACAGATCAAGAAAAAGGCCATAGAAGAAAGGGAAAAAAAACTGTTTTCTTGATTTATTAAACAAAGAACCTGAATTTTCATTTTGCACAGGCCCCTGCAAATCCTGCAGTGGGCGCTGGGTAGGAAGACTATTCAATGGAGTCTTTTTAGCTTCTACTACCTCCCATATGCAAGCACGTCTACACACACACACACACACACATACACACACACACACAGAGTTGTTCCCTTGTTGTTTTTTCCTATTTTTCATGGTATGGATGCAAAAGAAGAAAAAGTTCAAGACTCAGTCATTTCAACAGAGATTTTAACTGGGGATCGTCATGGACTTTTTCCTTTCACTCACTTCACACTTCCAGACTGCATATAGTCCTGCTGATGTTTGAAAGTGGCTCTCATCACCATCCTTCTTATTCATGTCCACTCCAGCCAACCTGTTCCAAGGACAGCCCCCCCATTCTCCTCCTCCACCCCCTCCTCCTCCTTCCCTTCCTCTTGCTCCTCCTTCAGCTTCTATCACCATTACCACCACCACTATCACCATAGGAAGAGTTATTATGCTTCAAGTGTACCGGACAACGTATTAGGTGCTTAATATATTGCGTAATGTATTTCTCACAGACCCCCCGGCAAAGTACTTGAGATACTCCCGTTCTGCAGTTGAGAAAACACTGACAGGACTTGAAGAAGCTCCAGGATGTGCCCTTTCCAGCGAACAAACCCCAGTACACCACCTGAACAGCCTCCTATTTAAACGGCTTATCTGGTCGTTTTCAAAAATAAGTTCAAACTTTATTGTCAAGCATTTAGCACCCTCCCCCCCAACACAACTGTATCTACTTTCTAATCTTATCTTCAGTCAGTCCAGTATTAGTCCGGTTTCTTTCAGTTGCAGGTGACAGAAACGCAACGTGGCAGAAACATACAAGGAATTGATTGGTTCTTGTAACGGGAAAGTCCAGTGTGGGAGGAAAAGTTTTGCTTCAGGCACATTTGGCACCAAGGATTCAAACTCTGCCCTCAGGACCTCTTCCTTCCCCTCAAGGCTCTTTATCTTTCCAAGTTGACTTAATTCTTAGGCAGCCTTCTCTGGAACAACACTGATGCCCAAAGCAAAGCTACATTTACACTGTCTTCATAGCTAGCAATCACAGAAAAGAGTAAATAATCCCTTCTCTTGCACCCTTATTAATCTCTCCAGAGGACTCTATTTGGTTCTGCTTAGTTCATGTGCCTCTTCAGAGAAGTTCCCCGTTCTAATCCAGAGACATAATGTGCCTTGATTGGACAGACTGGGTCTCAAATCCAGGTGGAAGATGGGGCCATGTGACTGACCAACAAATCAGAATCACAAAGAATAATGGAGGAACAATTTCTGAAAGGAAGTCAAACATATAAACAAACAAAAAAAAACCCCCACAAAAATATGTCCATTACACCTCCTACGTGAACTATCAACTCTGAGTGAGCAAGGCATGCATTTTCCTGACTCTAGGCTACTATTCATTCTGCCCATCCTCCCTCCCCACCTTCACACTCCAGAGTATTCCTGTTTCCTAATGCTGGCCCTTAATTCAGGTCCTGGATTAAGCTCCCTCTTCTAAAAAGTTGTATCAGGGCTCCTGGCTAGCTCAGTTGGTAGACCATTTGATTTTTGATCCTGGGGTTTTCAGTTCGAGCCCCAGGTTGGGTAGAACAATTACTTAAAAATAAAATCTTAAAAACAAAAAAATAAACAGCTCTATCTATCTCTCCTTCCCAAGGGGATCTAAACTTCCTCACTCTTTGGTCTTTATCTAATTATAGGCACTCCCCATGCCTCAAAGATCAGGGCATGAACCAAGCAAAAGGTCAATGCAACCTCAACCTTTTTCTTTAATGAGGTTCAAGATCTATAGCCAGTTCAACCCAGAAACAAGTGCCAGAAACAAGCTTGCCTGCTGCCTGGAGTCTGAGAATGAAGCTCTGTCCTTTGATACTGTCTTGCAATTCTTTTGCTGGCACCTACTTAGGGAGTTGGGCAGTCTCTTTAGCCTCACAGAATCCTAGCTCATTCCTCTTCCTTCCTGTGAGGATTTGCTGTCTGGCATCAAGACATCTGGAGGAGGGGCCAACTCGTACTGAACCGATCTTCTCCTTCCCAGGGACTCCCATGATGCCCTCTTGTCTGTCACTCATCCGGAACTTAGCATAGATGATCCTGTTTTGCTGGTAACTTTGCATATTCATATTGGCCAATGATTATGACGGACTGTGACACCAAAACAACTAGCAATTTGTGGTCGTGTGTAAGTCCCAGATAAGTTGTGCAGATAATAATAATTATAGAGGCTTAGAGTATTTATGGAGCCCTTAATAATTGCTCCACTCTGCACTAAGCACCACCCGGGTGGGATTTGGGGATGCAGAGACAGGATCTCTTTCTTTAAGGAAAATGACATCTTGCTGTAGAGACCAACCTCTCTGAAAACAATGAGCGATCAAGTTCATGATGTACTTCAAGCTAGTGACTCAGAGTGATTGGGCAACATGGTTCAGGATTTATAGGATTCAGGCAACCAGTTCTGATCACTCCAACCTCATTTTGAAGACAGGTGCTCCTTGGACATCCACAATAAGAATGAGAACTAAGAATTCGTAACAATATAGGTTGCATGTAGGAATGGAAACAGAGATAGAGTGCCTAAAATAACTGTGTCAAAAACTTGAAGGACAGGAGTGCCTAGTTGGCTCAGTCAGAGGACTGTGTGACTCTTGATTTTGGAGGTCGTGATTTCGAGCCTGGTGTCGGATGTAGAGATTACTAAAAAAATAAAGAAAGAAACTTTAAGAAAGAATTTTAAAAAACTTTGAAGGACGTAAATGTGGTGTGAGCCAATCGAAGACAGGGAACGTTCCAGGTCAGATGAATTATGGCTGTGTCGGAATATTAGTACTACACAACTTCAGCAATAATAACAAAGACCCAAACATAGAAGTGTCTTAAATAAAATAGACGATTATTTTTCCTTCATGTTAACTGTTCAAATGTGAGCCGTCTGGGGTTGATACGGCACACCATGATGTCATCAACCTTAACTACCGTATTATTCTGCCATCCTTGGCACAAAGCTCCCATTTGGCAGTCTAAAATGGCCCGTCTGGATTCTGTGCCAGTTTGCAACCCTCTCGGGAACTTCCTGGCTATAATCTGAAACCAGCCTCCATATGTGAAGGGCAGGAAGAGACAGAAGAAAGAGCCAGGCCACTCCAAGTTAGTAGCAGGTGGCAGATTTAATGAGTAAAGGGAACTTATATACGAGCCTTGAACTGGGCAGCCCCAAGATGAATGGATTCCCCCACCTGCCTGCCACATCTTAAAAGTTCATGAAAGTTCTTCACTGGGTTCAGTCACGTGTACCGTGCAGGTGTTCTCAACATCACACTGCTGTCTCAAGGCTATGTCCTGGGAGCAGCCTCTGGGAGTGGGAGAGGCAAATGGAACCCATCCATATTCCAAGAATGGGGAAGGGGGTGAGTCTCCAAGTGCCCAGGTCCAGCTCATGTATCAGCCAGCAGTCATGTCTTTTTGATGACCCTCCCCAGTGTTCTGCCATCGTACTTTTATCACAGTCAATGGGAAGAAAAGAAATGGGCTAAGGAGTAAGCATACTCATGTCTTCTAAAGGTGCGACTCAGAATTAAAACCCATTCGCTTCTGCTGATATCCTACTGGTCAAAACTGAGTCACATGGTCTTATCTAGCTGCAAGGGAGGCTGGGAAATGTAGTTCTTGTTTGGGCTGCCAGCTACTTTGCTAAAACTGAAGGGATCCTAGTACTAAAGGAAGAAAAGAATAACCAGCAGTAAGTAAAATAGAGAACTTGATGAAATAAAGGTGGCATGGAGAGAGATACATTTGCTTCATGTGTTGGTCAGTTGCTGAAACAGAGATGTTGGCAAGTTTTCCAAGTTGTTAAATTTGCAAATAGTTCCCTTTTGACCTGTAAGGTTGCTTTTTGTTTCAAGTATCTTAGTGCCTGTCTTCCCTCCTTTCAACTTCATTGTTCCTTCTGACTCTAAGCGTAGCACCCTTGAAGAGCTAACATACGTAGCAGGATCAGAACACAGGCAAAGGTTAACTCATTCACCCAGTACATCTTTCTACTATATGCAAAGCCCTCTTCTGGGTGCTTGGATACATCAGTGAACAAAACCAATACTCGTGTCTTTTGTAGCTCCTGTTGGGAGGTAGGGAGGGGGTGGGCAGGAATACACAGTAAGCAAGAAACAGTAGTTCCCGTGGAAACAATGCTAATGTATCTCCTAGAAGGGTGGAGATGATATCCCCTGGCCTGGAAGGGTGGTATTTACATGTGTGCTGCCCAGACACTTGAAAGATTCTTTTTTTTTGTTGTTTATTTATTTGTTTTGAGAGAGAGAGAGAGAGAGCATGCGATTGGGAGCATGTAGGGGAGGGGAAGAGAGACAGAGGGAGAGAAAGAATCCCAAGCAGGCTCCACACTGTCAGCACAGAGCCTGATGCAGGGCTCGATCTCACACACCGTGAGATCATGACCTGGGCCCAAAACGAAGAATGGGATGCTTAAGCCACTGAGCCACCCAGGCAGCCCTTGAAAGATTCTTAACAACATCAATAAATATCTCTGTAGAGTTCCTTGGATTTGGCGTGGGGGGGGCGGGGGAGGGGGGACTGGCAACATTGATTTATTTTTCACAATCACCTGGATCACTATATCTAATAGGACTCTTTTTTTGGTGTGTTAGGAACCTAGTAGCTTGGAGGCAGGGGAAAAGTAGAGGAGACTTTTTTTTTGTTTTTTTTTTTTAAAGGATTCTGGGATGTCTTATGCTTTAAGACAAACTGAATAATCTTAGGGACAAATGGAACTACAAATTCAAATGCAGACAGCACTTTCTCTCTAGGTGTGAGTTTTTTGTTTTTTTGTTTTTTGTCTCTGAAGATTAGTTTCCTCTGTATGGAAAGAAGCCCTATACCTCCAAATTGCACATCTCATGTTCTCATCAAGAGAATATGGGGTTCCATTTCACACTTCAGTTTGACAAATTCCAAGGCAGCACTGTCATGGGCCTGACCTGGGTCAGGTGTGGAACCTGAATTGATAAACTGTAGGTACAGAATCAGGATAACAGGAGAGACATGCTCCCTAAGAGCCTGCTTCTTGGATATTCCCAGTCGGGCAGCCAGCTCAGTTTGGATACGGAAGCTATTTGATGGGTTGTCCTAAGATTTGAGAACATCGCTCTCATCAGTCACTTCCTCATCAGTCATTTTTCCAAGAAGTCGTACCCATGACCGAGCAGGTTAAGAGCAGACTTATTCTGAAAAGGTGAAATAACTCCAGAGTCAAATCCCAGGTCTTCACTTTTTTGAGAGAATTTTTAAAGCGTTGTCACCAATAATGAGTTAAGCAGAATGTTACAGTCAGGAGTGTGTTCTAATTTGTTTTGTTTTGGAATAAGCCTCAGGCATCTTTCAAGCGTATGTGCCCACAGAAAATGGGTAGTTCAGGAAGTTCTGTAATATCCCCAGATAATTATCTTTAAAAAACAAGAAACTAAGACATTAATGTAAAAAGTATTCTGTAAACAATGAAGGCTTTTCTTTTAAAATGTCAAGGTCCCCGGAAAACAGCTCCAAGTTTACAACCTTTGTTTTCCATTTGGTGGTGATGTGCATTATATTTTTCTCCCCCAAATGAGAATGTTTTGAATCAAATAATACTTCTTCCTTCCTTTATGACTCAGCCTAGAATGACAGCAGAGTTAGTTTTCTTTATCTTGACATTTCTGCCAAGGATTTGTGTAGTTTGACTAACAATTTGGAATGCTAGTGGGGCAGGGGCTCTGTTTTTCTGGGCTTTGTAAAGTCCCTAATGCAGTGAGAATGTGTGGGCATTCAGATACATTTTAATTATATACACTTGAAATAAAACATAGTATCCAGGGGCACCTGGGTGGCTCAGTGGGTTGAGAGTCCAACTTGGGCTCAGGTCATGGTCTCCCAGTTCATGAGTTTGAGGTCCCTATGGGGATCACAGCTGTCAGTGCAGAGCCCTCTTTCTCTCTGCCCCTCCCTCTCTCATGCTCTCTCTCTCAAAACAAAAACAAAAATGAAAACATAGTATCCAGCCTCCAACTGCATACAAAAGGCCACGTTGTGACTTGGACAAATTCAAACCAGTTGAAAAGTTGTAACTCTTTTTCACTTGCAACCTTTCTGCTTTCTGAAAGGGACCCTGTAACGCCTGTGGTCAGACCCCTTGTAGAACTCAAAACCTCTTTTTGTTTTGTTTGTTGTTTTTGTTTTATTTTTAATGATCACCTCTATTTCTTTGCGGCCGTCTTAAATGGCTTGATCTGTTGGCGAGTATCAGCAAAATAAAAACTAGCTGTTAGGGCAGCCCAAACTGTCAGATCACTTTTTTCAAGCTGGTGTTTTTTGGCTCCTGGTCCCAGCATGGCCCTAGGACCTTGTAGAACATTCCTGTTGGAGAATTCTGGGTGGTCTTGAGGCCCTTTTCCCGGTAATAAATGGTGCCAGGCATAGCACTGAAGGGAGGGACATCGGGAAGATACCCTTTCAAAGCCAAGGCGGTCTTTCAGCTTCTAGAATTATTGGGTGATATTGGCAGCCCACCTACTCACCCAGCCCCTCCTCAGCCACACTGCCAGGCCGATGGGGAACGCAGCCAGAGGGCTGCACCCCTAGAGTTTGGTCAACATCAGCAGCCCCATCCCTCCCTGGGCTGACAGACAGGCAGTTGCCTATTTTTACTTTGACTAGACTCTACTTCCGCTTACCTCAATCACATCCTTTATAGATTTATTTCTCTTCCTTCCTCCTCCTTCCTCTTTCCCACTGTTATTTACAAATGTTATATACTTGTTTACAGAGATTAGAATGATCTTTAACATCCACTGCTGATACAATTGCCAACCGACCCACACTCGGGTGCCCGCTTGTACCATCACAAATATTTCTATTTCTCTTTCTTCGATCCCCCCACCCCCCATAGCGAAGACCAACAGCAGGAAGGGTGGTGACTCAAACCCAGAACCCCAAAAAACAAACACCCACTAATGACTCACACGCGGGAACTGGGGAGATTCTGAGACTTTTTCCTTCGCCGAAAAATGCGTATGCAAACAACATTTCCATCCCCGGGAAGCCAAGCTGGCTCTTCCCGCCCCGGGACTCTGCTGAGGTGGCAGCGACGAGTCAGGGATGTGTCACCGACCCAGACGTGGAGTTTACTGGGCCAGTAGATGGAGGGCAGCCTGGCCTCGAATCTCTCCGCTTTTTTCCCCCAAATGCCTGTTGGAGAAAATCTGAAGTATCCTGTGTGAGTCAGTCGTGAGTGTTTCAGTTTCTGAAGGGCGTTTTAGTCACTGCCCTCCATCTTCCCTGCTGGTTTTAATTGTGATTTTAATTAGCCAGCTTGTCACTGGAGCGGGGGCGTGGCCTTTCTTCCCAAGGCGAGTCGGCCGGCTGTGTGGTCCTTAGTTGCCCCTTGGATCTTATAATGATAAATTATTTTTTTCTTTAGTACTTTTTCTTTCAGAAGTTCAAAGGGCTTTACCGAACTTTAACCCTTGGGGCCCTCCGTTTATATTTAGATTAAAAACTGAGTGAAGACGGGGATCTTTTGTGGCAAAGTGCTTTGAAAGCCTGAGATGAAAGGGAACCCGTAAAGAGAAATTAACCTCATTTATTTTTTAAGCAACATTTTGCATGCATGTGTGGACAGATGTAATTTGAGGCAACTTGAATGGAGGCTCCTCTTCGCTGGGCTTGTGACCCTCCCCGTCTCCAGTCTCAGGGAAGGACCAATTTTTTTTTTTTTCTTTTCACTTCTCTACTTCCCAAGCCGGGATCTATCTGGTGGAAAGGCTGAGTCACGTTTGTTACCAACCCTGGGCCCTGACTCTACGGACTGCACCCCTCTGTGGCTGGATGGCCCCAAGAGGAGGAACCCGAAGTTCAGTACAGAAAGGAGAAAGTGAGAGGTGTGGGACTGGAGGCCCAGCTTGGCTGGGCTTCCATACCTTCTGCATTCCTCAGTGCATTCCTGAATTCATTAATGCACACGCGGCTTCACACTCATAAGTGCTCTGGGGCAAGGCTGATATTTATTTGGACCACACTACTATTACCGTGCATCGTGCTAATATAGTGAAATACTCTTATATGGACTTGTAAAGAGTCCCTGCCTCCGCCTCTGCCACTCTTCAATATTTTGAATTTCACCCCTGCTTTGTGAGCTAGGAGAGTCTTTCTTCTTGGTTTCCCCTAAGTCTTAGCATTACACCCTGTTCTGTTTTTGCAACGGGGATGCTAATTGATTGGGGAAAAGAATGGAAAACATTCAGCTGCTTCTTCAGGCCATCAGGGTGGTGGAGGGCCAGCTCGGGATTTGTAAGTGGTATCTGAGTGCTTCTAGCAAAGGAGTTAGAACTTACCTTTTATCATTCACTCTCTCAGGTGTTTGAGCTGAGAAGAAGCACACACAAAGATCAATGACTGGATGAGAACTAAAATACACTTCCATTTGTTGAGACTGGGTCAAAAGCTTGATAGCCTCTGGAAGACTGCGCTGGAGGAAAGAGGCAGGCCCGAAGCCTAACACACCTGTTACGGACTCAACGTTTGTGCGCCCCATACCTATGTTCAATCCCTCATTAAGTGGTATTTGGGAGCTAATTAGGTTTAGATGAGGTCATAAGGGTGGGGCCTTCATGATGGGATTAGGGAACCCTCTCTCCCTCTCTGTCTCTCTTTCTCTCTGTCTGAGCTCTTCCCCAAGCTCCCTCTCTGCTGTGCACAAAGAGGTCATGTGAGGACACAGCAGGAAGGCAGCATTCTGCAAGTCAAGAAGAGAAAGAGAGTTGTCACCAGAACCCAACCATGCTGGCGCGCTGACCTCAGACTTCCAACCTTCAGAGCTATGAGAAATATATGCCTGCTGTGTCACCTGTGGCAGTAGACCAAGTCAGTGCCCTGCTCCTCATTCACTGGATTCTCATGCTTCTCTCCCGTGGTGGAGATGCTGAGATGGAAGGGGCCAGTGTGCCTGAGCCCGCCTGTGAAGGCCAGTGGCCTAGAAACAGAAAAAATGGTCCACTTTGCTGGACACTAGAAATAAAAGGGAAAGGAGGGAACCTGGTCTCTGCCTTCAAGGCCACTCCGTATCAGGGTCCCAGATTTTGACCAATCAGAGCTCCTCTTCTGGTGAGGAAGATGAGGGAGGGGAAGATGACACCCTGTTGAGAATACATGGGTGACCCAGAAGTCATATTCATATAAGTGTGCCAATTGAGAGTGAGGTTGAGTCACAAGTACAGGTTGGATCCGGTGCAGGGAGGGATACTCTCTCCCCATTGAGAGTGTGTCTCTACCTTACCCTGGGCTTTGATGGATTTGGGGACTGGCAGGTGGCCCAGTCTCATGAACTCGCACCTTAGGGCCATGGTTCTCTACCTTCACTACACATGGGCATCATTTGAGGTCCTTTGAACATCCTGACTGAATTGGTCTGGGACGCTGTGGGCATCAAGTGTTTTCAAAGCTCCCCAAGTGAATCTAGTGTGCAATTAATGTTGAGAGCCACTCCAGATGAGCTCTGAGAGTGAGAATTTGATCCATTTCACGGAGCTATCTCATCATCTTGGGTCATAATTCTGATCTATCTTCTGTTTCTCTTTGGGCCTAGTGAATGCATTTACTACACCTTGCACATTGCACGCAGGGTCTTTGCTTAAACTGCTTCATTGATTTGTGTCTCAACAGACTTGCTGGGCCAATAAGGACAAATGTATCACTGTTTCGTTACTGTGCCTGAATTACTACCCAATAAAGTCCATGCAGTTGCAAAAGTTGGGATATTGTCATGCACTCCTGGACAACGTGTTCCTAGATTCCACGTTCTGGGTGACTGACTTCTTGTGTGAAGTCATGGCAAACCCCTCATCTTCTTACTCTTATTTTAAGCAAATTAAAAAATGCTTAGCTGTTTATTACAAACCAGTTACTCTAAAAGAGATGATTTTGAGGCACTGCTGTAGCATTTAACCTTTTTGTTCACAAGTGTCCATTTTTCTTAAAGTTGTGTATGTATATTGCTTTAAAAGTTGAAGGAAGCTTACTATAGAAAAGAGCAATCCTTTGCTTTTATCACCTCCCTTTCCCAATTCCCACTCCCCAAAGGCAAACATATTTACCCTTTCAGCTGGTTTTCTAATATTTTCCAATATGCCCAGTTAACAGGCTTACCCTGCTTTTCCTTGACTTTACACACTTTGAGATAATCTGTTGACTTCCAAACATAAAAGATAAGGCGTTAACTCTCATTCTGCCTCTGCCACACACACAAATACTTCTCTGACATCCTAATTAAGGCATAGATTTTGGTTATGTCAATATTTAGTTAATCATGTATTATTATCATAGCAGAGCCATGCAGTGTGCCGATCAGATTTTCTTGCTTGAATAACTTTCTCGCCATTTTTGGATTGAATAGTTATCTCCTTTTTTCATTTGCTTAATTTTTTTTATGTACCTTATGTTAATTTATCTTCAGATTGTCTCCCATCTTCTAAGACTGTGTTCAAGTGTATCTGATAATCTGCCAAATTCAACTGTTTTGGGTTGTTTTCGTGTTTGCTTTTTTTAAGAATGATTGCTAGTGGTGCTATTTGTATGTGGTCCAGTCTGGACTGCTCAATCGTGCTCTAAAATTGAGAGAGCTGATGTTCTAGGCTCTCCCTTCATCGTCATCGAAGGGATTATCTTCACCTGCCTCCTGTGTTACATTTCTGGTTGCTTGAATCTCGTGTATTCCTTTCTTGGTTTACTCCCTCATTTTAGGGGAGCATACCCTCCAGGAGCTTTCTTTTTTAAATTATTTAAAAACAATTTTTTTAAATATTCAGTTATTTGTTTTGAGAGAGAGAGAAAGAGAGAGAAAGAGCAAGTGGGGGAGGGACAGAAAGAGGGGAGCAAGAGAGAATCCCAAGCAGGCTCCGCGCTATCAGTGCAGAGCCTGACTAGGGGCTCAATCCCATAAACTGTGGGATCATGACCTAAGCTGATATCAGGAGTCAGACGCTTAACTGACAACCTCCCGGGTGTGCCCCTTCCATTAGCTTTCTTACTTAGTAAGTCGTATGGAAAGAAAATCATTTGAGGCGTTGCGTATTCAGAAATGTGTGTATTCTAGCTTTGTAGTTGATTAATAGTTTGCTTAGGTACAGAATTCTAGACTGGAACTAATTTTCTCACAGAATTTTGAAGATGTTGATTCATCATCTTCTAGGTTTTAGGCTTCTGTGGGAAATCCAATGCCATTCTGAAAACCAACTCTATATTACTTAGTTTTACATTCTGAAAGATTTGGGGATCATCTCTTCACTTTCACTATTGTGAAATTTCACAATAATATGCGTTTGCATGAGTTTGTTTTCATTTATTGTGCTGGCTTTTAGAGGGATTTCTCATTCGGGAAATTAGTGTCCTTTATTTCTGGGATACATTCCTGAATTATTTCTTTGACAAGCTCCTCTCATCATTTCTTATGTTCTCTCCTTCTGAAACTCCTATTACTTGGTTGTTGGATGTCCATGACTTATCCTTTTTTATTATGTTTTATTTTCTATTTTCCACCTCTGTATTTTAGTTCCACCTTCTGGGAGTTTTTCTTAAATTTATTTTTTAATTTTCTCTTGAAGTTTTCATTTCTGCTATAATGTTATTATTTTCCAAAAGCTTTTTAAATTTTGTTTTCTCTTTGAAATAGCATCTCATTCATATATCATGGACACAATATATTTTCGTATCTAAGGATGTTAATAATGTTAATTTGAAATTTTCTCTTTTCTGCTCTTTTCTGTGTTTTTTATATTAGAGATTTATCTTGGATATTGGTAGTCAATGATTTTTCCACTTATGCTTAATAATGGGAAACTCTAAAGCTGGTTGGAAGCTCTGAATATGTTAATGCTCTAGGTTAGAGAACCACTGAAGGCAATGTATTTGGGTCTTTTAAGTTGGTCAGATTTCTCCAAGGAAGCCTCCTTCAGTCTCCTGCTCAGAGGATGATACATGTCTGATTACCAACGTTGCTGCTGTGGAGGGTTGGACTGGTGAGTAGGACTGTCTTAGAATACTGTTAATTACTTCACTTAATCTTCCCGGTTTTGTCATGGACCCTGTCTTCTCATCTGTGCCTGATATTACCCAGATAAAGAGAGCCTGTGCTTTACTCTTTCCAGAGAATAAATTTCCAGACTTCTGCCAAGGTAGGGAATGGGCAGCTTGCCCAAGCACATAAAGTGGGAGAAGGGATAGAGGGACGCAACTGCTTTTCAAACATCTTTCAATCAGTCCTCCTTTATCAATATTATCTTCAAAAGCCCTGCCCCACATTCAGAGGGGTTCATCAATTCCTGAATTTTTTTTAAGTAGGCTTCACACCCAGTGCGGAGCCCCACATGGGGCTTGAGCTCACGACCCTGAGATCAAGACCTGAGCTGAGATCAAGAGTCAGATGCTTAACCAATTGAGCCACCCAGGGGCCCCAATTCCTGAAACATTTAACGAATCTGAAGCTAGATTTCTCCACTGTTGGTTTAAGGTTCAGCTTTCTGGGGGTTGCCAGTTTGACCACCAGTTGTCTATCTTCTTTTCTTCAAAATTCTGTTTCTGTAGTTTCCTTCCTTGTCCCACCATTGTGGATTTATGCCTTATAAAAATTACTTGTGTTGATGTTGCGTTTGGGTTTTAAGAAGACTGTGTTTAATCTACCATCTTTGTATAGAAACCATTAGATTCTCATTACTTTCACCATGTCTCAAAAAATACGAAGACATCCCCATTTTACAGACAATAAAATGAGACCTGATATCACAGTTACTGCAAGATTTAAACCTATACTTTCTGTGTTCAATCCATTGGTCTTTCCATTATCTCATTTTGGCTATCTTAAACTTAAAATTAAAAAAAAAAAAGGTGGCCATCATATTTCAGTTTCACTAGAACAAATTATGAGGCAAGATGATAATTACCGGGGGGGCGCCTGGATGACTCAGTCAATAGACCATGAGACTCTTGATTTTAAGGTTGTGAGTTTGAGCCCGACATTGGGTGTAGGGATGACTTTAAAAAAATCATAGGATAATCTCTGGGCAGTTTTGAAAGATAGTGATTTGAAATTTAACAGTTATTAAATGCCAATAAAGTATTAAGGCTGTGTAGCCTGATTTCCTGTCTTGAAGATCAATAGGAAAACAATCTTTGAAATATCTTCTTTCTGTGTATAAATATCTTCATGGAAACTCTGCAAACTTTGGTGTTGTTCACTGTTTTAACCATTCTGGGTTACTGATTTTCATTGTTTGGTGTTTTGTTTTTATTTATTTTTAATCTGGAAGTTACATGATTTTCTCTAAAAGTTTTATATATGTTTTCTGGCTCTGAAATATGCTTTTGTAACCACAAAACAAATATTCCTTTACTTCCTGATTCCCCTCCACACCTCTTCACAAGCATGCATATTTTAAATGGCATTCTTTATAGAAGAATCACTGAGAGACCTATGAGGGGCTTAATGAATGTACTAAATGTGTTTCCAAAAGTAATTTCCAATTCTTATCCATTTCAGCAATGACCGCTGTTTGAATGTTTACAAGGTATTCATAGGTCAAATGTTGAGACTTACCAGTATCTCTTGGGTGGCTTTAACCTATACTGGTAAAGGCGCTTTAACCCATACTGGCAAAGGTCTTTATCAACTGGTATTCCATGCTTGTCTAAGAACTGAATTTAGATTGAGTAACCTTTCAAGTAGCCTAGATTTGTTCTGCTTCTTGGTTTTGTCCATGGAAAACCCTTTCCGTTGTTTTTAGGTCTGGCTTTCTTCTGGGCTTGGCATTTCAGATTTGGTTCCAATTTGTGAATAACTCTAACAGAAGTAATGGGTTTGAGCATCATTTTTAACTGGAGAGACAACAATTCCATCATGCTTCAGGCCATAAGTCTTGTTGCCAAAAAGTTTCACAAGTGATAGTAATTATGTATTTATGATTTATTGGAGAGTTTGGGTGTTCCAGAATAGTAAGGGTTGGAAAGTGAACACTTTAGGGCAAAAGATGAATTGACTCAGAGAGGCTCTTCTAATCCTTTTAGGTTACTTGTCCTCTTAGGAGGTGTGTGTGTGTGTGTGTGTGTGTGTGTGTGTGTGTATGTGTCTTTTCTGAAATTAGAGATACTGTAATTATTGGTCTATCAACTTCAATATTGAACTTCTGGTCCCAAAATGAAATGGCCAACATTGCTGTGCTCTGGAGAGTTAAAGCTCCTGAACAATTTTCAATGTCTTTGATCTGAGACATTTTTATGAGCAGGCACAGGGCTCCTGAATGCATCAGACAATTGGATTGAAGCCTGGAAATTCACCCCGGTGTGTTTGAACAAACTGTAGCCCACGAATGCCATATTTTTTATATTGGAACATTCCTTTCCTTTTTTAAAGGGACTCAGCATCTATCTTATCCCTTTTCCCCATTCTTGAGTAGTTGAAATATCAGTCTCTAAAGTCTTTTAAAAAACTTTCATCCTTTTACAAGGGTAAAAAAAAAATAAATCAAGAAGGTATCCTAAATTCAAATAGGATTTAAAAATTATTTTCCGTTTACAGATCCCTTTTTCTCTGTCTCTGTTTCTCTGTCCCTCTGTCTCTGTCTCTCATACGCACGCGCGCGCACACACACACACACACACACACAGAGAGAGAGAGAGAGAGAGAGAGAGAGAAGTACATGCATACATACAGACCCTGTATATGTTATATGAATAATATTATTAATGGAGTTAACACTGTCAAATGATCACACCACAATTTATTTATTACACAGTTAATATAGGAGTACATATCTTTTCTGCTTTAGTTGCATCATATAGTGAGATGACCTACATTGATATGAGAGGACAGATCAGACAGAATATAGTGGATATCATATGTTTTCAGAATAACTGCAATAATTCATTCTAGACTCTGTCCTAGACTTTTGGAATATAAAGATGAAAAACATGAGATATCTGCCTTATGTAAGAGACTAAGATATAAACAGAAATCACAGTTCATGAGAAAGATTTGAGATTTTTGAACTATGTGGTAGGGAAGAGCTATAGACTGAACGTTGTGTCCTCCAAAATTCATATGTTAAAATCTGATCCCCAATGGGGATTTGGTATTTGGATGTGGGATGTTTGGAGGTGGTTAGGTCATGAGGTGGAGTCCTCATGAATGGATTTAGTGCACTTATAAAAGAGATCCTATTCCCCTGCTCCTTCTCCCATGTGAGGACACAGCAAGACAACTATCTATAAACTGGACACCACATCTGCCAGTGCCTTGATCTTGGAGTTCTGAGCTTCTAGAGCTGTGAGAAATAACTTTCTGTTGTTTATAAGCCACCCAGTCTATGGAACTATATTACAGCAGCCCAAACTAAGACAGGGAACAAAAAATTAAGCAACTATCCTGCCGGATGGAGGTTTCACTGAAGGGAATCATTTCAGTTAAATCTTGAAGTGTGGGTAGAACTAGCCTGGCTTAGAAAAGGGTGAGGTGCATTCCTGGAAGAGTGCTATAGCATGTCCACAAGGATTGACCAGATTTTATTTATAAGATAAGCAAAATATAAATTGATTGATTTTTATACACTGAATATTTATATTTATGGAGCCATTCTTGGAGTCATCTTGGATTTCTCTTTCTGGCACATACCGTATCCAAGCCATTGGTAAATGTTATTGGGAAAATCTATACTTTGTGTTCAAAATACATCCCAAAACAGACCATTTCTCCCTATCTCCATGACTACTAGCCAGGTCCAAGTCACCATCCTCTCTTGCCTAGACTACTACAAAAACATCTTGGTTCGTTGTGTTGGTTCTCAGCTGCTGTGTAACAAATTACCACAAAGTGGGTGAATTAAAACCACACACATTTATATCTCACAGTTTCCATGGGTTAAGAGTGTGGAAAAAACTGGATACTCTGCTCAGGGTCTAACAGTCTAATCAAGATGTTGGCAGGCCGCACCCTTATCTGGAATTCACCTCCAAGTTCACACAATCCATTGGCAAAATTCAGTTCCTTGTGGTTATAGAACTGAGAGCTGGCTTCTTACTGGCTCCTGGCTGGGGATAGCCCCATAGGTCCTAGAAGTCTCTCGTAGTTCCCTGACACAAGGCCCACTCCATAGGCCATAGGTGGTTTGCTTCCTAAATATAATCAAGAGAATATCTCACATTCCAGTCTGCTAAGATGAAGCCTTAGATAACGTAACATAATGAAGAGAGTGGCATCATATTTATCATATTTTGGTCATTAGAACCAAGTTATAGGTTCTGTGTACATTCAGGGGAGGGTCCCATACAAGAGCACGATTCATGTTAGAGGTCAATTTAAGGTGTGTCCACCACAGAGGTATTGCAACCTCCATACATGCGCTCCTACAGCTTATTATCCACATAGCAGCCAGAATGATCCTTTGAAAATGCAAAACTCTTCCTTACAACCCTCTACTGGCTTAGAATAAAGCCTCTAAGATCATGCGTATATAATCAGTGGCTACCTCACTGGCTTCATTTTTTGCCAGTCTTCCCTTGCTTATTTCTCTTCAGCCAAATGGGAGTCTGTTGCTCCTCAACCAAGTACACTTCTGCCTGAGGGTCTTTGCATTTGTATTTTATCTCCCTCAAACACTGCCCCAGCAGGCCTTTATGACTTGAACTCTCTTTTCATTTAGGTATCTACTCTAATGTCACTTCCTCAGAGAGCACTTCTCAGAATCCCCTAATCTAAAATAGCCCTTCCGCTATACATCTCTACATATTTCTCCTCCCTTGTTTTTCCCCTTGCCCTTATCTCTCTCTATATTTTAGAATATACTTATTCACTTATTCACTGACTGTCTTTCCCACGAGAACTCAAACTTCATGAGGACAGGGACCTCATCTATCTCACTCTGTTGTTTTCCCAGGCCTAAATCACTGCTTAGTATAAAGTTGGCGCTTGATATCTTGTGTGTGAATGAATAATGAAAGGCTTTAAGACACAAAACAAAACTCTTCAAAAATAACCTTATTGTTATTGATAATATGTTGAATTTTTCAAGTAAGCAGTGACCATGAAATCTTTCTTGTGATTGGGTTTTATCGGAATAGTGAAGAATGATCACTATCTCAAATGAGATTTAAAGTCACCTGGTAACCTTAAAGTAGTTGATGTTTCTTAGTTGTGAATGATTAAGACTAGCATGACTAATAGTGGTAAAACCTGACATTAACAAAAGAAGGCAGTGACACAATAAGCGAAAAAAACGTAAGACATGTAGAAAACAAATAGCAAAATGGCAAGTGTAAATCCTATCTTATCATTAATTACATTAAATGTAAATGATTAAACACTCTAATTAATAGGAAGAGATTGGTAGAATGGATATTTTAAAATGATCCAAGTATATTCTGTCTACAAGCAACAAACTTTAGATTCAAGACACAAATAAGTTAATAGTAAAATGATAAAAAAAAAAAATATACCATTCAAAGTGTAGCCAAAAGAAAACTTGAGTAGCTATGCTAATATCAGACAAAATAGACTTTAAGATCCAATCGTTACTAGAAACAAAAAAGGACATTTTGTAATGATAAAAGCGTCAATGCATCAAGTAGATATAAGAATCAGAAATTTAAATGTACCTAAAAAGATCGTCCCCAAATTCATGAAGCAACAAAGTAAACATTCAAGCAAAAATAGAAAATTCAATAGTAATAATGGGAGACATCTAAATCCTACTTTCGGTAATGGATAGAACAACTGGACAGAAGATCACCATGGAAACAGAAGATTTAAACAGTACTGTAAGCCAGCCTGACATAACAGCCATCTATAGAACACCCAACAATACTAAAAACACATCTTTTCATGGGAATATGGAATATATTCCAAGATAGACCAATATATTAAGCCATAAAAGAAGTCTCAAAACATTTGAAAGGATTGAAATTACACAAAGTATGTTTCTTGTATACAATGAAATGAAGTTGAAAATAATAACAGAAGAAATTTTGGAAATTCCCATTTATAAATTAGTCTGTTGGAAATAAATATGCTTATAAACAATGGATACAAGAAAAAATCACATGAGGAATTAGGAATAATTTTAGATAAATGAAAACAAAAACAGCATACCGTAATTTATGGTATACTTAGAAGGAAATTTATAGTTTTAAATGCTTGTATTAAAAAAGAGTAGGGGCACCTCGGTGGCTCAGTCAGTTAAGCATTCGACTTCAGCTCGAGTCATGATCTCCCAGTTCATGAGTTCAAGCCCCGTGTCGGGTTCTGTGCTGACATCTCGGAGCCTGAGGCCTGCTTCGGTTTCAGTCTCTCTCTCTCTGTCCCTCCCCTGCTCATGGTCTGTCTGTTTCTCTCTCAAAAAGAAATAAACATTTAAAAAAAAGTTTAAAAAAGAGTAAAGCCTTCTGCCCTTCTCTGCTGCTCACACACACACTCTTTCTCTCAAAAAAAAGAAAGAAATTTTTTCAAATAAGATATACAAATGACCATTAAACATATGTGTTCAACTTATTAGTCACTAGAGAAATGCAAATCTACAACACAATGAGAACTACTTCATACCCCTAGAATGACTATAATAAAAAAGATGGATGTTAACAAGTGTTGATGAGATTATAGAGAATTTGGAACACTTATAGATTGCTGGTTTGAATAAAATGGTACAGCTGTTTTGGAAAACAGTTTGGTAATTCCTCAAAAGGTTAAATGTAGAGTTATTAGGTCACATAGCAATTCCATTCCCAAGCACAAACTCAAGAAAATTGAAAACAGATATTAACACAAAAACTTGCAACAACAATATTCAAAGCCTCATTATCATAATAGTTAAGAAATGGAAACAATTCAAATGTCCATCAACTGATAAACGGATAAAGAGATGTAATATAACCATACAATAGAATATTATTCACCTATGAAAAAAGGATGAACTACTCTGCACGCTACAACACAAATGAACCTTAAATACATGCTAAATGAAAGGCAACACACACAAAAGGCCACAAATTATATGATTCCATCTATATGAAATTCCAAGAATCTATAAATTAACAGAGATACAAAGGAGATTTTTAGTTTCCAGAGGCTGGCAGAAGGAGGGAATGGGGATTACTGCTAATGTGTGTGCAGTTTCTTTTAGGGGTGATGAAAAATTCTTGAATTAAGTAGTGGTGATGATTGCGTAACCTTGTAAATTTACCAAAAGCAGTGAACTGTACACTTTTATTTTTCTTATTTTTTAATTATTTTAAAGAGAGAAAGCAGGGAGAGGGGAAGGTGGGAGAGGGGGAAGAGAGAGAGAGAGAGAAAGAGAGAGAGAGAGAGAGAGAGAGAGAGAGAATTTTAAGCAGGCTCCACCATCAGTGTGGACTCCAACAGAGGCTCATCCCATGACCCTGGGATGATGACCCGAGCTGAAATCGAGAGTTGGATGTTCAACCAACTGACCTACTCAGACAACCTTGAACTGTACACTTTCAAAAAGCTAATTTGGTGGTATGTAAATTATATGTCAATTTAAAAAAAAAGAATCTATCAGGCAACTGACTGCCTCTGTCAGTAGAGCATAGAACTCTTGATCTAGGGGTCATGAATTCAAGCCCATGGTGGGTTTAGAGCTTACTAGAAAAATAAATTTAAAAATAAATAAAATTTAAAAGAAGAATCTATGGTGGTACCTGGGTGGCTCAGTCGGTTAAGTGACTGACTCTTGATTTTGGCTCAGTTCATAATTTCATTGTTTATGAGTTCGAGCCCTGCTTTGGGCTCCTTGGGATTCTTTCTCTCTCTGCCTCTCTCTCTGCCCCTCCTCTGCTAGCGTACTCTCTCTCTCTCTCTCTCTCTCAAAATAAATAAATAAACATCAAAAAGTTTTAAAAAGAAGAATATTAAATTAATAAAGAAAGTGAATTATTAAGAATCATTTAAGTCAGAATATCTTTTTGATTGGCACGATGTGGCTCTTCAGAAAGTCCATAGTAAGAAACTAACATCCACAGACTTATTTTGGACTTGATATCATTCAACCTTGTGTTGCTCTGATCATAATGGCTACAATATTGGAGAGAACATCTCCCCAATTCTCTTCCTTCATAGGTGGATTCTATCCTTTATATTGTCCAAATGTCCCCCACTCCTGCCAAGAAAACATTCTGCCACTCTTCTTTTTTGTCCATTTTTCTTTCTCATTCTCTCCTCTGCCTTTTCTCCCTCATTTTCCTCCATTATCATTCAATTTTTCCTTTCTTTTTCTATGTCTACTCCCCTCTCTGTCTCTGTCTCTGTCTCTATTTCCCACCCTTTGTTCCCACCTCTTCTTTCTCTTCTCACTTGTTTCCTTTCCTCTTCTCTGGCCACAATGTGGAAATTAAATATACTTTAAAGTATTTTTGTAAAAATTGTGTACTTTTTTGCTTTCTTTGCTTAGCTGAAAAGAAAGCGATTTTGACGCTTAATATTTCTTTAAGGAAAAACAACTCTAAATTAATTACAAGGTTGATTTTGCTTTAGGGGATGTAGCCAGTAAAAAAAAAAAAAAAAGATTATCCACCCAAGCTATATGAGTAGCTATAAATAATTGAAGTAAGATACTTTCATGAACATTAAAAAGTGATTTGTAAATATGAGCAGACACTGCTGGTAAACACTGATAATATCTAGTGTAATGATGTTCACCGAAGTTTCTTAATTATAATTTGGCTCCTCTGTGTGTAGACACGCCTGAGTTAACCATTTATGCTACAAAGTAAAGGCCTCCTACACAAATAGATGGCTTAACTTGACTCATATAAACCTGATCACATTTTCCCTCTGGAATGTCCTTTCTGAACTAAAAAAAAATACAATATGGGTTGCAAGCTCTTCTCTTGCTATGCCATCTTCAGAATGACCAATTATTCTTTGTCATCCATCTGGAAGAGTGAGTAAGTACAAAAAGAATACCATTAGCCACAAAGTTGTCATCTTCTTCAAATAAAAGTCTGATCTCTGGCTTGAATGTTGAAATGGAAGATTCACTGTTTTCTTGTGTAGCGGGTCAAGAGAAATGATTTTTGTTCTTCACTGTCATTTTATGGAAAGAGTGTATTCTGTTTGCTGACAAAATGTTAAGAAAATGAACTGGTTAAGTTTCACTGGACTTGGTGACTGAAATTCCAGTGCCCAGAGTAGTGGTGTCAGAGCGATGAGGCACCCAGATAATGATCTCAGAAACCTTCCCAAACAATGTGACTGCTTCATTAGAAGGGGATGGGGGAGGGAGGAAAGACAGACTTAATTCTCCAGTCAGCTCCTAAGAGGCCACCTATCCTGTCTTGGAGAGACAGAGTGCTCTACTGTGGGGCCTGCTTTGGTGCTTGGGTACAACTATTACCGAAAGATTAGAATTACTATTAGATATTAAGCATTAGGGGCTCCAAGGAGAGCTGAAGAAGGTGGACTTCCACTCTCAGGCTCTAGCAGTCACCCAGGTGGCACCTTTAAGATCCATCCCAGCATGGATTGAGAAGCTTGGTATTTGCTTATCTTCCTTAAGCTGCACAAAGGCTCTGTGTCTGGGTATGTTAGCTGTTTAGCAAAAATGAGTCCCCTCTTGTTCCTGAGCGTACAGTTAGACTATATTTCCCAGTCTCCTCTGTAGTTCCCTGTGGTCATGAGACTGAGTGCTAACCAACAGAATGTGTGCAGAAAGTCATTTATGCCATTTCTGAGCTAAACCTTTTAGGAAATGGATATGCGCCCTCCTTGCTCTGTTTCTTCCTTTATTGATCGTTTGCTGATGAAGGTGAGGCCTTGCAGGAAGGGAAAGCTACACAGTAAAACAGAACACAATACAAAGGGGCCTGAGTATGGCGGAGAGTCATCCACCACCAAGAAAGAGTTTAGGTGAGCAAGAAATAAGCTGTTATTAGGCTTGAGTATTATATATTTTGAGGTGTATTTATTCAATGGACTTCAACAACAGATGTACCTCCAACAAACACACAGGAAACACCATTTCAGAAACGTAACCCTTTCACCCTTTCTTCCCTTTGTTTCTCTTCCATTGGCTTACTTCCTATTCTTTTTTGTTTTAATTAATTAATTGGTAGTAAAATCTCCACTTTAAACCTTGTCCCTCCCCTCTACCCTCACCCACCACCTTCCCTCCCCACCTGCCCTGCAAGTATGATTGGATTTGGAAAAAATTATCAAAGGAAGATTTTCATAAGTTCTCCAGGAATGTGGATGGGAGTTTTCTGGGAGGCTAATGAGGAGAAGTGTGGTGATGAATGGAGGAGAGCCTACGGAGCATTCAGGTTATTTGAATGATTTCCATCACAATGATGGTCAGAAGAAGCCTACTCATTAGGGACCATGGTGGATTATTTCGAGGATGCTAAATTTTGAAATTCTCATTCAACAGAATGAACTTTGTGTACATTCCATCTGCTTTGTCAGTTGTCATCAGCAGCTAGCCAGGTAGCAAGAGCCAACCCTATTCTGCACGTAAAGAAATAATTGTATTTGTTTATAAGATTTTATTTATTTTTTAAAAATATTCCTATTTATTTTGAGAGAGAGAGAGAAAGAGAGAACGAGTGGAGGAGAGGCAGAGAGTTTATCTCAAGCAGGCTCCGTGCTGTCGTGGGGCTCAATCTCACAACCTTGGGATCATGACATGAGCCAAAATCAACAGTTGGATGCTTAACCAACTGAGCCACCCAGACCCCCGCCGTAAGATTTTATTATAAAGTAATTTTTGCACTTGACATGGGGCTCGAACTTACAACCCAGGGATCAAGCCAGGCAGCACAAGAAAGAATGTATTTTAAACTGTTTTATTGACCTGTATATAGATTAAAATGTGAACCCTTTTTCTCTTTTTCTATTTCTTTCTCTCTTTTTTTTTTTTTAAGTAGGCTTCACACCCAGCATGGAGCACACCCAGCATGGAGCCCAGTCAGGGGGTGAACTCACCACCCTGAGTTTAAGACCTGAGCTGAGATCAAGAGCCAGACACTTGGGGCACCTGGGTGGCTCAGTCGATCATCTGACTGTTGATTTTGGGTCAGGTCATGATCCCAGGGTCTTGGGATTGAGCCCTGTGTTGGGCTCTGCAGAGTGTGGAGTCTGCTTAAGCTTCTCTCCTTCTACCCCACTCTCCCACTCACTCAAGCACATGCTCACTCTCTAAAATAGAAAAAAAAAAAAAACCCAACAGGGTCAGACGCTTAACCCACTGAGTCACCAAGGTGTCCCAAACCTTTTCTTTTTTAAAAAATATGAACCTTTAAATTTTATTTAAAAAATTTTTTTAAGTAACCTCTACACCCAATGTGGGGTTAGAACTTACAACCCTGAGATCAAGAGTTACACGCTCTACCAACTGAGCCAGCCGAGTGCCCCAAAATGTAGACCTTTTTATTAAAAACACACGATTATTTACAATTAAAAACACACAATCTTAGAAGCACTGAATAATGAGACAAGTGTAAGTCATATTTTATTGTCAGAAAGCGGAGTCAAAAATTCAGGAAATTTGTGTTGAGCTCCTTTTGTACGTCAGATTTATGTTTCCTATGGTTCAACCCACTCTATGCATTTTATTTTTCTATACATTTTAAGTAGTACATACAAATATATACTGGCACCGGGTAAGTTTTTGTGACACCGTCTTATATATACAAGGCAGAGTAAACAAATGATAGCAAATTTAAATGAACACATTTTTAATCCCTCTTGATCTTCTAATTTTGTTGGGAAGTGTCAGAGGCCACGTTCCTGGGAAACTGACTCTGAGCATCTTACATTTTTGGACAGAAGTTTCATGAGAGGGTGCTCTGAAGAACAATACTGGTGAAGAGTAAGAAAGCAGAAGGAAATGCAGAAGGAGAAAGTGAAGCACAATGCACTTGCAGACAGGCCTCAGCTGATCCTACATTGAGCTTTGGAGCTGGAATGATTCTTCAGAGTTGCTCCAAACTGAGACAACTGGTCTGAGCATTTTTGGATGCTGGCTGTCCCCGGGGCAGAGTATAACCTGGAACAAGGTAGCTGCCTTCCACTCAGGACACTTCCCCGAAGAGGAACTGAGTTGTGAGCTCTTAGTAGCCAATATGCCTCAGTCAGAGGAATGAGTTCCTTGATCTAAGCAGGATCTGTTGGGCACACAACAGCCACTGTACACACATTATGTGCGATTGCATCATCATGTCATAAAAAGAGAATAGTGACAGGATGGAAATAAACAGAGGGAGAAAAGTGATTAAAAAGGGAAGAGAAAACAATAAATCTGTGTTTGGGAAAAAGAGAAAATAAAGAATGGAAAAAAATAATTCAATAAAATAAAAAATAATCTTAGGACCAGTTCCAGGTATTGACTATGATTTCACAACACAGCACATTCCAGTTGAATGTAGGCATTAAAATGGCCAAGGTCACTGGGTACATCGGAAATAGGTATGGGAAGCACTTGTAGATCATGATTCAGAGGCTTGTACCATAACCTTCAAAGCACATTAAAATGACTGGAAACGCATTCTGTTCAACTACTTACCAGCAGAGGTCATTTAGTCAGAAGAACACTTTCAGAGCACGAAAAAGCAAGTTTGATGCATATTGATGCTGTTAAGTTTAGCCAGTTTGCGTCTTCGCTTATTTATGAGTTATTCACTTAAAACATTTTTTTACGGTTTATTTTTGAGAGCGAGAGAGAGAGAGAGAGAGAGAGAGAGAGAGACAGAGCATGAGTGGGGGAAGGGCAGAGAGAGAGGGAGACAGAATCTGAAACAGGCTCCAGGCTCTGAGCTGTCAGCAGAGAGCCTGACCAGGGCGGGGTGGGGGGGGCTTGAACTTGGACAACAGCGAGATCATGACCTGAGCCGAAGTCGGATACTTAACCGACTGAGCCACCCAGGTACCCCAAGAATTATCAACTTCCAATCATCCCATGGATGATTTAAAAAGTATGTGTATTCGGCTTTGGAATCCATGAGAGGATTTGGGGAGGAATCTGCTGACCATCCTGGTTTGGGGGTCCCTGGAGGCTAACCCTGAGACAAAAGCTCAAGGGCTAGTAGCTTATTTGGGAGTGGCAGGATATGATAGTTTGGTAGCAGGGATATGATGTAGGGACCGGGAGTCCAGTTAATCAAAGGTATGTTAGGAGCTCACCCCCACTGTGAAACATAAAGCATGCACTTTAGAATTATCTCGACTGAAGGGCCAGACAGCTGGGGTATCAATCACCAGTTCCTATTGGTCATGAGTAAGGGCTACTCCTGGGTGTATTGATTCTCCTAAACCACAGGCTTGCTTTGTGCCAGGTGAGCAGCCTCTCTGGGCTTAAGGAAGTGGCCTCAGGGACAGAGAGGCAGATATTGACAGTTGGAAGTTGACAAATAAACCCTGAGGGCTATGTGCAGAAACCTGTCATTGCCGCCTCTGCTACATTGATGGTCCTAAATATATTTTTCTTGTTATGGTATTAAAGTTGGTTTCCATCGCCGAGGATGTGTGAAAAGCCGTGGCCGGGAGAGAGAGAACCCAAACAAGAGGAAATCATTCTGAGATCAAACATTTGGGCATGGGCTAGGCACAGGGGGGAAACTGAGAGCTGGCAGTGGCTTGACCAGGCCAACGCTGTAGGAAAAGTCCCGTGAGTGACAGCCCATGAGGACAGCTTCCTCTGTTCATTCATTTGGACCATTAAGACTCCTGAGCTGGAGAATAATAGCAGAGTGGAAAGTTTTCAGGTGGCTGTTACCTTGGTCCTGTGCCAGGTGGATTACTCACTGCTCAGAAAGCTCCAACTGGTATTTACCCCCCAACAAAAGGAGAAACAAAAGCGAAAAGTTCTTGGTTTTAACGTCACATGGGGCATAAAGCATGAATGATAAGACAATGGGATGGGGAAAATGAGAAAAATTTCCCCTGGTCCTCATTTATTTTTATCACAGGATATCAGTTATTTCTACCCCTTTAGGGAACATAAGACTCTAAAGTGTTTTCATTCTTTAACCAAATTTTGTTTATTAATCTCATATCTGAGGAAATAACATTTAATCGGCTCACTTCCTGAAGGGCTTGTTTCGTATCCTTGACTCAGATTACGGTGGTGTGATCATGGGCAACTTTAATCCTTCCTCCCACAGGGAGCTGAAGAGCAATTCTGTGGATCCCAATACATGCAATAAAAGACTAGAACAAGAAATATCCTGACCCTGAACATCCTCCTATGTTTTAACGAAGAAAATGCCTCCCAAATTTACTCTGTAAAAAAAAAAAAAAAAATCAGCCAGGATCATATTACCAAAGAGGAAGATGTTTAGTTAACTCATTTATTTAACAAATCTTCATGTAGTTTATGTACAATGTACAGAATGCTGAGAGGGAGGTGAAAGTGAGTAGGCCATGTTCCCAGTCCTTCCGGAACATACTGGTCTTCAACAGAGAAGGCACGAAAGTGATTAATTATAATCCAACAAGAAATGAAATAGTTGTCTGATATTCTGTGAGAAATTAATGGTGCGGATAGCCCCTCTCTTATTAAATATTAGACCTCTTCTATTTTACACCATATTATTCAGCAGTTGTTGAAATTCTGCCCTCAATGGTTTCCTACGACTTTCCCAACTCCAATGATAACCTTCTCAAGGTCAGGAAGGAGATCTTAAGAGCTGTGCTTCCTGAACTTCACTGTGTCCAGTAAGCTCCTCCCACCAGTTCTTACACTCCTGCAGCCCTTGCCAAACTAAACTGCTCAGCAAATCAGATTCATGACTGCAAGATGACTTTTGAAACTATCAATCACTTTATTGCGCCTGACAGAGAAGCTGGTGACTTCTAAAATATGGTAGACAATTCAAGTAGTCCAAAAGTAGTACGGCAAATTGGATGTGTTAGGATACCATCTTCCCAACATTTATCAGCCCATGGTGCTATTCTATGTGCACAGGCCTAAGGATTAAGCATATGCATATATCCTGTGAGTTTTTTAAGAGGCTAAAACATCTGCCTTCATATTTTACCTCTGGTCCATTCGTGGATTGCGCAGATAACATTTTCTCAGGGGGACTAGATTTGCTTTGCAGAGTAAGTTTCTCTGTAAGGAAGGGTGTGGAATGAATGCTGATCATGGGCTCCAGCACAAGTGTCAGGCCTCAGTGCTGTGTGACAGTTCTAGAACAGTCAGTGGTGGGAGGCTGTTGCTGATCTGGTCTAGGCTTCCCAAAGAGGCATGCTCAATTCAGGCTCAGCCTCCTGCTCTGTTTGATACCGCTAGTCCCCAGCTATCAGATGGATATTGAAATGACTTCTATATGCCTCAATCTTTGGTATCCTAGATTGTTCTCATCCCAGTGTGAGCCCCTGTAGATAACTAGTGTCTCCCATATCTCCAAACTGTCCTCTGCCTTTTCTCTTTTGACCCTGCCTGACTGCTCTCCCAATCCAAACGTCCTGCCCTTTAGAATTTTTCTTCTTCCTACTTAAAACTTTTCTTCTTCCCATTGCAACCTGAGTGATTCTACATAACACAGTTCTGATCAAGTCACTGTCTTCATCTCTCAAAATGGCTCCCATTGTTCTCAGAGAGCCCCCAGACCCCACTTGCCAGCCCTGAATCATGTGTTCCCACTCTAGCCAACCTCTTCAGGTTCTGGGGTGCTCTCCACCCCTAGTTTTCCAAGTGTCTGTCTGCACTCTACCTCTGGTTCTATTCTTCCTATACATTAGGTCGCACTTAGTAGTCTCTGTATTTGGAACAGTCTCCTTCCTTGACCCCAAGACTGAAGCTGCCAGTACTCACATCGATGCTCTTATACACTGCAGGTCATTTCCTCTTTCCTTGTCTGTTCCCTCTGTTAGACAGAAAGGTCCATGGGACAGGCAGCCTTTGTCTTGTTCATGTCGCACACTTACGGCCCAACCAAAAGTGGGTTCTTAACTGGGCCAGCTTCACCAGCACTTGGGAGGCAGCTTTGGTTTTAATACCCATCAGTTGCTGTCTGGAACTGTTTTTTTTTTTTTTTTTAAGATTTTATTGTTAAGTAATCTCTATACCCAACGTGAGGCTCAAGCCCACAACTCCAAGATCAAGAGTTGCATACTCCACCGACTGAGCCAAGGCAGGCCACCCCTTGAATTTTTTAACCATTTGTCTTTGGATTTATGTTTTGGAACTCTGGTCCCACTCCCTGGGATGTTCCCTCCTCTACTCAGTGACCACTGCCGCCCCCCTCCCCCACCATGTCCCTTCACCACACCAGGTTTGGTGTAGAACAATGAGGGATTGGTTGAATTCTTGTGCCCACATGTGGAGTCACGCACCGAGTCTGTAGTGCCTGTGAGGCCCGGCACTCTCTGTGAGTATCCATGCGTCCCAAGGAGCACATTGCTGAGTAGCAAATAAAATCACAATGGCAGGTTGAGAAGTCCACAAAAAAAAAGCAAACATCTTTTACCTTCTGCTTTTGGAGCAAGGGATTTTGCATTTTCCTTTTTCACTGGGTCCCATAGATTATTTAGCTACTCCTGGCTCTCAATGAGTATTCGTTGCATAGCTGAATCGAAGAAATTTGATGAACCAAATGCGTATTTTTTTCCCCAGCCAATTACCCAGAGAGATTTTCCAACGGGGTTGTCATTTCCTAAACCATTTTAGAGCTTCTTTTTGAGAAAGTCACTCATTTGTTCAGCAATTACTTTTTGAGCGGTTACTATGTGCCAGGTTCTGGTATATAGCAGTGAACTATTTAGACAAGGTTGTGGAAAATCTTTACCCTTAGAATTACTTTGTTGTGGATTTACTTTTCTAAGGAAGCAAAAGTCTCCAGGGACAACATCTGCTGAATACAGTGGACCATAAAACTACATAGTAACCACTTGGGACCTCTTGGGACTAAAATAAACTTTATAAGTATGCAACCATAAATTAGAAACATTGGGTTTCTTACGTGAGTAAACTGATTCTGAGGATAATTCCCAAATATAAATTTCAAAACCATTTTGAATGACTTTTAACAAATGAAGAGTATCCCAGGATGACTACCTTTCTTTTTATCAAAGTGTTTTATTTATTTATTTTAATGTTTATTTATTTATTTATTTTGAGAGAGATAGAGAGAGTGAGTGGGGGAGGGGCAGAGAGAGAGGGAGACAGAGAATCCCAAGCAGGCTTGGCAGCTGTCAGTGATCTGGTACCATGAGATCACGACCTGAGATCAAGAGTCATCGGACACTTAACCGACTGTGCCACCCAGGCACCCCTAAATGAGTATTTTTTTTTCAAATGTGTTTTATGCATCTACTAAAATGGTTATACAATTTTTCTCCTTTATTCTATTAATTTCATAAATTACATGGACTGATGTTTAAATGTCAATTCACCTTAGCAGTTTTGGGATAAATCCTTTTTACATATTGTTGGATTTGACTTGCTAATTTTTTTAAGTTTATTTTGAGAGAGAAAGCAAGAACAAGCGGGGAGGGGCAAAGAGAGAGTGGGGGACAGAGGATCCGAAGTGGGCTCAGTGCTGACAATGGTGAGCCGATGTGGGGCTTGAACTCAGGAACTGTGGGATCAGGACCTGAGTGGAAGTGGGGCTCTCAACCTCAACCGACTGAGTCTCCCGGGCACCCCCCGCCCCAGGGGTGACTATCCTGAAGCAGCAGTTACGATTTAAACGTAGAAGCTCTGGGAAAATAAATAAATAAATGTAGAAGCTCTGGAATAAATATATTTTTTTCAAAAAAGTACTGTTTCTTGGTCATTTCTACTTTTTTGTTTTCTTAACCATACTTTTTCATCTAATTTCATATGCAAAAGGAATTTGCAGGTGATCTGAATGTGGTTATTAGTAATAACCTGCTTCGATGATGATGACATTGTTCTTACGATCTTTGCCGTGAATTGTTTGCTGCTTTATTAGAACTTCTAAATTATGGTTTTGTTCATCATTTTTGGAACCCAATGGTAACCTACTTATTTTATAATACCTCTCCTATGTAGGCTGGCCCTTATTAGCTGTGTTATCTTAACCTCTTTGTGCCTTAGTTTCCTCATAGACTTGTAGTGGGGACCAAATAAATTAACATACGCAAAGACCTTAGAATAGTACCTAGCATGTGGTAAATGCCACATTAAGATTTTTATTATAATAATTATTATCATCTGGCCTTATGCATCTAGGCCAGGAACAGGCACACTTTTTCTCTGATGGGCCAGACAGTAGATATTTAGGGCTTCGTGGGTCAGATGACCTCTGTCACAACTCCTCACATCTGTCGTAACGCCAAATTCAGTGGTAGACCATACACAAATGAATGGGCATGACTGTCTTCCGATAAAACTTTAATTATAATAACAAGCGGCTGGGCAGATCTGATCTGTGCATAATTCATTTGCTGCCCCTCATCTGGGCCTTTGTGATGGGTCTGAGCGCGAATGGCTGGTGAAGGCCTTAGCCAAGAGTCAGGAGTGGAGCCATGGTGAGCAGGTCATGGTAGTAACATGCTTCAATAGATAGGATGTCCCAGAGCGAGGGCTGGGCGGCATGTCTGTGGAAATGCCTCGGGGGCCGGTGGCGGTTTTGTCCTGACAAGTTGATGCAGTGAGCACTTTAGAGACCCCTTGTTTAGGGCTTGTGCATGCAAAGGTTTACTGTACTTCCACAGTAGGCCTATCATATACTCTGTGTATCTACACAGATGCCACATTTCACCCAGTGCATGTGGGGAAGCCATCTGGAATTTAATCTCTTAAAACTAGAGAATAGGTTTTTTTGAGGGGAGACTTTGCAGACCCCAGGTTTCTATAACATTCTTTGCCCTCGTAGGAATTGGTGGCCCTAAATATTATGAGAAAGTGGAACTCCTGACCTGCTTGGCAATCGCGTCCCCTGGAGTGACCTCAGAGGAGCTGGGGAGTGAAGTCTTGTGTTGTTGCTTTTCCGTATCGGATTGGCATGCACTATGCTTGCCTAAATAACAGATATTATCTAGATAGATAGGTGGATATGGAGACGATATTTGTTTTCTTTATGAAGTTGATGTCTTAATATGCCTGGCAGTCAGTGTGTACTCTTTTGCAATGCTCTTTCCGTTTTGCATGGGCACTCTCCTTAAGAGAGAGCAGGGGCAGAGCTTTTCCTACAAGCTAGAGGATAAGCTGGATCCTACAAGATCCAGACTTACATTGGGCTCTCATTTGATACAACAAAAGAAATTTTGATTTGCTGATTGATTCGTTTAAGAAATATCTACTCAGCTCCTAATCATATGGACCAGATACCACAGTGGTTCTTGGAGGTTTCAGGGTTGACTAGATACCATCTCTGCTCTCATGAAATGTACTGTTGGGTGATATAAGTCAGGGAACAGGTAAGGACAGCATGTAATTAGAATGAGCAAGAAGTGCTAGAAGGGAAATGGAAGTGTGTCATAATCTTTCTCAAATGTACTGATCGGAAGAATCATGTAGGGCCCTTGGTAAAATTAGGGAATACTTGGCCCCACTCAGGACCTGCTGGATTGTAATCTCTAGGAAAATCCACATATTTCACAAGTTCTCCAGAAGATCCTTAGGAACAAGCAAATTTGGGAAACCCTGCTCTACTCGAATTTAAAATAAAGACAAAAACTCTAGCTTCCAACCGGGCAGTAATCTTAGAAGCTTTCATTCTAAAGAAGGATTATTTGGCAGGTCTTTGAAGATTTGTTGTCATAATTGGCAGAAAACTTCCATGTCAAACTTGTGTTTGCTGATACTGATGACCTATGGACTTAAATGCCATCTTTATGAAACCCTCATTAGGTTGCTAGGCAATGAACACATCTACTGACTGGCTTTAATTTCCTGGACATGAGACTTTCTGAAACTCCTTTGTTTTCTTTCTCTCTGTTAAAAAAAAAAAAAAATATATATATATATATATATATATATATACATAATTCAGAAAAGATGCCATCAAGAATATTTACTCTAAAAACTTAACATCCTTCTCCTTTTGGACCCCCACAGCATACTCCATAGACCTGGAAGGCTTTCATTTAACCCATTGAATTTTTGACTTGGTCTCAATGAAAGAGGTGATCCCTCTTAACAGGTTATGAATATTCTTATACTGTAATTACACTGTTTTGTTTTAGTTACTACTATTGTGTTTGGTTTTTTTAAAGTAGTATTTAACTTTCAAGTATTCTTATAAACCATCGCAAAAATTTCCCAGTAGTATTTTAGACTATTTTTGCCTTAAAAATGTTTACAGCTTTTTTTCTTAGTATAAAGTAATTTGTTCATTGTAGAAATTTATAGAAACCCTTAAAAATCACCTGTATTCTTACTACCCAGCTCTAATAACTATCAGCGTTTTAGTCTGTTTTCATTTAATCATTTTATTGCTAAGTTTTAATATATCACTTTCAATTGATCATTCATTGATAAGTAGTTATAATTAGGATTATATTTTATGTTAAGTTTGTATCCAGATCTTCTAACAAAACTTTATACAATGACCGTATTTCCCTTCAAATTTAGAATGTCTTCATGAGTACGTTGTATTCCATTATGTAGATATACAAACATTTAAACATTTTTTCATTGCTTCAGTTTTAGGTGGTTTTTAATTTTCCACTTTCATACGTATAACCTAACATTTCATAACATTGGCATGAACCTCTCCGTGTGTAAATAAATTTATGTCCATATCTATGATTCATCTTTCAAGACATTCCTAGTCGCGATATTACTGGGTTGAAGGGCATGCTGTATTTTGAGATTGTTAATACATGTTGCCAAATTGCTTTTCAGGAAGATTGTACCAATTTAGGCCGAGAGGGTGTCTTTAGAGGGAGAGGCTAGAAATTACCCTTGACTAGATGGATCCACTGGGACCCATAAGCACTAGGAAATGGATGTGATTTATGGATACACGAATTAGCCTCCTTGTGTTCTGTGATCCTAGACTTGTATTCCTAACTCTGACAACATAGGTTCACAAATGAATATCATAGGTAAGATGTGGAAAGAGCCATGCCAACCTACCCCTGCTGTTGCACCAAAGTTTTGTAGAATATACGTTCCTGATGATGAATAGTCATGCCATCTATACATACAAAGGGCAGCTTATGAGTGAAATCATGGTCCGGTCTCTACTCATATTATAAGCATTATTGTAAATTGGTATTTAAGAGGAGACATAGGGGCCCTTGGGTGGCTCAGTTGGTTGAGCATGTGACTCTTGATTTTGGCTCAGGTCATGATCCCGGGGTCATGGGATTGAGCCCTACACTGGGCTCTACACTGAGCATGGAGCTTGCTTAAAATTCTCTCTCTCCCTTTGCCCCTCTACCCCTGCTCATGCTATCTCTCTCTAAAATAAATAAATAAATAAATAAATAAATAAAATACAGAGGAGATACTCGCTAGTGAGTCATTGGTAAATGATAATGCTAGTATTCTCATTTATGGGGGATAGATACTCAGCCCTCCAGTGGAAACATTTCCAAATTCTTGGTGCTTTTCCCCATTAACTGTCTTTAGGAAAAGACGAAATGCTGGTGCTTGTAGCTTCATACTTTGTAAAATATCTTTTTCATCTTTCGCTCCCCATTCTCAGCTTTCAACTGTGAGTGATGATTCAATGGACCTCAGCTATGAAAAACAAGTAAAAGGAAAGCTTACCACTTTTCAGTCCTCACTGACTCCAAGTTACAGGACACAGTTATTATATTTAAGTGCAGTTGTCATGTGGGTTAGTGTGCGTAGTGACATGTGATGAAATGGCTATTTTCTACCAAACCAATCAGTTGGTGTAAGAAAGGAGCCATAATTTATTTGATTAGGACCATAATTTATAAGACTAGGGCTTATGTTGTTGTTGGTGGTGGTGTTGGTGTGTGTGTGTGTGTGTGTGTGTGTGTGAGAGAGAGAGAGAGAGAGAGAGAGAGAGAGACTGAGAAAGAGAGAGAAAGTAGATATACTCTTTCACAAACAGGCACAGGTTACCATATACTGGCTTCTGCCTTCAAGCAGTAAAGATTGCAGAAGTCCCCAAGATGTCTAGAGAGCATTTGGAAGCACCCCAAGGGCTTAAATTTCCACTTGATCTGACTTCTTTCCACTCTCTAATGGCAATTCATTAACAGCCTGAGTTTAGCGAAAGTACAGAACAACACGAGATATCCAGACTGGCCCTGGTTGGGAACCGAACCCCTAATCATAGAGAGCTGTTTTTAGGAGAGATCATTAAGGAGAGGGACAGCATGGATGTGGAACAGAAGAAGCTGTAAGACAGGCAGAAGCTCAAAGCTGCTTCTAGCATAGGAGGAGAGATGATATGTACTGAAGAAGTTCTAAAAAGCGGGATCTAGGGCTCCCTATAGTTAAAAAAAAAAAAGATACAACGCTTATTCTAAGTATTGATTTACCTATTACTTTATTTGGCTTTTGCTACATTTTTTAAATAAACAGAACAAGTATTCTAGGTGTGCAATCCCTTATTTGAAACCCTTAGGGCCAGATATTTTAGATTTCAGAATTTTTTAGAATTTAGACAAATGACATAATGTCAGTTGTTATGCTATGAAACATCCTTAAACAGGGTCTGGGACATCATCGCATTATCAGACACCTTATGTGGGTAATGAGGTAAGTGGATATTCACAATAAGGAGAGAAAGACTATAAACACCTCATGGCAGCTGAGGTTAGATTTTTGCAGCCAAATGACTTGTAAAAATACTTTAGTTTTTCAGAGATCTATGGAGTTTGCAACTGAGGGTAAAGGATTGTGGCCTCAATTATTCCCATTTGACAGATGAGGAAATGGAAGTCCAGAGATGTTAAGTGACATGTGCAATGTTATGCAGAAATTAAGTCCCCATTTTCCTATCAGTGTTAGATTGTCTTCAAATGGTATGGTTATGAATATTCCAAGTTGATCTAAACCAACCCAAGTACTTATTTTAACATTAATGCATGGTATGGGACGGCTGGCTGGCTCAGTCATTGAAGTGGGCAACTCTTGATCTCAGGGTTGTGGGTTTGAGCCCATGTTGGGTGTAGAGGTTACTTAAAAATAAAATATTTTAAAAAATCCATTAATGCATGGTAACCTTTTATGAAATTTGATTCCATCCATGGCAAGAACTGTTTTCTTCCATCTCTGCCTCCTTAAATGTTTTTTAAACCTTTGTTTCTCAAGATGGGACCTTTGGATTTTATTATTTATTTATTTAGTTTTATATTTTTATTTTAGAGAGAGAACCTGAGTGGGGGGGAGAGGAAGAGGGAGAGAATCGGCATAGAGCCCAACACAGGGATTAATCCCATGACCCTGGGATAATTACCTGAGTCAAATTCAAGAGTCAAATGCTCACCAACAGGCACCCTGGGACCTTGGGCTTTTAGATTTCCCCTTTGGCTCACATGAGTTCTTCTCCAAAATTTGTTGTGGTCTCAGTCATGGACCTGGTTGAAGGGATCACTTTCATAAAGGGGGTATGTGCTTATGGAAACTTAACTATATATAAAGAGTGGTGCTAAGAAGAACAAACATGAGCAAGGATCTTCCAGTGCTTCCCTAGCCCAAGTACTAAGAGGAATGGTCCTTGGAAAGCAACCAAAATATAAGCTGCACCCAAGTGTACCTAGGTGTTACCAAAATGGACTCTGCCTTTTAAAGAACACTGACTAAATCAAAGTGTGTAACAATCTTTAAAAGAAGTTTGCCGGCACATCTCAAAATGCCAATGTACACTATTCTGTGCTTACTTACCACCTGCTACTCAATGATAGATTATGGTATTTCACCTAATGCCTGAGCAAACTAGATGGTGACCGACGACTTTGAACTGACTTGGAAAAAATCAACATTGTTAAAGAAACAATGAGCTGAGTGTTAGTCAGTTTAGAATTCAGTTCCGAACTCGCTATGTTACTTAATCATGATAGTGCTTACAGTCTTCAACATAATTGTACTTGTATAATAATCGTAGTTCCTTCTGAACATACATGTGCATAAAATAATCAGAAGTGGGCATACAAATAGTTTGGTATATGTTTCCAGAAGGAAATATGTAAATATGTAATTGGTTTTTTTCTTATGCAAAACATCATAGTATACCCACTTAGTTTTTTGTTTTTTGTAACTTAATATTAATAATATATCTTGAAGCCCTTTCCTTATTGTCACACTTATATAACTCATCATTTTGGTGCTAAATTGTATTTCATCATTTGGAGTACCAAAATATATTTAGCCAATCCCTCTTATTGACATATTATTGCCAGTTTTTCTCTATCAAAAAATGTATCAATGAACAAACTGAACATATACTTTACCTACTATTATTATTAGTGAAAGCAGATTAAAATACTTAGTTTTTTCGCTGTAGCACCAACTTAAGCTTTGTTCCTTAGGATTTTTTTAATGTTTATTTTTGAGAAAGAGAGAGACAGAGCATGAGCAGGGGAGAGGCAGGGAGAGAGGGAGACACAGAATATGAAGCGGGCTCCAGGCTCTGAGCTTTCAGCACAGAGCCTGATGTGACGCTCGAACCCACGCACCATGAGATCGTGACTTGATGGACGTCCATGAAGTTGGATGCATAACCAACTAAGCCACCCAGGTACGCCAGGATTTTTTAAATGACTATTTCTTTTAAAGCAGTTTTAATTTCACAGCAAAACTGAGGGAAGATACAGAGATTTTCCCTATCCCCTCTGCCTCCATACAGGCATAGCCTCCTCTATTATCAACATTGTCCATCGGAGTGATACATTTGTTACAACTGATGAACCTACATTGATACATCATAATCCCCCAAAGTTCATAGATTGCATTACAGTTCATTCTTGGTGGTGTCCATTCTTTGGGTTTAGACATATATATACATATACATGTAATGACATGTATCCATCATTATGGTATCAGATGGTATTTTCATTGTCCTATATGTTCAGTGTTGTGCTAGATGGCCTCATTTCATTATTGTCATTGCGAACCCATGAGGATAATACCATGATTATCTCCAATTTACAGTCTCAAAAAGGAGGCTGACCATATGAAGTAACTTGCCTAAAAACATAAGAACAAGAGCAAAGGAACCTGCCCAGGGAGTCTGCCTGGATGAGGAGGGACGCTTCACCACTCGGTTACCCTGCTTCTTTGGATCAATCACCTTGATCTTTTCTAACAATTTTAATTATTGAAGTATAGTTGACATACAATGTTAGTTTCAAGTGTACAACATAGTGAGTTGACAATTATATGCTCACAATGCTCACCATGATTAAGTGTAGCTACCATCTGCCACCTGTTAAAAAGAAAACCGTAGGCCCAAGATGGTGTCACTTGGGCCAGGCCAAGTCACCAAACAGGGGTTTAATACCTAATCCAATTGCAGTTTCAATATCTCCCGGAAATGTAGTTTTAACCAGTCAGTCAGGAATTTTCTGATCAGTGTCAGTGAGGTAATCTGTCACTTGGACCCTGTCCATCTCCTACAGGAAGATGAAGTAATCCTCATGATAAGACCCCTTGACCTTCCCCATAAGGGAAGGTGACCTTGCCTAAAACAATCCATTCTTTTCTTTTGCCTAGAACTTTCTTGCTCCGCACTGCTTCCTATTGAAATCTTCCATTTTGTCTGACTCCTCAAAACTTTCTTCCACTTGCTAGATGGGATGCTGCCATATTCATGAATCCTTTAATAAGACCCTTTATATCTTCAAATTTACTCAGTTGAATTTTTTTTTTAACAGATCATACAATGTTATTACAATATTATTGACTATGCTCTACTTTTCATCCCCTAAACTTACTTATTTTATAACTCGAAGTTTATACCTCTTGATCCCCTTCACCTATGTCTCCCATCCCCTCCGGCAACCACCAGTTGGTCCTTTGTATTTATGAGTCTGTTTCTGATGTTTTTTCCAGTGCCCTTGATCTTGCTATTACCTCTGCTCGTAATGCTCTTTCCTCCCCTCTCTCCTCAGTTTGAGCAAGTTATACTATTATCATTCACAACTCAGTTTAGATCTAGTATCTGTAACTTTTCCAAACACCTTTACATATGTCCTTTTCCCCACAACTGATAGTCCTCATTCCTTTTCTGCCTCAAAAGGCATCCCACTCTGGGGGCGCCTGGGGGGCTCTGCTGGGTGAACTTCTGACTCTTGATTTCTGCTCAGGTCATGATCTCCGGGTTTGAGGGTTTGAGCCATGCGTTGGGCTCCGTGATGGCAGTGAGGAGCCTGCTTGGGATTCTCTCTCCATCTCTCTCTGCCCCTCCCCTACTTGGGTGCATTCTCTGTCTCTCTCTCTCTCTCTCTCAAAATAAATAAACTTAAAAAAAAAGTCATCCCATTCTTTCTCACTGAGATCCCCATGACTGTACTAAAGCTGCACACACTACATTGTTGGCATTTGTCTACGTATTAACATCTTCCATCTTGAACTCCACGAAATCAGGGACCAGGTCTGTCCTTTAGTTGTTGTTGTTGTTTTTGTTGAGAGAGAGAGAGAGTGGGGGATGGGGCAGACAGAGAAGGAGAGAGAATCTTAAGCAGGTTCCATGCTCAGTGTGGAGCCTGACGAGGGGCTTGATCTCACCACTCTGAGATCATGCCCTGAGCTGCAATCAAGAGTCAGACATTCAACTGACTGAGATGCCCAGGTGTCCCTTTCTTTTGTCTTTTAAATTTATCAGAAGAGCCACAATTTTTTTCAATCATCTTCCTTTTGTCTTTCTCCCATTGCAACTGCCCCAGTGATCTTGTAAACACTATTCCAAGGAATTTAGTTTTCATTATAAGGTCAGGTGATTGGGAACATTTAAATTTGAGCTATGACCAAGAAGAGGCAATGAAGTGATACATAATTGTCAAAGGGTTTTCTGCTAAAGGTTAAGGATGGTTCCAGGCTTTTCAAAATGACAAAGAAGCTGCTATTTGTCTTTACAAAATACGCCCTGGCTCTTAGAGAACCATTGGGAGAAGATTATTCGCTCCTCAAGGTGAAGATCTTGCCAAGAGTTTGTATCCATGTCCCTGCTAGTATTACGTACTGTTCCAGAAAGCCAGGCAGTGTCCTGGGCTACTGCTAAATGTCATTAATTTTAGGGGCTACAAGTTCATTGTTAGTGATGAATTTAGGTTCACATTTAGGTGTCCCTGTGCTACGTTTTGGATGAATATTTAAAACACTTCAGATAATAATTTGCCTTTCAGCACCTTGGAGCATTTCATAGTCATTTACATTTGATGAACGCAATTTTAACACATTATCTTCTTTACTCACTATAGCCATCACCTCAGGATGAACTCTGGCCAAGCCAGAATTAAGTGGGCAATTGAGAGTAATAAATCCTATAATTCAGACATTTACTACATTATTTTTTTAGCAGCTGGGATCAAGTGAGACATGGAAAACATGCATGGCAACACAAAAGTCACGCAAAAAAATTGTGGGTTAAATAAACCAGGGCTTATGTATTTTTTTCTTTTACAAGATGGGTGAAGAGAAACTCATTTTTCTAGCACGGTCTCCTGAGTATATATTTTTCATGCCTTCTTGAAGTTGTTGACTTAGCTCTTTCAACTCTGGCACCAAGAGTCTTGGCTCCGACTTTGTTCCTGTTTCTACTTTGACCACATCCTCAGTTGTCACCCAGGATGCTCTTAGGTCTTAAAGGATGCCCCTCTTCCCACCCATCCCCCCCTCACTTCATTCAATTAACAGGAGAGTTTACAAAGGCCAAGCACTCCTCTAGGCGCACTAGGAATTTAACAGCAAACAGACAAAAAAAAATCACTGCTTTCATTGCTTGCATGGAGCATAGGTTACTATGCTAATGTATCTACAGACAATAAGCCTAATAAAACATAAAATATACAAAGTGTTTCAAGATGGTAAGTGCTATACAGAAAAATAAGGCAGAGAAGGGGGGTGGAGGGTGTTCTGTATACACTGATTACAGTTTTATGGCCACACTGGAAGAGAGTCCAGAACTAATTCTTCAATATGAATCCATTCACCTTAGAGAGTGATGGGTACAAGTGATTGATGCCTTCAACAACTTTAGGAGGTGCTTTTTAAAATTTCTTTCTCCCTCTTTCTCCATATTCTTTGTTTCATTCTTGTTTCATCTTTTCTTCCCCTTTTCTTATTGTTGTTCAACTATCTTTAACGAGGCATTGGAATGGTGCAACTGAAAGAGCAGATCTACTAACAAGGACCTAAAGCTAGTTTTCTCTAAGGGCCTCTGCTTCCTCATCTGTAAAATGGGGACAATAAAACATATTTTGTAGTGTTGTGAGGATTAGAGATGAAGCATGTTGACAAAACTTCACAGTCTCTAATTGCAGGCCTCTTTAAGTGGTAGCTATTATTACTAGTAACACGTATGCTCTTATACAAGTAAGTGAATAATGCGTGCCAGCCTCGAAGTAACTCTGGGAAATTGAGAACAAAAGGGGACTAGGACCCAAACTAGGGACGAGTCATGCAGCATCCTTAACTTTCTGACAAAGGGCTTTACTAAGGGCTTTACTATTGGAGCCGGATAGGTAGGACATGTGCTCCAGACGGGCTGTAACATAAAGTTTCCCTCCAGAGCACTGATGTAGCTCCTGTCAGCTAACATTTTGTGAGCTTTTAAAAACATTCACGATAAGCTTGTTAACGACGATGCCCATAATAAGCATGCAATGTGTCAGGCACGTTTGCGAATAGAAATACACTGAACCCTCCCATGGCCCTGTGTGGCAGATCCCACCATCATCCCCAGTTAGAGCGTAGACACTTGAGAGCTGACCTCCAGGTGTGGATATTTGAGGGTGCACTCAAGAGTGTGGGAGCCGCCGCCGTGCCCGGTCTGGGGGGCAAGCACGCGAGGATACTGCTTTCAGAGTTGGGGTTCACACCTCCAGAACTGAGAAGTAAAAGAAACAGCAACAAAAAACTTGGAGGAGTCACGAAGACCCGTTAGTCCTATCCTCCTGCTACTCTATAAAGAACCTGGTTAGGAGGTAGGGGCGATGGTAACCCTGCACCGCACTTCGAATCCTCAGGCGGACCTCGCACCTGAAAAACGAGTTAGACAATCTGTTTGGGTCGGTTAAGATTTTACAAAGAGGGGCGGAGCCTCCCGAGGAGGCGGAGCGGTGGCGGTGCCTGCGGGACTCTGCGAGCCGCCGATTGGCTGAGACAAACGCCCGTCCCGCTTCCTCCCGCCCCGTCTCCGGGGGGCCTCGCGGCGGGGCCCGCAGGCGCGCAGAGCAGGCCGGCGGTGCCAAACTGGCAGGGGGCGTGACGAGGGAGGCGGGGCGGGGGCGTGCCGGGGCGGGCCCCGGGCGCCGCGCGCGTCACGGCCTGCGGCCCCGCCCCCGGGCCCTACGCGGCTCACTCCTCCTCCCCCGTCTCGTCCTCCCGCTCGCTCAGTTCTCGCTCCACGTTCCACGCCGCGGCCTCGCTCCCCCGGCGAGAGCAGCCCTGCGGCCGCCGCGCGCACCCGCCGCCCCGCGTCTCCCGCGCACGGCTCTCCCCACGAGCGCGCCTCGCTCACGGACGCACGTTCGTCTCCCTTCGCGCGCCCGGGTCTCGGCGGCGGCGGCGGCGGCGGCGGCGGCGGCGGCGGGCAGACCGCGCGGGGCAGCTCCGTAGCGGCCGCCGCGGGCTGGCTGGCGGGCCATGGAGGCGGATGGGGCCGGCGAGCAGATGAGACCGCTACTCACCCGGGTAATGAGCAGGGCGAGGGCGCGGCGGGCGGCAGGGCTCCTCCGCGGGGGTGGGGGAAGCGCGGAACGAGGCAGACAAAGGCGGGGGCGCGGCGGACGTCGCGGTTCGGCCACCTCGCCCCGGGCCCGGCGCCCCTCCGCCGCCCCGCAGCCGCCGCGCCTCGCCATCCCCTTTGTGTGGCCGCCCGGGGCGCGGGTGCGAGGGGGCGGCGGCGGCGGCGGCGCCCGGGAGGCCCGAGTGGGGGGCAGCCGGCAGCGCGCCGCGGGCATCCTCGCCGCCCGCATCCTCGGCACCCCTGCGCGGCCCTCCGTCCGCCCTTGACCCCGACCGTGTCTTCCTTTCTCTCCGCAGCGCTCGCCTCCTTTATTCCCGGGCGTTCTCCCCCGCCGGGGGGTCTCGGTTCCGGTTGCCTTGGCGCTGGAGTTGAGATTAGCCCCCTCGAAAACCCATCTTTCTTGTCCCTCTAAGCGCGGCTCCACCTGTTTCTAGCCCCAGGCAGTGGTGAAGAGTTGGGGTGAATCTTTCCCCTTCTTTCGCGTCTCCCCACCCGGTCCGCGCCGTGTGCTTTGTTCGGCGACTTCTCCGGCCGCGTGGACGAGCTGTCTTCGCGGCCAAGGCTGCGTTTCGCTGCTGACTCTGCCTGGTCCGCCTCCTCTTGTGGCGAGAAGCCGGGGAGTATCCTCCTGCCGCAGGCCAAGTAGAAAGAGGGAAGTGTCCTGAGCTCTCCCGGCCGCTCCTTTTCCAGTCAGCCCAGCAAAAGCCCGTTTTGCGGTGGCTTTGGCTTCAGGGTTAGAGGGGGGAGTGGGGGGTGGGCTTTCAGAAGGCCAGCCTCCCGGGTTAGGATGCTGGACGGGCGGCCCATGCTCCAGAAACCGACTTCCTGCTCCCACGTAGAATGCATGTGTCCCCACCGTTGTGATTCTCTTCGTAGTTCCTGATTCAGACGGCATGGACGTGCGATACATTTTCCGACTTCCAATTCTTACTCTGTGACTAGCAAAGGAGGGAAAGGATGCGGAGAAAATTTTCCAGTCTTTCACAACTAACAGGAAAATTGTTTTCTGTGTGTTTTTATTAGAGTTTTCTTTAATAACCAGCCGTCCCGTCCTTCCCCCCCCCCCCCCCCCCGCCAAATCTTTTAAAAGATTATTATAAGGCCCTGGAGAGTTGTTGTTCGTTATTACTTCAGTATGTTATACACTTACAAATTCTCAAAACATGGAGGAAAACGGAGACTCCAGACAGTGAAGTCATTTAGCCGTGGTTTTGGGGAAGATCAAGTCACGGTGGTGGTAATGGAATACTGGAAACTCGTTCTAAGGAATCTTCACTAATTCTTTGTGTGACATTTGAGTAAACTGTGTTTGGGAGGTTTTTTTTTGTTTGTTTGTTTTTTAGCACTTTTTCTACTAATATGTATCAAATACACTGTTGTCTGTTCTTAGATTTATCGTCTGCAAATTTTCAACTTAGAGCAGTTAAAGAACATTCCAGTTTTCGTAAAGCTGGATAGAAACTGTAATGCTTTCTCAGATATTGTCTACTTAGCTATCAAAAGAAGCATGATAGGGGCGCCTAGGTGTCTCAGTGGGTTAAGCATGGACTTGGGCTCAAGTCGTGAGCTCACGGTTGGTGGGTTCGAGTCCCTCGCTGGCCTCTGTGCTGACAGCTCAGAGCCTGGAGCCTGCTTGGGATTCTGCGTCTCCCCCTCTCTCTGCCCCTCCCCAGCTCGCACTCTGTCTCTCTCTCAAAAATCAGTAAACATTAAAAAATTAAAAAAAAGCGCATGATAATACCATTGCCTTCTAAATCATTATTCATTCATTCATTCATTCATTCATCATTGTAGTAACACTTAGAACCTATTGTGTTGTATCCAACAAGACAGAACCAGCTCTGTTCTAATGAAACTTATATTCAAATGAATGACAAGGAAATTGTCAAGCACTTAATAATGGCTTGGCGGGGAGCACTTGGTAAGGGTACACTTTTAAATCTTTGGGAAAATAAGACTTGGCTACGGTAAACATATACAAATCAGTAATAGAAATAAAGGTAATAACTATCACACAGTCTAAAAATAGAATGAGAGAACAGTAGAACTTTCGATTTAGAGAGTACAGAACACTGTAACTTGAAAACTGGTAAGAGGAACTATGTGTATTGACAAAGTTATATTTTCTGATCAGTTTTCGCCTGGATAAATAAAGTCATAAGAATGGAAGAGTATGATATTCATCAGCCATTACTTCTCCAACTGGCAACTAAGCATAGCCAAAAAAGTAGAATAAAATTAATATTCATGAAATGCTATCTTGGGTATGTGATTATGCAAAATTTTTGAATAAATTGGTGGCAGTTTATATGAGTCTGAACCAAGTCCATCTGTTCCATAATTTAGGCTCTCGGGTTTCTTCTGCTTCTAAAATCCTGTAATTTTCATTGATCATGGTTTTGGGATAGGAGGAAAGTCATTTATCTTATAAAAGTGCAACTTTTGTTTGCTTTATGACAAAAACTTACTGCAGGCTTCTCTTTAGAATTGACCTGAACCATCAGTCTTATTTTTTGGTATAGGTTAAATATTCTCTTACAACAGCACTATTTAGAAGGTTCTCAAGTTTTGACAATTGTTTGTTCTTTTAAGCAGTACATTATTTAACATAGTTCTTTTACCTCTGAAATTTTCAGGCTGTTCCATGAATTTCGTTGTTACACAATTTCATTCATTTTATGGGTATTCAGTTATCTCCTAGGTGCCAGGCACTGGGGTATGGGCACACAAGGTAGACAGAGTCCTAACCTCCTTGAGTTTATTTTGGCATGTGTAGTGAACACAGTGGTAATCATTTGCATTCTTGCTAATTCCATTTGTGAGTGCCAGTTAAAACATTTTCCTGAGTCCATTAGAGATACTTTGAAACAAAGTAGTCAGTTAGAATACCTAAGAGATACTAACAAGCCAGTATGAATTCAGTGGTGATTGGCAAGTAGGAGGTTTTTTTGGTGGGTCTGTAAGTAAGCCTACCTTTTGGGATCTGTGCTTAGGTATTGATAGCTCTAGAGATAATATGTACCCCATGCATATTATCAGAATTTTAGTTGCCTTTTTTGCCTGTAGTTGGTTTCTCTGCACCACAATCTATGGAGTTGTAATAAAGGGAGAGAGAGGAAATCTCATCTGTTCAAATGAAGCTGTGGGACAGTTGAGTTGGATTAAAGAATTGCTTTATTTGGCAATTGAGACCGAAAAGTACACAGGCTTTCTTCTAAGGGAGCTTAGGGTATGAAAATTAGAATGTTGTGTTACAGTAGACTCCTGTTACTTGAGTAGGTTAAAATCGAAAGCCAAAGTAACCTGTTGTTAGAGGAACCCGGTTTATTTTAGTGGTATGTGGTATGCTAACCAATATATTCTGAAGCCTTCGTAGTTAAACATGTCAACATCCTGTAATGGGCTGTTTTTCTTCCTCTTTCCTTCCCTTTCTTTCTTACTATATTTTATCACAAACATGATCTTAAAGTGGATAGAATCTACAGTTCACAAAATGGGCCATTTACATAAAGGAACATACAGGTGTTTCAAAGGGTTAGTGTTGTAGATTAGTCAGTGTGGCTTTTGTTTCATATTACCGCTTTCTCTTACTGATTATGGATTCTTCTATAGTTAATCACTTTTTATGGATACGGTATTTCCAGTTTTGCAATAAGCACGTATCTGTAATAAAGGTCTGTGTCTGTATGCTGTAAGGGTGCAGCAACCCACCCACCCCCTCCCCTTTTTAAGCCTCCTTTTGAAGCAAGAGAATTTTTGGTTCCTGTACAGAGCAGGTAGCTAGTCTACTATTCTAGCTCACAGTGAAGTTTGCCTCTGTTTTCGTTTAGCAAGCAACTTCATGTATCTTGTTCTGTGATACTCACTGAATTACATAACTTGGGGAGACTTTTAGGATTTTTTGTGATTATGATGGTAAACCATGGAAGGGGTCTGTGGTTGGCATGGTGTTATGATAGTGTTTGGTAGTGCTGCTGACTGTTCCTGAGGGCAGGGGACTTAGCAGCCTGGAGTAGTGCTAGGTTTCTAAATTAGTGACTCTTTGCCTCCTTGGGCTAGACATTTTTAAATGACTGATGGAGGATGAGAGTGGCCAAAACTTTTTTTCAGTGCTTGGTTTTAGGAAGATAATGTGATTATGAGGTAAATGTGCATATTTATCTGGGGCTGATTTGCCAGTGCAGGAAGGGTCTATTTGGGCTACTATAAGCAGATTTTCATATTTACTCCAAAGAGGATATTTTTAAGTATTTTAATTTTTATTAAGCCACAGTTTGGATTTTAATAAGTTTAAGCAGGTTTTTTTTTTTTTTAAATAATATCCAAGTGAAAGGTAAGGCATAATCCACCTTTCATAATGGAAGTAGGAAAAATACTTTAGTATTTTACATATTTCTTCTTTTTCTTTTGTAGAGAATACATATGTTAGTGTCCTTTGGTTTTCATTGTGTGTACATGTCAGTATAGAATTGTCCTCTCTTTCTGTATTCCTGGATTATACTGCTTCTTTTTTGTTGAAGCTGTTGAGTTATATATCATCTCTGCCTAGGAACTTGGGAATTGGATGTACCTTTGAAAATGGATTCACGTGTGCAAGGTGGCTATGCTTTATTTTATATTATCGAAGGGAGTGTGGAATGGTTTCTCAGAAGAGCATGAGAAGGGAAAACATGATACGTATAATCTCTTTCTCATAATTAGCCATAGCATATAATTAACACTTGTTGCTTGTATGCTTGGTGCATGTTCTTTTATATACAGATTGTTTTCAGCTTGATACCATTCTTTTTTCTGGAAAAATACTGAAGATACACACACTTGTACCTTAGGAACTGATGTACTCAAAAAAGGTAGGAATAAAGCAAATTCATATACAGTAGACTGTATTCCCATTGAGTTCCATGGTAGTGTTGGAGATGTTTTCATTAAAAAAATTCGGTTAAGAAGGAAATTTTGGGGGGCACCTGGGTGGCTCAGTCAGTTGACCATCCTACTCTTGATTTCTGCTCAGGCCATCGTCCCAAAGTGGTGGGATTGAGCCCTGTGTTGGGCTCTGCACTGAGCATGGAGCCTGCTTGAGATTCTTTTTCTCTCTCCCTCTTGCCCCTCTCCCCTGCTCATATGCCTGCCTGCCCGCCCATTCTCTCTCTCTCTCTCTGTAAAATAAAAAAAAAGAACATTTTTGATAAGAATTTAAATGAGAAATTTCCATTCTATTATAGTTTGGCTGCTGAAATGCCATCATGATCTAGAAAACATCTTTTCTTTTTTAAAAGTTGTAGGCCTTTTTAATATTTGCCATGGGTGGGTGGGGTTTTGGAGAGAAGGAAGTGTCCTGGAAGGGAGGGGGAGAAGGGTGTTACTGGACTGTTTGTTTGAATTACAACAGATGCCCCTTGTAGGCAGATTCACACTTTAGCACAAGTCTTCATGAGAGGAGCCTGGCCTGGGCCTCAGCCCCCACTGGCCCCCTCCTCTGAATGCCCCTCTGCCCCTCTGTAGGGTACTAGTCCCAGATCAGATGTGGTAGCCCTGCATTTGTCAGTTGTTCAACTTAATGCTTCTCCCCTAATCATTTTGCCTGCTAGACTATAATCATGCTTGGGGATTTTTTTGGTTTTACGTTTAAAACTCCCAGAATTTTTTCCTCCCCTGGGCATTCACATTGTCACATTCAGATCTGCTGCTGCAGAATTATATTTCTGGTAGGTACTGCTGTCTAATGTGAAATGTATTGCATTATGAAAATCCTTGATCTTAAGATCATATTGTACAAAATGAATTAAAGACCAGCTTTCCTAAGCCTGTAAGACTCTAATTTCTTTGTTTAAAATGAGAGACATGTGTAAAAATCATACAACCCCTCGTAACAATTTCCACAGTTATTTAATAGAATTTACTTTGTGTGATACCATTAATTGTTAAACATGATCCCTTTTGAGTGTGCTTCGTTCGCTTTGCATCAAGGTACACTTCATGGTGAATTCTGTGCTGGTTTTTCGTTAGCTATGGGTTCTGTCCTAGCATTTGGAATATCAGTGGTGCCACAGATAATATAACACTTCTATCCAAACTTGCTTTTAAAATAGATAAGACCAGGGGTGCCTGGGTAGCTCAGTCGGTTAAGCGGCCGACTTCAGCTCAGGTCATGATCTCACAGTTCATGGGTTCGAGCCCAGCGTGGAGCCTTCTTCGGATTCTGTGTCTCCCTCTCTCTCTGACCGTCCCCTGCTCACGCTCTGTGTGTCTCTCTCTCAAAAATAAATAAACATTAAAAAATTGATAAAATAGGTAAGACCATGGGGACTGTGGTCCATGAATCCCCAGAAACTGAAAAATTTTATGCTTGTACGCATTCTTTCTAGGAGAAGATCAAATAGCTTTACATTCAGACCTCAAACGGGTTTATAATCCAAAAAATAGCTAAGGAATGTGTAGTCTAAAAATTGGCTTAGCTGGTTTCTTTAAAGTTCATAGAAGTCATATATTTTGATTAAACAGATGACAGTAATTATCATATATGCCCCAGTGTTTGCTAAAGTTTGTTTTGCGGAATACTTCATCTACAGCAGGTTTTGCCAAAGAACTGTTCCGTAGCCAGAGATGAGTTTGGGAAAGGTCACGCAGTATACATTTTGGAGATTCATAATGCATAATGGTGTATTAAAGACTCTGTGAAATCCTATAATAAATACATTAAACGGTGATGGGGAGAGAATACAGCCATGTGAAGTGGAAATTTCTAATGGTTATTACAAAATAGGAACCGTAGGTCACTAAGCTGTTGTACAGGTCTAAGAAAGCAAATCCTGTGATAGTGATAATTCACTTCGTTACAGTAGCAGGAGAGATTTGAAAAAAAAAAGTATCAATTAAGAAGATGCTTTGGAAGCCGTCTGATAGGGCCTGTTTGAATAAATTATGGTACATCCACAGAGTGGGGTACTACAGCTCTAAAATGAGGAAGATGTCTTTGTATTGACTGATGTGGCAGATCTCTAGGATAAATTGATTGAAAGAGGCAAAGTGAGGGACAAGAGGGTATTTTACAGTGCCGTTTCTTTAAGGGGTAATAAGAATGTATCGTTGTATTTATTAGTATTTTTATAAGTACACTGGAAAGGTAGACACAAAACTAACAATAAATGGTTGCCCTAGAAAGTATGAGGGAACAGGAGTTGAGACAGTGGGGGGTGGGGTGAAGAAAACTTGAGGGGGTAACTTTCTATGTAGTTTTGGATTTTGAACCTTGCAAACATAGTATCTCTTGGGTAAAAGAGGGGTTGGTTTCTTATGTTACTTTATATCTTGGGTTAACATATTTCATGAGCGACCTGTAACTTGATATATAGTCTAATATGTTATCAATTGCTTAATTTTTCATGTTAAAAAGGTAGTCCTATGAATACATGACTGTCGATAAAATCAGATGCTACCTGCCTAGTGCTGATACTGAATGTCCGAGTCCTTCGCACTGTAGGGTTTGCATGTTATTGGTGTCCTGATTCTCCTCTCACTTTTACCTCCTTTCTGTTCAGGGACTTAGACTGTGGAAGAGCCAGTAGAAGGCATGTGGGAAGGTGCCAAGGATGCTGTTATACTTGAAATGCCTTAGGCGTAGGGAAAAGAACTATTTGGTTATATATATTTTTTAAACTTAGAATTTTCCTTTGCAATTTTTATACTTACCTTCAATCGAGGATCGTAAATGTTTAAAAAAAATCAGCCAGACTTAATTACAGTGAACTGTAGAGATTACAGTGGTGCAGTGGAGGGGGCACCAGTCACACTGTTTTCCCGGTTTTGCTCCAGAACGCACCATTTACCCTGAGTGCTCTGTGTTGCCACCTCCCCATAGAGCTGTGCGACCTGGCAGTACTGTGGGAAAACATCACTCTAACTGTGGATTCCTCACATGATCAGTACTCCATGGGAAGGGTCGATCCGTACACTGGGTTGATTGATGAACTAATTAACTAATTTCAGTTAGTTAAAAAACAAGACTAAGAAATGATTTCTGTTCAGCCAGTTTTTATTTTCATTTTTTAAACTGCTTTTTTGTTTATTTATTTTGAGAGAGAGAGGGGGAGAGAGGGAGAGGGAAAAGAGAGGATGAGCAGGGGAGGGGCAAAGAGAGAGGAGAGAGAGAGAATCCCAAGCAGGGTCAGTGCTGTCAGCACAGAGCTTGATGCCGGGTTCAGTCCCAGGGACCCTGAGATTATGACCTGAGCCGAAACCAAGGGTCAGATGCTTAACCAACTGAGCCACTCCGGGGGCCCTTCTGTTGAGCCACGTTTTAGAATTCAGTAATTTGGAAAAGAGAATCTTTTTTTTTCTTCTCTTGAAAGTATTTTTATATTTATATTTGAGTGTAAACCTCAGTGGTATTCCAAGACTTCCCAACACCTGAGATGGAATAAAGAAACCTCTTCCAGTGGGAGCACTGGACAAGGAGGAGGAATGCTGTGATTCTCATGTCGGGAATTGCTAATCCAGGACTTAAGGTTTTGTCCTTTGCTCTGGGGCAAGGGAAGAACAGGTAACCGACTCTAGAGAAAGCCTGCTTTGAGTCGTGTATTTTATTAAGCATCTTCTATCACTTACTATCCCTGTTACAGATGGGAACTCCTAGGCAAAGAGATTTTCTGAAATTTCCCAGTCCATACAATTAGTAGGAGGCTAAGCTGAAATTTGAACTCATGGTCAAAGCCAGATCACTCGTGTTCCATATCTCATTAGTCTAGAGTAATCCGCGATCCCCGTTTGTCAATACCATTTAACATTAATCATATTAGATCTTTGTACATGTATGATACTTTGAAAGCCTTAGATAATTGAGCTGAGTTTTGTAGTTAAAAGCTTTTATTTATTACTGTAACCTTTGTGAATTTGTTGCTAATATTGTAGAAATTAAATATTTCAAAGAAATTTGCCTCTTTGCCTCCAGATTCAGGAAATCTGAATTTTTCTGGATCGTTGTTGAATTCTCAATTAGGTCTCTTCCCTCAGCTAGGTCTGGTCTGTGGTTTAATGCGTAGAAAACATCCAGTGACTGTTCAGTGAATGAATATAAGGGTAATGTCATGAACTCCTAAGATTTGAAGTTGAATGTGTTCCTAGTGAATTGTTTAATCAGTTAGTTAAGAAATTATATAGCTTCTGTCTGTGGTGTTATCATCAAGGAAAAGACTCCTCCTTTGCTAGTAGAAGAGAATGTTTTTTGCATTTGTTCTGTTGGAGGGGGGTAGGATATTGAATAAATAACAGTTTCGAGTGATCCTAGAGTAAGAATACTTAATATTTTTTTTTACCCGGAGATACGATTTCAGGCAAGCACATTAAAATGAAAATTTTATGGCTCAGTATATTTTCACAAGTTCTAAATACATTTAAATGGATTGTTGGAAAAGAGTGGGTCGGTATTTTACTTACTTAGTAATACTTGTGTAATATATGCTTTATGAAAAGCTGTGACTTTTAATGTATACAATTATAAAAGGACCAGTGGCAAGAAAAGGGATCTCAAAGCCCACATACCATGGCAGCTGCTATATGTATTGGCTTAAAATTGTGCTATTTCTCTTAAGTCTTTAGAATTACTACTTACATGTAAGAATTTTTGTTTTGTTCATTTGCTTTGAATTTTTTATGATTTTGCGGTTTGTGGGCCTTCTTCCTTCCTGGACTCTGGCTTCCTGACTTCCCAGTCCACGCCTTCCTTCCTGGCCTTCCTGACTTCCCAGTCCGCTCCTGCCTTCCTGGACTCTGGCTTCCTGACTTCCAAGTCTGCGCCTTCCTTCCTGACCTTCCTGACCTTCCTGACTTCCCAGTCCACGCCTTCCTTCCTGGCCTTCCGGACTTCCCAGTCCGCTCCTGCCTTCCTGGACTCTGGCTTCTTGACTTCCAAGTCTGCACCTTCCTTCCTGACCATCCTGACCTTCCTGACTTCCCAGTCTGCTCCTTCCTTCCTGACTTCCCAGTCCACGCCTTCCATCCTGGCCTTCTGGACTTCCCAGTCTGCACCTTCCTTCCTGGAATCTGGCTTCCTGACTTCCAGTCCACGCCTTCCTTCCTGGCCTTCCTGACTTCCCAGTCCGCGCATCCGTGTTTGCACAGGTGCCGTCACTGGCCAGCGCCCTGGCTCAGTAGAGTCCTTTCAGTAATATTCTGTACTTAGTTTTGCTTTGCTTATAATTGTTCCCAGATGACCTTCTAACACATTGAGAAGGAATTTCCTTATCCATTTGTGTACGTACCATTAGCAGTATCCTGAGGATAAGGTTCTGCTGTGAGCCTGTTTAAATCTGGGCAAGTTGGCCCCCCTTTTGTTAGGAATAAGGGACTCATTCAGACTGAAATTGGCCTTCATGTGGTCTTACGTTTTAGTTTATTGAACTGTTTTTATTCAGTAATAGGAAATTCGCTAAATAACCACAAGCCCCAGACCTTATTTTCAGGACAAGGTAAAATTGGGATGTAGCCTGACCTTAGCCCCTGGTGTGACAAGTACCTGCTTGGATTTCAGACACGCCTCGGGTTCCCATACGTAATCTGCCACCGGGCGGCCTTGGGCAACTAACATCTTTGAATCTCATTTTTCTCATCTATAAAATTGAAATTATAATACTTACAGGGCTTCTTCAGGATCAGGGAAAAGAATATAGGGTGCGTAAAATGCTGAATGTGCCTGCGGAAACTTGTCATTAGTAACCATCCTGTGTTTTTATGAAATGTCTCATGTAACAGAATTCTAAAAGAATTAGTCTCCATATTGACTGAAGAAACAGAAAATAGAAAGTCTTAACTATCCTCAGCTTCTGGCATTGAGATATTCTAGAGAGCTCTGTGGGAAGGAGTTATGTATTAGGAAAAAACTCAGCCCTCTTCCTGTATTTTTCCTTGTCTCTCCCATGACTGCCACACTTAACAACACTTCTGACGACAGATGTGTGTGTTGGGGAGGGTTTCCTCCTTCCAGTCAATTCTGCGGCCTGAGCTGGGTGTTACAGTTTAACTCTGTTCTGGCACTGTCCACTGGGAGATAGCATCAGATCCCACAAGATAAGCGCTCTGACTCACAGCTGCCCCTTCCGATGTCAGTTGCCAATCCAGGTTGTCACCTTCTGACTGATCAGCTCTACAGTGGAGGTTCCCGTGACCCCCCTCCACCCACCTTGGATTCCATTGACTTGCTAGAGCAGCGCACAGAACTCAGGAAAAATTTGTTCACTGTTTGCCAGTTTACTCTGAAAGGATACGTAGAGGATACAGATGGCCGTCAGGATGGATGAGATGCGTAGGGCAAGGGATGTGGAGCTTCCATGCATCTCTAAGAGGGCCACTCTCCCGGCGCCTCCGCCCGCGTGGTTGGCCCTCCAGAAGCTCTCCAGACCTTGTACTTGGGGAGTTTTATGGCAGCTTCATTGTGCTGGCATGACAGTCATTAGCTCCGTTTCCAGCTCCTCTTCCCTCTCCGGAGAGTGGGATTGGGGCTGAATTCCAAGCCTCTAATCATGGCTTGGGCTTTCTGGTCACCCCCCTCCCCCATCCAGGAGCTGCCAAGAGTCCCCTCATTAGAACAAAAGACCCTACTGTCATCCAGGAAATTCCAAGGGATTTAGGAGCCCTGTGCCAGGACAGGAACCAGGGACAGAGACTAGTATATATATTTTTTCTACTACCTCACAGGTTAGGTAGTGGTTTATTGCCTTAAGCACCAAACTTAAAAGACTATATTTTGACAAAACGTTTAGACGTTTAAAGCATAATATGATTTTTTTGATTTAACTAATTTTAAACATGTGACAGAACATTTGAAATGTGACATATGTGTCTCCTTTTAAAAATAAGAGTGCTGATCATGAGTATTAGGCTGTTGTGGTCTTTTAAAATCTTATTTTAATTATTTTCTTTTGTCACTGGATTTCTTAGGTGTTTTCTAGATGATAAAGGAAGTCATATAGTCATTTAAATGTGGATGGGGAGGAGAAGGGTTTTCTGTTATGTCACTCTGACCAAATCTTATCCCCTCAGATGGTCTTCTGATTCTTGACTTGGTATAGATAGTTGAGGTTACTAGATTGCTTAATTCTGTTTTCATGAGACTTTATTGTATCTTCTCATTAGTGTTAGACTTTCAGAATTTAGTCTGTAGGATATTGCAGTATAGAAGAATTTAGCACACCGCTTGGCAGAGTAGGTGTAAGATAGTTACTAATTGTTATTCTGCTAAGGCTCAGTGACAGATTTTATGAGTTTATAGTTTCATCTTAAATTTAATTGTCATATTATTTTTTCTGTAATCTGAAATAACAAGAATTATTTAAATACAAGTGTATTTAATTGGTTAAAGTGAGGCTTCTGAAACTTGCATATATATATACACACACATGTACATACATAGGACAGATACACGCTCAAATACATGAGTATATATTAATTTGGACCATTGGATCACTAAACAATTTAGAGATATTTAGGAATTTTCAGATTACCTGTAGTGTTGAATTTTAATGGGTTATATCAGTCAAGCTACCATTCTACTAGAAAAATGTGATTTCTCAAAAGGTCCTTATTGTAACAATTTTAAGGTAATATGCTTTGTTTTAAGGAGGTCGTATAAGGGGGCACCTGGGTGGCTCAGTTGGTTAAGCATCTACTTCAGCTCAGGTCCACGATCTTGCCGTTCGTGGGGTCGGGCTCTGTGCTGACACCTCGGAACCTGGAGCCTGCTTTGGGTTCTGTGTTTCCTTTCTCTGCCCCTCCCCTGCTTGTGCTCTGTCTCTTGTGTCTCTCTCTCCCTCTCAAAAATAAATAAACATTAAAAAAATGTTATATAAAGACCATTATCAGTTGCATTTTTTTTTTTTTGAGATTGATGTTTTCTTACCTCCATTTTTCAAACTACTTTAAATCTTTTTTAAAAACAGTTTTGGGGTGCCTGGGTGGCTTAGTTGGTTAGGTGTCCAACTCTTGATTTTGGCTCAGGCCATGATCTCATAGTCATGAGATCGAACCCTGTGTGGGGCTCCACGCTGAGTGTAGAGCCTGCTTGGGATTCTCTCTCCCTCTCTGCCCCTCCCCAGCTCCTGTGCTTGCTTTCTTTCAAGAAAAAAACAGTTTTGATAGAGGTCAGATACAAATAAATAAAAGTAATTTTATTGATTAAAAATCAAAACAGTATTTTAATATAATAGCTATTATAGCAAACTCTGGGGTCACCCAGAATTAGAATCCTATTGGAAGTGTGTTAGGGAGAGGTGGGAGATAAGGTCATAAAGGGAGTGAAGGAAAGAATTTTCAGATTAAATGTCATCATTTCAGATCACAGTTGAAAAATACAAATTGCATGTTTTACATAACTGCATTTAATACTCAATTTTTATATGTTAATTAATTTTGCTATCATGTCCTAATTGCGTTGATTTAGCAATAAATGGGTTTCAAAGGTTAAGTGGTGAATATTGAGTGGATTAGCCACAGGGGATTGTTTTATACTTACAGTGCCAGTGCGGACACTGATGGCTGTGAACTTCAAACAGTTAGGGGCAGTTCGAGATTCTTTTTGTTTTTTTTTTTAAACTTTATAGTTTATTGTCAGGTTGGTTTCCATATAACACCCAGTGCTCTTCCCCACAAGTGACCTCCACCAAGACC
>CM053573.1:134898860-135225979 GCA_028646485.1 Cryptoprocta ferox | reverse complement strand
GAACATTGGGGTACAAGTGCCCCTATGCATCAGCACTTCTGTATCCCTTGGGTAAATCCCCAGCAGTGCTATTGCTGGGTCATAGGGGAGTTTTATTGATAGTTTTTTGAGGAACCTCCACACTGTTTTCCAGAGTGGCTGTACCACAAAATTTCCAGAGTGGCTGTATATTCCCACCAACAGTGTAGGAGGGTACCCGTTTCTCCACATCCTCACCAGCATCTATAGTCTCTTGAGTTGTTCATTTTAGCCACTCTGACCGGCGTGAGGTGGTATCTCAGTGTGGTTTTGATTTGTATTTCCCTGATGATGAGGGATGCTGAGCATCGTTTCATGTGTTTGTTGGCCATCTGGATGTCCTCTTTGGAGAAGTGTCTCTTCATGTCTTCGGGGCAGTTCGAGATTCTAATTTGGTGGCACTGAATCTCATTTCATTGGGGGTTGCTGCATTTTCCTGCCTCTACAGTAGGTAGAGATATCTGATTGGAGAAGTAAATCATGCTCATCGAGAAACATTTTTGTAAAGAGACAAAATGATACCGTTTCAGCTTTATTTTTCAAACTGCCTTACAAGAATGGTACGTACATACAATCAGTGAACGTGGATAGGCTAATTTTGGTGGGGCCTGTGGGTTAGTGGTTGTTTAGTGTTTAGTGCCTCGAATCACTCTGAAGTAAGCAGCTTTTGTGTTAGTTTGTGGTCTGAAATAAATGAACTTGACCTTTGTATTTTAGAGCATAGTAGACTAGGGCCTTTAATCAGAACTTTTTACTCATGGTGTTGATTGTGAATTAAAATGTTAATTTTTACCCCTTTTCACTTTGTTCTCCATTATTCAAAATAGTTATGAAGCTAAAACCCTGAGTAGCCTCTACTTGTCCAGCTTTTAAAGTAGGTAAAATTTAGGAAGGATACCAATTTGTAAGAATATTCATTCTCTATGTCTTCTCACTGTTTTCCAAACTGTTATGATTTATTACTGATTTGCAAAAATAATTTATTATATTATCACAAGCATGAAAAAAGAAAAGTAAACGTAGGAAATGCCAAACAATACACTTGGAAAAATAATTTTGTGAAACTTTTTCTACATATACATACATGGATGCAAACAGATAATGTGTGTACTACATTTGGAGGGGTTACTGTTAAAAAGCAATTGGAAATCCGTTTTTATGAGATTAACATTTCATTACAGTCTTTTGAGATTTATATATACATGTGTACATACATGTGTATTGTTTTTTCATTTAAAATTTTAACAAAGCCAAATAAATGTCTAGATTTATTTAGCACACTCTTCTTTGATGTCTAAGTTAAAGCTACATCAAAAGGTTTTCTATTGGAGAATTTAACTTCTGGTTCCATGTATAATAAATGAGGCATAAGGAGGAAGAAGAACTGCCAACAGATTTTTCTGTGTTCAATTTTAAACTCTCATCAACTCTTTAAGCCTTTAGGATCATTGGGGGAAAAATCTTACATTTAATACCTTAGCAAATGAGTCCGTTCCCTAGTGCTATGTATTAACTGTTTTAGGATTTTATAAGAAGCAGGATGAAAAGCATGGACTGGTTAATGGCATTAAACTGTAATTTTTAGGGTTTATGTGTATGTTAAATATACATACTTAGAGAAGGCTTGAAAGAGGACAGGTATTATTGGTGTATAGGATAATCCTTAGAGACTTAGGGTTTTTTGGAGAGAGATCTGAAGGAGATCCCATTTGGTTCAATAAGAACCAAATTTATTGATGTAGGGAGGCATGAACCTGATTCTATTTGATAAGCTGTAATTTATTTTTTAAAGAAATCTCTATGCCCGACATGAGTCTTAAACTCAACCCTGAGATCAAGAGTTGCATGTACAGCCAGGCGCCGCTATAATAAAAGTATTTAAAAATATCTGAAGTTGTTCTTACAGCCACTTCTTACCCAGATTATCTCCAAAAGAGTTAAATTATTTTGCAGAGACTGGACAAAATGGTCATTTTTTCACTGGATCATCATTTTAGCACCTTGGCAGCGATTTAATTATTGACCTGTGTGTTTTTTTTAATTTAAAGTTTATTTATTTTGAGAGAGAGAGAGAGAAAGAGAGAGCGAGAGCGTGCATGAGCACGAGCGTGCACAGGCAAGGGGCAGAGGAAGAGGGAGAGAGAGTTCCAAGCAGGCTCCATGCTGTCAGCAAGCCCAACTCAGGGCTTGAACTCATGAACTGTGAGTTCACGAAAGTTCACAAACTTTCATGACTTGAAACCAAGAGCTGGACACTTAACCAGCTGAGCCATGTAGGCACACGCCATGTGTTGGGTTTTACCTGGAAAGGTGGCAGTAGTGAAAATTATTTTCCTATAATGGAGGTGTAGGCTCTTGATGAAGTTAAGTGTGTTTAGGCACTGCTGTCATTTATGAGAGGTCCTTTGAAGCCATTCTAGGACTGAGTTCCTTTACGAGGTTTTCCAGCCTTACCAATGTTTGAGCTTTTGATGACTGTTAGAGAAGTCTTCAGTGTAGGAATTTATGTTAGTTTCTGTTTTACAATGTCGTTAATGTGATCCATTCCCATAATTCTTATTCTGTGAACCTTGAGGCTCTCTAGTCACTTAATCTATCTTTCAGTTTTGTTTTGTTTTTTTGTTTTTTTTTTGTTTTTGTCTGTTGCCTGCACATTCCTATCCAATTTAGAATCCATGGCCCATATCTTCAGCCTCTGTTTTGTTTGAGGACGTTTATCATCATGTCTCTTGGTTTTAAATATTTTGGTAAATTCCTTAGCTTCAGTCAGTTTAACTGTGCTGGAGATACTCAGAACAGATGGAAACATTACATTACACAGCTTTATAGATTGGTACCCCCTGTGCATTCCTGCTTTTTTCCCTCTGGTTCCTCGTGAAACATAGAAGATTCTCCCATCTAAGTATCTCTCGTTCTGTACAGTGGGCACATCAGACATTCTTGCTGTCTTCAGAACGTATCCTCCTGCCCGTCAGTCTTAGTAAATAGTGCTACTTGCTTCACAGAGGCAGTAGAGGAAACCAGAAGGAACTTCATCCACGGCTATTTCTTCTTGGACCGCTCTCTGGCCTTAGCAAACCTTTTCTTCCTGTGTTTCTTATCAAGGAATGGCAAATTTGGTTCAAATTTGAGAATGTGAGCATGGTCATGACTTTTCTCTCTCTCTGCCCAAACCCCAAATTCGGTGGATTCAGCATCCTGAGTATCTCTAACCAGTCTCCTCTCTCCAGACTTCCTTTGGTCATTGTAGTTCAGGCCTCTCTCTTCTGTTGCCTGTAAGAATGCAGTATCTTTCCAGTTGGCTTCCAGTGTTAAAGAAAAAGTACTATTCTGTTAAAGAAAAAGTTATTCAGTGACACTTGCTAAAGAAGGTAAAGCACTCTTTATTTAAGGAAGTCCATCCTGATATGGGTGTAGGGCCCACTACAGTGGAGGGGAGGGATTGGACCCCACCCTGACTCTGATGAGGACAAGAGGCATTTGAATCCAGGAAGCCGGGGTGGGGGTCAGTGGGTGGGGAAAAGTACTAAGAGGAAACAGCAGAGGTAAGGGGAATCCTTACTAGGCTGACTCAGCAGAATCTGGAAGGGAGGACAGGGTGGTCAGGTATCCAAGTTGGTCAGATACCAAGGATGAGGGATTTTCATTCAACCGACTTATCAGGATTCTCACTCAGACTGGATTCTACAAGGACAGAGAGGGAAACCTAAGGTCTGCTCAGAGAAGCCTGATTCAAGTTTGGTCAAAGGAGAGAGTCTTTGTCACTCTTCTCCACATTGTTGCCTTGCTGGGGGATCTTGGAACCAGTGATTATACTCTCCTTTTTAAAAGTCTCTTGCTCTCTAAGGATGAATTTAAAACTTACACATACCCTGAAAGGTCTGGCCTGTTTCCCCCTCTCCACCTTTTTTTGTCTTATCCTCTCTTTCCTCTTTTTTACATTTCAACCATTGTCAAATTCTTTTAGTTATTTGAACACACTAGACTTTCTCCTCTCTGGGCATATTCTGTCCCTACTCCTAGCACAGTGCCTGTCACATGATTAAGTGAATAAAGGAATAAATGAAAGTATCTTGTAGTATAAGGGTAGATATAAAAGCTCCGAAATATATATAATGATATCCAAATGTTTGAGGTAGTAAAATGATACACTTAAAATCTTATATCCAAATGGAGAATTTCTTAATAAGGTAAGGGCAATTTGGATAGTTGTAATAGTGATTTCAGTAAGATGCAAATTTGTATAAAATGAGTGGAAAATCATTTGCATTGAAGAAGCCTTGGATATAAAGGATGGCGTTCCATTTCCTTAGATTTCGGGTTGAGTACTATCTGCTGGCTACATCATTGATTGCTTACTCTTCTAGAATTCATGACTTAAGTCGCCACTTAAGTGAGTATGAAACCATCAGCACAGCTGGAAAGACAGTGACAGTATGTGCCTTACCTGTGCTGGAACCAGTTTTTTTTTTAAACCTTTCAAAATATCCATGTTTTTAAATGAAAGCAAAAAAAAAAAAAAAGCCATATGTGACTTGCATCAAATCTAACAAGGAATATTTCGTTTTTATCACTAAGGATCTGTTGTATACATACAAAGTTAATAAAATTCTGTGTGAAGAAAATTATGTCTTCAAGGAGCTTGGAATTAGGTGGGAAATCGTGATGAATACGTAAAGAATAAATTCAATTTCACTTAAATATAAAATGTAAAATTAACATAGGATGACCAGTGAAGACGATCATGTGGAAGGATGGTCCTAATCCCTAATATTTAAGTGTTTTGTGCCAGGAACGTTTCTGAGCTCATTACCTTTATTGTCTTGTTACATTTTTATAATTTATCAGTTGTGATATGTTCTACAGATGGAGGACACTGAGATTCAGTGAGATTAAGTAATTTGTCCAGTTTTGCCTAGTGAGTAGTAGAACTGGGATTTGAATGGAGGTAATCTGACTCTAGAATCTATATTCCTTAAAGTAATTTTTATCTTTAGCCAAAGTAAACTTGTTGACAGATTGCATTATGTATATAAAAGCACTGTTTTCCATAGTATTTAGTGTTCATTTTACATTTAACGTAACGTATGTCGATAATTTGCTGGATTAGGTCATTAATTAGAAGCTGTTTCTCAAATACATGCAAATCATTTTAATTAATGAAATTTTCAGCAGTGTTTCATTGTTTAAACATGATTTTGCTTTCTGAGTCCTACTCTATTTCTTCCTTAGCCACCTGTTCTAATGTTTCTGTTTATTTTCCAGATGCACTAACCACTGCAACATTGCACTTTTCGTCTTCCAAAGTTGCTACATTTCTCTTTTGTTGTAGTTTCTTCGTTATCTTTGTACTTGTCAGTTTATCCTTTAAAAAATTAGTATCAGGGCGCCCAGGTGGCTCAGTCCGTTAAGCTCCAGCTTTTGGTTTTGGCTCAGGTCGGGATCTCACAGTTCGTGAGTTTGAGCCCCATGTGGGGCTCTGCACTGACAGTTAGGAGGCTGCTTGGGATTCTCTCCATCCCTCTCTGCTCCCCCCTGGCTTGCACTCTCTGTCTCAAAAAATAAATAAACATAAAAACATTAAAAATTGCTATCGAGTTAGTGAATTTTGGGAGAGAGAAGAGGTAAACCCAAACCCAGTCTTTTTTTCTGTCATGCTCCTTGATGACCGAAGTCATTTTTCTTTACTTCCTTGCCTTTTGTAAGCATAAAGTGAGTTACTATTGGAAGGAACCTTTATTTTTTTCACATAAAAATGTGTCTTCTGTTAGAGAACAAATAAGAAAAATATTGGGAGAATGTGAAATAAAATGACCATTGTTTGTTTGAATTCAGTTGAATTCGTTGCTGAAAATACTTAAAGTTAGATGATGTGCTTTTCAACTTGAGGATAATTGCCTGACGAATTAATTTCATTCAAATTTGGGCCATTTGAAAGATAAATATTATCTCGAATCTGTAAAAGAACTAGTATCAGAGTAAATAGCAACAACCATTTGTGGTTAATTGTTAAAATCTGCTAGTTATTGTGCACAACAATTAAATTTGACAACATTTTAATCTTACATTTTTAAACTGTTACTGGTTTATAATGGACAGCTTTTATCCTGGTAATTAAAAACAAACAGAATTGTTTTGAGTATTCCAGGCCGGGTTCTTTTGGTTGAGCGGGATCAGAACTCTATTTAAACTTGCTACAGTTAGAGAGATCTTTATTGTCAGTATATAGAGTTTTTGTTGGGATCCAGGAAAAGCTCAACACAAGTGCGAGAAAGAGGAAAGACGGCTTCAGAGCACAGCTGCCTCTCTCCTCTTCCTCTTTCTCTTCCTCATCTCTGACACATGGCTTCTTTATGAAGTGCCACTTGAAGTCACTCATTTCTTTTGTTGGCATTTGCTTCAGTTTCCCCAATTTTGTGTTGTCAGGCTGACAGTCTCTAGTCTGCATCCTTCTAAGCAAGGTTGAGTCTCTGAATTTTAATTTAGCAGATTAAGCAGATAACTGCCTTGTGGCGAAATACGTACCGGGACAGGTTATGATGATTTTTTTCTCGGGTATTCATTCAGTTGATCTGGAGGAGTTCACGTAGAGATGCTCTGTATTTCAAAAACCACTTTGAAAGATGAAGGTTTATAGGTGAGTAAGTAAGGCCCGAGGACTTGTTTTGCAGTGTCTTAAAAGATGTGCATATGTATAAAGATTTCCATCCTGCCTTTATTTATCTAAAAGTATTAAAACTATAGTAGGAATATTTTATACAGTAAAATCCGTATGACATCCTCGGGAATTCCTATATACTGAGAACAAGTACCTTTCAGTAAAACTCTTCAAGTTCAAGATGCATTTCTGCCTATGGAGTTCATTGCTAAATGCAGGCTTTCTAAAAGGATGAGGGCTTCGCTTTACGTTCACCTCGGTGGGTGTCCATGCTGACTTTTGAGGAAGAAGCTGGTAGATTTTGTTTGTTTTATAGGATCTTCGAGTGCTGGAAATGAGTAGTAGCTCCCAGGTATTTCTAAAGCCGTGGTTCCTCAGTGGGTTTGTGTGTTGGGGTGTGTTTTGTCTCTTAGGACCTTTGGCATTTCTGGAGACATTTTTGTTGGTCACAGCTGGGGAGAGGGGTGTTTTGTGCTCCTGGCATCCAGTAGATGGAAGGCAGATCCACTACTGAAAGTCCTGCAGTGTATAGGACACACCCACCGCCCCTACAACAAAGAAGTATCCAGCCCCAAATGTCAGTGGTGCCCTAGTTGAGAAGCTCTGTTGTACAGAGTCAAGGATTGTTGAGCAAAAAAAGCTTACAGGGTTCAAAAAAGACAAGATTTTGGAGTTAAGTACTGGTTTGAATGCCTTCGAGGAAGTGAGAGAGGAGATCATTTCTACCAAAAGCCTGTGTTTAAATATATCTGAGTTTACTACATTAATCTATATTTTGACTTTGGTGACTATACTGTATTGAAACCAGTTTTATTACATTTTAATTCTTACCAATCATCATACAATTTTTTAATTTCTTAGGTACATTTTCCTAATGGTAGTCTAAGATGAGACCTACAAGAATGAAAAAATTCTTTGTAATTAACATTTAGGAGCACTATAATTTAATAGTTTCTTAGTGCAAATAGAAATTGAACTTCATCTCCTTTGTCCCTAGCATTTAAATGTGAAGTATTAATCTTAAGAAGAAGATGCTTTCCCAAGAACAGTTGCTACTTCTTATAATGATGTATTTTTTTCTGGAAAGTTTTTTTAAAATTTTTTTAACTTTTATTTATTTTTGAGAGACAGAGAGAGACAGAGCATCAATGGGGGAGGAGCAGAGAGAAAGGGAGACACAGAATCCGAAGCAGGCTCCAGGCTCTGAGCTGACTGCACAGCGGGGCTTGAACCCACGGACTGCGAGATCATGACCTGAGCCGAAGTCGGACGCTTAACCGACTGAACCACCCAGGTGCCCCTGGAAAGTTTTTTTTTTTTTTTTTAAGATTTATTTATTTAAGTAAGCTCAGCACCCAACATGGGGTTTGAACTCATGACCCCGAGACCAAGAGTCACATGCTCTGCTGATTGAGCCAGCCAGGTACCCTGGAAAGTTTTTGATAAAACAGTTTTTACTTTATAGCGAGCTATATTTCTAAACTAGATTCTTCAGTTCTTTAATTCTCATAAAATTATAGATATATCCCAAAATATTTTTAAAAGCAAAATTCCTGAAAGGCTATAGGTATTTGAAATACTTTTAAGAAAATGACTGTGTGGGGGCACCTGGGTGGCTCAGTTTGTTAAGCAACCAACTTTGGCTCAGATCATGATCTCATGGTTCATGAGTTTGAGCCCTGCGTCGGGCTCTGTGCTGACAGCTCAGAGCCTGGAGCCCATTTCAGATTGTGTGTCTCCCTCTCTCTCTGCCCCTTCCCGGCTCACACTCGGTGTCTTTTTCTCTCAAAAATAAACAAACATTAAAATCAAAATGACTGCAGGGGCATCTGGGTGGCTTAATCAGTTAAGCATCCAACTCTTGATTTCGGCTCAGGTCATGATCTCACAGTTCACGAGATCAAGCCCTACATCGGGCTGTGCACAGACAGTGTGAAGCCTGGTGGGGATTTTCTCTCTCCTAATTTCTGTCTCGCCCCCACTCATGTGCACTCTCTCTCAAACTAAAGAAATAAACATTAAAAAAAAAAGACTGTAAGCTACTTCACTGTAACCCATTGATTATTCAGTGGTACATGTAAAATGCCCATATGAAAAATATAGCTGTCTTTTCCTAAATATTCTAATATGTAAAAAGAATAATTTAGTCAGTAGTTCTTACCTTTTGAACTGAATGTCGTTAATGTTCAGGTTTCTTAAAGCAGCTCCTAGGGAAGTTTTTTCAAATCCTGAATTTCCTGCCTAAAACATGAACTCTCCATGATCATTGGACTGATCATTGGACATGCTGCATGTCCAATGATCACCACCAGATGGCGATCTTATACATTGATGAAGACAGCTTGGCGGAACCTGAATTGGTTGCCCAAATTAAGCCGTGTGAATTCAGCAGTGATATTTAGCAAGGGTGAAAGGTGTGGGCTCACTATGCTACCCTCTGTGAAACATGTTTTAAAATGAGGCATGTTTTCATTTGTTTTTAAGGGGTTTTCTTCTTTTCTTGGCTCTTCCGTTCAAATTTATCTGTGGAAGCCAAAGTAAAACAATATCCCCATAAATTTATTATAATATTGATGCTAATTGATTGTGTTAAAGTTTTTGCTTTTGATTGTAGTTATTTTATGGCTGTTACCAAATTTCTAATAGATTTACAGTAGTATTTCAAAAATAATTAGGTGAATGTTATTGTGATTGAGTACTTTATATTTTACTTACAATCCCCTAAATTAGGCATATAAGCAACTAAAAGTATGTGTAGAACAAATAAAACTATATGTAGTTTAACTTGGGGGAAGGTATGCAGCCTAGTGGAAAGCATAGGCTTTGTAGTCAGCTGGCCCTGTAATGTGGCTACGTTTTTGTAACAATATATATATACTTCTGTTTGCATTATAGAAATGGAGACAAGGTTGAAAATGGGGCGGAAAGAACAGGGAATAAAGGAGACTGTTTTGATTCACATAAATGAAATAAGCCAGATACAGAATAACAAATACAGTAGGATCTCACTTATTTCAGACTTACAGAAGCAGAGAGTAGAATGGAGGATTGCCAGGGGCCGAGGGTAGGACGAAATGAGGGGGGTGATGGTCAAAAGGGTACAGAGTTTCAGTTACACCAGATGATTACGTTCTGGAGATGTGTTATACAGTATACAATAACAGTATACAGTTATACAGCATACGGCTAACAATACTGTATTATGTACTTAAATATTTTAAAGACTAAGTCACGTGTTTTTACCATACATAAACACCCACCACCACCACCACCACCACAATAATAATAATAATAATAATAATACTAGTAATAGTAATAAATTTGGAAGGTGACAGGTAAATCTGTGGCCTTAAAGGTGGTGATGGGTTTATGGGTTTATGGGGTTTAGTTATCTCCAAACTCATCAAGTTACATGTATTCATGTATACAGATACCAACCTGTCGACCATACCTCAGTAGATTGCCTTAAAAAAATAAGGATTGCTATTAAATACAACTGAAAAATCTTTAAAGAAATAGCCAGGTTAAACTTCCTGAGCTTATATATTGAGTTCATAGCTTTTTATCGAGAGTAGTAGAATAAAACTTACTTTACCTTTCTATTTAATCTGTAAACTTGAGTTTTAACATTGAATTTGAATACTGGCTTTAGTAGGGTCCAGGACACTGTCACAACAGGGAGCATGTTGGAGAAGTGGATCTTCTGTATTTTGATGAAGAGTTAATTTTGTTTTGCAATTTGGGAAATTAAAAATCTGTGTGTATCTAATTCCCTCTTTTCCCCTTGGGAGCTCTTAACCTTCCTTTTCTCTTCTCCTTTCCCCCGTCCTCTTCTTCTACTTAAATCCCTATGCTCAGGGTTTTTATAATCCAGTTGGGGAAGACCTATGCCTGACCAGGATGTTAAGCTCTTAAATACTAGTGGGGAGGGCCAAGATTTATAGAAGGTAGATTTCAAGATGTTATTGTAGGAATTGGTATTGAACCTGATTGCAGATGCTTTTCATTCTGGATGTGCTTTATTGAGAATTTGTAAAATTAGTGACTAAAATATTTTTATTTGCTTTTTAAAAATGTTTATTTGCCAAGTATAAATCATAGAAGGGTTGAATATTTTAAAAAATAGGATTAAAAAAACATATATGCTTTTAGTGTAACTGTTGATGTCATTGGGGTTTCTAATTCTTAGTCTGGTATATGTCTTCAGTGAATTTTACAGGATTAGCTGGTAGTAAGATTGCATTTTGGGGAAATAGTTATTTATATAGAAAATGCATTTATTTGCTTTGTTAAAGTAAAGACTTTGATGGTACCAGGGAGCAAATATGTCTATCCAAAAAGAATGTGTTTAGCTTAATTTAGATTACATTTTATATGAATTTGGCAGACATTTTTTTTCATTTGTGTTCAATTAGAATTTTATTTTAATCATCTATAGGTGGAAATTTTTTTTCTTAAATTTCTTTATGCATAGTTGGAGTAGAGGAAAAGCACGGACGGAGAAAGACTAGTTTTGAATCCTAAACCTACTGCTTACTAGATCTGTGAGTTTGGAGAAATAATTTAACCTCTCTGAGCTTTAGTTAGAGTTGAGAGGATTAAATGTGAAATATCTGAAGGTTAAATGTGCTACATAAAAATAGAATATATACAATCGTGTTTAGCATAGTTTTGGCACATAATAGGTGCTCACTAAGTACTTTTATTGTTTTCTAGAAACCCAGAATAACAGGATGATAACTTTTTAGTCTTCGTTCTTTAAAATGTTTGTTGGGGGCACCTGGATGGCTCAGTTGGTTAAGTGTCCGACTTTAGCTCAGGTCATGATCTCCCAGTTCGTGAGTTCGAGCCCTACATCGGGCTGTCTGCTGTCAGAACAGAGCCTGCTTCAGATCCTCTGTTCCCCTCTCTCTGTCCCTCCCCGGCTCCTGCTCGCTCGCTTGCTCACACGTGCTCTCTCTCTCTCTCTCTCTCTCAAAAATAAATATTAATTTTTTTTAATTCTTAAAAAAATAAAATGTTGAACAAACAACATCAGTCAGAAACTAAAAAGAATATAATCCACTCACAACTCTTTATTTACTTACTCCTTTATTAATTTATTTACTTATTTATTTTCAAGTAAATGCTAGGCTCAGTGTGGGGCTTGAACTCATGACCACAAGACCAAGAGTCGCATGCTCCACTGACTGAGCCAGCCAGGTGCCTTCTTACCCACCAGTCTTTAATTCTATATTTTAAACATAAAGCCTTTTGCAGTACTTCTAGAAGTGCTGTCCATGGACCCCTGCCAGTCCCTGAGATCAGGGGATCTGTAAGGTCAAAACTCTTTTTATAGTAGTGCTAAGACATTATTTGCCTTTCCCACTGTTTTGGAATTTGTATTGATGGTGCAGAAACAATGATGAGTGAAACTGCTGGTCTCTTAGCCCAACACAAGGCAGAGGTGACAAACAGCACTGGTAGGCGGTCTCTGTTTATAAAAGGAAATGAAGTTTTCACTTAAGAATGTCCCGATGAAGCAGTAAAAAAAACTATTTTAGTAAATCTGAACCTTTGAATGCACATTGCTTTAATATTCTGAATGAGAAAATGGGAAGTATGCCTGAAAACACTTTCTGCTACAACTGAAGTACTCGTAATTGTCTGGAGTAAAAAGCACTGGTGTGACTGCTTGAAATGTGAGCTCAAACTAGCTGCTTTTTTACTTGAAAGAAAAACTGCAGACTAAACTCTCGTTTATTCAGACTTTACATTTGGCAGATATTTCTTTAAAAAGCTATGAAATGAGTGAACCTGCCTCTTCAGGAAAAACAACTGGTAGTATTTGTTACCAGAGATAATAAATCTAGCTTTCATGATAAAAAAGGAAATTTGGGAAACGTGTCTGCCAGCCTGACCTTGTCAGTTTCTCAGTAGTTGAATGTCTCTGATAAGATTGTTAATGTTAACAAATATATATTTTTTTAATTTATTTTTGAGAGAGAGAGACAGTGTGAGCAGGGGAGGGACAGAGAGAGAGGGAGACACAGAATCTGAAGACAGGCTCCAGGCTCTGAGCTGTCAGCACAGAGCCTGATGCGGGGCTCGAACCCATGAACCGTGAGATCATGACCTGAGCCGAAGCCGGACGCTCAACTGACTGAGCCACCCAGGCGCCCCATTAACAAATATAATTTAAAAAAAATTATATACTGAAATGTGAAGTTTGGAAAATTTCTAGTACCCAGTGAAAATGTATTTTACAAATGGGTGAGAGAGCCATTCAAAGTGCAATGTACACCAGTGGATTTCAGTATATAACGTATGAAAGCATTCATTTGTTTTAATTTATTTTTTTTGTAGTTTTTCTTTATTTTTAAGAGAGACAGAGCACGAGCCGGGGAAGGGCAGAGAGAGGGAGACACAGAATCTGAGGCAGGCTCCAGGCTCCAAGCTGTCAGCACAGAGCCTGACGTGGGGCTCCAACCCACAAACTGGGAGATATGACCTGAGCCGAAGTTGATTGCTTAACCGACTGAGCCACCCAGGTGCCCCGTCATTTGAAATCATTTTAGATTCCACCTTGCAAACTGACCTTTAAGAAATGATTACTTTTTGGAATACCTGGCTGGCTCAGTCTTAGAGATTGTGACTCTTAATTTCAGGGCCCTGATCTCTACCTTGGGTGTAAAGCTTAAATAAATAAGTAAATAAATAAATAAGGGGAGAAAAAGATTACTTTTTGAGTTTGTTGATATATATCAAAGAGGAATATCTACTTTACCTGAAAAGAATATTAAAATAGTCCTCCCTTTTCCAACAGTATTATGTGAACCTGGAATTTTTTTTTAAGTTAGTTTATTTTGAGAGAGAGTGTTGGCATGTGTGCATACACACACACACACACACACACACACACATATACAAGAGCGAGTAGGGGAGGGGCAGAGAGAGAGAGAGAGAGAAAGAATCCCAAGCTGACTCCCTGCTGTCCATGCAGCAGGGCTCAATCGCATGAACTGTGAGATCATGACTTGAGCGGAAATGAAGAGTTGGCCGCTTAAGCGACTGAGCAACCCAGGCTCCCCAACCTGGAATTTTGTATATAATTCAACCAAATAAATCATATCTTCGATTAGAGAAGCAGATATGAAAATCTAGTTGTCTTCTAATAAGTCAGATATTAGAGATGACCAAAAATGTTAAAAGTCTTCTTTCTCACTAAATTTTTTTTTTGAAAATGATTATTTTTCATTAAAGTTATTTATGTTAACATGTAATGGTTTCATTGTTTTAAACTGAATTCAAATATTTTAAAGTTTCTCAGCTTTACTTCCACTCTGATAAATACAGTTGTTAAACTTGTGTAAACAAAGGCCCTTTCAGGTCTTCTGTCATTTTTAAAGAGTGTCAAGAGACCTTGAGTCTGCAAACTTCTCATTTCCTTTTTTCTCGTTTAGCTGTTATCCATATGAATACTTAATTTTGGTTAGAATAATTATACACCATAATATGATTTCCCCATCTTGTTATTAATATGGTTATGGCAAGTTGGCATAAATGTGGTAATGATGAGAAGACAAAACATTTTCTAGATGAAAACATCTTTGGGTCTTCCTGAAATTAAGTGAAAGGGCTAGATTTAGCCAGCTGTGTTGTTGGAAGTGCTCCGTCCCTTCCTGCCTCACTGCAGCCATCCCCGTATATCTTTAGAGTATGCTGTCTTGTGAACTAATGTTACGGAAAGGTTTCAGTTGAAAACTTGTTGCTACATTTCTCTTTTGGTATTTTCGGTTACAACTAAATATGTGTGTCATGCTTCGAGTCTCTTTTGTGACCCTGTATAAGTTATTAGCTTGGAAGATTAGGTAACGTAGGAGACTGTGATTGGCTGTACCATAAAAGCAACTTACAAGAGTTCATCTGCGCAAAGCACAGTGACCTAAATCAGATATGTACTCACTGTCCCTGGAATCTTCAAGGGACTCAACTGCATTACATTGTCAAAGACAAGGCATTTATACGTTGCCATGGAAAGATTTCGCCTGGAGAAGAAGTTACCTGTATGTACCTAGTTATGATCTTGTGTTTTCTTTACAAACACGTTTGGCTTTTTCAGTTTAACTAGTAGAGCTTGAAGAAATGTCAGGCTTATTAGCACTGGCTTAGAATAGTATCATCCTCTGTGTCCTTGGCTATGGAAGTCATCTGCTAAAAAGAGTAAGTCCTTGTGTAAAGTTAGCAATGTTTGTAGCATCTTTATTATTCTATAAAATTAGCTTTTTGATCAGGTACTATTACTTGAATGAGGCTTTTAAAAATTCTTTTTGGCCAGGATATTAGGAAAGAAATTAATTTGTGGTAGGCATTGTCTGATGCTGTGTTAATAACAGCTTTTGTAAATCTCAAATGTCAATAAAGGATATAAGAACAGATTTATGAATATATTGTTAAATAATCTTTTAACTTTTCTTTTTTCCTTAATACTTGACATGTTAAAGTTTGATTTTTGATCATTTGGCCAAGAAAATACACATCACAGATTTTGCTTTTGCAGGTAGGAAAAATGACTTATGCGAAGAATTAGGGAAATGTGTTATGTAGTTATAAAATCTGTTTCAGATAAAACCTAATTAATTTGATTTTGCTGGGAATTCCTGCTTGTGAATTGAATTTAGGTTTTATCATGTGTTGATGATGGGCTTTTTTGTTGATAAACCGACTTATTAAGTTTCAAAATATTGAGTACCTTTTTATGTTTGAAGTTTCATTGTGTTCATAAGGAGTTTTTGAGTGAATCCAGTATAAATTTTTAGCTGAGTGTTTTGTCCTTTGAAACATACTCAACATTCAAGTATTTATTAGAGAATTTACTAAGAGCCCTGCTTGATGTTAGGATATAGTGGGGAGCAAAACAGACACGATTTCCCTTATCTTGGAACTTAATCTGGAAGATAGTAGAAAGACGTTAAATAAGTAGTTGCATAAACATGTAAAGAAAGCTAAAGAAGTAGTTGTGTAAATATGTCATTACAAGTTTTAAGAAATGGTGTAAAGAAAAAGTACTATGTGTCCTCAACGTATATTTTAGTGACCTTGGTCTGTTGTTTAGTGGATAAAGAACCCATGTAACTGGTACTAGAGACCTGGCTTTTAATTTTAGTTTTTTCACCAGCTCAGTGTGATCTTAAGTCACTGAAGCTTTGTGTGTGTGTGTGTGTTTGCACACGCGCATGTATGTGTGTAAAATGTACATATAAAATCAGAAAATTGAACTGAAAAAGTAAAACATGTTGATAGCTATGAGGTCTCATTTATTCATTAGGAATGGAAAAGCCAGTTCATTCACCTTTGGATTTCTCTTCACGGGAAGCCACGTAGCTGTAAAGTAACTCTTGAGCTGGACGTTCGACTGTATTACAGTTTTCATTCACTGATATATCCCTGGTACCTGGAATAATGGTTGGCACATAGTATGCACTCACTGAATATTTGTTGAATGAATGGATGAGTTCCTTAATTGCTAGTCTTTAAGGGAATGAGACTTCTTTCATCATCCGTTGGATTTAATGGGATCCAGGGGTATTATCCAGGCAAAGAAGAGGCAAACAGACCATATTGCTGAGGGATTTCCTGGCCGTCTCCTGTTGGTTTTCACTAGGAAAACGCAATGGAACTCTGAAAATACCCAGATAATGATAACCCCATGAAGATGGGGAATCATGACACAACACCTCTTGGACCTTCTTTTGCTGAAAAATATCTATTGGGCCTTTGCGTGTGCGTGTTTCTTCCCTTTTGTGCAGAACGCCTGTGCTTTTCTATGCATTTTCATTACCAATGACGTCTACATCGTTTTTTAAAAAATGTGTTTTGGAAATGGATTATTTTATTATTATGCTTATTTCTGTCAATAACTATATACATATTTGGTAACCCTAAAATAAACGATTTCTATATATTTTTTTTGGTGTGTATGTACTGAATTGGAGTGAATGCATCTCCTCATAGAAATAAAGTAACAAGTATCTGTGATTTGTAATTTCAAGCAGAACCCTGATGAGGCTTTCCATTTGCCCATGACTCTCGTGCCTTATAATGAAGCGTGTGACAATAAAGTGTGTCACTAACAGTGTTCTTTATTGTTGGAGGCCATTACTTGCCAGTTTTTATTGCCTCAAAGCGCTTTTAGTTTTCTTACTCTTACATTCTTTCATTTCTTCACTTTTTTCTTTTGAAATTTTTGTCTTAAAACTCACTGTCTTTAGTTTTAACAGTGATATTTGAAATAAATTTCTGAAGGCTTTTTGTTCTAGTGTCTGAATCTGTCTAGTTCCTCCTCTGTCTGGGGACAAAGCATTTTTCTCAAGGCTTCAACATTTTTTTTTCCTGCGGGAATTGCATGATTGCCTGAGTTTAAAATTTTTAGTTACAGGGGCGCCTGGGTAGGTCAGTCAGGTAAGCATCCGACTCTTGATTTTGGCTCGGGTCATGATCTCACGACGCCTGCTTTAGGCTCTGCTCTGACTGCGCGGAGCCTGCTTGGGATTCTCTGTCTCCCTCTCTTTGCCCTTCCCCTGCTTGCACGTGCAAGCCTGCTCTCTCTCTCAAATTAATATACATTAAAAGACATAAAATAAAATTTGCAGTCTTAAATTTGCAGTCATTTCCTATATACCTTTTATGTCTTTTCTGCTTTTTTTTTTTTTTTTTTAGAGTAATGAATGAATCGAAAATTCCAAGTGAGTTCTTTAGAAACTATGAATATCATTTGTTGGCTTTTCATTTTATGAAATGGTGGTCATTGCTTATTGATCTCCCTTTAACTGGGTTAGAAAAGATTACTTGCCTTAAAAATCTTAATAATTCTTAAGATTTTTATCTATAAATTTAAAGTTTTCTAATTAAGTTCAACTTTTGGTGGTAGGTGGGGATATGGTTGGGAATTGGAATTGTTTGGAGGAAATTTGTATTTTGGGGGGACAACATATACTTTGGTAAATTACCCTGCACATTTTGGGGGAAATATTCAGACATACAAATCAACTTTTAGAACTCTATTCATAGGTCTGGGGTTCTTTGCATTACAGTGAAGGTGTAAAATAATTTTACAGTATTGTGAATTTTCATTTTCTGAAGGATCAAAACCATGTGAATGAAGTTGACAGTGGCCCCATGCATGTCTACTAAATGATTAAGGGCATGAAGCAGTCTTAAGTATGTAGGACTTCAGTCCAAATCATAATCCAGGGACATGGTATTCAAACTTTGGTGTGCGCCAGAGCCATACAAGGAGGTCATTAAATGTAGAGATACTTATTCTTTATCTCAACCTACTGAATGAGCATGTCTAACGTAGAGCGAGGGCAGGTGAATTTTAACAAGTTCTTTAGGTATGTCTGAATTTATAACACATTCAAACTTCAAAATTCAAAAATTTTTTTAACATTTATTTATTTTTGAGGGAGAGAGAAAGTGAGTGGAGGAGGAGCAGAGAGAGGGAGCCACAGAATCTGAAGCAGGCTTTAGGCTCTGAGCTGTCAGCACAGAACTGGATGCGGGCTCGAACTCACAAACCGTGAGATCATGACCTGAGCTGAAGTCGGATGACTGAGCCACCCAGGTGCCCCCCCAAAATCCCTTAAAGTAATAGTTTTGTATCCTAATGAAAGTTAGTTGCAGTATCTTGGCATATTCTCCTAGATACTTAGTAGCCATTTCCTGTGAATAATGCTCCTATACAGCCATAATACTGTTTAGGATACAGTTAAGTCTTCACTTCAGTTTGAATTAGGAAACTAATAAATATTTATGTATGTGCTCATAAGTCTTATCTAATTAACCTAGTAGAAAGCATTTTTTTTTGTAGAAACAGAATAGTTTCCTCATTTACTTCAGTAAAAATGGGTGCATTTTTGGTGGGTTATGCACTTATGCTTGGCATTTTCATGGAGTATCTCCTCCACCATGCACCAAGATAGGTAAATGCCACGGGTAACAAGTTTTACTGTTTTCTTGTATGTGCTTCCGGGTGTTTCGTTAAGCAAAATCAGATGTTCGTATTCTGGGGATTTTCTTACACATAAAGTAGCAGACCATATATATGGCTCTCTACCTTGGTGTATTTCATTTTATAATAGATATTTTTCATGCCAGTATATAGAGTGTCCTTGTTCCCCCCCCCCCCCCCGCCCCAGTAGCTTGGTATTCCATTGGTGCATAGCCATACCTCTGTGAAAGGTCTCTTGGATTGTGGCCAGTCTTTTCCCGTTAGAGGCTGCAATAAATAAATAACCTTGTACATGTGTCAGTTCATACACAGAGAATTTAAATTTTCTTTTGCTCTTTTATGGCTAATTCTTAAATCTGTTGTCTTTGTTATGGAACACTTGTACTCTGAAGAGTCACCTTATTTTATAAATAGAAATGGAATGGAAATTTGAAATTACGGCAAAATAATTTTCTTAAGATTAGAGTGAGTCAGTCTTACATTGACATACTTTGGGTGCTTTTTTAATTCTTCCACATATTTGAATTATTTCATTTTAGGAAGACTCCATAGGCATTGGCTTACATCACTCACTTATCTGACGCTAAGAACAGTTTGATGTCAGGGGTTGCTCTTTGCTGTTACTATTTTTAGTTTTCCACTATATTGTTGGAGTTAAAAAATGAGGAAGAGTTTTTTCTAGATGCTTATGTAAAAATAAGTGATATTTTAGCAGATAGAAATTTGAATTTATTCGTTTTCAGTTACTAAAATTAAACATGTTTGTTGTAACAAAAAAACCTACATGTCTCTGTAATTGCTTTCCTAATCATCAGTTTGAGACAGTGTTAGCAGTTTCAACTAGCCTCCCAAAGATTTATTATGTACACATCTTTTGTATATATGTTAAAGAACATAAATGTAGTTTATATAGTATATTAACATACTTTGTATTTATGTTATATTTCTGAAGCATTATCCTCAAATGATAGGATTTAAAATGCAGTATATTTAATTCAGAAATGTATTGCCCCCTTGAAGCATTGATGGCTTTCTTCTAGCGATTTTCAATATTTAGCCATATGCAGCCTGAATACTTTGTTGAATTACTCGTAATCTGTCAAGATGACCAATTTGTGTGGCCTCCTTAATGCAAACGCATTTGTAGCAGACTGCCTTTTTGATTCATGTTGCACAGCCCTTGAGTTTTTAAGAGAAGAGAGAAATGCAAAAAACCCCCCCCCGTCTTTACAGAGCTAGTATTGTAAATTTTTAGACTTATAAAATTTGAACTTTTAGTTTGTTTTACAATTGACACATGAAAACATTCTTGTTGAAAACCCAGTTAGTCACAATAAAATAATCTTAAGAGTTTTTTTTGGTTAGGGGTAAGAGAAAAATGTTTTGCTTCCTAGCTTCCTATCTTGGCAATTGTTCCTGCTAATGAAAGTTTAGAATGGGAGCAGTTAATCCCTGTAAGAATACACAGTATGCTACCTCTTGGATAATTGTCTTTTAGGAGACTGCTTGTCTTTTGTACCTGGGCATGAAATCACTGGAGGAGAGCTATACATTTTAGAGTGTGACATGCTTAATGGGTGGTAATTACCAACTACCCTTTCTTGTTCTGTGTGTGTGTGTGTGTGTGTGTGTGTGTATTTCCTACTGTAGCCTGTCCTCATTACGAAGGGTGAATGATTGTTGTGAGGCAGTTTGAAGAACCATAAATAGTGTTTGCTTTTGGTCTTCTTTGTTAGTCCATTATATGAAAATATCTTGCAGTCTGCACAACCTGCTCCCCATCCCTTTAGATATGGAGCCTTAGTAAGTCATTTAGCTTCTCTGAGTTTTCTATATTAAATTGAACACCAGTCCTTCAAAGTCATACACAACAACCTCTTGGTAGCCAAATCCATCAGATTATAGATCTGGATATCTAACCTTTAGAAAGTAAGTTTGGATATAGAGATCTGCATTGCCTTAATGTATTGTCTCTGGGTCTGAGTTTTGGGAAGCATATAATGGAGAGTTTGGGTAGCAGGGGATTTGTTTAAGAAACTAATCAAATTGATTCAGTTTCTGAATTTTCAGATAAGAGAACTTAGACACAGTTTAGATAATAAGGAACACTTGTGTATTAATCTACCATATACATTGAAAAACAGTATACACAAAAGTGTGATATCATAGATCAGAATTTGGAGGAGATATCAAAAGATCATTTTAACCAACTTCCTATTTGATTCTTTCTTAAATCTTTCAGTTTAAGCTTGGATATTGGAAGTGATTAGAAGCTAACTGTGTTACGATTCTTTTCTGCTTTTTTCTAAGTGTTAGAGGAGATCCTGGACTCGAAGATCAACCATAAAATGGGAATGGCTGAAAATGTGTCTTGTAAAACTTGAAAAGTGCTATAATTGGATGGATAAAAACGTAACTGTCTTCTAGAAAAGATATTCAGTGGACCATTAATAATGTTGTAATGAATGTTGCTATTATTATTTTATTGTTTAATTCTCTTACCTCCAGTGGTCTCTGTTGCCTGCAAAAGTACCAATTATAGCATCAGGACCTTCAAAGAGAATGAATTAGATTCACTTTCTTTCATGAAAGCTCTTTACTCTCCCACTTTTGGAAGGTTTGTAGTACTTCAATTCCACCTGAGCCAGAACACTGTCCATTTCCTGTTGCCCATCCTTTTGTCTGCTTTGAACAACTGGATTCAGGTTATTCACCTCTTTCTTCATCAAGCCCCCAGCCCCTCCTAGGGCATTTCTGGGTCTTTAGCCTCTTCCTGGACCATCCTTTTCCTGCCATTCATCTTTTGCTTTGATTCTTTGGCAGAAGCATTGTAGGCTAGGGCCTCTCTGGTGTGATCGGTTTGCTGAATGAGGTTTCATATCCCGGGTCCCTCAGTGTACTGCACATACAGCACAGACTCTGTGAACTGATCCATGTTCCTCTTGAAGTTTAGATAGGCTTGTTTAGTATCGGCCAGCTCTTCCTCAGAACCTTTTGCACATCTTTCCAAACTCTTGAAAGTCTTCCTTCAGTAGGTCTCCCCAGTCCCAGGCTTGTTTGGACATAGCAGAGTCCTTGTCCACTGTTACCTCATTGTCCACTGTTCTCTAGTATTAAAATGGAATAGACTTTTCTGAGGAACTGCAAGTGGTAACGTCCCCCTTGCCCATCCAGTGTGGGTGCACCTGTTGAGACGTGTAGTGGTAGTCGTGTTAGACAAGGTGCAAGGCCTCCAAGCACTGGGAAAGGTTGGTAAGGCTGATTATCTCCTTGCACAGCTATGGTTGACCCATGCTGGGCCCAGGTCCAGAGCAGGCTACAGCTCGAATTGAAGACTTTTTGAAGGAATGGAATTTGCTGATCTGTTTCTGTCTGTGGCACAGAATCTTGAGCATAATAATGTTTCTTTCAAAGTTAAGTAAGAAGCTGAGAAGTGAAGTTAAAGCTAAAATTTTATTCTCTTAAAAACAGTCTTTGCGATATTTCACAATATAGGTGTTTCTGTTGAGCGGAGGAAGGGAACAAATATGAAGGTAAACTTAGACAACTCAAAGTTAGGATCTCCTTAATGGTTAAATTTTGTCACGGCCTTTTCTTTGCAGAGAAATAAATAAAAAGTTCTTGTAACTTTGACTGGCTCTTGATTAACTTGCAAGTGGAAATGGTGCTACATATTTAGAGTATAGACTCATTTTTTACCATTTTATGTGGAACCATAATATAATCCAATATAGCTGGATTAAGTGTTCACTTTTAGAGGACCGAAGAGCAGAGAGCAATAAAGAAAACATTCCATATTGATATCTAAGGGTCCCCCCTTACCCCCAGTTTTCTCTCATTTCTGATCTGGATGGTCTTTCTGTTGAAGTGAATGTATGTACCACGTACTTAGTAAAATTGCCATAGAAAACCAATTAAAAATTGTACCTCAATTCTTACCAGGAGATTTTTGAATAATCTTCTCTGGATTGGGAAAAAAAAAACCCTATAAGCATACTTTAAAACGAATGCAGTTAGCTATAATAAGAATTCAGTTCTTTGAGAGGAAGGTAATCTGTTACCTATTTTTTAACGATTTCAAATAATGCCCCAATTCGTGGAAGGTCTGGTATATACTGATGTCATGAATAAATGAGAATAATTTCATTTTAGGGTCCTGATGAGGAAGCTGTTGTGGATCTTGGCAAAACCAGCTCAACGGTGAACACCAAGTTTGAAAAAGAAGAACTAGAAAGTAAGTTTGTTTAAAATAACCTATGCTTAGCACGATAAATTACTAATGAAAGTTTGTTACTGTTCTTTAAATTTCACCTGCTATTTGTGGGAACATTTTGTTGTTGTTGTGAGGTAGAGCATACATTTGGGAGAATATTTTAACACTTTTCTAAATACAGTTTGATGAGTAATAGAGCGAACACCCATGTAACCATAATCATATCTGTTCATAGAACATTTCTTGATTATCTTTGTTGAAAGTATTGGCATAATGTAGATTTCAGAATCTATGGTTTTTAGACTTCATTGGTGGTTACTGTTACTTATGTTGGGAAATTAAATTACCACAGTTACAAAATCAGTTGATTCTTTTTTTTTTTTTCATTTCTAGCAGGCTAGGTGATACGCGTTTTTAGTAACTAGAGTGCCAGGCTAATAAGCCACAGTTATCGCTGGTTGTCATCTAGATGTTCATATTCTAGGTCTGTTACATTGGTCTTTTGAAGTGCTGTAATAACCTCAGCATAGAATTACGGAGCAAATGAATTATTTGCTAGTCTGTCTTCTAGGAACAAGTCCTGGCAAGCGGTTTCTTTTTGTTTTGAGAGACAGAGAGTGAGCAGAGGAGGGGCAGAGAGAGAGGGAGACACAGAATCCGAAGCAGGCTCCAGGCTCTGAGCTGTCAGCACAGAGCCTGATGTGGGCCTCGAACCCACAAACCATGAGATCGTGACCTGAGCCGAAGTCGGACACTTAACCAACTGAGCCACCCAGGTGCCCTTGAAATAATTTTAGATTAACAGAAGAGTTGCTAAGATAGTAGAGAGTTCCTATATACCCTTCACCCAGCTTTTTAAAGTTTTAACATTTTATGTGACCATCATAAGTTAACGAAAATGAAGACATTGGGGAATATTGGTATATTTCTACCAATTAGACTACAGAGTTCACCAGGTTTTCTACTGACGTGTGTTTTCTGTTCCAGGATCCAGTTGAACAGTTCAGGATTGGATAGTACAGGTAGTTAGTTGTCCCATCTCCTTGGTCTCCTCTATGACAGTTTCTAGGTTGCTCCTTCTTTTTCATGACCTCGACATACTTGAAGGGTAGTGGTTAGATACTTTGTAGAATGTCTCCATGTTTGGGTTTGTCTAATGTTATCAAATGAGCAGACTGAGATGATGAATATTTGGGGAGCAAACCACAGAAGCGACGTGCTCTTTTCAGTGTATCGTGTCGGAGGACACATGATATCAGTGTGACTTATTGGTGATGTTAACCTTGAAAACTTGGTTAGGGTGGTGTTTGTGGCAAATGTTTTGATAGACTTATTTTGGGGTCTTTCTGGAACTACATTTTTAAGTTACAGCTTCTTGTGAAAGCTGGTACCCTATGGGGGCATTAATCTGTTGATTTTAAAAAGGAGATGAGAAGAGGCAAATAAGTGTTCTCCATATTTACTTTATGAGATGAAAGAAAGCCCTGGTTTTTAAAATTGACTTTATTTTTTATATATTTTTTAATTTTTAGTGTTTATTAGTTTTTGAAAGAGAGAGAGACAGAGCATGAGCAGGGGAGGGGCAGAGAAGGAGACACAGAATCTGAAGCAGGCTCTGGGCTCTGAGCTGTCACACAGAGCGTGACGTGGAGCTCGAACTCACAAACTGCGAGATCATGACCTGAGCCGAAGTCGGACACTCAATCAACTGAGCCACCCAAGCGCCCCTAAAATTGACTTTAAAAGTCTAGGCTTACTAGGGCTATTAGAAAGAACCTCAGTTATTCTGTGAATTCCAGGGACTAAGGCAGTTAAAATGTTCAGCAATAATTTTATCAATTAAAATGTATGGCGAATCCATCATTTAGCATTTAATGTTACCCCTCAAATATGTGCGACCCAGAACGTGGAGAGCAGACTTAGTTACATGTTCTTTTGCTTCCCTTGGCTACCCCAGAGCCTTTAGATATACTGTATGTATCTAAATTTCAGTATCAAGTTTGAGGGAGAGATTAAGTTTATCTCAGAGTTTGACTGAATAGCTCTTTGACAGAACAAAGTTAAAGATTAGAGAAAAAGGAAAGAAAAAATTATAACAGAGGACACCAAGGATGATAATAAGGCTTGATCTCCCAATCTTTGGATTCTGGCATATTCCTATTTATCTGTTCTTTCTAAAGTGGAAACTCCTATAGTATATTTTTATTTTGGTGTACTGGGGCTATGTGCCAGAACCCATTAGTACTAATTGGAGTACAACTTTGTAATTCCCAGGGCACAGTAATGAGAATTTGACTCTTTAATTTCCATTCTTCTGTAGCGTTCCGAAGAAAATAGTTTATCACTAAAATTAAATAGTAATCATGAGTTTTTTATAATGGTTTTTTTTTTTTTTACTTTTCTTATTGAAATACAATTTATTTAACATAAATTTCATTTTACAGTGTATAATTAGTGGTACCTGGGTGGTTCAGGTGATTAAGGGTCCAATTCTTGATTTCAGCTCAGGTAATTCTTGATTTCAGCTCAGGTAATGATCTCACGGTTGTGAGATTGAGCCCTGTGTTGGGGTCTGGGCTGAGCATGGAGCCTTCTTAGGAGTCTCTCTCTCCATCTGTCTCTCTGCTCTCCCCCTGCGTGTGCTCACTCCCTCTGTCTTTCTTTCTTTCTCTCAAAATAAATAAATAAACATTAGAAAAATAAAGTGTATAATTAATTTTTTAAAGTATGTTCACTGTGTTGTGCAGCCATCATCACTCTAATTCCAGAACATTCTCATCATTACTCCTCCTCCCCCAATGCTAAATAAATTATTTTTAATTTTGGGATTTTTCTGGTAAAATTAAAAAAATTGGTAAGTTTCTACAATTTTTTTAAAATCCTATCATGTATTAGTCAGAGTGTTAGGTATTGGAAGATGTTTAAGCAGCTAATTTTAATTCATTGTATTTCTATAGGTCTAGTTCTCTTTACCTTTAAATGTGATTATTTAGTTTACTGATACTAATATATTGGCAACTGAAACAAGAAATCAAGAGTGTCACCTTTTTCAGACCTAGCTGGGTATGCGTGTCTTGAGCAATTCAAATTCTTGGCTGCTCTGGATATTTGTAAATGACTGCAGAATTGCTAGGAGTATTGATTTTGGGGTTAAAAATACATTTTAACAAGTTGGCAAACTGGAAAATAAAGAATTCACCAATAATGAGGATTGGCTGTACTTTCAAATCTCATATAAAGATGAAGATCTTGAGTTTTTTTTGAGGTATTTATTTTCTGACCATCTTAGTGGAATTCGTTTGGAAAAGAGTGTCCTTAGCTATTCATACTTTAGCATGTTACTTTTTAAATGTGCATAATGGCAAAAAGCAGCTCTGTGCCAGAAGGCTTTTGTATGGTTGCAAGTTAGTTAAGTTTGTAGCCCACCACCCGTTTCACTTCACACAGCTTAGATAGAAACTTAAACTATTTAAGAAATCAGGTTCCTACCTCAATATTTGACTTAGTGCTGCTAGCTGTCTAGTTCCCCAGTTAAGTTTTATTTAGTGGGTGAAAGCAGAGACTGCCTTCCATAACTGTTTTGTTGGTTACAATACAAACTCAGAATAATGCAGCATCAGCAGTAGCTTTTTACATTCCAGAAGCATGCGATAACCTTATTGTATTGCTTTCCCTCCCAGTGTGACCATTTATGTCCTTTAATTGGAATATTCGGACCATTTACATTTAGTGTAACTTTCAGAAATTTGGACCTTACTTATTAGGGATTTTTAAAACTTTGTAATTAATAAATACTTATAAATGTCCATTTGTGACTATTGATTGTAAGTATTATCATTAAGATATATCTCTTAAGGATCTCTATCATCTAGGGTGGACATTAGCTGTAGATGGAATAAATTTAAGTCTGCATAGTATGATTTCAGATAGGCCAAGCTCTTCTTTCTCGAAATATGTTTTTAGCCTTGCAAACTAATGCTTACACAAGTAACCTGTTTATCTAGTATGTTTATCAGTCAGTGGTATTAACCCATGATGTAACATTCTATCTAGTGCTCTGTAAAATAAAAGAACAGGAAATAACACTGTTAATTACATTAACTTACATATAATTGTTTTTTATCAAAGTACAATTTGATACACTTTTGTGTATATTACTTTTTTCCCTTTTGGAAAACTAGTAACATTTCTGAACTTTTGTCTAGGTCATCGAGCTGTTTATATTGGTGTTCATGTGCCATTTAGTAAAGAGAGTCGTCGGCGTCATAGGCATCGTGGGCACAAACATCACCACCGGAGGAAAAAAGATAAAGAATCAGATAAAGAAGATGGACGGGAGTCTCCTTCTTATGGTAAGAGAAGACAGTAGTTCTCTGTAAACACTTTAAAATTCTTTCTGGAAAGCTTTGCAAAAAAAGTGGGATATTTTCTTTCTTAAATTTTATGTCTGTGGTAATTTGGACATATTTTATAAAGCTTGAAGAATACTAATTGAAGTAATATTTTTTCTGTAAGAAAGATACTTACTTTATAGGCTAAGATCTACTTGGGAGAGTGAAAAAAAGGAAGGGGCTTTGTTTTCTTCATTGTATTCCAGCTTTGGGATCATAAAAGTTGAGTCTTGACATGTACACTTCAATTTGGTGGGGTTTTATTTCCTTTCTCTATTATCAATCTCATTATTTATATATGCAGGGAACGAATATCTGGAATCTTCAGGCTTCTGGGTGAGATTTTTTTTTGAATTTTAAACACATTTTTTTGGCTAGAAAATTTTATCCACCAAGTTGAACTACTTGGTTATCTGTGCAAAAAAGAATGCTCTGATTTGATAGCATTGTCTATGAAAGAACAAGATTTTTGTTTGAAAGTAGAAAAATCTAGAAGTTCCAATAGACAGGAAATCAGAAAAAAAAGGCAGAGTGTCGAAGAAAGAGAATGTTATAATAAATATCGATAGTACCAATTTAAGTGGCCCTGAGTAGTGCGAACGGTGAGAGCCAGAAGAAACAGTGCAGTCTGAGGAGGAACTTTAAGACACTGCAGGTAGTGGACAGAGAAGGCATCATTATTTTTTTCGGACATCGTCGGCCTACATGGTCATTTCGACGTGGGCCCTACTGTGTGCATTCTAGGAAAGTTATGAGAGCAGTATCCTGTAGGCACTTGTGTGCTATGCTAAAGGAACATTTGTGTGAAGAAGAGGGAAAGATGCTTATGTGTAATCCCACTCAGGCATAAACACAATGCCTTGCCAATTCTGTACTAAGCATTCCACCAAGCTCTTGACATATGCTCTTTGATTTAATCCTCTCTGCACTTTTAATCTCATTTATTTTTAAATTCCAGTTAGTTAACATACAGTGTGTGATATAGTGATTCAGCGATTCCGTACATTACCCAGGGTTCGTCACGACAAGGACATTCTTTAATCCCCATCACCTATCTAACGTATCCCTCTAAGCCCTTCCCCTCTGGTGACCATCAGTTCTCTGTAACTAAGAGTCCGTTTCTTGGTTTGTCTCTCTCTTTTTTCTCTTTGCTCTTTTGTCTTGTTTCTTAAATTCCGCCTTTGAGTGAAATCATATGGTATTTGTCTTTCTCTGACTGACTTATTTTACTTAGCATCATACTCTGGCTCCATCCGTGTTATCGCAAATGGCAAGATGTCATTCTTTTTTATGGCCCAGTAATGTTCCATTGCGTACATATATATCACATTCTTTTTATTCCTCTCTGCACTTTTTAAAAGACAGATACTGTTTTCATTGTGTAGATGGAGACACTTCAGCTTAGAGAGACTAAATGTAATGGGAATCTTTTAAACAGCTGTACTAAGGGGCGCCTGGGTGGCTCAGTCAGTTAAGCATCCGACTTCGGCTCAGGTCATGATCTCGTGGTTTGTGAGTTCGAGCCCTGGGTCGGGCTTTGTGCTGACAGCTTGGAGCCTGGAGCCTGCTTCGGATTCTGTGTGTCCCCCTCTCTCTGCCCCTCCCATGCTCATACTCTGTCTCTCTCTGTCTCTCAATAATAAATCAATGCTAAAAAAAAAAGCTGTACTAAATAGCAAAGGAAAAACTGATGCTAATTTCAGAAAGGATCACTAGTGAACTTTGATGATATTTAGAAGTAGTTTTCTGTTCTATATGATGCATCCATCAAGTTTTTAGTATATCTTATGCTATTCTCAGTAGATCAATATGCTTCTCTAATTCATGTGAATAAAAAGGTACATAATATTTTTATACGATGCTATCTACTAAATTATAAGTATAATTTAGGATAGGTGGTTTAATGTTTCAAGCTAAGGTATGACATTTGAAGTCTAAATTTAGTGGTTTGAAGAATTTGGTGGAGGAAATGTTTGTGACTTTTTAATGGAATACCTATCCTTAGAAAAGTTTTATGCCACTGAAGCAGGTTTATTTTGGTTTTAACTGCTAATATGTATCCAAGAAATTGCTTTGAATGATGTCTCTTCTTTCTTGCCCCCAGTTTTCTAAATGTAGATTACATAGAACTTTTGCTTCTGGACATGATGGAATAATATGAATTGAATTTCTCCTCTCATTTTAAACAATTAGAAAAATAGACAAAATAAAACAGTAATTTTCAGTCATTGGATAACAGGTGGTATAGGCCTTTGACATATGAGGGAGGGGAAAAAAGTGAGATGAGCCTTATGGTTGCCTGAGCATATTACCTAGAGACAGTTTCCAGGCCATAGCACAGGAAGGGGAATTTGGAACAGAAACTTCCTTGCAGGCTCTCAGAATTCAGACAGAGATTGAATTTGGGAAGGCCAAAGAAGCTAGTCAGGTGAGGAGTGCCAGAGAGTAGAGAGCTACACACAGAGAGGGTTCCAAAGGTCAAAGAAGGGTCCTTTTGAATCTTTGGTTGAGTACTAGTCTAGGCCAAAGGAAACCTATTTGTGGCCTAGGGAAATAACCATCAGAAACCAGTAGGCTAAAACTTTCTTGGATTTCACATAAGACTGGGAATAGGGTGTGTTCCCATCAGTCAGAGTGGAAAGACCTTGACCTCAGGGCATTGTGTAGAGTTCTCAGAAGGTATGGCCATAATAGTGGGTCTTAATTAGTTTTGCACTAAAAGCTGCAGTGTATCTGCTCCAAAAATTTTTAAAGCAGATCTTGAAAGAGTTAAATTAAATTAAAGGTCTTTGCCAGGACAAAGTATACTACTACTAAAAGAAATACTATAAAATCCAGCACTTAAACATGTAAAATTCACAATATCTTAAATCCACAAATTACTTGAAATATAAAAAGTAGGACAGTATGAGCCATAACCAAGAGAAATAAATCAATAGAAACAGATCTAGATCTGACAGAATTGATGGATTTAGAAAACAGCATGTTAAAACAGCTATAATATATTTGTTTTGAGTGTTCAAGAAGATAGAGGAAAATGTAACTGGGATGAATAGCGAATTTGAAAATGTAAGAAGGCCCAAATGGAACTTCTAGAGGTGAAAAATATGGTATCTTAAATGAAAAGTACCCTGGGTAAGATTAACAGAGGATTTGACTCAACAGAAAAAATATATCAGTGATTTTGAAGATAATAGTGATAGAAACTACCCAAAGTGAAACAGAAAAGCCTGAAGTGAATAAATAGAGCATCAGTAATTTGTAGAACAATATCAGTTAGTCTAACATATGTATAATTGGAGTGCCAGAAAGGAGGGTAGCAGAAAAACAAATTTTAAGAAATAATAGTGAAAAAATTTCCAAGTTTAATGAAAACTCTGAACACACAGCTTCAAGGAGCTCAATAAAACTCAAGAAGAAATATGAAAAGAACCACACAAAAGGCACATAAAAATTAAATTGCTGAATCTGGGTGTAACCATCCTAAATGAATATGCATGTAGTAAAAGCTTCAAAATACATGAAGCAAACTGATTAAATTGAAGAGAGACAAATTTATAGTTGTTGAATACATTTATAAGGTTGTAGATTTTAACTTTTTCTTAGTAATGGATAGAACAAGTTAAAAAAAATCAATAAGGATACAGATGACCTAAATAACATTCTCAGATGGATTGATATTCACATTCATTGAACCCTCCACACAACAGAGGCAGAATAAACATTTTTTACAAGTACAAATGAAATGTTTCCCAAGGTAGATTATATTCTAGTCCATAAACAAATCTTAATACATTTAAAAGATTGAAAGTGTATTCTTTGACCACAGTGGAATTAAACTACAAAATGATCAAGAAAAATCCCCAGATAATTTGGAAATTAAACAAGATGCTTCTCAATAACCCTTGGGTTAAAAGCAGTCGCAACAGAAATTAGGAAATATTTTGAACTCATAAAAATAAAAACACAGGATTGGCAATAATTGAAATAAAATTTTGCAAAGTGAGGACATACTTCTGGTGTGCAGGTTCCTTTAGCATGGTACTATGCAAAGTTAGGACTGCCCATATATATTGAGAATTGTTAGATGCAGCCAAAGCAGTGCATAGAGGAATATTTATAGCACTTTAACCCTTATATTAGAAAAGAAAGAAGATCTGAAATCAGTGACTTACATTTCTAACTTAAGAAACTAAAAGAAAACATAGAACATATTAAACTAAAGTAAGGAATACAAAGGAAAAATATAAACCAAAGCAGAAACGAATAAAATACAAATCAGAAAAAACAATAGCGGAAATCAATTAGACTGAAATCTGATTCTTTGACAAAACCAGTAAAATTGATGAACATGTAGCTAGAATGATTAGGAGAAAAACAGATATAAATTACCAGTAACAGAATAGTTCTGTACATATACTACAGATATTAAAATACTAATAAAGGAATATTATGAATGATTTTATGCCAACAAAATTGAAAATTTGGATGAAATGGGGAAATTCCTTAAGAATAGAAGCTACTAAAAAAATTGATAACCTAAATTACTCTATATGTATAAAGAAATTAAATTTGTAGTCTAAAACAGTTCAACAGTGAAAATTTACTCCCAAAGAGTTCATGGATGAATTCAACCAAACATGTAAGGAAGAAATTACGCAGACTGCCAGAAAATTAAAGATGAAGGAACACTTCCTAATTCATTTTTATGAATCCAGCATTACCTTGATACAAACACTAAATACAGATGTTACAAGAAAATAAAACTACAGACTAAATATTTCCCATGAATGTAGATTCAGAAATTCTTAACAAACTAAAAACATATATAATGCCTCCCAAGATGTCCCTATGTCTAATATCTGGAACCTGTGAATGTTAACCTTATAGCAAATTTGAATTTACAGATGTGATTTACAGATCCTCTATTTACACATAGAGGATCATGTATCTAGTAAATCCTAGGCAATCTATAAAACTACAGAACTATAGGTGAGTTTAGCAAGGTTGCAGTACACACAATTAATTATATTTCTATGTATTTCTCTAGTAGCAATGAACAATCAGAAATTGAAATAAAAAAAATACCACTTAGAGTAGCACCAAAAATACCGCTTGGGGATAAATCTGATGAAGGAGTTGTGAGACCTAAATGTTGAAAGTCTCAAAACATCAGTAAGTTCAGTTATTGTATGTTTTAGTGTGTCCTGCATAGATCTCAGGGTAGTCCTTTTACGTAAAGATCCGTGTAATATACATGCTGGAAGAATTTCCAGTACAGTTTTTATTGCCTTCCCCCTATTGTTTATATTTTCTTCTTTCTGGGGTTCCTCTTGTTCGATTTTCTTTTTTTTTTAGTTTATTTTATTTATTTTGAGAGAGAGAGTGTGAGCAGGGAGGGACAGAGAGAGGGAGAGAGAATCCCAAGCAGGCCCTGGCTCCAGCACAGAACGTGATGCGGGGCTCGGACCCATGAACCTGTGCTGAAACCGAGAGTGTAACTGGCTGAGCTACCCAGGTGCCCCCTGTTCGATTTTCTTACTCTCTTCTCTACATCTCTGAACCTTTTGTGTTCCCCATCTTTTTATTTGTCATTGATGCGTTCTGTCCAGTTTCTTCAGATCTGTCTTTTCCTATGTGAATTCCTTCCATTCTTTAACCTGTTCGTTGCACGTGAATTGCCTGGAGGTTTTGTTTCCTTTGGTGTAAATTTTGAGTGTGACTTCATATCTCATATTCAGCAGGATTTGATTTTGTCTTCAGTTGGTGGTTTTGGTTGTTTGGTGGCCTCAGGGCTTTCAACTGTCCTGAGCTAGGATTTATACTGGTTTCTCTAGAGAGCCTGTACTGTGTAGGTAGTTGAAGTTCAGAGGCCATGAGTGCATCTGTTTCTTAACAGTGACGTGTCGTGCCTCCGTAACCTCAGCCGACAGTTTTACTTCTCTGTGATAGTAGGAAAGGCCAGTTCCTGTAGCCCCTAGCTTTGCTTTCTCTCATCATTTTTTGGACCCTTGAGATTTTCCTTTTTCACTCTTGAACTTAGTTACATATTAATATTTTAAAAATTTTTATTTCGTCTAACATGTTCTTGTATTTTGAGTGAGAAAAAAGTCCTGTCTTTAAGCATAGTGTTCCATGGTTTTGGATGTTGCTTATTTTTATTTGTTTTTACATCAGTTATAAGATTAGTTTCACTTTTTTTTTTAAGATTTTATTTTTAAGTAATCTCTACACCCAACATGGAGCTCGAACTTACAACCCCGAGATTCAAGGGTCGAATGCTCTACCAGCTGGGCCACCCAGGCCTCCCTCACTTGTTTATTTTTAACATACAACTTTTCTTTTTTTGTCTGTGGAGGTGACCTCTCTGTGATACTCTTTGTGTCTGGATTGTTGGTCCTCGTTTCCTTCCAGATTTATAGTGTTTTATTATAATAAAAGAGTTTCGATGGATGTATTTTAATTTATAACAAAAGCATCTCACTCTCAAACTGAGTATCTTTGAATGACTGGTGGCAATTTTTGAGTGTATTTAAATTCTTTTGTTAAGACACACCATCCCAAAGAGTTCAGTTCATCCTTGGTACTGAGGACGATGATGAAGAACACATTCCACACGATCTCTTTACGGAGATGGACGAGCTGTGTTACAGAGATGGAGAAGAGTATGAGTGGAAAGAAACCGCCAGGTAATAATTCTGAGTCTCTGTATTTCATTGGCTTTTCTTGATTCCTTCTTGTAATGTAAATATAATGAATTTATGAGCGATCTGGTGCTTTAATGGGCAGAGAATTTCCTCCTGTCTGAAATTTACATCTTTAGTGTATCTCTTAATTCTCAAAATTCATTTTCTTAAGGAATCCTTAATACTTTAATATAGCACAGAAGGAATTATGTTAATTGTACTTTAATGTCTTTAATTTAGAGAAATACATTTGAAAAATCATGGTCCTGCTACATGTTTTCAGTTTAAAAGAGGATTAGAAGTGGAAACTATGAAGTTCCACACCGTATCGCTGTTTTAGTTAGAATAGAAAGAGGAGCTGTAAAGTAACCTGTGAGGATAGATACTGTGGACCATTAGTTTGATTTGTAAAGATATGTCTGTAGCCAAATTTTGTGTTGGTGGTGGTGATCTTTGTTTCTCTTGAAAAGAACAGATTTATGTTTTTTATATTAAAATAAGCAAATAATAAAGATTTCATTATTGATAATCCTCATTGAGAAAATATTTTTTATGTGTTACACATTTCAGATGGCTGAAATTTGAAGAGGATGTTGAAGATGGCGGTGACCGATGGAGTAAACCTTATGTGGCAACTCTCTCTTTGCATAGTCTTTTTGAACTAAGAAGTTGCATCTTAAATGGAACAGTCATGCTGGATATGAGAGCAAGCACTCTAGATGAAATTGCAGGTTATAGCAGTTTGGCTTTTTTAATATTTAATTTGTACTGCAATTAAGGTATTTAAGTAAGGGAAATGTGGAATTTTAGACCATTGATTTAACAGCTCTGTTGAGTTTCCATCCTGTGCAGGACCACATGAGGAGTACATATATAAATAACAATTTTTGTCTTTAATAGACTTTAGGAGATTAAGTTAGACAGTCCTAACTACAGTCCCAACAAGAAAGTGACTAGTGCCATAAGCAAGATATGCAGTCTGTTTCGGGAAATATAGAGAAAAGAGGTTTTTGTTTCTTCAATTTTTGGACCACGGTATCTGGAGAAGACCCACAAGTACATTAAATGTATTACTTATTTATGGACTTTGAACACATGGGAACAAGGAGCAGGTGGTACAAGTAAAAAGAAAGTGTTGTAAGGAGGAGGAAAACAAGGAAGAAAGTTCTAGAAAGTATAGAAAAGTATGAATTTCATATGAAAGTCAGTTCCCTGTGAATATATAGACTAGGAGACAATTTACTTTGGCTTTGCAGTGATCACATAATACAATGTAGTATTTTCATTATTTACAATGTAATGTTTCATAATCCAGGGTCCACTTGTATAGTAGTCTGTGGTCACTGTGTTAATGTTACAGTTTACTTGCTAGGTTGATTCCAGTTTTCTGTTAGAGGAATCTTACAGGTTTGAAAGCTTGATTCTTTTATCTCAAATTAGTGGCACTGTTTTAAATATAAACATATATAAATATATGAAAATATAAAAAGTAGTTATAAATATAGGTTGAAAATAGTCCAGTCACTACAGTAATGTGTCATATGGCGTTACATGAATTCTCCACACCCCCTTCACAGCCTGATGTACTCATCTTCCTAGAATTTATTACTTCAAGATATTTTACCTTTTCATTTCCTCATTGCTTTTTCTACCTCTGGATAAGTAAGAGCGGAAACTTGATCTACTTAGTTAAATGCTATTTCCCACCACATTAATAGGTAAACAGTTAATTACTGAATGAAGGAGTCCAGATAACCATCTACAGTTTTGATGAAAAATATGAAGTGAAGCAATAAAATACCTTCACGTTTTAGGAAGCCAGTGTTCTTGAATATTCACTTTAATAGAATTTATTGTGTCCGTATCAGGAAAACACTTTGAACTACAAGGGAAGCTATTAAATGTGTATAACAGTGGCCTCTTTAAAAAGTAACAGGACTTATTCAAATAAGGGTCTCCTTGTAACTTGTTTATTTTTCTTAGATAATGTTCATATTTATCTTACGCATACGTTATTCAATATCAGAAGAGAATAATACTCTCTAGAACTATTTAAAGATCTTATTTTTCAGTAAAGCTCCACTTAGAGTTTATTGCTTACTCTATGTTATAGTCATCCAAGTGTTAGTTTCTTTAATAAAAATGGCTGCTATTTGTTTATTTTTGTTTCAATAGATATGGTATTGGACAACATGATAGCCTCTGGCCAACTGGATGAGTCCATAAGAGAAAATGTCAGAGAAGCTCTTTTGAAGAGACATCATCATCAGAATGAGAAAAGATTCACCAGTCGGATTCCCCTTGTGCGATCTTTTGCAGATATAGGCAAGAAACATTCTGACCCTCACTTGCTTGAAAGGAATGGTGAGATAAGTTGTGGCACCCAATTTTTGCTAACCCTTCTGCTCTAACAGCATTCCAGTCTAGTACAGTTAGGATTTGGGAGAAGAAAGATTTCTTGCAGATAATTCTTGTAGGTCATTTTATTATTCCTTTTATTCTTTTTTAAAAATAATATTATCTTTGTATTTAAAAAATATCATTTCTAAAATATCATTCTTTACAACATGACCATGAATGTGTAGAAATCATTTAGATGAAAAAATTGAGGATTCACTCTAGTTAAAATGGCACATTTAAGTGTTGGTGGCATATAGAACACTGTCACTAGAGCTAATCTTGAATAACTTCTCGCTATTTGTGTTATTTACTTTTTTGTTTTTGTGAAGAATTCTTGTATAATAGATGAAGGAGGCATAAATTATGATCTGTAAGTTTAATCTTCTTGAAATGCTAAGTCTTGGGTTTGAACTTCTATTATCTATACTAGAGTTTTTCATAGTGATTTTTCTATTTGTTTCCTGAATTTACTCTATTTGCTGCATATCAGCAAGTGTTTTTGCATTGGTTCGATGATTTCACTGCCCTTTGTTTATGCAGTTTGAAAGGTTTTTATGAATGTTTTGTTCTTATGCTAGGGATGACCTCCCTGACGTCCTCCAAACCACTGAGAGTGGCACAGGCCCTCATACTCGAGCTCCCCGCTCTCACTCATGGTCTTGTAGTGGGTCATGTGGGAATACAGTAGGGTTTTTGTGGCCAGTTACCTCTGTCACTGTTTTAAGGCTTTGCCTTTCCTCTTTTTAAAGTAGAAGAATACATCACTGGAGTTCTATTTTGGCTCTCAGAAGAGAGCTCTGAAGACAGTGACTCTGTAAAACCTACCTACAAAGGGTTGGAATTGCTTAGGAGGGTCATTCTTGCCTCTAGCTGCTGCCATGACTCAAGGCTTAAAAGGATTAGAGTGAAGAGGAACAGAAGATGGGCCACAGTGTCTTTCTGCCCCTCCTTTCTGTCTCTGCGATAATAGTATGGCTTTTAAGTGTTCGACAAACAGCCATTGGTGGTGGGGTTTAATATATCTAAAGTTTGACAGTAATGATCTTTTGCAGCTTTTGCAGATCTTTTAACATGCTCAAGTCCATCTTCTGAGCCTTGACCATTAGAAGTCTTTTAATCTGTTTAAAATTATGCCTTTGTATACGTAAGTAACCCTAAGAATAAAAGGAATCTCTTAGGGGCGTAAGTTTAATTTAAAAGCAAGCCATCTATGTCACATTTTACCTCTTTTTCATCTTTCATGTAGTATATATTCTCAACTTTTGGGAAATGAGTTCATTTACTCATTAAGAGACCCTATTAAATCTTTTCTCCTCGTGTGGATGGTTCCTGATTATTCCCTGATTGTCATTTGGTTCCTTTTAATCATAACACAATAGCTGTTTTCTTTTAAATGCCATTTTAGCATGGACATTCAGTTATTTTGTTGTATTATAGTTGTAATTTAACAGTTTTTCTGCATGTGGCTTTTAACTAAATGGTGGTTGTTTATGCATTGAAGATTCATCTTTTGCATATTTCTTGAGATCTCTTGAGTATGTGGCTGTGGTAACTTAGATCATATGGGATTGTCTGCCATATCATATTTTTCCTAAAATCAGTGTTATTCCACGAAGGTACATGTCATAGAACACCAGGTCATTGAAATATAAATATACATGACCTTTTAAAATATGCTAGGCTTATTTCGTTATTGCCATTGTTGGTGAGAAATACTTTATTATCTAGCTAGATTAACAATTGTATTATTTAATTTTATCTGCTGTATTAGAAATGGAGGCATATTTTAGGGCAGTTGTTAATATCTTTAGAGAGCTCACGAATATCCTTTCAAATTGATACTATGTTTTCTTTTTTAAAAAATTCCTGTAATCTGTCATAGGTTTTAGAATTTTACCTTGGAGCACTACCAGTAGGTGATGCTCTACTAATATGAAGATTTGGTATCAGTTTTAAGTTAGGAATTATTAGACAATGTGGACTTTTCTTGTGAGGGATAATTATCTGTAGCAGTTTGGTACAGTTTAGGAAAAATACACTAAATATAAGCTAACAGTACTTGTAAGTTTTGTTTAGGGTTTAATTTCTTAGATTATTCTTAAATTGTATTCTCATTTGTTGTTTATCGTGTATCAACTTTGCATTGGTATTGTTTTTCTTTTAAAAAGTTACATGATTGGGCATTTTAATTACTAACAGAATATTTCCACCCTCCTTGCCCCTCCCCCCCATCTGTCATTTGCGTTGTTTTTTATTTTTTGTTTTGTTTTTTTGGATACACCTTCAGGGAACTAATGGTAATTTCAGCAACTTTTCAGTGACTTTCTAACATGTAGAAATCTGGTGGGCCTGCTAACTCTGATAGCATTGCAGTTTACATTGTAAGTTGATTGTGTGTGTGTGTGTGTGTGTGTGTATGTGTGTGTGTGTGTGTGTGTGTGTGTGTGTGTGTGTGTGTGTCGGTTTGCCTTCTGCAGTGAACTTCATGTTTGATTTATTTGTTTTGTCTCAGGGGAAGGCCTTTCAGCCTCCCGGCTCTCTTTGCGAACAGGCCTGTCCGCCTCAAACCTTTCCCTGAGAGGAGAGTCGCCCTTCTCCCTTCTTCTCAGTCATCTTCTTCCTTCTTCAAGAGCTGAAAGCCCTGCAGGCTCAAGGCGTACAACCCCAGTACCCTCCCCCCAGAACAGCCCTCCTTCCAGCCCTGGCGCCAGCCGCCTGACCTCCAGAAGCTCCCACCAGAGTCAGCCTCAGGCCCCAGAGCTCCTGGTCTCACCTGCCAGCGATGGTGTCCCCACTGTAGTAATTCATCCGCCCGAGGAAGACTTAGCAGCACTGAAAGGCCAGGAGCAGAAGGCTGAGGACAATGTTGGCATGACTCCAGGCAACTATTCACGTCCTCCGTGTGTGGTGCCCCCTGCCTGTGCCTCTCTTGCACGCGGAATGCCTCTCAGCACGTAGCTTTAGCGGCATATGTCCATCATGCTTACAACTTATTTTGACTTGTGCATGGTTTGTTTTCCTTCTAGCGTATCGTAGAAAAGAACAGAATTCTTAAAAATTTTTAACTTCCAAAAACACTCCGAGGGAGACTACACAGAACGTGGCCCTCTCAAAAATTTTCAGACGGTTTTTACAGGTCAAGGCATTGGAATGGTTCAGAAAAGCATAGCAGTTTTTATAAGCGATCTTCTAATTTGCTGTGACTTTTAAAAACTGGTGGCTTTTCTTGTGCGTTTCATTCATGATGTGAATGAACACATATCAGACATAAATTACGTGAGGTGATGTGCCTCTTGCCTACTATTCGGTGCTTTTATCCAAAGAATGCGGTATATTTTAACCGTCCTAACACAAGTAGGATTGAATGTTCTCTTCCTCGTTTTGTCTCTGAGAAGATTGAAGTTCTCCAGTGGCTGCCTGGAAGCATCATTCTTTAAGACTAGTATTATATTTGGAATAGACTGTAATTGTCCTCTGTTGAATGCCATATCTATCTTTAATCCAAATCCACCTTGAAAATTTCAGGACCTCTAGTTGTGGCTATAGTGATCCTATAGTGATCTCTTTTTGTCTGTGAATTAGAAAAATTATTTCTTAGGGGCTAAAAGGTTTATAATTCATCTAAGGTTATATATTATGGTAATTTTGGCTCTGTGTAGTATATTGATTGTACGTATGTTTAAACATCTGTATCTTTCCACCCAGTTCATATAAAGAAGTATTCTTTAGTGACTACTTCTTACTGACAGCTAAGCGTCAGTGTGACGTGTGAATTCTAGCTAGTGGTTTTCATCACACAAGTATTATTGCATTTCTCCATAATACTGATAACACATAACACTTCACCGATAGCTTACATTTATCACAATAACCTACTTAACGTGTAGGCAAAGTTGTGTAAGTTAGGTGGATGCACCCATTTTCAGAAACTCAGACTCAGAAAAGTTAAATTACTTCCTGGGTCACACAGTTAGTAAGTGACAAGCCTAAGTCCTCTGACAAACTTCTTCTCTGTATTGAATTTCTCCAAACATACCAAGTATGTTTAGTCAAGGATCATTGTAGTTGCCACAATATATATGCTTTTAGAAATAAAAAATGGAGGTAAGGTGGATAAATCATTGTAACATTAATTATGATGATAGTTACAGCTACTATTGTTTGTTTTCCCACACACACACAGTGGCATTATGATATATTAAATATATCGTATTCATAATTTTCCTAACAATTTGATGAGGTTCATATTATCCCTGTTTTACAAATGAAGAAAACAAAGACTTTAAAGGTATTAATATCATTACCATAAATGAGCAGACCAAGGAATTGAACTCAGATCTACCTATAGCAAAATTTATAATAAAATATTTCATTGTAGATATTGGTACTTCATGGAAAACATATAATGAGGTACCCGACAAAAAGAAAGAAATACCAGAATTATTTACTTGAAAATAATCACTCTTTTTTTTTTCTTAAAAAATTTTTGTTAATGTTTATTTAGTTTTGAGAGACAGAGAGAGACGGAATGTGAGAAGGGGAAGGGCAGAGAGACCTGTAGAATCCAAAGTAGGCTCCAGGCTCTGAGCTGTGAGCATGGGGCTCAAACTCGCAAACCGTGAGATCATGACCTGAGCTGAAGTCAGATGCTTAACCAACTGAGCCACCCAGGAACCGCTTTTTAAAAAAATAATTTTTTGGGGTTACTTGGGTTGGTTAAAATTCCGACTTTGGCTGATCATGATCATCAGGTCATGATCTCACGGTTTGTGGGTTCGAGCCCTGTGTCAGGCTCTGTGCTGACAGCTCAGATGCTGGAGCCTGTATCAGATTCTATTTCTTCCCCTTCTGTCTGTCCCTCCCATGCTTGTGCTCTCTTTCTCTCTTTCAAAAATGAATAAATAAATAATAATAATAATAATAAAATTTTAACATTTATCAGCACTCTTAATTACAAGGAACCAGCAAGATGTACTATTCTTCCTTGAACAAAAGTTATTTTATTTTTTTAAAGCTTATTTATTGAGAGAGAAACAGGAAGAGAGAGAGAGAGAATCCCAGGCAGGTTCCATGGACACTGTCTGTGTAGAGCCCAATGCGGGGCTCGATCCCAGAAACTGTGAGATCATGACACGAGCCTAAATCAAGAGGCAGACACTTAACCAACTGAGTCACCCAGGCACCCTGCACAAAAGCGATTTTGAAGTTAATTCCTTGCACTTGTTTTTACCTATATCTAACAGTAACACCCAACATTTCTTGTTTTACCAGCTTCTGTGGAGAATTACAAATTCTCTATAGTAACTAGGAGGTAGCATACGAGTTCACAGTGGCCATGTAGTTAACTGGATAAAAGTAGCAATTAACTGAAAATCGAGGAACATTATTAAGGTTTTTTTCCTCCTTTGCCAAAAGTATGCCATGAGATTTAAAGAAAATAAGTTAGAATGGAGGGAAAAGAAGGAATTTTTTAAAGGTACGAAAAAGCTCCTAATTACTTACTGTTTAGGAAGACATCTACAGAAGGTATGTAATTAAAATAATAGGGACAGCGATCTGTTATTCCCTTGTTGAATTGCCTTTGGTGATTCAAGCACCCAGAAACTCTGGTTGAGTTTCCTTGAAGTCTGATGTTACGGTACAGGAGGAATGTGGCCTCAGCATCTTTTTGGACAGGGAACTAAGTTATTTTCCTAACAGTTACATTTTGGAGAATAATTACATGTAAACGAGTTAAGCTATTTTGTAGTATTTGTTACTGTCTTCTGACTTGACACTGTTGACATTTGGGGCTGGACATGTCTTTGTCATAAGGGGCTGTCCTGTGCAGTGTAGGACGTTTGACAGCATCCTTGGCCTCTGTTCACTAGCTGCCAGTAGCACTCCCTAGTTGTGACAACCAAAAATGTCCCTACATTTTGCCAGATATGTCATGAGGGACAGAATCTTCTCAGTTTGAGCACCTCTGCTCCAACTACTTTAAAAAAAATTTTTTTTAAAGGTTTATTTTTTGAGAGAGAAACAGCATGAGTAGGGGAAGGGCAGAGAGGAGGGAGACACAGAATCTGAAGCAGGCTCCAGGCTCTGAGCTGTCAGCACCGAGCCCAATGCAGGGCTCGAACCCAGGAACCATGCAATCATGACCTGTTATGACCTGAGCTGAAGTCAGACACTTAACTGGCTGAGCCACCCAGGTACACCCCCCCTCCCGCCACGCCCCCCCCACCTCCCGTCCCAACTACTTTTATTTTCAAACTTTTAGTGACAGAAGACTCTGATATCTTTGATTTATCTTTCTCTAGTTAGATACGCTGTTTTGAGAAAAAAATGTAATGGCAAAATAGATTTACCAAAATATGATATTTTGGTGTCCCCCAAAATATGATTTTTAAAACCCAGTATTGATTTTATATATACATGCATTGCTTTTTCCTACAGTCTTTCGGAGTTATCTGTGCTAATAAGAGTTTTAATTTTGGGGAATTTACTTATTTAATTCTGAGCACCAGGAATTTATTACACAGGCGGGGACACTCCCTTACTGATTGAGGAAACGGCCTTAAGTTAGCTGAGACCGCAAAGGACTACGTAGAGAAGATAATGGTGAAAAACTCTAACTTGTCTTTGGCATGCCCGTTTTAGTAGGTTCATGATGACCAGGTTAGCCAGATGACTTCAGATCATCTTCTGGCTTTCTGTCTTGTCATTTCTTCTTCCCCTTCCCACTGTGTGCTTACATCCCCCCCCCCCCCCCGCCCCGTCTTCATCCCACTCTTCTCTCCGAAATCTGGTGGCCGAGGTAATTCTGGGAATTTGCACGTGTTTTCTTTTCTGTGGATATAATACATATTTAAAAGAAAATACATTCTTTTCTGTGGATATAATACATTCTGTGGATATAATAGAGGTTAGAAGTGCATGTACTGCTGTTGACATGCCGCTGCCACCAAGGCCTTCATGGTAGTCTTCATTTTCCTGTAAGGACTGAAATATGCTGGTGAGCTTTTTTTTTTCCCCCTACTTGGGCAATGTATTTTAATAAAGGAATGGACTCTGTTCTGGAAGTTTAGAGACAAAGGTCAAAGAAGAATCATAATAACATTGCTCTGCTAAGCTAAGGTGGTGAGAAATCAGCTAAGTTTTAGGAAATCGTTTTTATTTCAGAATTGTTGAACACTTCCAGAGCATCTAGCTAAATAGTTTACATTTGCTTTTTTTTTTCTTTTAAGGTTTTATTTTTAAATAAACTCTACACCCAGCGTGGAGCTAGAACCCACAGCCCCAAGGTCAGGCGTCACATACTCCACCTACTGAGCCAGCCAGGCGCCCCAACAGTTTACATATGCTTTTTATACTTCTGTTTTTGGGTCACAGTAACATTCTGTGATAGGTACTTAACAGAGCAGTGGTATCACAAACGTCGGTCATTAAGCAGTAGGTCCACATGACTTCGCTTCAATGATTAGTTACAGTGTGTTCCAGAAAAATAAAAATTCCCTTAGATGCATCAGATGTATCCAATGTGCTTACAGTTCAGGAGCTTTACTAATATTAACTTTAAAGTTTATAGGATTTAAGCACAGACTGCTTAATTGGATTTCTGTGGATCACTAGATTATTGTGAGTGGCAGAGTTAAAATTAAAAGTCGACTCTGTTGTAATTCAGTCTAGCACCTTTTCTCCTAGGATGCTCTGTGTTTGGGGCAATATTATTCTATATTCTTGAACTAGAATATCCTGGGCGTTCGAAAAAATGAGATACATTTAACGGTAGAAATCTGTGTTACATACTTTATAAATATTGAGATTGGAACTTTTTGCAAAATTCTTAGTGGTAATGATTGGGCGTATAGGCCACGGGTTATTTTTAGGTTATTTTATTGTGAAATATTGCTGCCAAATGTTACTTGAAATGAGCATTCTAATGATTGCACATTTATCTACCATTTGTAATCCAAACAAGCTAATTTGACAGGTTTGTCTTAGTTTTAGGGAGTTAAAGTCACATGGCTACAGAGTGGCAGAGAGTGCTTATTTCAACACAGCTATGTTTGATTACAAAACCCTTTATCTTTGTATTCGTATTGTAAAAACATTGCTACTGTATTTCCAAGTTATATTTCTTAGGAATAATGGCAGTAGGCAGCACATAAATACTACCCAAGAGAAATGAAATTCTCGAGGAAATTATGATGATGGATTTTCTGAGGTGCGTCTAGGGTTTATCAGAGAGTAAATGTTACTGATGTAAGTATGCCATATATAGTTTGGCATCATTAAGCTCTGCAATTCGCATGTACGTTAGATTTATTAAAAGTGCATTCCCTAAGTCTTTGTAGTGGCGTAATCAGACTCTGACCCGCCATCTTCTGTGTTTCTCACCTACTCACCTTTCTTTTTGGCAAAAGGCCACCGTTTTTGTAAATTCCAGTTATTTTAAATGTTAAAATAAACAGCTTCATTATTGCTTAAAATGTACTCGAGTCTTGCTGGTATGGTACTAACACCTGGCACTTTTTTTTTTTTTTATCTTGCACATTTGCTTCTAATAAATTATCACTTTCAGGGTATGAGCAGAGTCAGTTTACAAAGTGAATTTTCTCCTTACTGATTTGGATTTTTTTTTTTGTTCTTAAATTCAGGTATTTTGGCCTCTCCACAGTCTGCCCCTGGAAACTTGGACAATAGTAAAAGTGGAGAAATTAAAGGTAATGGAAGTGGAGGAAGCAGAGAAAATAGTACTGTTGACTTCAGCAAGGTAATTCCACCACTCACTGTAAATCTTCATAATCATTCTTACTGAGAAAATCACTAGCAATGTGGCTTTATTAGCACTGATTATAATAATTTTTTAATAGATTGGTGCTTAGAAGCCTTCATGTGATGCTTGTGATATGTAATTTAGGTTCAGAAATGATGAGAAAGCTAACAGTCCAAAGGGCATTTGAATGACTTTCTTTACTAGTTTCAGCAATTTTGACAAAAAGAGTATGTGAATAATATGGTATTTCCCTCTATACCTATCCATAGATAGATGAAACTTCAGGACCTTTTGAATTACTAGAGCTACCACCACCAGAAAGATTAATTCTAGGAATGATGTTATAGCACTGGCGATCTACCCTTTTCCTGGCTGTAATAAGATCCCAGAATTACTGTCTTAGTGCATCAGTACTTTCTGGAATGTCCCTGGGAAACATAATTGGTGTTTGCCCCTGGGAAGGTAAAGACATGGATTTAAAAACAACTCACCTGTCTGAACTGTGACTTTTTTGTTTTGGTAGATGAGTATTCAGATGAAATAACAAAAAGAAAACTTCAAAACCTCAAAAGAACAGGGCAGAAAACTCCCAAGTTCAGATTACACTGGAATATAAAGCATACTTTATGAGTCCTGCTTCTGAATCATTGGTTCTGTGTGGCTGTTATAAATTTCTGATATATTATAAAATTATAGTTTGCTATAAGATACTCTCTGTTTTAACACTGTGGTATCCAATTTAAGACTTTTAATTAAACGCGATTATTTCAAGTAAGATTCATCTTTCTTAGGCTTTTTACGTTATGGTGCAAAATCTGTAAATCGCACTTTTGGAGAAAAGGAGCGTAAATGATGGTTTGCGTTGTAGCTTTGCTTGAGCTACCTGCTCTAGAATTACAGGAAGCCTTGCGTAAGGCGCATTCACTTAATACAGAAAGGCCGTTGGCAATTTTAATTCTTCTGGTCTGACTGGACCCTATTTTGACAGGCGCTTCTGTTATTTCAGACGAGTGAGAAGTATTCAGTAACGATACTGCAGTTCACCCTCGTTAAATGGATGAAATGTCACTTACAGTGTAGATCTCCCCTAGACCTGGCAGATGCCGTTTTCCTTTTTGTTCCTCTGTCACAGTTGTACTTTTTTTTACTTGGCCTGTCCTTGTGTACGCCTCCTTGTCTCCCGCGGGGCAGGCGTCTGCCCCCTGGCGCTGTAGTTGTGGCACACTGGGTATGGGACTCGGTATGGGACTCAAGAGGCCTGCTGTAAGTGCTGCTTTGATTTTTCATAGCTAGAGCCCTGCAAGTGATGCTTAGTGGCGTGCGTGAGACTGCATAGAAGCGAAGCTTCCATACTTGGATATTCCGTTTATAACCTCTTCTGTGTAATTATACACAGGCTCCTAAATCGGATTTCATCACACTGTCCCGTGTCTCCAGCGATAATGGCTCTCTATTTTCGTTTTAAATAAAAACGGAAACATTTGTTTCCCACTTAATGAAAATACCGGGGAAGACACAGCCCTCTCTAAAAGAAAAAGGACTTATAAAAATACATATATTAAGTACAAAGGGGCTAATTCATTGCCAAGATTAACTAAAATGATCATGAAATGAGTATTTTTTTTTAGCACTGTGTATAATTTCATGAACCATTGTTAGTTTGTGAACTATATTTTTGTCCTCAGTAGTGTTTAATGAATAGTGCTATACTCACTGAAAATTTTCTCTAGTTTGGATGTTTGATAACTTAGATCTCTGAAATAGTAAAGATTATCACAGTTAAAATGGTTGGGAGCATTGTCTGATAGATGTGTTCTGCTTGCCTTTTTGTTATTTGTCTGCTCTGTTCTTTTTACGTGTGAGAATTTTGGTGTTTATATATCCATTAGATCACCAGTTTCGATTAGCGAGTAGTAGTCTTAAAAGCATTTTTCCTTTCTTATTTCCCTCTAAATAGACTCATAAATGCCATGCAGGTTTGATTTTTAAGTGCTACTTATTTGTCAATAGGTTGATATGAATTTCATGAGAAAAATTCCTTCGGGAGCCGAGGCATCCAACGTTCTGGTGGGAGAAGTAGACTTTCTGGAAAGACCTATAATTGCGTTTGTGAGACTGGCCCCTGCAGTTCTCCTCTCGGGGTTGACCGAGGTCCCTGTTCCTACCAGGTAACACTCTTGGCATGTCCAAAATCTCAAAGTTTGTATCCGTTGATAAAAGGGATAAAAGCTTATTTTAATTAATATTTTCATTGCACTGAATGCTTTGACTCGTAGGGCATCAAAGAGTTCTCTTTCTTTCTGGAATTAAACACACACACACACACACACACACACACACACACACACAGAATTTAAAAAATACTTAGCTGGGGGCACCTGGGTGGCCCAGTTGGCAGCTCAGGTTGTAAGATCGAGGCCTGTGTCAGGCTCTGTGCTGACAGTGTGGAGCCTGCTTGGGATCCTCTCTGTGCCTCTGCTCTGCTCTCTTTCTCAAAATAAGTAAACATTTAAAAAATAATACTTAGCATTTATACTTTTATTAGAAGTTTGGTGTTTTAGGAGTTGGTTTACAAGACACGGCTCATCATTTCAGGCAGATACATTATGTGCTGTGGAGTCAGAACGGAGTTGAATCCTTGCTGTGCCACTCTTTCTGGGAAGGTCAAGTCTGACTTAAATTTTCTAAGCTTCATATGTAGATTGAGGAAATGATTCCTTCGTAGGGTTGATTAAATGTAATAAAAAGCCTCTGAATTAAGCAAAATGCTTTGTTCTGAGCTGACCAAAATTTTCTGTTCCATATACGTAAGTAAAAAATAAATGGGGTAATATCCATACGAATTAGTTGTGTTACAGAGGATAACCAGTTTGTTAGCTAACTGATATAATTATAAACTTAACTGTAAACAAGAATAATTTTAAAAATATTTAAAAAATTGTTTTTATAATATTAAATATGAAGAATTAATTGCAATTTGATTGGAATACTTGTGCCTGTTTTTAGTACGCTTTCCTGGGTTGCATTAGTGGTGCAGCGTAACGGTAAGTGAGAAAAAATAATTCCATAGATGCACACTTAAATTCTCATAAAGCAAGAAGATGATTGCTTTCTATTTGGGCAAGTGTGAATATTAATATTTTACTGTGGTGTTCATGAGGATATAGTAGACAGCTTAATGCTTTTTATTTAGTCACTTATAAATAAATAAAATAATGTGAGGTTTGATGTTATATTTGTGGAGTTGTAACATAAAAATTCTTTTTCCTTCCATAGTCCCTTATTTACCATATTAGAGTCTTTATCCAGACCATAGTTTGAGGGGTTGACTGTTTCTTTGTCTACACTGAAATTTTTTATTAGGCAAACTTTACTTGTAAGTATTTAATGGTATTGGTATTTCCTTTATTTACTAATTTACCTTTTTTTCAGTACAGATTAGATCAAATTATTTATTCAAATTCAAAAGGGTAAAGAAAATGGGACCTTTTCATGTAAACCACTCAATTCTTTAATCACTCTTTTACTGTAAGGAGGATGGGGCACGGAAGTTGGTAGAAAGTTAATTATGTGCCTTGCTTAGTTTTGAGGTCTGCTTTACTGTGAGTAGAGTTGTCATTTTTTTTTTTTTTTCGGTGATTGGAGGGAGGGGATGGAAAACAGGACTGAATGTTGTTTCCGTGTTTACATTGGAACGATTTCTTTATGATTGCCTAGATTTAGGTTTGTGTGTTATTTATATTCAAGTCTGTGTATTTTAATGTTTCTTTAGGTTTCTGTTTCTGTTATTGGGTCCAGCAGGGAAGGCACCACAGTACCATGAAATTGGAAGATCAATAGCCACTCTCATGACAGATGAGGTAATTAAAATACACTGTGAGGTGGGCACTGATTATGCAGCATATAATATAAAATCCCTTTGAAGTGGAATTTCAAATCCTTTTGAAGCGGACACTGAATATAAAACATATAATATATATTCAATTACAGTTCTCTTTTTGTTCATAGGGAAGCTTAAAAATTGTCCTTGCTGTCTGTACTCCTTTATTCACTCTTCAACCATTTACCTTTGGTAAGATCTTCAAGACCTTTCTGTCAAGATCAGTGGATACTTTTTGTCCCCCACCCCCTCCACATTTGGAATTATTGACCACCTTCTTGAAATTTTCTCCGTCCTGGATTTCAGGATATCATTTATTAGGGTTTTGGTCAGGACTTTGTCTTTCCCCACTCCTGCTTTTTTTCTCCGTAATTTCTCTCTTCCATTTTTGAACCCCTTCATTGAGCTTGGCCTATATTGACCAGGACTTTTGTTTTTCTTTGGGGCAGAGCTTTTGTGATCAGGTGTTAGACATGTCTGCCTTGTGTCCCTAAGGCACCTGAAATTCCACATACCTGAACCTGACTTCCCTTCTCTGTCCTGTCTCAACCACGTAGTCACCGGATTCTACTGATTTACTTTTCAGTGTGTTTTTTACATTTTAATCTGCCGTCTCCTTTCCATCTCCACTGCGATTTCTCTGGCTTGGACGCTCTCACCTTTTTTTCTTTGGCAATTAAAGTGGATTTTATGGGTCTTTGTCTTTTTGTATGTATTTTCGTCTATGCTGCTAATAACATGCACACTTGAATATATCATTGATACCCAGATGTATCTTGCTGTATATGTATGTTTACATTTAAACTCTTGACCATTGACTTCACAGGGTTTCCCTGATCACAAGCCTCTGCATATTTCTTAAAACTTTTATCCTCCTCCTCTTCCTCCCCCATTTTTTTCTGGCCACATTAGCTTCCTGTTAGTTCTGATGTTTTATGCTCATTTCTGCCTCTGGACAAATACAGTTGCTTTTCCCTTTGCTCAAGTGCCCTTACGTCACCCCATCCCACCCTTTGGATGGTTTTTTATCTCATTTCATTCAGATTTCTCCTATAACGTTACTTCCTCTCGGACCTTCCTCGATCACTCTTTACTTCTCAATCAACTTCCCTTCCTTAACCCTGCTTTATTTTTATCAGAGTATTTATTGTTACCTCCAGTTACGTACTTAATATAATTATTTGTTTCATTGTCTCTGCTTCTAGAAAAAAAAAAGGTCCTGAATGCAAGGACTTTGCCTAATCTATGTCCAGTGCAGTATCCACAGTGCTTAAAATTGTGCCTAGAACTTGGTAGGCAGACAGTAAATATAAGTGATCAAATACCTGCATTTTTTAAGTAAAATATTTTGCAGATCCATGCTTATCTCAGGATAAATGACATTAAAATGTCCTAGAAGTTGAAACGACATGCCACAGTATTATTTTATTCTGTAATGACTAGTAAACATTTCCCATCCAGAGTACTCTTTTTTAAAAAAGTTGTTCTGTCTTATGCACCACTGTTTTCTTTTGTTGGTTGACTGTTACTAATTCATCTGATAATGCAGTTAGTGGGTTACTTTTTATGGTTGTTACCCAGGGTGGAATGGAGACCTGCCTGGGATAAGAGTTTAGGTAATTACCTTTATTGTAGACTTATTTGTAACATCTAGAGTAGATTTACTAGGTGTAGCATTTTCTTTCAGCTTTAAAATCCTTTCACTCAGTTTTTTTTTTCCCTGTAGATTTTTCATGATGTAGCCTATAAAGCAAAAGACAGAAACGACCTCTTATCTGGAATTGATGAATTTTTAGATCAAGTAACTGTCCTACCTCCAGGAGAGTGGGACCCTTCCATACGCATAGAGCCACCAAAAAGTGTTCCTTCTCAGGTAAGAATCCACACAACCCTGTGAGCTGCTTTTTCCTAGTTAAACTATTTTTGGATAGGTTATACACATTTTTATGATTCACAAATCAAAACTGTATAAACAGATGCACTCAGAGAAGCTCTGTCCCTGCCATATTCCATTTACCTTTTTACCCCTGTACCCACCTCCAGGGGAAGCACCATTGTCCTCCTAGTTTGTATTCAGTACAAGGAGATGCTAACATAGCCCTGTTTCCTCCTCTTTCTTACCAGCAGCTAACATACGACATGTCCTGTTCTGCGCCTTGCTGTTTTTAAATATAACCATAAATCCTGGAGCTGTGGATCATAAGACATCACAGATGTTTCTTATTTTTCTCACAGCTTTGTTATATTTCATTTATGGATATACTATAGTTTATACTGTTCCTGGGCTGAGGTTGTCTTCAGTCTTTTGCTTTTCTAAGCCATATCACAATATTTATGTGCCAGTTTAGTCTTGTGCATGTGTATCTTTAGTCTTGATTCCCAGATACAGGATTGTTGGCTCACATGGCACACTGGGTTGTGCCATTTTGAACGCCCACAGTGATGAATGCCTCTTTCCCTACAGCTTCGCTACCAGTGTGTTGTCAAACTTTGGTATACTTGTCAGTCTGATAGGTATCTTTACCCTACTGTGTCAGGTATTTGAAAGTGGTTTTAATTTACATGTATGTGATTAGTGAAATTGAATATTCCTGGATATCTTTTGTTCACTGCAAACCTCCCCCGCCCCCAACACACACAAAAACCACACTTTTTCTCAATCATTTGCTGATCCTTTGGAGTTTATCATGGTATATTATGTGGAATATGCATCTAGCTTTATTTATCTAAATTGCTGCCAGTTTGTCCCAATTTATTAAAAAGTTAAGCATTATTCTCCTTGATTGGTGTTGCTGCCTTATCGTTTTCTAAATTTCCCTTTGCATTCAAGTCCTTCTGGAATTTCTTTTCCATTGGTCTCTCTGTTCATGGACCAATTCCATACTTTAATATCTGAAGCTTTTTGGCATATTTTAGTATCCAGTAGGTCTTGATTCATTCTTGACCCCTCTGTTACTCTTGCTTTCCTGAGTTTTCTTGGCTCTCTTTGCATATTTATTTTTCTATGTAAGCTTTAAAATGAGCTTTTAATTTCCAGAAGTAAAACCTGATTTTTAAAAAACTGTGATGGTAGTTAAATTTGTAAGTGAACTGAGGGAGAGATGACATCTTTTAACATCGAATCATTCAAGAACGTGGTATGTCCCCCCCCTCCTTGTTTTCCTGTTTCAAGTTAGTTTTTGTGTCCTTAAGGAATGCCATAAAATTTTCTTTATCTATACTTTACATACTTGGTGGGCGTATTCTGAGTATTTTATCTTTATGGTCTTTTTTGTAAGTGAGGTTTTTGTTCTGTTATTATCATCACTTTGTTACTTTTATATAGGAAGGCTCTTTGTTACTGAATATTTCTTTTTTATTCTCCTCCCTTAGTTCTTTTATTGGATATAATAGTTTCTCAGCCATATCATCTACAGTAAGATATTTTGATCCCTCCTTTTCTCCTTCTTACAGCTCTAGTGTATTTTCTGTTGTCTAATCGTATTGACTGAAATCTCTAGTAATATTAAGTGACAGCTGACTTTAAATGGGAATTTCTTAATTTGGTCCCAACTGTAGTCAGTCTCCCTAATGTTTCTCTCATTGAGTCATTGACATTGAGGCCAAAATACACATTTTATCCTGCTCAGAAATTCTCCTAATGTCTGTTTCATGGAAAATTTTCATATAAGTGGATGTTAAATTTTTTCAAATGACTTTGTAGCATCCTTGGAGATGATTGTATGAATTTTACTGATCAATTACTGTGGTAGACCATATTAACAGATTCTTTAATTTGAAAACACTCTTGTTTTGATAGGATGAACCCAAATTTGGCTTCAGAGTGCTGGTCATCTACATCTAATGTTTTAAGTTGTTTGCATCACTAGAAGTAGATTGGTCTGTAGTTTTTTGTGCAATCTTCTGGCTTTGATATCTTTCTTCTGTTTATTTCATATCTGTAAATCTTCCCTTCCCTGTTTTTTTAATACTTTAAATGGCTTGGAGTAATATGGTTCTAAAAGTTTGGAAGAATTCCTTTGGAAAATTATCTGAGCCTGAGTATTTTGTTTTATGGTGGGTTTTTACAACTTGCTTATTTCTTCTGCAGTGATTGGTTTGTGTAAGCTTTCTCTGTTTCCTGGGGTCAGTATTATATTTTCCTAGAAAATTGCCTATTTCCTGTTTTTCTTGTGTCAGTTTTGGGAAATTATGTGTTCCTAATGGTTTTTAATTTATTTGCAAAGGGTGGTGTGTGTGTGTGTTTGTGTGTGTGTGTACAAAATTTCCTTCAGTTTGAAGCTGCCTCCTTGTCATATCTTTTACTGTGTATTAGCTAATGGTTTATCCTATTTTTCAAATAGAGCAGCTTTTACAGCTTTTTTTAAACAAGTGTTTTGGTTTTTAACTCCGTTTCTGCTTTTAGCAGTTTCATGTCATTACTTTCACTTCAGGAAAGAATCTTGTTTTCACATATCCTGAGCTAGATGTTTAATTCATGTATTTTTAACTTTTTGGTTTTCTTAATATAAATGCTTAATTTTCTTGAATGATGCTTCTGCTGTATCCCATAGATTGTGTTCTGTAGTGTTCTCCGTTACTTTTGTTTTTTAGGAGTTCTGCAATTTTGTATTCTCTTTCCCCTGTGATCTAAGATGTAATTTAGTTTTAATTTTGACATGTTCAAATGGTAATCCTGTGATGATAGCTGAATCTTGCTACTCTGTGAATACGGAACATATAAACCAAGTAGTGTAAATTTGTAGTTCACCCAGAGTTTTTGACCAAGGGGATCTCCTGGGATGGACATCCTTCTGCCACCTTTCTTTCCTTCTCTGTTGGTCGCCATGTCACACACACCAGTGCTTTTAGGCCCATTGACCACTGACCTCTGGAGGCAACAGATTAAAAGTTAGCTCCTTGGTCATCAAGTGAAGGGAGGGGGGGATCCTTTATCATGAGAATCTTGAATTAGTAATAAAATGTAATGGGAAATTGATTTTTATGAAAATATGTCTTTAAAAGACAACTCTTGTGCTGCTTATATCTTCAGGGAAGTATTATGGTAAAAGAAAAATGGCATTTACTTTTTTATAAACAAAGTATATTTTTCATTAGTATGAGCAGTATTTTAAATATTCTCGTTGGAGAGATGCTTTATCGGATATTTATGTTCCTATTGCTGAGTAATAATTTGAGGTGGTGTGTATGACTGTGTTTTATATAGTATATGTGATTTAGAATACAAAATATAAAAAGCCCGTCAATCATAAAGTTAAAATAGTAATAGAGACAAATATTAGATAACTGTTCTAACGTGCAGTTTATTTCAAGTGGACGTTTATATTAGGAATCATTATTTCCAGGGGTGTTGATTAGATAATACAATCAATAGAGGATCTCCTGTTCCCTCTAATTCAAGGGTGCCATCTTAACTTTCTGAGAACAGAATTCTGAAAATGTGTTTTTTGTGAAATTCAGGAAAAGAGAAAGATTCCTGTGTTTCCCAACGGATCTGCACCCAGCTCTGGTGAGACACCGAACGAGGCCGCGCACCATGCTGGGCCTGAGCTACAAAGGACTGGACGGTGGGTTCAAGTACTGATTCAGTGTGGGTTTCCTGTGAGGACTAGGGGTTGATTTGATGAAGGCATAAACATTTTTTTCTTTGCAAGTATATGGAAGTTAATCCTGTACAGTGGTTTTTTCCATATTTAAAAAGTGCATTATTGTAGAAGTGTATTGTGTTAAGGAAAATTATTTAAAAATAATTTTACTAGTATATACTTGGATTCTTTATATCAGGGTTTAATTTCAAATGAAAACATTATGGCCCGTATGATGAGAGTATTGAGCAGTTACAGAGATTATCAGGTGATTTTCATTACCCATATGGAAGGTCCTTGAAGAAGATGTGGAGTGCTATTAAAATCCTCCATATGAAGTTACATTATTACAAGAACAGAGGGAATTATAACCAGTATTGTGTGTGTGTGCGCATAGATTTAAAACTCTTAAATGAGCATCGTATCATAGCATAGTATAAAATTAGGGAAGCACAATTAAATCATGGTAATGATCCCTAGAAACCTAAACTGTTGAAGATGTTAATTTTGGGAATAAAAAATAGAAATATTGCTAGGTGCAAACAATGTGTTAAAATATTTTGTAGATTAGAGAAATGTTATGGTATTTCCATACTGTAGAAAAACGCATGTGGCTGTCGACACTGTTGTCCACTGGTGGTTGCTGTGAAACTAAGATTTGAATCTTAAATATTTGTTTTAAAAAAATCAGGACATTTGATACAGCCACGTAATTAGACGTATTGGTGACATGCTTAAAGAATACTAGATGGGAGAAAAATAACTGGCATACTGAATATAAAATTTAGAAAAACTTAAACAGTTTATTCATTGTCTAATATATTAGTCTCTGCACGTTTCATAGAGAATAAGGTGGTGGTCTAATAATAGCAGTTACTATTACTTCCTCGGACTTCAGACTGAGATAGGGTTAGTCTCTGAGAAATGCCAAGTCAGGCCCCCACTGATCTCACAGTCACATGAGAGCCTCATAGAAACTGTTAATCAGTTGTTGATTTGATGATGTAGTTTAATTTTCTAGATGATCATTGACACCTTTTTTATTGCAAGTTGATTTCCCTTGCTGTCAGATTATTTATAGAGTAACTTCTGTCACGTGTCAATGTGTGTTTAGTATTTATTGCAATATTAACTTTTAAAAAGGTAGAATGGTAAACCTTGAAACATCGGAAGCATTTTAAAGCATAAGATTAACTTTTTGGTGTATTTTCTGCACAATGTATGTTTTATGAGTCACAAAACCTTTTGGAATTATTGATTTGTTACTATTTGCTGAGTACCTACTATGTCTTGGGCAGTGTTCTAGACACTGGTGATAATGGCAGCGAACAAGTCCCTGCCCCTCACTGAGCTTATATTTTAGTAGAGTTATCTCAAGTTAGATATATCCAAAAGTTTGATAAACACACACACACACACACACACACACACACTGAAATGCTAAGGCTTTGATGCGCAAATATACATTTTAAATTTACTAATTTAAACCTTATTCTTATTCACATGCACATGAACTTGAGTATATATCCAGTAAATTACATACACTTGAATTAATTTTTAATTCATTTTAATTTAAAAAATTAATTTTTAATTTTTAATTAATTTAATTTTTTCCGGGACCAGAAATGTTTGTATGATTGAAGTAGTAATTTTAAAAGTAATTAAAGTTATTCAGTTCACTACTGAGTGAGTCTAAGCACAGCACACTGTATACATACTTAAAGGGTATTTGAAGACTTACAGTTTATATTATAATTGCCTTCCTGGTATTTCTGACACTTGCCCTTAAGATTTATAATGTAGATACTAATTGATAGAATTGCTTATGCATAGTTTCATGAATGGACTGTTAGGTTTTATTTATTTTATTGTATATTTTCTTGTACATTTGTGTCTGAAATTGCATTTACTCATATAAAATCATTTGCCTGCAGTCTTCTCAGTATATAGTCCATAAAATACAGATGTTTATGTGTCATTTAACGTAATGAGATCTGCCTTTCCTCTGTCAGTGGATGAGATTAAATGAGTGTATCTTCTATAATTTATATCATGATTTAAATAGGATATTAATTTTTGTTGACAAAACACTAGGCACCAGCAGTTTGATGTAGCCCATAGATTTAGTTTGAACTAGCTAGAATCCTCTAGTGTACAGTTTGACGAGTTTCATCTCACCTATTTAGGCTTTTTGGTGGTTTGATACTTGACATCAAAAGGAAAGCACCTTTTTTCTTGAGTGACTTCAAGGATGCATTAAGTCTGCAGTGCCTGGCCTCGATTCTTTTCCTATACTGTGCCTGTATGTCTCCTGTAATCACTTTTGGAGGGCTGCTTGGAGAAGCTACAGAAGGCAGAATAGTGAGTACAAAGATTGGTAGTGGCCAGGCTCTTAGCTCTTCAGAGGCAAGTGTCTGTGTGCATTTGTCTCACTATTCATACTTTTATTTGAAGAGTCTACCCACAGCATGATTAACCTGCCCCAAAGCAGACCTCCCCCAAAGGTAATTGCTATGGAAAACACGGGGGAGCCATTTGAGCAGGAGAAGATGCACAGTTGAGGTAAAGAAAAACAAAAGAAAGAAAACAAGAAAAAAAAAAGTTGATCCTGGCTTGCTGGATGAATGGTTTTATAAATTGAGTAAACGGCTTGTACTATCTTTGTGGTGGGGTGTGGGGAAGGGTTGGTGGTGGGAGACAAATTGAACTGATTCTGGGGGGGGGTCATGGGTGGGGGAATTGAATCAATGGGGCTACTTCATATCCTGTAAGGCACCATAGGATTAGTTAGAGCCCTGTGATTAATGTTAAGTCATTAGCCCTGGTGGGGAGGCCCACACTAGACAAGTAGACTTTGGAAGATGTAGGAAAATGGTAGATTTTTAGTGTTGTCTATTTTGCTGTTACTAAATTTGTGTAAAAGTAGCCAACGTTTTAATTGGAAGGTGTACCTGAAAACTGCATCCATATTTCGATATGACTAAAATGAAAGCTTTTATGACTTTTTTGTTCTTGGTAATGCTGTATTAGGGGCTGTGGGAGGCATGAAAACAGAGTATCCAGTGCTTTGTAAAATGTTGAAAGACTTTTTTGTCTGTTTATATAAATTTTAATGGAATTTAAATGAGATGATTTGTAATTCTTGAGTGTATTTTATTTAATTATTTGCTTTTAGGTGGAAAATCATTTTTTACAGATAAAAGGTGAAAAAAAAATAGAAGCTAACTAATTGATCCTTACTCAGTTAAGCTATTTCACGATCTGAATGTGAGACAGACTTGACAACTAAAATTCCCTTTGAACTCAGTTCAGTTTTGATTATTTAGACTCTTTTACCTTACTCTGCAATCACTGTAGCAAGGAAATCTCTTTTTTACTAAGTTGCTTTTATGTGCTGTCGCAAAATGTACCCGTAACTCTGCTGGTTCCCCTGGAAATGTGCATTATCTGTTACCATCATGGAAATAATGCTGCTTTGCTTTTGGAATGTCCTGTACTGCCTGCCCCTCTCTTCCTGCTCTTTCCTGTACCATGTGCGTGTGCTAGTGCCGTGGGCATCGGGGGGACATAGACACGTGTAAGATGAGCTTGTGTCTTCTGTCCTCCAGGACCCTAACCTAAGAGGGAAAGATTCGATAGTGTGTAAGCAGGGACTATGCCGTGGGGTGCTATGCCACATGTGAGTGCGATCAGGGAGGAGCTGTAGCAGATGGAGGCCCCACAGAGAGAAATCCAGAGTATTCTAGAGCAAAGTGATTCGGAGATGACGCGTGTGTCTTCAGGAGCTTTGTACAGTGGTGAGGAGGAAGAATAAAGGTTGGGACTAGGTGAGGGTGACAGGGGAGATAATTCATAGTGAGGGGAGAGGGAAAACGTGGGGAGTTACATTCGTGTGGACCGGAAGAGGAATGAGACTGTGGGGGAAAACGGCCCAGCAGATTAGACACAGGCACCGCCAGAACTTGGAATCGGGATCAGGATAATGTAAGTTTGCAAAAACCAAAATAGAGGCTCTGAGACAGAAGAAAGATTAGCGTGGAGTGGCGTCTACTGTGCAGTGAGGGGTGAACGGGGAAGACACTGGTAGGGCTTCTGATGGGGAAGATGGAGACTTCTGCATGTGGCCAGGGGAAGGCAGTGTGGTAGGTAGGGCTGTGGTTTCTTTAGGGAGAGAGACCTTTCCTCTTGGGAGTGAACATGAAAACCATTTACAGATTAGGTTAAGGCTGGATCTGGGTGAAGGAACTAGGGAATGTTGCCAGTAAAGGGCTTGGGAGAGGAGTGGTGGACAAGTGATGAAAGGAAGGGCTTCCTGGGACAGGTTCTGACTCTTCAACACCACGTTGGGAAGGGAAACTGCTATTCCGTGCCTGTTTGCCCCCGGTTAGCATTTCTTTATTTGCCATCTCCTTGCTTCTCGTCTCAGTTTTTTTGCTCTCTCTCTCTCTCAATACCATTTAGACATTTTTTTTTCTTTGCCTTGAGCTCTGCTTAAATCCATTTTTAAACATGCATATTCTAATTGAATCAAGTATTTTATACTGGCTTAGCAGTTAATATGGACCCTTTGTTTTGGCAGATGTATGTGGGTTTGGTCCTATTTTTATACTAATAGTTGAGTGACACTTTTACAGCATACTGCGATTTTGTGATTTTGATTCTGGAAGATGCTGTTATTACTAATGAGAATCACTGCCATGTATTAAATGCATTCTGTATGTCAGCTGGTAGGCTTGCTAGGTGTTTTTGCAAACACTGATTGAGTTCTCCCTGCTCTCATCACTCCTATTAAACGATGAGAAGGGTTGGGCTCGAAAAGTTTGAGATAACGCCAGTGGCTTAGCATCTAGTAGGAACGGGTCTTCCGGTCCAGTCTGGTTCTAAAGCCTTGCTCTTCTGCTGCTGTGCTGCCTCCCACGTCCAAGAGGGGTGCTCCTCACAGTCCAGGAGGGGTGCTCCTCACACGCTTCTTTTCCCTGCCTTTCCCAATGACGATGGGCCTTCCCTTTCTTAATAGCGCATTCCAGTTGACCTTGATGTTTGTGAATGGTAAACTGTTCTCTTCTTTCTGATCCCTCCCCTCTGTCTAGTGGCATAGCCTGTACCCCTTATCATCTAATTAACTTATGAGTTAGAATGTCATATTGGTAGAGGTTCAGAATTGACGGACTCTCTTTGATTTATGCTTTCTTGAGTCTCTGATTTTATTTTTATCTTTTTTTTTTTTTTTTACCAAGCTTTAGTAGTCAGATACTTCTTCATTTAATGGTTGCTCTGAGTTTTTAATAGAGATTTTCCATCTATTTTATGTTAAAAGCATTTTATTTTTGGTATCTTTTGGCTAAGCCTATCCTATAAGAGTAATTTCTTTGAAACATATGGAAAATTGCTCTTTAGAAATCATTTTGAGAATGATGGGATCACTTGTTAATTTCTGACTTACCTGTTTGAAGGAGTCTTTTTTGTAGCACACCATATTGAGTATTTAATGTTTCCTACTTTTTTAAAATGAATGATTTCAGACATACAAAAATATCCAAAATAACAAATGTATTTGTATTCCCCACAAACTTAAGAAATATACCTATAGATAGAGTTAAAATCTAGGTTTCTGTTCCTTTTACTCCTCCCTCCGTGCCTCCCACAATACTGAGTTCTGAAGAAAAGTGGATTGCAAAAGCTCATTTTTAATATGAAAACAAAGCAGTTTTCCCTATGTATTTAAACTGTATTTGTAATTGTCCATATTTAAAATAGAAATTTAAGAATCAAAAGTTGTGTCTTTTTTGTATGTTTAATTACTTGATTTGTGTTTTTATTTTCCAGATGTCTTATGCATTTCAGTAGGTTAGAGATATGTTTATGATGTATTACTTCTATTCATTTCTTCTTTCCTTAAACAGAGTGCAATAGAGTCTCTTTTTGGAGCATCATTAACTGGGATTGCCTATTCGTTGTTTGCTGGGCAACCTCTAACAATATTGGGGAGCACAGGTCCAGTTTTAGTGTTTGAAAAAATTTTATTTAAGTTCTGCAGGTACGTATTTACTTATCACATGTATTTGCATATGTGTATAATCATGTTGATGAACTTTAGTTAAAAGTGCATTATATAGCAGCTGAAAAAGTATATATATTTTCAGTATTTTGGGGTGCTGTGTGGTTGACCCTACTCTGGCCCCTACTATCATTCCTAACCCAGTCACCTTGCATATCACATCAGCGGATTTGAGTCCTGGGCAACAAATCACTTGCGCAATAAAAATCCTTTGTGCTAGCAAAGATCAACCCAGCAAGAAGGAGTTAATCTAATTGTTGATTAGTTGGTATGTTGGTCTTTTAAAGGAATTTTAAAAAGAGGTGGATCTTGGGGGCCCTAGCTGACTTTGCCAGTCAGGCCTATTTAGCAGAAGGAACTTGAGCTGTCGGAGTGAGATGTCAGTTTCCACTGGCAGGGTTCACGTGGCGTGGGAATCAGTTCAGGGCACTGTAGCTGGTAGAGGTGGAATTTGGCATGGCCAGTACTGTCCCTTTTGTGAGATAAATGCAGTTGAATATTTTAGCCAGAAACAACTTGATCCTGTTAAAATACCTGATTCATCTAACTCCTCTTGTTCTGATTCCAATCTGACATGCTGGCTACATAGAGTAAGAGAGACTGCCGTGACCTGAAGTGTTCTGAACTCTGTGGTCTTCAAGTAATTTCTTATTTGAAATTGAATTTAAAAAATGAAGTCACTTTCTGTGGTGATACTGGTGGCAGAGGAGATATTAGTGGTGGCCATGGAGGGGACAGGGGTATGGTTACCATGGTGAATAGAGCTTCCGGGTCTTCAGAGAGGCCCATCTAGTTGCTCTATAGATTGCACATCTGTCATCTACTCCTCAGAACTGATTTCTAAAGTGACGTCTTTGTTTTTGAAATACTAATTGACTCGCAGATTTTCACTGTAAATCTTTTATATAAGTAGACTGTTATAATTCTGTTATCTTCAGTTGCAGCAGAAATATACAGAGAGCTTTCTGTAGTCATTGTTGTTATTCTATAATTTACTCTTTTTAGGAAGCTTATGTTTGTAGACTCTTCTTATTGCTTGTAATGAAAATCTTAATTACAGATATACACTGCTGTGTCTATGTTGATCATGTCCACATTTTTTCCCTAAACAGAGATTATCAGCTTTCCTATCTGTCTTTAAGAACCAGTATTGGTCTGTGGACTTCTTTCTTGTGCATTGTTTTGGTTGCAACAGATGCGAGCAGCCTTGTGTGCTATATTACCCGATTTACAGAGGAGGCTTTTGCAGCTCTTATTTGCATCATATTCATCTACGAGGCTTTGGAGAAGCTCTTTCACTTAGGAGAAATATATGCATTTAATATGCACAACAATTTAGATGAACTGACCAGCTACTCGTAAGTGTTTCTCTTTTCCCCAATATTAAAATGTATTTTTGCAGCAATGTCTGAGCCTAAAAGAATTTTTTTTTTTTTTTTTTTTTTGCATGTGATGCTGACTGTATATCTAGCTTTAACTACCCAACTAGCCATGTGGTGGTTGACTTGTTTGTGACAGATGAGACTTTACCAACGCACTCAGTAGGAACATAAATACAGTTGAACAAATTCACTCATTTTTATTTCCTGAAGCAACTTTCTCAGATGTGTGTATTTTTGGTCTTTTGTTTGAATTGGATCAGTCAATTTAAATGCAAGTGTTTGGCAACTAACCACTATATATTTGAATCAAGCAATGATGTTAGATCTTATGTTAGATCTTGTATTCTTTAACTAAGTCCTCAATGTAGGATGCAAAGATCTTTATATTCCTCGTGTTTTGCATTTTCATTAACATTTTTGAAGTCTGATAATTTTTATTTGAGGTTATTTTTAAGGTTTAATTTCAGTACACTCTCCTATGCTATTTGGTGGACTATTTTCTTTGTGATTAAGAAAAGTATGAATCGAACATCTTTTAAGACTCTAAAATAGGATTTGAAAAGTAATTATGGTAGTTTAAAAAGGTTGACAAATATCAATTAAAAATCTAAAGGTTATTAAAATTAAACATATCTAGGTAGATGCCTATATTTTCTGTCTTTAGCGTATAGCATTTAGCGTAAATGTGATCCTGCATTTGATTGACTTACAAGGAGAAAGTGTATACCAAAAAACAAGGGTACAAGTTCCCTCCTTCTCCTTACCTAAGCCCCAGATCCCTGTACTCTCGCCTTTCCCTCCAAACCTCTCTTCCTTCTCTTCCCCTTGCCTTCGTTGCATGCTCTAAACTTTGATGGACAGAATAGGGAGGGATATGAACATTTCTGTGAGACATTGACTTATTTGAGGAGATCAGTGTGATACTTAAAAAAAATTTTTTTGGTAATGTTTAATTTTGGGAGGGGGAGGAGGTAGGGGCAGAGAGAGAGGGAGACACAGAATCTGAAGCAGACTCCAGGCTCTGAGCTGTCAGTACAGAGCCTGACGCGGGGCTCAAACTCACAGACTGTGAGATCATGATCATGACCTGAGCCGAAGTCAGACGCTTCACCGACTGAGCCCCCCACGCGCCCCTCAGTGTGACACTTTGATGCCAGATCTGTTTTGTGCTGTCTTCTTTGCTTTTAAACTAGTTAATTTTTTAAGTGTTATTTTTGGTTTTCTCTCTTTTACCCGTTCCTTTGACCTTTATGAAGCACGGCTTTTATAACTGGTGCCGGCCAATCTGAGCAGTGTTTCCTTCTGGGTTAACTGAGTAATTACATGGGAGCGTCATTTGTTCAGCTGACACTCTCTGAGCACTTGCAGGCACCGTGTAGCGGTGTTGCATAATTCCTACCACGTGTGACTTCATTATTCCTATCCTATAGCCCCTTTTGTATATGAAGAAACAGCCTCCCGGAGGTTAAACCTGGCCTTGCCTCAGACAGCTATTAAATGATAGAGCATGGAGTGAATCCAAAGCCCAGCCTCTTCCTGTTCTTAAACGGCTCATAATCTAATTGGGAATATTCCTGTGTGTTTCTTCTTTTTATTTTGTAAATCCACAGTGAGAGATTTCTTTGCTTGTGTGTGTTTCTAGCTTTTTCTTTAGGTGAGATAGTTCTGTGTATATAAACTGAACCCTCTGATCTCCTTATGACTTTCCTAGTCCTATCCTGATGAAAAATTATATTTCACTTCATTCCTTAAGGATGAAACTTAAGATCCATAAAGGATGAGCATGAGTAGGTAGGGCTTGTCAGAGTACAAAGCTGTAATAGGAGTATCTCTGTATAGGGAATCTTCGTGCTTCGTGTACGTGTAGATGGGGAGGCAGAGCTGCTCCCGTGGGGCTTAAGTAGGTAAGATTTAGTGGAGAGTGACCTTGCTAAACATGGTAGTATCTTGTCAGATTTTTTAAGAAAATAGCACACACACCCCACTGCCCTGAGGAATGTATCTAACAAGTTTCATTGAGATATTCTTTAAAATATCATTATATTGATATTTGTATCAGTTATCTTTCATGTATATAAGCCAAACCTTGTTCGTTCCATTGTTTCTGATGTGTTTTCACTTTGTAGTCTCCATGCGTCGCAACATGGGAAAAAAGTTAAACTAAAAGCTACCACATTGTGTGATCGATTTAATACAATCTAAACATGAAATGGAGGATCCTTAAAATGTTACCCTGTTCTCGTTTCTCAGATGCGTATGTGTTGAACCTTCCAACCCTAGCAATGAAACCCTCAAGGTGTGGAAGGAAAAGAATTTAACAGCACATGATATTTCCTGGGGGAATCTCACTGTTTCTGTGAGTACATTATGCGATACAGGATTTTGCAAATATTAACCTAGTTCTTTAGCTTTTTCTGAGCAGACCTACAGTTTCTTCTCAACTAGCAGTGACGGTGTGTTTTCACAACACAGTGTTGTGTTGACCAGATAGGAGTTACCACATTTTTATGTATCATGCAGTAGGCTGCAAAGAATGAACCTGGTAAAGGGGGATAAAAATGGATTAAATATGACTTCCAAGGTATAATTATTAAAAAGATGTGAACGTACTTCTGGTTTCTAATTCCACGTAGATTGATAAATTCACAGGAAGTGTTTGCTGGGACTGTGCTTGCACATACTGGAGTGCTGACAGTTTAGAACAGCCCACATCTTGTCCTGCTTGCTCTAGAAGAGTTCATCTCCATGAACGTTTATTTAGAAGATCATGAGTGCTTACTCATGTCCTCAAGGTCAAACTGAACCATGTTTAACTTGGAGAGATTAATATAACTTAAGCACCTGAGGAAGGAAGGACAAAAAACATGTAATGAGCACTTTCGGTGTACTGAATACTATTACGTATTCTTGTATTCTGTTGGGGTATGTTGTCTTAGCCTTAGGATATCTGTTTTGGGCATTTCCCAGATTGGGATTTGAGATTAAGTCATAAAGTGATTGTAGCAATATCAATTAAAACCAGGGTCCCCTGAGCTTCTCTTGTGCCTTTTATATCATATAAGCAGTTTTATATCATATAAGCAATTATAGGTCATTTTTTTTTCTCACCAAAGATAGCTCCTAACTATATCATTGGAAGGGGATCGTCTGCAATTTTATCTCTTATGTCTCTGCGGTCCAGTATAGTAGCCATTGGCCACATGTATCTATTTAAATTGAAGTTAAATACAGTTGATGAAAGGTTCAGTTCTCAGTTGCACTAGCCACATTTTAAGTGCTCGGTCACCTCATGTGACTGCTGACTGCTGCATTGGCCAGCGGAGACCTAGAACATTTCTATCATCATAGTAAGTTCTGTGGGACACTGCTGATTATATATACTGCATTATATGTTGGGAATCAACTTAGATTCATGCTTGACTGTTTTATATTTAAGTCATTTTTTGCTACGAAAGAGGTAGAGTTCATAGAGGTCCTCAAATGAAAGTGATTTGTTAGACAAAAACAAAACACCTCATTCCACGATGAATAGGAGGTCTTGATAGTACAGATACAGGTCTTTTCAGTGTGTCTTCTTGATATTCAAAAGGCCCTTTTTTTTTTCTTTTTGTACTTTTAGCTTTTATTTTTGCGATCCATGTTGTAAATTTGTAGCTTTACAAATTTCAGCACATAGAAATTGAAATAATGGAACCTGTGACTATTTTTGTCTTGGTAAGCCTGAGTTGTGTTGTTAAAGCAAGTCTCATTAGAATGTAAGAGACAAAATGACATTAGAGGCGTGTGTCCTTTTTAATCTCTGGTTGCTTTTGAGTTATTTTTTTCTCCAAAAGGAAAATCCAGTCAAACGGTTTCTATTATGGCATATATTATGCTGTATTATTGATTATGTTACTGATTTTTTATTTTTAATGGAAATACTGTTTGAATGGTAGCTTTACTGCTCCCAGCCCTCTGCTTTAATCCCATGGTCTTGAGTGAAGTCAGAAACGCCAGCTAGTTTTTATTTCTGATTTGATCTTAGCACTTTTGTTTTAAGTGACTTGTTTAGAAGTAAGAATAGTAAAATTGTGGGCCATCAAGAATGCATACAAAGTATTCAGGAATTACTATTCACTCTGAAGCTTTCACTAAAGAGTATGTGGATTTAAAAGAAAGGACCGAATGATGTAACTTGGCAAAACAGTGTATTTCCGTTCAGTGATTTAAGATGCACATATTTTTCAAACTATAGCATCTCTGAACTCAGGGTACGTCTTACAGTTGATGATGTGTTAAAGTTGACTTGGCAGTGTTTTTTCTAAGTGAAATATAAAATAATGAATGTCTTCAATCACTAGCATCTTAGAGTCAATAGAGTTCATTAGTAACTTATTAGATCTCTGAGAATCTTATTCTCTCCTTTTTCTATTTTTTTCTCCCCCCTCACCCCCCAGGAATGTAAAACCTTTCATGGTATGTTTGTAGGATCAGCTTGTGGTCTTCATGGACCTTATATTCCAGATGTGCTCTTTTGGAGTGTCATCTTATTTTTCACAACATTTTTTCTGTCTTCATTCCTCAAGCAATTTAAGACCAAGCGGTATTTCCCTACCAAGGTAATTGAAATGTGATTTTGGAGTTCTGGTAATATTCATGTTTTTGGTTTCTGATTCCTTGGTTTATTTCAAAACTGTAATAAATTGTTTGAGGTTAATACTTGATGTCAGATAGTTGTAAATAAATCATTTATAGTGAAAATCGTTTATCACGTGTCTGAACTAATAGTAGGAAGATAATGGAACCATGAGAGATGGTAGGTTAGCTGTGAAATGTATCTTCTATCTTTTCGAAAACATTAGAAATAAATGTATTTCATTGACACATTATCACTAATTAAAAACCTTATTCACACTTTCTAGTGGCATATTTTAATGTGAAAGCTACGTATTATTCAGAAAGGACACACAGTTTTTCTGTTTATTTTAACTTGATCCTTTTAACATAGGTGCGATCGACAATCAGTGACTTTGCTGTATTTCTTACAATAGTAATAATGGTTGCAATTGACTACCTTGTAGGAGTTCCATCTCCTAAACTTCATGTTCCTGAAAAATTTGAGGTAAGGATTAAAACATTTGGTTATTTGTTACACAGGAATACCAAACTATTAAAAAAAATTTTTTTTAATGTTTATTTTTTTTGGGGGGGGGTCAGAGTGTGAGCAGGGGAGAGGCAGAGACAGAGGGAGACACAGAATCCAAAGCAGGCTCCAGGCTCCAAGCTGTCAACACAGAGCCTGGCATGGGGCTCGAACCCATGAACCGTGAGATCATGACCTGAGCTGAAGTCGGATGTTTAACCAACTGAGCCATCCAGGTGCCCCGTAAAATGAGACACTTTATTGGAATCTATATATATTTCTCTCATACATAAAAAATGACAAGATGAGAAGAGACAAGTGCAACTACTTAGGAAATAAGCAAGAAGGTATCAAAGTTAGTCCCATCAGGGAAAGTGAATGAAAATACTAATGGTAAGTAGTTGGGAGTCATTTAAAACATTTGACCTTGCAGTCGTAGCTGGATTTCATAATGTGTTTTCCAGACAGAAGAAACAGTCTTCATTCCTTTATAAGGAAGTGACTCAAACTTGAACTGAAAAGTGTAACAAAGAGATTCTAGTTAAATTTCTAGAAGGGTGGTGTATCTGATAATGAAATGGAATGCTCCATGTATCATTTTCCAGCAAAATCAGGAAAGAATCAACTGTAATCTTCTGCCAGGAAAAGGATACTTAGCTGACCATCCAGGAACCCTTTGCTTTCATCAGTGGACTGTAGTTATGTTGTACATAATAGACCACAGTGGGATTTGTGTCACTAGTTATGTTTATATTTACAGCAAATTATATGACTTCTTTTAAAACAGAAGGTTTGAAGGGGATTAGAAATAAGGAATACAATGAAAATAATTTTAGTCTGTTTTTTCTTTCACTGGGGGAAAGAATTTTTAAAACCAGTCGTCTCCAAAGTAGGAGTGCATGAGTGGAAAATGATCCACTAAAATTATATAGAAGGTCTCCTTATATTTTTATTTAAAAATAAAAATTTAGCTTTATAATACTTACCATATGAATTTTACTATGGAAAACCACGAGTAACATAATACATAAATGCGTATAGAGTCCTTGGATATACTCAATTTTATTCAGATTTTCTAAATTTTGGTGTTGAAAGTATATAGTAAAATCTGGATACCTTTGTTTAAAAGCATAACTATTGAACCACTAAGGATTTTGGGCCTTAATTAAGAGATGACTATATGAAACTCATTTTATTTTTACCAGGTCTTAGAAATAAATGAAACTGTAGATTAATATTGTTTTAAAATATTGATGTAATTTCCCATAATCCTGGGCCCAGTTCCTTATTTTCATTCCTAAATATATTTTTGTTATTCATTTATTGATGTAGCTTTTCAGTAGCAAACTGATTTCAAGGGGCATAAGATGCATTGGGGAAATAAATCAAGGAACACTTAAGAATTGTGCATTGTTTAGGTAAAATATTTTTATTTATGTACAGCATTGAATATTAGCAGTTTAATGTGTATCAGTGTGGGAAAATTGGAATATCTGAATTTGAAAATAATTAAGTTTCCTGTATGTGTCAACAGATGTTCTCAGGAAGAAAAAACAGGCTTAAAGTAAAGTTTAGGTAATGAAAACACTCTTAGATTTCAGTATATCCAGTGCCATCCAAGAAAACTGAATTCTCTTAGGATCTTTTAAAATTTTCGTTATGAAACAGATTTTATGTTACAGCGTTGAAGTGTGTGTCAGGTTTTTGCCAGTAGATACTTTGGAAAAGTATGTCCTGAGGCCCCAGCTCTGACTTAGTACTGACCCTGCTGAAATCACTAGTCTGCAGGATCTTCAAAGCAGTTTAGTTTAGGAGTTGATCTAGGCAGTAGATGTACCTCACTTTATTTGAAGTAGGTTAGGAGCCTGTTGAAATGAACAGAATGAAATGAACAGAATGAAATGACATTCTACTTCACTTAACCTATTTATCTATAACAAATTTCCCCAAACAGTAAGCCTTTAAAACAACGACCCCTCATTTGTTCATAAATGTGTGACACTTGGTACTTAAGCTTAGGAGGGTAGAGTAGGGTCTCTTGGTTTGGGATCTTTCATGCGGCTCCAGTCATCCATTGCTTTGATGGGGCAATATGGCTCCATGCCTGTGTCTGGGAACTCAGTTCAGATGACTGAAACAGCTGGGGTAGTTGGCTCCTATCTCTCTCTCACTTTATTGTGTCTCATCCTCAAGAAGGCTTATCCAGGCTTACTCAGCAGCTTAATCTCAGGGTTCCAAGAGGGTTAGAGAAGAAGCTGCAAGGGTCCCTTGAGATCAGGACTCAGAAATCACAGTGTCACTTTGGCTTTATTTTGTTGGCTGAAGTAAACCATAAAGACATCCTAGGTCCAAGGGGAAGAAATGGATCCCACCTCTAGATGGAAAGATTGACTACATGGACAAGCGACCTGCATCGAGGGATGGGAAGCATTCTTGTGGCTATCTTCACAAAATTCAGCCATACGTTCCAAGATTTTATTTAGTTCTTTCTGATTCCTTGGCATTTCTTGGAATAGCCACAACCTATGTGGTGGAAATTTGTGCAGTAGGAGGAAACTTCTTTCTTTCTTTTTATCTTTAATTTTTTAACAGCCTACTGATGCAAGTAGGGGCTGGATCATAAACCCGTTGGGAGAAAATCCTTGGTGGACTTTATTAATAGCCGCTATCCCAGCTCTGCTTTGTACCATTCTCATCTTTATGGATCAACAAATTACAGCTGTCATCATAAACAGAAAGGAGCACAAACTGAAGGTAATTTTTCCATTTTGTGTCAGGGGTTATTTCAAGTGTTGGAGCTATTTTCGTAATGACTAGAAAATGAAAAGATGTGAGATGGAAATGAATTCTCTCTCTCTTTATGAAGGAGTAATGTACGTTAACCCAGAAGACCAGTTTAGACTTACAGGTATTCATGTTCGTTTCACTTTCCAGAAAGGAGCTGGCTATCACCTTGATTTGCTCATGGTTGGCATTATGTTGGGCGTCTGCTCTATCATGGGACTTCCGTGGTTTGTGGCTGCAACCGTGTTGTCAATAAGTCATGTCAACAGCTTAAAAGTTGAATCTGAATGTTCTGCTCCAGGGGAACAACCCAAGTTTTTGGGAATTCGTGAACAGCGAGTTACAGGGCTGATGATTTTTATTCTCATGGGCCTGTCTGTGTTCATGACTTCAGTGCTAAAGGTAAAAATCTCTTCACCGCAGTGTTTTAAAATCTTCTTTGTTATAAAGTTTATATGTGGTTGTGTGAAAATGAAACATTAAAATAGCTAAAATGAGTTTCATTTTCTGGAATTTATTTGGAAAATAATATTTTGGTGAATGGTATTTTGTACAGTAGGCATTTCAGTGTTAGATATATCCATTTTAGAAATATGGTGAAAGGATAGTGTTAGGAACTTTAGAGTTTTGGAAGAAGTTAGTCCATGGCTTACAATCTAAAAGAAGAATATACCCAGAGGATTTTGTAGGCATCTTAAAAGAAGTAATATTGAAATATGGATGAAATAATTATATGACCAAAATGTGAAAGTAATATTGCTGTTAAATAAATAAATGCATTCTTTCTGATAAACTAAATGAAATAGAGGTGGCAGCACTTACTAGAAAAACAAGAAGAGCTCAACATAAATGAAGTATGCAAGAAATTAAACTTTATATTAAATATCTTTTACTTATATCTGATTTTTACTGTACATATCCTATTGAATCTAGTGATTAAAAAAATATAACAATAGCAAGTGTAGCTAAGTATCTAATCTGTAAATTTCTGTTTATTATGGAAGAGCTCAATTCCATGTTTTTCCCTGGGTGTTTTCTTTTTATTGCAAAGAAAATTATTAGGTAAAGAGTTGTGTACATTTATAAATTAGGGAAGAAACTTTGTATGTATGTTACTATATTAACTAAAAAAAAAAGTTAAATACTGTAATTCCTTGGTCTTCATTTCATGAGCTTTCTAGCAACCAACTAATTCACCAAATATTTCTTGAGTACTTTGCTCTTAAGACTAGGGAAATAATAATAAACAGGATACATTACTGTCTGTTTTTAAGATCTTGGCAGTCTAATTGGTGAAACAGGTAAATAGTAAGTGTATTGTTAGAAATACTTGGGATAGGAGGAGAAATATTTAGTAGCTCTTACGGGGATATTGTCCCCTATGAAGGAAGGTTGTCTTTTCAATTTTTTTACGTATTGACTGCAAGTAGGCAGAAAAATTCAAATAGAACATCAAGGAAAGCCCTAACGTGAAAAGTTAGTCTTCCTGTTTTGCCTCACTTTCCAAAAGCAGCTCACCAGAGGTAAACTCTTTAACTTCTGTGTTTTTTATTTTGGTGGTTACAGCCATTCTAGTTTTACATACTTTTATAATTTTACTTTTTGCTTTATTATTTTTATACTGAGTCTCTTTACCGATAAGACAGTGAATCTCAAAGTTTAGTCCAGGGACCTCTGGGAGTCCACAAAAGCACAAGTATTTGGGGGAAGCATGTCCTCAGTACCTATTAAGAACATAAAGGGGTCCTGAGACCAAAAAGCTTGGGAGCCATTCATGCAGGTTTGGATGTTTCATGAGGATTTAGCACACTTCAGTGTCCGCTACCCACTCTCCCAACTGTCACTTGCGTTTGGTTGATTTTGTTTTTAGCTTTATTGTAATGGTTACTAACATTTACTTCTCTGCTGTAATAATAAACTGTCCATGCTTTTTTTTCCCTGTAAGTTAAATTATAAAAGCGTAAACCTTCTGAGAACACATAATCAGTATTATGGTGATGTATACACTCACTGAGGATGAAGCAGTGTGATCTGCCCAGGTGGAGACAGAAATAGACCCTATTTCACTAATCTGCCGCTGCTTAAGAGTAACCACCCAGCCTTAGGACCCAGTGTTTGCTTAGTATCTGTTACCTTCCCTTACATTAAAAAAAAAAATTGACACTTTTTCATACTTTTCTTCTTTGTATTGTTAAAGGAATTCCTGGAGTAATTTTTTTCCTATGCGGTGCCGTGGGTGGTAAACTTTCAGAGTTCTTGCTTATTTCCAATTATTCTCACATTTGATTGATAGTCATGCATTTCAGTGCTCAAAAAAAGCCTTTTTTTTTTTTTAAGATTATTGTTTCCTATAGATCAATGGTCCTAATAATATGTGTGATATCTATTTGTTTTTTGTAACTTCAGAGGCATATTTTTCCTTTCTAGAAGCTACGACAATTTCCTTTTTACTCCTGGTATTCTGAAATTTCACTGGGATATTTAGATAGACAGATGGATAGAAGACTTTCATTTATCCTGCTTGTCTCTCGATGGGCTGTTTTTCTCTGGAAACTTACAGGAATTTTCTGCCAGGAAACTTACAGGAATTTCTCTTCTTTCTGTTAGATATTTCTTCAACTTCGGTTAGGTGTATATTAGACCTTCTGGATATGTTCTCACATTTCTGTCCTGTCACCTCACTGTTAATGAAAATTTCCCATTTTCCTTCGATTGATCTCTTTAGTCTCATCAAAATCATTATTACAAAATTAATTTTAATTATTTTGATAATTATATCTTTAGATTTCTAGAAGCCTTTTGCATTCTGATTTTTCCTACATTCTGAAGTTGCTTTATGGATAAAATATTTTCCTTAAGTTTCCTGAGGATATTTATTAGATTTTTAAACTTGTTTTCTTCCCTTCCTGAAGTACTTTTTCCTCCTACATTTCTTAGGAAGGACATACTTGATTGTACAGTAGAGAGTGAATGTGGTTTTCCTCTGTCGCTGTTAGGTCTTTTCTCTTTACAGGCCTCTCTCTTGGTGAGAGTGTTGCTCGTGGTTTTTGAGCAGATGGATGGAGCCTGTTAGTGATTTTCCTGCAGGTGCCTAGGCCTGGTGGGTAGGCAGTTGGGGATCCCAAAGTAATATGGACTGTCTTTTGGGGGTGGAGTTCAATTATTATATCAGTAAATGGTACTGTTGTATAATAGTTACTATATGGCAGTGATAGCAATAATAATTAACTCCTGCATTTTTTTAATTTTTAATTTTTTGATTAAGTTTTCATATTAATTCCTGGCTAATGCTTTGTGAATGATCAGTATTCACCAAGTGCTTTTCTGAGTATTTTAGTATTTGAAATCCTTTAATCTTCATGCAGTCTGTTACAGAAATAAAGCATAGAGAGGCTGAGGCTCCAGAAGAGGTTAGCTGGCTTGTTACGCCAAGCAGTCCGCTTGTAGTGTTCATGCTCTTAACCACTGAACATACTCCCATTTCAGGAAGACACGTGCAGAAGATAAATGGTTTTTCAAGGACGCTGTTGTTTACTAGCATTTTCCTTATTTCTAGAAAAGTTAGGTCTTAATCACTGAAAGATCTTTTAGTTCTGTCTGCATAGGCACTCACTATAGTTTCGTGTATGTATTACTATGAACTTGTTTTAGTAGCATGAGTTCTTCTAACTGTGCTCATTTGACTTGCAGTTTATTCCAATGCCTGTCCTCTATGGTGTTTTCCTTTACATGGGAGTTTCCTCATTAAAAGGAATCCAGGCAAGTCTGAAGTATTTAATGATTTTGTTGAAAAGCTTACACATCCTTTAAATTTGCAAAGATTGTTTTTATGATGGTAGTGATGTCTTCTCAGCTCTGATATTTTGGGAGGCAAGTTAACTGGTGACTTCACATCCACATTTTCCCAGTGATTATTGCTTACTACACATTTTTCCCTCAAGAATGAGATCATGAACTGATAACGGTTTTTTTTTTTAATTGAAGCCGTAAAAAGGCCTTGTAACTATTGATAAAGATTAGGATAGTAAGAGGGAGGAGGTTGAGGACTAGAATGGTAATACTCGCCATTTGTATGGTGCAATACAGTTTGTAAAGCCTAGTGTATGTTGTTATCTGTGATTCTCATAACACGGGAAGCAGGAAAATAAGAAATACTAATTTGGCCAGCTAGGAAGCAGAAGTAGAGGGACTTCCTGAAGGTTCTTAGCTAAGTAAGCAACAGAGCCAAGGCTAGAAGCCAGTGATTTTCCTACTCTGTCTTGTTTATAATACTTCCTGAAAACAACCTGATGATAAAATTTATTAAGATTTGAAATCAGTCTTCATGTAAAACATGTAGCTCATAAAGAAAGCACTGTTAGTACCACATGGCCACCTCCTATCATGAAAAGCATGTTGTCTAAAGTTGCCAGCAGCACTTGCAAGACTTCTCAGGGGGAACCTCTTTATTTTCTTCAGTCGTTCTCCATACCCCCCTCCACTGGTTGAGAAATGATCTCATTAGCTCACGTGCCTTTTGTTTTTCCCTTACAACAATTTTGTGAGGTATGTAGGTCTGATCTTACTCCTAGTTTATAAATGAGGAAATTAGAACTCAAAAAGACCAAGGAATTTGCTCATAGCTTTCTTTTCAATGGGTAAAAAATTGGTAATTGTTACTTCAGGCTCTAGTCATAGACTTGATGATGTTAGAGTTGGAAAGAACCTTGAAAATTGTTACCTTTATTGTACATATTAGAAAACAAGTTCAAAGAGATTAAATGGCTTGCATACTTGCTTACAGCAGATAAATTTATCTAAATATTTTAATCCTCCAAATTAAGACATTTTGGTTTGAGTTTTCTCATTAAATTAATTATATTAGTTCAAAATGATTGCCTCGATTCCCTCTCCCCTTTCCCCCTCTGGGTCCAGCGGTTCTGTAGTGAAACATTGTCCTATATTATCAGAGCATATCAAGGAAGTTATAGTTTGGATCACAAAACTCTAAGGCTGAATGTAATTTCTTTTCCTAAGTAACAGAAATGCTATTTTTGTTGAAAACTTTCTCTTACTTTGTTTTGTTTTCCATTCAATACCCAGTTTTTTGACCGTATAAAATTATTTGGAATGCCTGCAAAGCATCAGCCCGATCTGATATACCTTCGTTACGTGCCCCTCTGGAAGGTGCATATCTTCACAGTCATCCAGCTTACTTGTCTCATTCTTTTGTGGGTGATAAAGGCCTCAGCTGCTGCGGTGGTGTTCCCCATGATGGTAAGGTGGTTGTGTTTGCGTTGTGTTCTTCAGGCTTCGTCACTAGTTACTAACAGCTCTGTGTGTTTCAACAATGATTATTTTACTAACATATATATCAGTAATATCATGTAGTGATATATTAGTGAAATATTTATATGTGAGAAAGGGAATAGCCCATTTTAAGCACCATAGGCGTTTTGAAGTATGAATTGGCCCTTTCTAGCTCTTAAATCAGTTGCTTTGGAAACCAAATTCGCTTGTTATTTTCTAAAGTTTGTTTGTTTTGTTTTTTTAGTCCTCGGGTTGTAGAATGCTGTTTCGGTTTTTTAAATAACTTTTAGAATCTAGGAAGTTTATGGAACAAAGATGAGAGCTGAATAGAAAAAGCAAAGCAACCAGACTTTTTAAAAAAAATGTTTTTAATGCTTTTATTTGAGAGAGAGTGAGCAGGGGAGGGACAGAGAGAGAGAGAGAGAGAGAGAGAGAGAGAGAGAGAGAGAGAGATACAAAATCCTAAGCAGGCTCCAGGCTCCAGGCTCTGAGCTGTCAGCACAGAGCCCGATGTGGGGCCCGAACCCACAAGCCGTGAGATCATGACTTGAGCCGGAGTCAGATACCCAACCAACTGAGCCACCCAGGCACCCATAATTCTTTAATAGAATGTTTCACTACATCTTTCTCAGGAATGAACAGATCTGGAAGTTAAAAAAATTTTTTTAGATCATAATAACGATAAGACAGTATTGTTCACTAAATATCATAGAATTTCATAGACTATTGCATTTTGCAAATAGAGAATATTCATTCTTTTGTAAATACCACATAAACATTGGCTATGTACATGGCCACAATGACAATCTTAAAAAATTAAAAAACTATAAAAAGTATACAGGTAATATTTCCTGATCACAAATGAATTACAAATGAATATTGAAAAACACTAAAAATGTCTTAAGTATTAAGAAATTCAATGCTGAAATAGTCCCTGGGTAGAACACTGAGTTAAACTGTGTGGGTATTTCAATGGAGAACTTATAACAAAGTCTGTGAGATACACCCAAGATATATACCTAAAGTTGTAGAAAAATGTATACCCTTCACTATATATATTATTAAAGAAGACTGAAATGCAACCAATTTTTTTTATTTGTAACTATCAATAATGAATAAATTCCAAGCTTGAGTAAAGAAGAAAAAAAGAGAGCAAAATATAAAAGATTAAGAAAGAGAAGAGCTACATAACCGCAGCTATGGAAGAGATATGAGAGGCTTTAAGAAAATACTACATGAATCTACAGGAATGAGTTTGAACATCTAGAGGAGAGGTTGACAGACTATTTCTGTAAAGGGTCAGATAGTAAATATTCTCAGCTTTGTAGGTCATGAGATATATAGGCACTTCTGTAACAGGAGAGAAATTTCCACAATTTCTTATTGTTGAAATCTAAAAAGTAATTGTCCAGTTTTTAAAAATGAAAGTCTGCTAACGAGAAAAATGAAATTCTTTTCCATTTGGGATAATTTTTCTTTCATTTAATTGAGGTTCAAAGTTAGTGTTCCCTATCATCAAATCAATTCCAAACGTTCATCTTTACAAACTATTCTTAGGTCATAGGCCGTACAAAACAGGTAGAGCCAGATTTACCCAAGGGCTGTGGTTTACCTACCACTGATCTAGAGGAAATGGATTCGTTCCATGCTATGCATACATTTCTAAGAGTTAACCCAAAGAGAAGTATAAAATCTATGGATATGTATAACTCATTTGCACACAAGACTGGAAAATGGTTAAAAATCTGCTCTTGGATCCCAGGCCCCAGAAGGGTTAACAGCCGAGTTTTAAAGAACAGTTAATTTTAGTACTTCTAAAATTATTCTAAACCAGAGGAAAAGATGGAAACTTCTGTATTTTTTGGTCATGAAACACTGGCAAGATCTTAATATCAAAGCCAGATAAAGCACGAAAGAACGATGGTGACTTCTCAGTTATTAATATAAGTGCAAAAAAATCTTAAGATAGTAACAAATAAATAAATTTACAGTGTTTCTATAAGTAATGTGTCATGTTTAAATAGACTGTGATACTTTAGCAGTAAGCAAGAATTATCAGCATGATTAAAGATAAGAGTTCTTATAAAATGCAGTCATTGTGAATAAAAGTTTATAAATTAGTTTCAATATAGGGAAGCCAGCTATTACTATTGCTATTTGATATGAACTGAAGGTTCTGTGATATAAGAATAATATAATAATTGATATGAAGAAGAGACAACATCATTTATCAATAATGTGTTTGTATACCTATTAACTCAAATGACTCAAATGAAAAAGACTAAAAGCCCTAATAGAATTAATAAGACTTTTGTTAGGGCAGGTGGTTACAAGAAAACTCATTGGCTTAACAAAGGAAATGTATTCTATGATAGCTGTGGATCCGAGAAGTCTGAAATGAAGGTGTGGACAGGGCCGTGCTCCCTCTAAAACCTGTAAGGGAATTTTTTTTGCCTCTTCCTAGCTTCTGGCAGTTTGCTGAAAATCTTTGGCTTTCCTTGTGTTGCAACTGCCTTCGCTGTCCTGTGTTCTGTGTATCACTGTATCTTTATACAACCCTTTATGAGGACACTGGACATACTGTGTTAGGAGGCCACCTACTCCAGTATGACCTCTTAATTATATCTGCAACAATATATTTATTTCCAAATAAATTTTGGAATTTTGACCTTAATTATATCTGCAACAATATATTTATTTCCAAATAAAGTCATGTTCTGAAGTGCAGGGAGTTAGGATCTTTCACGGGGGACACAATTCAACCCATAAAATGTGGAAGTACGTAAAATTAAGACGCGAACAAATGGGAAGCTATACCATGTTCTTTATTTTGCATACTTAGTATTGTAAAGATGTCACTTCAGGTATGAGTTTTATGAGTTTACTTGCATGTGTTTGTGTGTATGTGGGGAGGCTGTTGTCAGTGTGAACCGGATAATTTTAAAGCTTATAGAGAAAAATAAATGCCAGGGTCACAGATAACAACATGGAAGGTAGAAATGTTCTGTATCTTGTTTGGGTGTGGCTTCCACAAATATGTACATTTGTCAAAAGCATCAAACCGTACATATGATATTTTGCTATTTTACTGTATGTAAATTGTATATTAAAAATAAAGATATAGTAAATACCAGAGGAATAACAAAGATAATTAAGAATTCCTGGCTGGGTCTGGGGTGAGGGACTTGACGGCTCCTCTGCTGCTGCCACACAGTTGTGATAACTAAATATTTAAAGTGTGCCCTCAAGTGAGTACATCTAACATAGTATGGAATTGACGTGGCCATAGACACAAATCATAAAAATAGATTTTATCAGAATATATGTGAAAATTTACCACTTGAATACCATAAGCGGGTCATTTCATTAAAGATGATAACTCATCTCTGTGGGAAAGTTTAGTATATGATCTTAGATAATTTGACTGTGTATGGGGAGCCAAGGTTGCCTCCTTACCCAATACCTTATGCAGAAAGAAACCATCAATGAATTCAAGATTTTAGTAGTAGAAGGTTTTGAAGAATGTTATATAGTCCAGTGATTGAGGATCGCTTCTCAAAGAATATAGGGAAACCCAACTGTAAAAGAAAGATATATTTAACCACATAATAATTAATTGTTTTCTGTGAGGTAGAAAATCATATTCTTAACTGGGAGAAACTATTTGCAACATATAAGGTGGATAAAATGCTTCTATCTAAACTACACAGAGGTCTTATGAATTCATGAATAAAAGTGACAAAAAGCAATTGAAAAACAGGGAAAAGATAGTAATAGGGAAAATGGTAATACGAAAGAAATCCAAATGGTCAATGAACGTTTGCAAAATCTTCAACCTTAGTTAGTAGCAGTTAAAGGAAAGCACAGTAAAGTGATGGTTTATCTTTTGCAATTTTATAATGGGAAAGTTTAAATCTAATATTGGGAAATGGATTCTCTAAATGCAGTGTTTAGGAGATTTTTAAAAATTGTATGTATCTATATAATGTATATAATTTAAAGGCATAAAAATTAATAATCTTGTTTTACTGTGAAGGTACTGTGCTTAATCTGCTTTCTAATTTTGTGCAGAGTGCATTAATACTAAAAATGGCATTTTTTATGTCTTTGAGTGGGAAGCTTGATAAATAGGTAACCCACTTCCTTTGAAATAAGATGGTGTGTGAAATGGCTTTTAAATAAAATATATGAATCACTTTCTTGTCATTTATCATTTGATACTTTTTTCTCTTCAAATGATAGAATTTATGTATATTTAGATGTTACTTAATATTCTCTCCTCCGCTTCTTTAAGGTCCTTGCGTTAGTGTTTGTACGCAAACTCATGGATCTGTGTTTCACAAAGAGAGAGCTTAGTTGGCTTGATGATCTCATGCCAGAAAGCAAGAAAAAGAAAGAAGATGACAAAAAGAAGAAAGAGAAAGAGGTAAAAAGACCGGAAGTTTACCTTTACTCACTGTTTAATGTTTCCTACCAAGTAGCGGGCGCTCTTGCGGTCACTTTACAGGAATCAGCTCCTTTAATCCTCCTGAGAACCTTGTCATTGTGAAGTGTAGGCACTTCTGTTATTCCCAAATTACAAGTAAGGGAACTGAGGCAGAGAGAGGTTAGTAGGTAACTCGTCCCAAACCTGCGTTCTTACCCATTTTACCAACTTGGCCCCTCAAGGCCCTGACCCCCAAACAACCTTTTAAAAATGACATATCCCATGTGTACTTAATTGACAATGACAGACTTTAGCAGTGTTAAAACATAGGGAACAGAAACCTTAAATTCGTAAGTACATTTTACCGTACGTTTAAATTTTAACAGCGTTTTAATAATCTGACATCTATATAATGACAAAAAGGACTTTGAATATCATTTTACAAAAAGTACAATTAAACTCAAAATTACTTCACCCCCCCCAATTTTTGAGAGAAAGCAATATAATATATACCTTATTTATATTGCATAGTATTTATGAAAATGCATTTATTAAATTTCACGGACAAATGTGTTTGAGGCTTGTTGGTATTTTTTTCATAGTTTGGAATGATTACGCAGTGCTGATTTATGGCCGAATTGCTGGCTTTAAGTTGACTTTTTAACAAAAATCATGACAGTTAGGATACTAATTGGAATACTGCTTTGAATTGAGCCTCCAAAATTTTTCAAAGATTTTCGTTTCCTCGAAAACCATATTATATATGTAGGTGTGTACGAGCTTTTGGTGAATTTTCAAGTAGGATAGACTTTATTTAGAAAATACTTGGGTTAAAATTGCCTGCTTACTATTTTCTGCATGCAGTCGGAATGAGGGTCAGTGTGTATAGCAGGAAGCAAAAAGTACAGGGGGCGTAAACACAAGCGCTCCTGGTCTCAGGTAGAAGAGGTCTTGAGAAGGGGGAGTGAGCTGGTGGGACGGCCGCGCAGCGTTGTCGGGTGCTCCCGTCCTGCGCTCTGCCGTCCTCAGCACAGTTTCCATACTCAGAAGCCCCTCCTAGGTCAAAGTGGATGCTGAGTTGACGGCAGGAAGGAGGGCGGGAGTAGGGTGAGAGCAAAACCTGCTCTCCCCTTACTCTCCTGTTTTAAGGAGTCTCTCCAGACCCGTCATCCAGTAAGTTACGTCATCCAGTAAGTTACGTGTGCATCTCATGGCCCCATGCAGTTGCAAGGGATGCTGGGAAATTTAGCGTTGGGTTTATTTTTTTAAATGATGACTTTATTTTTTTAAATGTTTATTTAATTTTGAAAGAGAGAGAGACAGAGTGTGAGCAGGGGACGGGCAGAGAGTCACCCAGGCGCCCCAAAATGCTGACTTTCTCAAAGCTGGGCACATTGGCACCTTCAAATAGTGGGATTTCTGTTGCTAAGAAAGAGGAGTGTGAATGCTCTCCCAGTCCATCCTGCCCTGCCCCCAGTGATTATGATATCATGATTTGGGGGCCATGTCTCCCAACAGAAGTTGCTCTCCACTGGGGTGACATTTCTCCTCAGGGGTCATATTTCAATGTTTGAGAAAGTTTTCATTGTCAGAATTGGAGGGGCATCTGCTAAGTGGAGGCCGAGGATGCTACTGAACACCCTGTTGCTGAGACTGAGAAACCCTGCCTTTACAAATGAGGTTTTGCTTACATTGTATTGTAATGAAAGCCATGAGATTTCACAGAATTTTATCTCTTAGTCTGTACTAACAACTGATCATAAAATTTATGTAGCTAAATCGATTTTAAAATAGTGTTAATGGTTAAACTTAAGTGAAAGTTATAAGCATTTAAGATTTAGTCTTTACAACTGGTTGTGTGTCCTTTTGTGCCACACGTGTATGTTTCTAATAGTAAAAGGACTCTTTCAGTCATGACAGATATGTTATATTTAAATAATATTGTCAGTTTGGGTTTCTGATTCTTGAAGACGTTACATATTAATTGGTCCTCCTGGAAATACTCTGGGAAGAGTGATATTTTTGTGTATGTGCCCTGAAGGAAGCTGAGCGGATGCTTCAGGCTGGTGACGACACTGTGCACCTTCCATTTGAAGGGGGAAGTCTCCTACAGATTCCAGTTAAGGCCCTAAAATATAGGTGAGCTAAAACTTTGTCTTGTAAAATGTATTTATATACACATCAAGTCCATGAATAAGCCATGTTAATGCTTCATTAAAGTAGTGAGCTTTATTTTTAAAAAGATGACACAAGTGGCATCTGGCTATCAACTAACCGGGGGGCTTCGTGAATTCGAAAGGAAGGCTCAGGCCCTTCCCTTCGCAGGTGATAGGCAGGAGTGAAGAAGAAGCCGGACTTAGACCAGAGCCTTAACCCAGCTTTCATGCCAAGCAGACGAGAGCTACTTGTCTTGCATCGCTCCTTCCATTTTAATGAAGTTTAAAATCAGTACACGAGTCTCAGAATTGAGAGAGAGACACACACACCCAGAATGCGAGTGGAGGGAAGGGCAGGGGGAAGGAGAATTCCAAGCAGCCTCCACGCTCAGGTTGGAGCCTGACGCAGGGCTTGATCTCGTGACCATGAGATCATGACCAGACCCAAAATCAAGAGTTGGACCCTTAACTGACTCAGCCACCCAGGCGCCCCTGCAGTCTTATTATTTTAAACAACATTGGATTTAAAGTGTGAACAAATCTAGCACTTTCTAAAGGACTGCTGTTTAGTCATTTTTCACATAGCTGCCATCACATTGTGAATTTAAGGTCTAATTTGACATTTGTATTTGTCAATTATATGCATGAAATGTTACTTTTTTGGTGAAGAAAAAGGGCTTGCAAATATATTTCTATTAACTTCATAGCACTTTCCTGTTACTCGTGACTGATAACCTCAAGCCCCAGATTATTTATGGATATGATTATTATTGGATTTGTCTCAAAGGAATTTTGTAATATTTTATAAAGACTTGTAATGGTTATGTTTTTCTCTTACAATGAAAGGACAGTATTTCGTTCTTGTAAAAACGTTTTGATAAATTTGATAGAATAACACTTTGACACTAAAAATGTGAATGTCAGCTAAAAGTGGTGTTTATAAACGTGTTTTTGTGTTATCTGTTCAGATATTTTCAGAGCTCTGTTTTTAAAGTGTTGCCTTTTCCACCATTCTTTTTAAGATTTTTTAAAAGCTATTATTAACTAGGTTTTTAAAAAAAATCATAATCTTAATTTTTCTTTATATAACTGGGGCTATTTATTTGATGAGGTGAAATTTGCGCCAGTTATAAAAGTTTTCTAATTGCCTTGAGGCTGTATTTTTTATATTTACAAGCACATTAATGTATTCTTTTTTTTTTTTTTAATGTGGATTCTTGGATTCTTTTTTTTTAATGTTTTTTATTTATTTTTGAGAGGCAGAGAGAGACAGCGCGAGCAGGGGAGGGTCAGAGAGAGAGGGAGACATAGAATCCGAAGCAGGCTCCAGGCTCTGAGCTAGCTGTCAGCACAGAGCCCGACGCGGGGCTTGAACCCACTAATTGTGAGATCATGACCTGAGCCGAAGCTGGACGCTCAACTGACTGAGTCACCCAGGTGCCCCACATTAATGTATTCTTTTATGTTATTTCAATAATACGTTTATAACCAAGATCATCTTTGGGCATCATTGCCAATTTATAGTCTTACTCCTAGCTTTGATTATACAGAAGGATGTAAATCTTCATGAGATCTTTATGACAGAACTCCATAATTCTGATATTTTGCTAGACCTTGGTTTAAGTGCAAGACAAAGAGCTCTCTCGATTTTAAGTTGATGAAGACAAATATTATATAGTTAAGAGTGACAATATTAATGCTTTTGCAAGTACTGAATACTAACCAAAAAGTGTATTTGTTCTTTAGTGTTGATCCCTCAGTTGTTAACATATCAGATGAAATGGCCAAAACTGCACAGTGGAAGGCACTTTCCATGAATACTGAGAATGCCAAAGTAACCAGATCTAACACGAGGTAGCTGTAACTGTTTACGCATTTTCTAACTGTAGCCAATTTTCAGTTGACTTATGGATAGATAGCTATTTAATAAAACCATGACATTTAACTCAATTTGCATAAGTTTTATTCTCTTAACAAAACCAGCCTTCTTCTCTTCTGTCCTTCTTCCTTTCATCTGTCTATCCGTCATTTTACTGAATACTGGAAATCAGATAAAAGTGCCAAATAAGTAATTTTTTAAATTTATAGTTGCCTATTTCCACAAAGCATTTGAGCCACTTTAGAATTAAAATGAATCTCACATATGGTAATATGGAGTAAGTGTATAAAAGATCAGAACCCGTAGACAGAAAGATCATTCTTAGGGGTTACATAAATACTATAATTGGACACGCCCTCAGTCCCGCTTTCTGATGGTCCAAGCGAAAAGACAGACATGATTGTTTTCCTTGTTTGGTTTTGTCTTGTTTTGTTTTAGCCCGCCATTTCTTCAGGTGAGGTAAATGTTGTCCTAGAAGATAGTTGAGAAAAATTTAATCCATGGATACAAAGGCCGTTCAGTTTTATAATGGACCACGGACTACATAACTACTTCATACCTCCTTCCTTAGATTTCTCGTTAGGTACCCAAGGGTACTTGAATCCCTGGGGTCTATGGGGAAATGAGGTATTACCCTGTAGCCTACTCAGTCACTCATACTCGACAAATACTCTGTGTCACTTTGTGCCAGGCATTGTTTTGTGCCTGTGTCCAGTCATAACTTTTCCAGGCAGCACAGTCACAGTCACTAGCTGTTTCTCATTAGCTATTATGTTTCTGGCCACTGTTTTTTGATAAATCATAACTGGTTAGGTTTTGTTCATTCTTTACTTAGCTCTTCTTAGAGTAAGCTTTGCTCCTCCTTAATCTCTATCCTTTTTATTAATCATTTCTTGAGTTCTGATTCTCTAAGCTGCACTATTTCCTTCTTTGATCTTAAAACTTTTTACATTTAACTCTTTGTCATTTTGTTTGTTCCACGCAGCTAGAATTTAGCTTGGTATTCTTTGTACTCTTAAGAATTTTTCACACCTTGTCAGCACTCATGGCCCAGATTATTTTGATAAATGTAAAGACCTTACAATAATATTATTGTATCTTTTATACTTCTGCCTTTCATTCAGGTTGTCCCTCAATTCAAAATCAAAGGGAAAGAAAGACAGTGTTTGGGTTATGTCATTTAACAGAATTTGGGGGTCCTTCCTTCAGTCTTATCTGGAGAAGGCAGCAAACCACAGTGTAATTTTGTACCTTTGAGAAGTTTCCTCAAAACACAGATATCCGTATGTTAAATGCATTAGTCAATTAAATCTATATACATGGAATCATTGTATTTGATATAACTTGAAAATATAAAATAGGTGTGTTTTGATCTTGTCTTTGTGAACCAGATTTGGGGAGAGAAAGTTTGTAAATCTGTTACATTTTGCAGGAAGTTATTTGATGCTTATCTATATTAGCAAAGATTACTTTTTTTAATGGACTTGTCAGTGAAATGTCACATGCTACAACTGTTTGTTTATAAAGTAAAACTAATAAACTTAGTCATGTGACTAATTTTAAGAAACTCCTCTTTAGTTGTAAGAAAAACATGTATTTCAGTGGCAAACCTATCCATTAAAAAATCTAAGAATTTTTAATATTTGTCTTTTTAGTCAGATTTACTGATATGAAAAGAAAGCAGTAAAATAACAAATAGGGAGTCATATGTTTATAGTATTTATAGTCCTCTCAGAAGGCTGATTATGGATACTAAGTGTTGGCCATGTTTAGAATGTAATATTTGTCCATTTCAAAATCACTTATTCTCATTCTTTGTTTTAAATAGCCCTGAAAAACCTGTCAGTGTGAAAATAAACTTTGAAGATGAACCAACAAAGAAATACATGGATGCTGAAACTTCGTTATAGAATTGAACCAAGAGGAATTATATATACAGCTATACAGATATATATATATATATATATACACACATAAATATATATATAATGTGTGTATTTCATGTCACTGTGTATAACAATATTGTATGTCATGCTATTTATGCGTGACTACTAAGTTTTTGAAGTAGTGTCTGGAGTTTGTTAGGAACACCATGGAGACTGTGTGTAAAATGTAATAGTCTCTTAGAAATGAGGTACATGGTTCTTACTCTTCAAATATTTATTTTGTTGGAAAAAAATTTTCTGTTCTGCGGTAGAAAGATGTGGGGAAATGCATTCATTCTGCTTTCCTTTAAATCTGCTCATCAGTGGCGATTCATACCAACCTTAAATGACATACTTTGTCCATATATTTATAATTTTTACTTGAGTTACTAAAATTTTTTGCTTATTATTTCACTTCTGTTAGTTCTTTATGGGAAGAACAGGGAGTCTTTATGCTAGTGTTGGACAAATGTAACATGACATGGCTTCTCTGCACGTGTGTTTCATTTATGCAGATATCTGTATGTTTCACAAGCAGTGGAGATTTTTTGGCTATAAATGTAGAACAATAGAAATTTTCTAGCTAAGAACTACAGTTTTGACATTTATGTTTTTAAATCTTAAACCTCCACATCTAGGTTTCTATTCTGATAGATAAGTAAAATTGCAGGTGATTTTATAATTTAACCCTGTACCAGTCATAATGTTAATGGATTTTAGAAGCTATAAAATGCAAATTTATAATAGTTAAATTTTGTTGCCTTTGTAGAAATATTTTCTGAATCCTAATGCTTTATCAGAGCCCAGAATGCCCACCCTGTTCTCTGCCTTTGCTGTCTTTTACTTAAAATGTGGTTTAGTTTGTATCAGGTTCAAGTCCTTGATTATTTTTCTATTACAAGTAATATGATTAAATAATCAGGAGTCAGAATTCTCTTAATGGGTTTATGATCAGTATTACTTTATTCTAAAGAATTACCTTTCACTTTCTTGTTTACGTTGTTACTCTTTCTATTGTATAGATAATATTTAATAGATTGTTATGTGATTTCATTTTAAAATATTTTATTTATTTTAATTGATATGATACTTAAATATTATATAAACATTTGAAAAGATAACAAATACAGAGTAATTTAAATTGTTAATGTAAATAGTTGGTGCTCACTTGCATTTATGGTTTATTACCTGAAAGCAGTTGAAAGATTTTACACCTTTGATATAAAGCACTGCCATATTTGTATTTTAAAAGGAATTTAGACATTTTATGTATAGCTCAGATTGATGGCATTCTTTCTAGTTTGTGTTAAAGTATTGTTATTTTTGCTTTTCTGAGCTGCCTTTTTAACTTTAGCACATCTTTTTAGTCATCTTTTATATACTCTTAGCTCTACCTGAAATAAATAAACGTTGTTCTTGTTAAGCCTGTAGGACTGGATGAATGGGGTTGTGAAACTGATTTGGCAAGAGGATAATTTATAAAAACCAAATGAGTATTGAGAAGCCACAGAAAGAAATCGCAAAATTGTGACATGAATATTCAGATGAAAATTTTAATGAAATTCCAATGCTCCCTTTAGTCATTTGTAACTAAAGTACAAAAGTATGAAAAGTTGATCTCATAGAGGATCATGAGGAATGCCAAAAGCTGATGTTTTAGCAATTCCGAAGTGTTTTTAATCCATTCTAAACGACTTAATAACTCAGATGTAATCTCCCCATCTAGTTTCGTCAGATTCTAGTTAAAATGAGGGATTTGACTTCTGCGTCAAATGGGAATTTGGAAATGTAGCTACTTTTCTTTAGAAAATCTAGCTGGCATCATTTGGTACTGCCTGCAGGAGAGTTTTAGACTCTGTTGGCGATTGATAATCGAGTATTACCCATGGTGCTTGTTACTCTCTATGAGCTTCCATTGAAATGATTCCTATTTATCCGTAGCAGCATAATCATTTCCAAAGACCCCAGTATTTGCTGCTGTATTTTGTAAACTCCCCTGATGTACCTGAACAGGGGGAGTTTCCTCCCATCATTTCTTTGCGTCTGGACACCATAGGGTTCACAAAAGTGCTTACTTTACAGGAAGGGATTTTAAATTTTAAACTGAAAACTACCTGGGATCATAGTGTTTCTGTAATTTTATTTAATTATGTGTAGTGATTGTCCAGTGCCAGAAAAACCATGACTCGCAAAATACATTGCACTCAAACTGTTTTTGCCATGTTTCTAATTGTCCATGGTTTCTGCTTTCTTTTGACTACTTGACTTACAAAATGATCTGATATGACTACTCCACTGAAGAGCAAAGGTAACTCACGTTTGTTAAGTAATTGACTGCTTGTTTTACGTGGTTATGATCTGTTCCCACTATTTTTGAAACATAACAATCATGGATAGTGTTCATTGCAAGATAAGTGAAAATGTAATTTACTACATGTATCGGTTTTTCAATGTTGCCTTAAATAGGTGTAAATGAGCAGTAGTCATTGCAATGTACTGATTTACCTCAAGGTGCAAAATAATTAAACCTGTACATATTCCATTTACAAAATAAATTAATATAAACAGCCCTGCACTTTCTTAGATGCCTTGGTTTCCAGGATGGAGCTTAGTGCTACTGAATACCCTGGCTACAGGGCCACCTCAGGATTTTTTTCTCTCCACCCTATTTTATTTATTTATAGATGTCTGTTTACAGAGACTATAATAAATCCTGATGTTGACCATCTGAAATTTACTTTCTGTTGAATGCTATTTCACTCTAAAATAGCAGCTTTTGAGAAAACAATGAACTAACTTCCTTATGATAAAAAGATGATTCTATATATTCTCTAATAATATTAGGTATACTGAAGTGAAGCATACAAACTTGCTAATGGGTGTGTGTGTGTGTGTGTGTGTGTGTGTGCGCGCGCGCGCGTGCGTGAAAATGATGTTAAAAATCTTAAATCTCTTTTAAGTTGTTGAAAAAAAGCTGTGGCGTATCAATGTTCATATTTGCCAAGTCTTTGTAAAATGTGTAGGACAAAATTTATGTGCTAATGCATGTATTTATAAAGCAGATTTCTTTACCATTCAGAACTACTTTTGTTCCCTCCATCCAAAAAACATCTGCTTCTTCCTCCTACTGAAAGTTTAAGTATGTATATAATAGCTTTCTAAGGTTTTCCTTTCACAAAAACAGGTTCACGATTCCCGTAAAACCTAAAAATGGTGTCTGAAACTGAGGTATTACGCCAGAGCTTGCTGTTTTTCAAGATCATACCGTACCGTGCATCAGTTCTGTAAATGTGCTCAACTGTCCTGACATGTGAATCCTGTTTTAAAGTGTTTGGATGTGTAAGCCATTGATCCAACATTGGGAATCAAACATGTTTAAATAACTTCATGTCCTAAAATTATTTATGTAGATTACACCAGTACCACATACAGTACAAATACGTGAAGTGTCTTTTGGTTTAGTCCGATTGTTTATTTTTCAGAAAGGAAGCTTAAAGATTGTAAGGACATCGAACATTTAAAATAGTGTTCCAAATTCAAAATTTGGCAATTTTAATGTAAAGGTTTTTTTTTTCTATCATACCAAAAAGTAATATAAGTATCAATAATAGGAAAACATATAGTTGGAAATGGAATCATCTACAGATCATTTTTAAACTTTAATTTAATTAGCACATACTGACTTCTACAGTTGACTTACATCAATTGTTAAACCCCAGTGGTTTTTTAAATCAGATTTTTGTGCATTGATTGATTTTTGTGTTGTGGCTTTTCTTTTGTTGCTGTAATATTAAAAGTTTGGGGTGTTTTTGTTTGTTTTGTAGGGGAGTTACCTGCTAATGTTTACTGTGTTTAAATAAATAGAAATTGAATTTTATTGTTCATTTATATAATATTTGATAGCTTGGTATAATTTCACAGTACAGTTCTAATTTTTATGACTTTTATAATTACAATGATAATATTTTCTTTTGTAATAAAATCCAAGGTAAATTAAACATTTAAAACATAGAACTGGTATTTTTCATTTGTATGAAGTACAAGTCTCTACCAAGTCTATAATGTGAATGATCCTGCCTTTCAAATTTGTTTCATAATTGTTAGAAGAAAACTATTTTTTAGAGATGTTATTGAAGTTGGAAGAGCAATAAAAGTCTACTGAATTAGTTGTTGGATATTGTCTTTGTACTTTGATTATTAGAATTGCTGCAAATTTTCTTCATGTGGAGGGATGGGGGTTGAAGGGAAAATGGGTGATTTCTGTTTCCTGCTTCCTAATATATTCATATATTTCAGTAAGGAGACAGAAAAGAAGATCAAACAATATTATGTGTTGCACAGTGACCTTTTGATAGTTAAGAAATATTGAAATTAAAGCCTTTTAAGAATAGGCTTGTTCATTATTCTCTTTAAGACACATCTGTTCAGAATAGAATTCTGCGGTATGATGTGGAATGAACACATCACATTTCATGATGTGCAGTGAGTGTGTAAATTATGAACTCTCACAGACTGAAGACTTGGGTTTTTTTTGTTTTTAATGGCTAATTTTATTCTGATTTTTAAAAATTTTTACTTACTGAAATTTTTAAAAAATTTATTTCAGAGAGAGAGGGCACAAGGAGAGGAGAGAGAGAACGAGTGCCCGCACATCTTAAGCGGGCTCAGCGCATGAGCGTTTTGGGGGGCGCCTGGGTGGCTAAGTCCGTTAAGCATCCGACTCTTGGTTTCGGTTCAGGTCATGATCTGACATCAGGTCACGATCTCACGGTTCATGAGTTCGAGCCCTTGCATTGGGCTCTGTGCTGTCAGCACAGCTTGGAATTCTCTCTCTCCCTCTATCTCTGCCCCTCCCCTGCTCTGTTTCTCTCTCAAAATAAATAAACTTTAAAAATTTTAAAAATCAAGTTTTGGGAGATGTAGTCACTGCACTAATGGACACATTGGTAATCATTTTGAGCAGTATTAAGATGAGATTGAGTTAGGTCCTATACTTGAAGAACTATGGAGCATCATTGTGGATAAAACTGGGCTCTGGGCTCAAACTGTATGGGTTCTGTCACACAGAACTGAGTAGAATCATGTAGGTCACTTAGTCAGCTGTGCCAGTAACCAGACGGGCAACTTAGGAAATTTCTTGTACCTCCATTTTACAATTGTAAACTAGAATGAAAAATAATGACTACCTGACGAGGTGGTGGAATAGTGTCCGGCATAAGATGAGCACTGAGTATTTTTCATTTTTTAAAGCTTCATAATGTGAATCATCTTTTTAAAGCTAATGCAAGTCACTCCCCGCCCCCACCCGTTCCCCCTCCCTCCAAGAAGCTTCAGACCTTCACAAAAGGTGAAGAGACTTGCGTATGCTAGGCGATGGGTACAGATGTCTTGAATGCCAGGTCACTTTTATTTTCACAACACCCTATTCTCATTGCCTGAAGTGTGCAGTGCACTTGAGTAACCGAAAATGTGTTCACGCTGTATGCAAGCTATTAGCACACAGCATTGATCTTTCAAGCTAACCTAACCTTTGCTTTGGAAGAGATCTGATTTTTAGTCCATCTTTGAAACTAAGATGAAGCAGCGCTTTTCCACCCATCCACCCGTTTTATTTCAAATGCAAAAAGTTGGGCACGCCAAGTCCAGGAAAATCCACAGAGTTTCGGAAACCTGTCCCCAGGCTGGTAGCTCTAGGTCCCGGTGACTGGCTGTAGCGCAGTGCCTCTCCGGCTTGCAGGCTTGGGGCTAGAACCTGCGCGTTCCATGGTTGCTACGGTAACCCTGCGGCAGGTGTCATCCGTCGCTATGGCGCTCGGCACGCCGCAGCACGGCTGCTCCTGATTGGCCGAGGCACGGCGGCGAAGCGGAAGAAGAGGTGTTGGCATTGGCTCCGCCGGCGCCGGTTGGTGGCCTAAAGCAGGATTTGATTGTACCAACGGTGCAGCTGGCAGTGCGGTCCCCGAGGTGGAGGGGACAGGGAGCGGGCTGGGGGGTGGGCGGGACGGGGCCCCCCCGCTCCGGAGCCGCGGGCGGCCGCAGCGGAGACGATGAGGAAGACGGTCTAGAACTTGGCCTACAGCAGGGACCCTCCCTCTGGCGCGGTGAGTGGGGCCGGAGCGGGTGTTCCTCTGCGCCGGCGCGCCGTTTGAGGCAGGGTCTCCAAGGAGATGCCCACAGGTCCTTGAGGAGCAGCCCCGAAGCCTCCGGGAGTCCAACTGCACTCGCCTTGGGGTAGGGGCAGACAGTGCGGGCCGTCGCGGGCAGGCGAGCCGCCGTGAGCCTGTCTCCCAGCAGGTGGGTTGGTGTTGGCGCCGACGGACGGCGGGCAAGGGCATCGACGATGTTTGATGGCCCTTTCAGTTCCAGGAAGGAATTATTTTGCCTCCGTGGAGCCCGAGTGGGTCTCTTCCGATCGTTTAAGATGCCCCTGAAGCCTCTTTCATGAAAGGCTTTACGGGTGTCGCTCTTCTGCCTTCCCTTTCTGCGATGCTGCCTTCACTGCCCTCCGCTCTTCTGCACCACGTGGCTGAGCCTGGCCGCTTCCATGCCTTCAGGCCTCACACGGCTGCCCACCTTCACCCCCAGCCCCGGGCTGCTCCATTCAGCGCCAGCCCCCCGTAATTCAACTGCCAGTTCACTCCACACAGGTGTAACCCTAGAAGCTATCTCCCTCCACTCCCACCAGACTGCCTCACCCTTGGATTCCTTCCCTATCTTGGGCAGGCCCATCTATTCAATTACAAAATCACGTTCTGGGCAGTCTCTTTGACATCACCCCTTCTTCTGCATTTCCATTAATTATCAAGTCTGTACCCTTTTTTTTAAAAAAATTATTTATTTAGAGAGTGAGTGGGGGAGGGGCAGAGAGCGAGGAGAGAGAGAGAATCCCAAGCAGACTCCATGCTCAGCACAGAGTCTGACGTGGGCCTCGATCTCACGAACGAGGAAATCATGACCTGGGCCGAAATCTAGAGCCCGAGGCTCAACCGGCTGAGCCACCCAGGCGCCCCAAGGCTGTATCTTCTTAATAGCTGCCAAACCTACCCCCCACATCACCATCTCCATTCTCGCTGTATTCCCACCAGTCCCTTGGTTAAGTTCAGCACCCATCCATCTCTCCGGGTTCCAGTCTGGCCCCATCGGATCCGTTTTCCCCATGAGCGTTAGACTGACCTTTCTAAATAACATGAGGGCATTTCACTCTCCACAAAGATTCTATGTTATCCTACAGCAAACTCCTTCATTAGGCCTTCCATCAGCCGTTCCATCTCGTCCATTCCCAGCACGTGCAGTGCTCTCTCCCGTGTGTGGTAACTGCACCTGCTGCCCACACTGCCCACTCCAGTCTTCGCACCCTCCCCAACCCTGTTCTCACTCGCTCCCCAACCTTTCTCTCTGTGTTGCCTCATTACTTTGCTGCTGCCTTTTCTAGGTCCTCTTTGAGAAGCCGGAGGCTCGGCTTGTCTCACTCACCCCGTGTACCTCTCATAGTCCCATGCACCGAGCCGGGGCTCAACAAATACTGGTTAAGTGAACGAATCTCTAAAATGAGAAGTCACTCTTCTTCATGCCATCCCTCTTAGTTCCAGAGAGGTCAGAAATAATTTCTGGCCAACGAAGCATTTGTGTACAAAATGTGGAAGTTGGACTGATGGGTTTCACTCAGATTTCAAGAGCCTTGGTGATTGGACACTCTTGCAACTCACAGTCTATCTTTCATAATCGTTATCATGGGAGCTGCTATTAGATGGCATATGTTTCAAATGGGAAAGGGAGAATACAGCATAGGTTGTAAGAGATAAGCTTTGGGGTCAGAGATACATGGAACTGAATCCGGGCTTCAGCATTTGGGTTCAGTGGCCCACAGCAAATTATTCAACCTCTTATAAGCTGCTTTTTTTTTTTTTAAGTTTATGCATTTATTTTTGAGAGAGAGAGAGAGAAAGAATGGGGTGGGGGGAGGGCTGAGAGAGAGGGAGAGTGAGAATCCCAAGCAGGCTCCTCACTCATCACAGAGCCCGATGCGGGGCTCATACTCACAAACTGTGAGATCGTGACCGGAGTCGAAATCAAGAGTTGGATGCTTTTTTAAAAATGTTTATTTATTTTGGGGGGGGGGAGCGCATGAGTGGAGGATGATCAGAGAGAGAGAGGGAGACACAGAACCTGAAAAATCACGGAGGAACTTTAAATGCATTATATTACTAAGTGAAAGAAGCCCATCTGAAAAGTCTACATATTGTATGATTTCCACAATATGACATTCTGCAAAAGGCAGAATCTGAGCTGTCAGCACAGAGCCCGATGCGGGGCCTGAACTCACGAACTGTGAGATCATGAGCTGAGCCAAAGTCGGACGCTTAATGGACTGAGCCACCCAGGCGCCCCAATAAGCTTCTTTATCTGTACTGTGGGCTGATAATAGCACATATTTCATAGGATTGTCTTAGAGACTAAATGTGCATAATTCATATCAAGTGCACAGTGCCTTATACTTAGTAAATTTTCACATGTTTACAAAACTGAAATATTTACATGGATGTTTGCAGCAATTTTATTCACAATTGCCAATATTTGCAAAAAATCAAGATGTCTTTTAGTGGGTGAATGGATAAGCCGTGATACAACCAAACAATGGAATATTATCCAGCACTAAACAGAAATGAACTATCAAGCCTTGAAAAATCACAGGGGAACTATAAATGCATTATATTACTAAGTGAAAGAAGCCAATCTGAAAAGTCTACATAGTGTATGACTTCCACAATATGACATTCTGGAAAAGGCAGAATTTTGGAGACAGTAAAAAGATCACTGGTTGCCAGGGGTTGGGAGTTGGGGAGAAATGAATAGACAGAACAGAGGATTTTTAAGACTTTTGCATGTTGTCAACAGCTCTGATACAGGTTAAGACACTCCTTCATTCAATGAATATTTATTGACCATCTGAGGTGTCCGGGGCGCCATGCCGGGCAAGTCATGAGCAACCAGTCAAGTCTTGAGTAGGGGAGAAAGGGCCTGGCAGGTTACTCTGCCTTTCAGAGCGAGTCCATTTTTGAGACTGAAGTCAGAGTGAACTGAGCTGAGCACTTGGACAGGGAGAGGAGCTAGAAGGTCATTCAAACCGTTAATAAATATTTGTTGAGCATCTGGGAATTGAGCAGTGACACTGCTCCTTCAGAATTGACGTTCTCGGGGGTAGCAGAGCAGGGCCCGGAGGACACAGACTCTGCAGTCACATGGCCTGGGTTCAAATCCCAGCTCCCTCCCTGCTGGGTGTGGGACCTCTGACAAGTTACTTCATCCTTGCACCTCCGTTTCCTGTCAAATGGAGTTGTTTTATTACATGAATCAGTATTGACAAATTTCTTAGAACTGTGTTTATATTTCATTCTACGTGAGAGAGAGAGACAAGTAAAGAGGTAAAACTAAAGCAGGGTAGGGGGATAGAAAGTGTCAGCCTGGGGACAGGTTGTGTGTGGCTTGGATTTGCAAAGGAGTCTTAGGTTTTTGAAAAACTTGGTCTTCCATAGGAAAGCGAACTTTAAACACACTCATGAATCTGGCTGACATGTCTGATGATTAAAGAAACGATGAAAATGAGCACTGATTAAAGTAGATGGTTTCTCATAATTACTCATACTTACGTAGAGGTAAGGCCTCCCCTCATCGCAGCTGAAATTTCTATAGTCATAATAAAGGTCATACACTCAAGTCCATCTATTTGGCATCAACTCAGAACTTACTAAGTCTTACATTGGGGATAATTATAACTGACCTGGGTTCTAGCTTCACAGCCCTCAGCAACGTCAAAGTGACAAAATGACAATTACCTGACTCATAAAAGAGACTTAAAAAAAAAAACCTTCTATGAAAATTAAGAAAACAACTAGAGGAAGAATGGATAAAACACAACAGGCATAATATTGACCCTGGGCCACCAGGAAAAAGTTACACAGTATTCAGTGTATTTTTCATGAAAGACAGTGAGTTGTTAATTTCAGGGACATGTGTACAAAGATTACAATATTTTATTATTACAGTGGTAAACATTTATCTAGAAAATTCACTTGGGCAAATAGAGAGCTGGATAATGCCACCAATAAATGAGAGTTAGTACAGCATCAGATTAACACGGAAGGCTCTCCCTGGCTATAAATTCCTGTTCTGCCACTTATGAGCTGTGTGCCCTGGACTCATTGCTAGCCTCTGTGGGCCTCAGTTCCCTCATCTGTGAAAGGGGACAATAATGGTGGCTGCCCTCCAGGTTTGTTGGGAGACTTGTATTAGTTAACATTATGGAAAGCACCTAGGATAGCACTGGCATGGGCTAAGCACCATGTAAACATTTGCTCTTATCGTTGTTTTTATTACTAGATATGAGATCTTGGCCAAGTCACGTCTCAGTGCCTCAGTTTCTCCATCTGTAAGTTGGAGATTCAACACTACCACATAGGATCATTTTTTAAAATATGTATATTTTTAAATGTTTATCTATTTTTGAGAGAGAGAGAGAGAGATGCACACACACAGAATCCGAAGCAGGCTCCAGGCTCCACACGATCAGTGCAGAGCCGGGATGTGGGATTCAAATTCACAAACCGCGAGACCATGACCTGAGCCCAAGTTGGACGCTTGACCAACTGAGCCACCAGGCACCCCTAGGATGATTTTGAAGATTAAATGAATTGAATACATCAAAGTACTTATTATGATAGTAAACCTTGAATAATCTTATTATGATAGTAAACCTTGAATAATATTAGGTTTAAAAAATTAAAATCAAGACTACTTGTGACTTTGAAAATAAAGCTTTTTTTCTCATTTCGTGTCTGCTATTTGTCATCAATGAATCAAAGCCAGTGAGCATAGACGAAGGATTTAAAATCAATATGACAGGCTCTTCGAATTGAAGTAACAGTAATATTACCCACGATAATATTTACAAACATCTATCATAATAACAATTACTTACACTTCTCTAGCAATCGACGGTGTTAAAGGGTTTTGCTTTATTTTATTTAGTTCCAACTCCCACTTTATAATGGGGATATCGTTATTTCCATTTCGTGGTAAATGAGGAAGCTCATAATTAGAGAGGCCCAGGGACTTTGTGGGACCATGCCGCAGGTGCACGGAAACCAGGTCTCCCACCACCATTGCTCCTTTGACTACATCTCCGCGGTGTAACCAGAGGAGTTCACACTCTTCAACCTGTGAAGTCTCCTCAGGGGAGACCACACCGTCGTATAATGTGCGTGTGTGTGGTGCACTTGACATAAACGCGAATACTCTTCTTTAGGAAATGTTATTGTCCTGTTCGTGTATCCTTGAGGTAGCCCACATTTAACATGAATATCTTATGTACTTGGTGGCTTCCTTGTGTTAATAATGAGGTTTTTGTCAAACCAACATTATAACAACTGGATCTGGTCAGCTGGGGCAAACTTAACATTTGCTGATAATTCCCCCCGCCCCCCCCTATTATCTCTATTCTCTATGTTTAAACAACGATACTCCAGTTATTCTTGGAGCTTTGCAATCATGTTTCATTTGGGACTTTTTCATTCATTCATTCACTCATTCATTCCTTCAGCAATCATCAGTTGAGTACTTCTTTCGTCATACACCAGCAGGGCTGTGCTAGATGCTGGGGGTGAGCAAATCCCCATCCCTGTCCCTGACTAGTTTAGTGTGACTAAAGGAGACAGACATGTGTATTTATCGAATGATTGCCTGAATCTACCCCTTCGTTGAGAACTGTGAGGCCTGGTAAAGCCGAGGCCCCATCGAGCAGGTCAACGAAACATTCCTTACAGAAGGGACACGTGAGTTGAGGCATGACAGATAACGGCTTCCAGGCCTTCCCATACCAATCTGTTAGTTGAGTCCGGGAGTAGAGACCCTGGGGTGGCCAGGAGAATTAGGTCTGGAGCAGGGATTGAGGGGTCACGTATGAGTGGGGCCGACTAGGGGGGCAGAGGCATCATCTCTTGGAACACCTCACTGGCCTTGCTAATTGTTGTTGTTACCCCAAGGGAGACGAGGGAAGCCCACAAAGGCTTAATTGCTCAGAGTTGCACCATGTAAGGGGTGCTTTCAGTGCTGTGTGGAGAACACGCTCTGTGTTGTCGGGCAGAGAGAGTAAATGGTAGTGGAGGGACCATTGAGGACTGGATTGCTGTAGTTCAGGCGAGTGACGAGGTAGACGAGGGTGTTGGCTCTGAGGGTGGAAAGAAGTGAATAGATAGGGACCATATGAGAAATAGCAGAAAACCAGTCAGGATGTAGTGGCCAAACAACTGAGGGAGTGAGGAAGAAGAAAGTGCCATTTTTCTGAGGGGTACCTAAAGGACTGTGCTCTGAGACTTTCTTGGGACTATTCTGTTCCATAAGTCGGCTCTAGACTTGGAGGCTGCCACTCATTCGTGTACCATCATCCACCTCGGTCCGCAGTCCTCAGCTCCAGTTCAACTTCTACTCACCGTCTCCCCAAACCACTTGTGCCTCCATCCCTTTACTCATTCCGTTCTTCCCAAACCCTACCCATTTTCCTGGACCTTCTTCAAGTCCCCACTTCCCGAGCCTTTCCATAACTTTTCAGCCCACGGTGATCTTTCTTTCCCCTGAATTCATTCCATTTATAATCTCCTTTAGGAGTTAATTTCCTCTGCTTTTTGACATTTTCTGTGTTCTTCTTTGATCCCTGGTACTAGCCTGTACCATAGGAAACTACCTTGTTGTTTTGTTTTTTTTAAGGCCCAATATCAGTGGTTTTGTATCGCTTAACCTACGTATTTATGATTTCACACACACACACGGAGATGTGGATAGATTGTTTTTGCAGTGCCTGGTAGTGTCGCAGGCACAGTCAGGACACAATAAATAATAAAATGCGCTTAAAACAGAGTGTTACTAGCCGAAATGTAATTTTATTTCATGGCTTAAAAGTACTTACAGTTTCTTGCAGTGTTGCCAGGTGTTAGGGGCATGGATGTGTTTACTCAGTGTTCTCTTCCTCCCTCCAAGGTCTAGGGGGTTGGGCTGAATCCGTATTTACTTAGTACTGCCGTGGCTCATTTATTATCGTGACTTATTGCCATGATGGTTGACTTTGGGAGTAAGACATTTTTGACCCTGTCTTATTTAGTGCAGGGTCCTCAGGGCTTGGCAGAGACGAGGGGATCAATAATCACTCTTTAAAGGAATGAATGAATATCATTGTCCCCCTTCTCTCTCACCCAAAACCAGAGAATAGAATGCAATCTTGGTGCGTTTGGGATCTGTGAGAAAAGAGAAATTTGGCGTGCTACTTTAGTTACGTCCACTGGCTGTTGAATAAAAACGTCCCTTTCATATCATCTGGACCTTTTTTTGCCTTTTCAGTATCACCACTTAACATATGGGCCTCAGGTTTCATTTGTTTCAACACAGGTGCACGATAAGCTATGTCTTGAGTACTTTGGGGTAAGCAGCCACACACGGCGTGAACAGACATACCACAGGTGACATCTGGCAGTGGCAGTGGAGGGGGTCCATAGAAGCTATATTCCTATTTGTAGGTATTTCCCTTTATCAAGACAGGTGTGAGTTCGGATGGGAATAAAGCTTGGAAAAAGAAAATAACAGTATCTGTGGTCACGTATTCTAGTTGATTTGGGAGCAGCACCCGCAGTCCAACTTAGGTCAGTATTGGCCAGAGGAAAACGAAGGCAGAGGCCTAAAAAAGAGACTAACCTACAGCAGCTGGTCAGTAAATATTTGTGGGAATGAGTGGGAGACAGCTAGAATCCAACTGGGATTTTCTTATGCTTTGTATTTCCAAGTGCTTGTTTAAATATAAAACAGAAGATTGTTTAAAGTATAAACTCTGTGCACAAGGAAGGTGTCAAGTCTACTGACTCAGGAGCAAGGCCATGATAATACCTGCCCTTAGCTGGCGACATCCTCCTGCCAACGGATGTTCTGTAGCAACTGCGTCTTTGTTTTCCTCCGTGTGATGATATTAAAATACACCGCCTACCTATTTCACATGCGTGAGCAAGGAGGAATGAATGGATGTTTGCAAGCAGCGCGGGGTCCAGGAGGTGAAGTTATGCAAGCATCAGTTGTTATTAGATCACCCTTTGCCCTTGGCTCAGGGCCAGTGTCAACGCATCCTTCCTTTCCCATCTATCCAGAGCTTGCCATGAGGATTTAGACCCTGAAGGTGAACTGGGCCCTGTGCTCCCACTTTTAAAGGTGCTCTGTGGCCTTGGATACCTTTTTCCTTTCTGGGCCTCAGTTTCCTCATGTGTTAAATGAAGTGCGCTGAATCATGATCTCCAACCGATGACCTGTTTTAATTGTCCTGTGCAGGAGTGTTGTTTTGCTTCATTTTAAATGTGAGTTAGAATCCCTTTAGGGAGGGTGTATGCTTTCTCAGGTTTGACTGAAGCCCTGTGATTCTACTCCATACCTGTCATTCATTTACCTTCCGTTCCAGGGCCTGGAAGGTTTAGGAACCCTCACACTAGATGTTCTTTAAGGTTTTTCAGGGAACTGTTTTTGTTCTGCTAACTCCACACGTATTTCGCATAGAAGAACAATAACAAATAAGGGATAAAATCAAGTCTACAGTTTAGAGAAGCAGACTCTCTTTTTTGGAAGTGGAACAGGTATAAGCAAGTCATGTTTCTGAGAGGAGTTCCTTGACTTTTTGATCACTTTACTTTCAACGACTGTGTGTGTGTGTGTGTGTGTGTGTGTGTGTGTGTGTGTATGTGTGTGTGTGTGTTATTTTCCAGTCATTTGACCAATTTAACTTGATGCTTTTTTTGCAGGATAGTTTTTTTTAAAACACAACCAATTTGAAAAGACCAAGCACTGTATCTCTGTGAGATGAAGGGCAATTATTCTTTGTAAAAAGAAAACACTTTCTCTATTCTCACAGCACTTTAATTCAATAAACTGCTCAAGTGGCCAATGCATTCTGCTTATTTTGAAATAATTTTAGATTTACCTAAAAGCTGCAAAAATAGTACAGTGAGCTCCCATACACCCTTCCCTCAGTGTCTGCATCCTGTATCACCATGGCCTGATGATCAAGATTAAGAAATTAACACCTAACTAATGCATTTTAACACGGTTTTATTATTTCTGATTATAATTCTTTATAGAAATTGTATCTTATTTTAACCACTTTGTTTTCAAAGAGCCACTATTAAAGGAATTTGAGGAAAAATTCTACAGTAAAGGACTTAGAGAAATAATGTTTCATTTGTACTGTCGGCTAGTTATGAGACAGAAAGTTCTCTCAGTTTCTTTAATGTCTGCTTGGGCACAGACAGAACCGTAACTTGAAATCTGATCTGGAGGTTAACTGTCATTCATCAAAGGAAATAAGGACTCCCTTGTGTTGCTACAAGGAAGTTGTAAGTTCCTTTTGTGGTAAGCATATAACAGTTTATTTTAGTGCTTTTTCAAAATTATAAACCTGATGTAGCCAAAGTGGTAATTACTGGAGTCATGTTAAACTCTCTTACTGTCATTACTTTCTGAGTGCTGTTTTTATTTTAGCCATTAGTAAATGTAGGAAATAAAGTGTGGTATTTACAAAGATGCAGCCTAAGTGATTAAAAAGAAAAATGGTGTTAGTGGGATTTGGAGCTATTTTCCATAATGAATTAAATGACTTTCTGTTTTATCTTTAGTAAAGATGAGGCCATTTAAGGATCATCTGAACAGTTAAGGCAACTGTGGAATAAAAAAGAACTTCTGGGTAGAGAATCTGAAAACCACATTACAAATACCGTGTTATTTAGCTAGTGGGTTTATATTGTACAGTTTAGATTAATTACAGTCAGTTAGGTAATTTTACCGGAGCATGGATTTCTTTCTCTGTTACATGTGTTTACCCTGCAATTACCAAGAGATCACCAGCAAATGAGGTGTGTGTCTCTGGGGACTTCTTTGAGCATTAACCCACATTTCAAACGACAATAGAAGATAGGAATTACTTTTGAGAGTCTCTTTAAAATGGATTAAAAAATTCAACAGTGAGTCAGTACTGTGATTATGTCTGTACTTGACTAGGGCTGTAAACATCAAACTCATTTGGCGATCCTGTGAGGCATGGAACCATCTTTTCTCCTCCCTCTGAGGTAGTGTTCGGGTCCCATGGCTGAAATGTGCAGAAGGAAAGACACTGGAAGTTTCTGTCCTGAAAGTCATATGCACTAGGATTTTATATATAATCTTAAACTTATGTGCCGCCTCCCTTTTTTTAAGGAAAAATATACTAAATTTTTCAGCTTTCCCACTGAGACTCAAAGGAAAATCCACCCGAACACAAGTGTTTATGGAGCAAGTATTGTAATCTCTTAGGCCTCATCTCATCTGTAAAATAAATGTTAGAAAACGCGTGGTTTTCAATTTTTTTTTTTTTTTTTTATCATTGGAACCCTTTTCTCAAATGAAACTGTACAACGGAGCCCCAGAGACGTGGGACTGCTCGGGTTTAAGTGGGGAGCCCATGTTCAGTCTTCTTGGCCTTAGCAACTTCTTGGCCTGGTTTCTCCTTTCCCTGGGCTCACTCTCACCCTTTCCTGGCTGTTCTGGGATCTACAACTACTCAGCCTTCTCAGGTTCTCAGACAATCAAGTAGGATTGCTGTGAAACCAAGATTGCTCTTTGAAAAGAGAGACTTCCGTTTTCTAGGCTGTTCAGGTGCACTTCAGACTGGTATGTTACTGGTCCACGAAGAGACAGGTACAAAATGGAGAATGTTTAGAAATGTTTATAGCAATTCAACCTTGCTCCGATATCTAAGCACACGATCAGCAGACTTACCTTGTGGAACAGGATACGGACCAAAAGTATTGGTCCCCGATAGATTATAAATTTGAAAAAACTTCATAGGTTGTTTGAAAAGCACTGTTAATGAATATTCTCTTACATAGAACTCCAATTTCCCTCCCAAGGGCTGAATAATTGAGATAATTCCTCAGTGTGTTCAAGATTTTTATAGCATTACAAATACCCATCAGTTGATTTGATTTACGAGGAAGCTTTATGAAAGATTCTTGAATTAAAAGAGTAATGACATAGGTTTGTTTTTTAAATAGTTCCATTATCCATTGATCCATTAATTTTTTTATACAGTAATTATTTGTTGTTTGCCTTCCTTGTGTGTGCTGAATAAGGGAGGTCGAGGGGCGCCTGGGTGGCTCAGTCGGTTAAGCGTCCGACTTCGGCTCAAGTCATGATCTCACAGTTCGTTAGTTCGAGCCCTGCGTCAGGCTCTGTGCTGACAGCTCAGAGCCTGGAGCCTGCTTCGGATTCAGTGTCTCCCTCTCTCTCTGCCCCACCCCAGCTTGTGCTCTGTCTCTGTCTCTCAAAAATGAATAAACATTAAAAAATTTAAAAAAAATAAGGGAGGTCCAATTCCTGTTTTATGGGGTAGCGAGGCAACTGCAGTGTTTCGTGCACAGATTTGCAATGTGGGGAGTCCAAGCTGCCCTAGGACCCTGAGGAGGAGCGCCAGGCTTGGAGGGTTAAAGGAGGTTCTAATCCGAAGATCCTAAACCCATTGTTAAAAAAGCAAATAACTCATGGACTTTGGTAAAGCTACCTTAGCCACTCCTTGCAGATTGTGACACAAATATTTTTTGAGCTTTTGTACTGTGCTTGTATCGCGCCGTTTGCTATTTGGTGTGTGGGGGATGTCCTTGTGGATAAGACAGATACAATCTCTGCTCACATGGGCTCGTGATCTAGTGCAAGGAAGCCAGGAAATGGACAAGAAGATTTCCAACACTGATGAGCTCCAGAAGCAAAGGAGGGAAATTTGAGGCTGTGCTCAGTGTGTATCCACAGCAAGGATCTTGTACTGTCATCACCCACAGCTCTTCCACTGTGGTTGGTGATCGTAGGGACAGTGTGAGTTTCCCGCCCACAGCCTCTCACACCCCTTCGGACTGTTGGTGTGTCTGGGTGTTGCCTTCAATATTCAATATTCCTTTGCTTCTTCTAGCCATTTCCTGTGTCTCTTTTTTGGAGGACCCTCCCCCCGCCCCAAGCTCCTGGAGTCTCTTTACCCGGGTGGCTTATAACCACTGATATAGCGTGATCATTTTTGTTCATTTAAAATGGGATTAGATTAAGTATTTCAGAGCATTCTCAACTTCTCGAAGTTTTCTTCAGAATAGTTTCCGTTTCAACAGCGATCAAGCGGAAAGGATTTTGTTTTCTTATCCTAAGGCAATTGTCTGTTTCTGCTGATTCCGGTGGATTTGTTTACTGTGTAATTAAGGGAAACATTTCCAGAGACTTATCTGTTCTCACTCTTCCAGCTCACAGAGTAGACATTAATCTTAAATTGATAAAGCTTTTAGATGATTATTTCCTGTTCACACACCAGGTCATTCAAATTATGGAGATTAAGCAAGGGGCTAAGACGGGGTGTTTAGTGGGTATGATCTGGGTAGATACGCTCTCCTGGCAGAAGCAGCCGGTGAGCTTTCCCACACATTTTCATGCGCTAATCTGCGCGGCTTTCATTTCCCACTTCTAACACAGTCCATAGCTATGGTTTGCACAGGAGTTGGAAGCCAGCAGCCCAGTGTGGCATTTCCCCTGTGTCCTTGAGGGAAAAGTAAAATCAGATTCTGTTCATTTTGCCTGGATTTCCATTTATTTTAGAACATTCGGGGCATTTTAATATCTCTCTATACAAAGCACTTGGATCTCGGGCCTTTAGAAATCATTTACAGATTTTCTGTCATCCATTCGTCCTTTCTTCCACTCTCTCCTCTTCCCTCCCTCCTTCCCTTCCTTCTTCTTTCTTTTTCTTTTTAGAGAAAAGTGAAATCAAATCTCAATCTGAATATATCACAAAACATATTTTGAAGTCATGAAGTGGGTTTTTATTTGCTTAGGGTAGAATCGTATGCCTGTGGTAACCTGCTTTATCTTTTAGCAGTTTTCAGGCTGAGATTGGACCTAGTAAATGTTCAGTAGATATTTCTTGATTGTATGAGTGCATGGTGTTACGTCCTAAGCAGAATCCTAAAGTATTATTATTGCGCTTTTGTTGGTGTGCGTCTGTGAAGAGAGCCTTGGACCCCAATTCTTAATTCCTGCCCAACTCCGTCATAAATATGACAACTACACTGGAAAAGTAATTTTTAAATCCTTAGACAAACTGTCCTCGTACATTTCACAAAAATGAAGTTTTGCTTCATTCTGTTGCAGTGAAACACCCATTGGCACATTCCTTTTTGCCTTTAAATATCTCTGAAACACTTGGATTTTGACCATCCATTTCACAATACATGGAGGCATGCAATTATAAGACAGTAACACATGCTTTTTCATGCCTGAAAATACCACTGAAGTCAAGCTGTGAGGTTAAAGCACAGTTGGAAAATTTTACATCTAATCAAATTAACTGATAGTATATTTAATTTTGTATTTGCTATGTAATTGGAAGTATGGGTATCTTCAACTTTTTGTTTCTATTCTGGAAATCAAAACAATTGAATCAGAAATAGATTAAGGAAAAAGGGCAAACAAGTAAGGTGCCTTCTGTCCATTTGTTAAGTAATCTGCCTTATCTCTTACTTATCTACTGAGGGGGAGTAGGAAACAGTATTAAAATTTATCCTGGGAAGAGTGACAGTGATGACAACAAAACTTATCCAGAAGATTGAAATGCCTATTGGGTTGGCCAGTCTCACTGTCCAGATTGTTTAAATATATATATATATATATATATATATATATATATACACACACACACACACATATATTTTTAATGTTTTATTTATTTTTTTGAGAGAGAGAGAGAGAGAGAGAGAGAGAGAGAGGGAGAGACAGCGTGAGCAGGGGAGGGTCAGAGAGAGAGGGAGACGCAGAATCCAAAGCAGGCTCCAGGCTCTGAGCTAGCTGTCAGCACAGAACCTGACACGGGGCTCGAACCCATGAATGCGAGATCATGACCTGAGCCGAAGCCGGACGCTCAACCGACTGAGCCACCCAGGCAACCCAGTCTGGATTGTTTAAACACAAATTTCAGTTGAGTAAATCTTAAAGATAGAGAACAAACTGGAAGTTGGTGGAGGGGAGGTGGGAAGAGGGACGGGCTCAATGGGTGATGGGCATTAAGCAGGGCACTTGTGGGAATGAGCATTGGGTATTTTATGTAAGTGATGAATCACTAAATTCTACTCTTGAAACAAACAAATGAACGAACAAACAAATAAATGCATTTCTCAGCTGGAATAAAAATCTTATTGACTTTATTCAGTGATTCATGAATTGGATAACATCCATCCTTGCAGATAGAAAGGAGCTCTGAGGAGCTTTATAGGCAGAAGGGAGCAAGAACGAGGAAGTTACACTCGTCAAAAAGTGGATTGGGTGTTGCAAGGTTACTTGGCTTTAAAGGGATAGCATGGGTGTATCAGGCAGATTATTTAATTAATGCTGATCTGGTGATTCCTGATTGGCTAACTAATTTAAGTTTTCGTATCTAGGAGTGCTGAAAATGTAATTGTTTGGTGACCTGGGGCTTAACATAAGTGACTCCATTTTGCGCCTGTTGGCTTGCTTTTGACAGGATGTTTGAGCGAGTGCAGGGGCTGTGCAAGACTGACCCAATTCTTGCTGAATTCTCTGACTGCAGTCGACTCACCTGGGGACTCAGGTGGCAGTTTGAAAGCTTTAGGAATTCTGGAAATCCAGTAAAATTTTGTGTCTTACCTTTGACACTGTAATGCTTATTTGCAACTGGCTGGGGCTTTCTTGAGGTTCTTAGGAGGATCACCCATGATGTAGAGGAGCCCCTTGAATTAGCAGCATACAGTTAAGGACACTTGTCAAGAAAGACAAGTAAGATGGCATAAAAACATTAGTTGGGCTTCAGGTATTTGCTTATAGATATATATTTTGGAAACTCCTAATGGGGGCATTTTTCCTGACAAGCAGAAACGTATATTTGTTGGGACAATGGGTCAGAATATTTGAAATCAAGAATGACTCAGAAAACAGAGGCTCATGGGCTACAATACCTATAAACTATGCCTTAAATGTATCCGAAGGCCTTTGAAAGATAAATAATAAATGCTATTCATATTAGCATTTTTACTGTTGTATTAAAAATAAATGTTAGCGGGGTGCCTGGGTGGCTCAGTTGGTTGAGCGTCCGACTTTAGCTCAGGTCACGATCTCACGGTTCGTGGGTTCGAGCCCCGCATCGAGCTTGTGCTGACTGCTAGCTCAGAGCCTGGAGCCTGCTTCGGACCCTGTGTCTCTTTCTCTCTCTGCCCCTCCCCTGTTCACACTCTGTCTCTCTCTGTCTCTCAAAAATAAATAAATGTAAAAAAAAAATTAAAAAAAGAGAAATAAATGTGAGTTTTGACCTATTTAAATAAGTATTATAAAGTGAATTTTGCCTGAGAATATTTTGGAGCACACAACCCAACTAAAGTGTTCCCCTCTGGTTTATTTTGAAAGGAATGCCATGTTACTTCTGGGGCACTGATGTTTTACAATGCCTGATCAAGACAAAAAGGTGAAGACCACGGAAAAATCAACTGATAGAAAGCAACAAGGAGTCACCATCAGGTAACCCTTTACTGAGTCTTTGCTAATTATTCACTCAGACAGTGCCAGCAACCAAATTTAATGGCTTTTTGGGAAATAGAGGAGACCCTTGACAACGGCTACTCTGAGTTAGGGTGTTTATTGAAAGGTGTGACCATTTCTAAAGGTCTAAAGGAAATGGATACATTTCAGTCTATACAGGCTGGCCTCCGGGCGGGGGTGGGGGGGGGTGGCAACACCATCAGTGGGTGCCACTAGTTCACCTGGAATCTTTGGTTGGTTGACATTGTGTTATTCTTTCTCCTAGGGACTATTCAGATCTCAAAAGACTTCGTTGCCTTTTGAACGTTCAGTCAAGCAAACAACAGGTAGTGTGTTCAAAGGATGTGTATGCATTGACAAAAGAAAACTCGCATGTTCCCAGAGGGATTGATTTAACATTTTTATGAACAACGTATCTGTTTTTCTTTGTTCTTTTACATGTTTTGTTTTTCTTCATCTGGCTCTTTCTCTCCTATCTGAGTCAGTCGCCAGAATTCAGCATCTACAGCCTTTTCATTCTTCTCTCATGCCTGGGCGCTGCTTTATTTTCTGTTTATTGCCATGTGTCCTAATTAACCAAAGCTCTCCGGTCCAGAAGAGCATATTGTTCTATTGAATGCCTACTGTTTGACTCTTTGGATTTGGGGGAATTTGATGTTTTCCCAAGCACAGATTACTGAATTTCCTTTCTTCTCCTCTCTACCCCACCTCATGCTGCCCAGTTCCTACAGTAACACTCTTGATGTTTGCTGCAAATTTTATGTCACCGAAAAGAGGGGAAAAGAGTGAATTTGGCTATTTTTCTGATAGCTTATATATGTTTTTTAATGTTTATTTATTTTTGAGAGGGAGAGAGAGAGAGCATGGGTGGGGGGAGGAGCAGAGAGAGAGAGAGAGGGAGACACAGAATCCGAAGCAGGCTCCAGGCTCCGAGTTGTCAGCACAGAGCCTGACGTGGGGCTTGAACCCACGAACCACAAGATCATGACCTGAACTGAAGTCGGACGCTTAACTGACTGAGCCACCCAGACGCCCCAGCTTTTTTATATTTCTATTAGATGAAGAGAGAATGGTACCTCTGCTTGAATTTCTCTCTAAACTTTTCTTTTTGATTTCACTTCTGTAAGACTTTGGAGAATCATGAGATTAGAGGTCATCTGTGAAGATTTGGAGAACAGCACGGCAATGCTGATAATGATGATAACAGCAGACACACAGTTAGCAGTGTTAATGGTAGGGATGGTTCTTGAACCCCAGTGACCTGGCACCAAAGTCTCCTATGTTTTCCTTGTCTAAGTAAATTTGTTTAAGAACTCTTGTGTGGTGGGAGTCTTAATGGATTTGTTACATCCATCGAACTAACAGAGAACTACAACATTTCTATCTACTTATTTATAGTCAAGGATGACTTTCTAATCATTTGAAGGCCAAATAGTATAGATCCTATTTAGGGAACGTTTCCTCGGTGTCTGGTGCTTTATTTGCATCACCCTGTTTAGTAACCACGACTTCTGCTTTCACAGAATAGGAAACTGAGGCACAGTGACTTTCTCAAGATCATACAGCCAGCTGATGGCTGGAATACAGGTCTGAACCCAAACACTACATCTTCGCATTATATGCCTCTCCCTACTGAGATGTCTTTTAAATGACTTGGGAAATTAGACTCCAGTTCAAAAAATAGTTGGCTAATCTTTGATTCGGGGTAAACATGGTTGTAAAAATACCTTTTCACCTATCAATCCTTCTTCCCTGTTATTTCATGCTATGGCCCCCAGGAGCCATTTCCTTCCCATCCACCTGTGCAGCAGTTACTCTTGCTCTTTGTCTGTCTCTACTCTGCTAAAAGAGTCTCCCTGGCTTGCTGCTCCCAAGCCTTCATGGACAATTGCCCCCAGGTCACATCCATTGTTTTTTAGAAGGTAAGCAAGGACTCAGCATATGGTTTTGATTGTAGTTCCCATTCTTTCTCACTGTCCATCCTAAGATGTAACAATGATGTTAGAGACTTCTACCCACTGCTTTGGCAATCCCTTCTCCCAAATGTGTCCTTCTCCCAAATTTCTTTCTTAAAAAAAAATCTTCTTTATTTCTAAGACCCAACTCCAATGACACAACTTCAGCAAACAAGCTTTCTTTTATCTTGCATTCTCCAAGTGATCTCTCTCTCTTCCCAAAGCACTTTTTTTTTTTTTCCACAGTTGTAGCCTTATAGTCTTCCTCGTTTTGGAAACACTTGTCTACATGTCTTATTTCTGGACCAGATCATAAATTTCCCAATGCCAGCAACTTTAACTTTGCCTCTGGTTTACTGTATTCTTCGTTCAATGAGTTCTTGGTCAGTTTTTGTCAAATTGTATTGTGGCTAAAAATTGAGTTACATCATAAGCATGTATAACCGTATGGCCAGGGTAAAAGAAACACCAGTGGTGGTTTTCTTGCCTCTAATCTTCTAACTTTAAAGTTCATGCTGACTAGATCTATTGTATCCTCTTTCAACATTACTTCCTTGTTAATACCTGGAGGGGTGAACTAACGTGAATTTAATAGTTTCTTCTTCTTTAACCAATTTTAGAATTTGCAGTCTGTTGTCAGACAAGTTCACATGGCTTGGCTTTCTGTCAACTGTTTCACATGTACAAAAATGCGTATTTGTAATGCTTGAATTACTCAGCAGGTAGGTGGTTCTAAGAAAAAATGAAAACGTCCTCACTATTATGAAGGTCCTGAGGCTTGTAAAATTCTTTCCTAATTCTATTTATCAAATCTTAATGCATTTTTAACTTAGAAATGATAAATGTTATTGTGAACACCCTCTTCTCTTTTCAGTAAAATAAAATGGAGAAGAAAGCTTTTGGAAAGAAAAATCTAGCATTTGTTCATATCTTGTTCATGAGAGAAAGAAGTAAGGAGGGTTACAGATATACATAAAGCCTGGCAGTTTATCATAAATTAAAGCCAAGGCCAAAGAGGAAAGAAGACCAAGAAAGAAGGACAAAGTACAGTTAGTGAAGCAGAAATGGCCATCGACATGAGCAAGTGGGCCACACATTTGGCTCTGAGATTTTTAGCAGTCCATTTGAAAAGGGAAATTGGGATTAAGGCTCACTCACCTGAATTTCTGTTTTAACAAGACCTGGCCTGTTATTTGCAAATAGACCAAAATGACCAATTAATCCGTTGCAGAGAAAATTTACTTTGCGGTTTAGGCAGAGAATTGCAAAGAACAGAATGTCCTTTATCTGAATCTCTAATGAGCCAACCCTCTTCCCTATTGCTTCCTTGTGTTCCAATGCTCTACTTTCGTTCTTTGTCTTGACTGCTCTGTGTATCTCTGTGTGTCTTGCTTAACCACGTTAAGAGCTTGCTGTTTTGTGGGACAGTTCCACAGTGTGAGAGAACTGGGGACAGAGACACACTGAGGGGGCCCCCTGCGTCATAACAAGGTTAGAATAATCATCACCTGGTAAAACAAATCATTCAAGGAAAGGAATTGCCTCACGGTTGCTGAAGCGAAGTGAAATGGCAAAGTTGGTTGGAGATTTCACCAGAGGTTTTCACAAATATTGAAGTAATCTGCCAAGAGCTGGAATTCAGATTTTTTTTTTCCTTACATCCGAGGCCACAGGGAGCTGAGAAATTGGTTGGTTTGTAGTAAGTAAAAAAGAAGGAAGAACAAAAGAATTCATTACAGACCAGTTAATTGCCCTGAAATAAAAGAGGTTTTGGTAAATACTGTGGAAAGAAAAGGTTTAAGGTACAGTGTTTGTGTTCTGAGAGATAAGGCATTGAAAAGACATTTATAGACGTGACAAGGAAAGACATGAATCCTGAATGAATGGTACAGACAGTAGGTGTATGGATTTTGAGAAGCATAAGGAGGCCACTTTTTAGCTCGGATCACTGGGAAGGAGATGGTTCTTGAAAAATGAGCAGTGGACTTGGTGGAAAGGTAGTATTGGTAAAACAATCAGGTATCTGAAGAAAGGAAAATAACAAGCATTTAAGTAAAATGGTGACTGGATGTTTCTATTGGAAGTAGTGATACATAATGCTAGAGGAAATTGGGCAGTATCTAAATGCCCATCTACAGATTTTGTATGAGCCCATAAGCAATAGGGAATGTTGCCATTTCCAAGCAGAAGTGACACAGTCAAATTTTTAGGAAAGTTCCTTGCCTCATCCTGTAGCCTTTCTACTTTCCACTCCTGCTATTCAAGCTGCTCAGGTTGTCTTCTGTCTTCCAGCCTGTAAAAGTCTGTCTGGGATACTCTGAAATCCTCTTGGCATCCTGGTCCATGGCCCACCCTGTCTCTCCTTTACTTTCTACTGCAACAAACCCTCGTTCACTCATCTTGCAGCCTGTTCTCATGCTGGTTTACCCCTTCCTCACCCCATGGGCCTCTGAACTCCTTAAGGGCAGAGGCCGAGGCTGGCCTGGTTACTCTGTGCCCCATGCATCATCACACTACTGCTACATGATGTGTCTGCTACCAAAGTGCAGAATGGATGGATTCAATCCAGAGGTGGTGAGCAATCAATCACTTTAGCGAAGAGACAGGGGATAAAGTGAGCGTTTATTCAACAGCTTCACATTTGAGTACCTCCCGTGTGCCAGGCTCTTGAGAGGGGCTAAGAACACAAACAGAGACAGACGGGAAGCTGCCCTCACGGTGGCCATACTCAGGGGGAAGGGGCTGGTGTGTATTAGGCGTGCTAAGGGCTCTAAGGGAGGTCGGCACAGTGATGCCACCACGGAGACCGTGAACAGCTCTGTCGGGAAGGCTCAGGCAGGTGCTCTCCAGGAGGCTCTCTGAGCTGAGCCCTGAAATGTGATCAGGACCAGTCCGCGGCCCACGCCCAGGCCTGGAGTGGCCAAACACTACGGTGGTTTCTGGGACAAGTGACCAGTTGAATGCAGCCAGAACTTGGGGTACAGTCTTCTATTTCTCTGTCATGTTTTGCTTATTTACTCCTTTGTATCATATGGACTTGCAGATTCTTATTTTATTTTGTGGTGGGTTTATTTTCAAGGACTGCATAGCGAGTCATTCCAAAACATAGTGGTTTAGAACAACAATGTCCGTTTACTGTCCCTTACCTGTTCTGTGGCTCATGAATTCAGAGCAGTTTGCCTGAATGGTTCTGGTTCAGGTCTCCGATGGGGTTGCCACCAGGTGCCCGGGTAGCCATGATTCTCTCAACACCAACTGGGGCTTGGAGGGTCCCCTTCCAAGGCGGTGCATTGACATGGCTGCCATGGGAGCTGTTTGTGGGTGGGAGGCCTCTCCACAGGGTTGTTTGTCCTCACAGCATGGAGTCTGGGGATTCCCCAGAACTAGCCCCCCTACATGTTGAAAAATTTCTTTTTAATGTTTGTTTATCTTTGAGAGAGAGAGAGAGAGAGAGAGAGAGAGAGAGAGAGAGAGAGGCAGAGAGAAGGGAGACACAAAATCCAAGCAGGCTCCAGGCTCTGAGCTGACAGCAGTGAGCCTGACACGGAGCTCAAACTCACAAGCTGTGAGATCATGACCTGAGCTGAAGTTGGACAGTCAACCGACTGAGACACCCAGGTGCCCCTAGTTGTTGTCGTTGTTTTGTTTTTTTAAAGTTTATTCATTTATTTTGAGAGAGAGAGAGCATGTTCGCAAGCAGGTGGGGCAGAGAGAGAGAGGGACAGAGAATCCCAAGCAGGCTCCACTCTCTCTGTGCAGAGCCTGACGTGGGGCTCGATCCCCTGACCATGAGATCATGACCTGAGCCTAAACCAAGAGTTGGACTCTGAACCGACTGAACCGCCAGGTGCCCCGAGACAAGCACGTTTTGTTCATGTTGAGCTGCTATTATAATCAAGGGAGACTGAAAATAGATAAATAACGGTCAGATATGACAGGTGGTGTTACAATCTATGAAGAAAAATAAAACAGCATGAGGTAGAAAGAGTAAATGTTTAAGATGAAGATGTTTAAATCTTGGAAAACCCCTACATTTGACTTGGCTGTCATGTTAATTATCGGTTTGAGAAAAAACTCATTCCCTTTATCCGGCCTCCAACCACCCCTTCCCCCAATTTCTTACTTCCCTTATTCTGTGCTGAATTGTTACCCTCATGGGCTCTGTGCTTCTATTTCTGTAGCTTCCAGCCATTAACTTCGATAGTGCCCCAAATAGCATGACGAAGTCTGAGCCTGCCGTCAAGGTGGGAGGACACAGAACCCGAGGTCAGTGGCATGAGTCCACGGAAGCTGTTGAACTTGAAAATTTTAGGTAAGAATCTGGTATCTCCCCCGCCTCCAACAACCTATTCTACGTAGCCCAAAACGTTGTTTGTTTGTCACGGGAGCTAACATTTAAAACCGTTTCAGAATTGACCATGGGGATTCTTAGTAATTTTCGTGCTTAAACCATTCCCAGAAATAGTGTGTAAATAACAGCTTAGCGGCTTCAGGTGGCACCGCCCTGAGGGTTTCAGGGCACCTTGCTGAGATACCTCTGGAATTTGTTGCATGAGGAAATGGTTCCAAGTTGTTGACCTGGCTTGGCTGATTCCAGGCTTTGTCTTCAGCTTTTGGTGTGTCCATACCTTGTCCGCAATAAGGAGGCATCAAAGAACCCTTGCTCTGCACAGATAGAGTGGCTAATTACTGTGGTTGTCAAAGCAACTGAGGTTTTCATTTGCAGGGATTACACTTCACCTTTAACATTGAAACTGGCTACCTACCTTCACCTGTCCCGTCACCATTTAGACCTGCTAGAAGTCGCATATTCTTGTGGGCCACTCCCCTTCCAGGATCTGGGTCTCTTGGCTTTACAGTGTGCTGAGGTCATTTGGCACTAAGTGCTGTGTAAATAATGAGTGGTCTGAAATATCAACATGAATATTCTAGAATGATCATTTATTTATTTGACCTAGATTTTGTCTCCCTGTCATTTTATGGGGACAAAAGGCACATGACATTGCATGTTTTCTATTTAGTGAGGACCAGTAAATTCTTTAAAAATTCTTACATGTTCAGTCTACGAGTATCCATGTACTACGAATGCACCTGGCCAGGGTAGGGACACGCTGTCCAAAGACCAGTCAGAGACTGCAAAGGCAGAACAGTGCAAGTGACAACATAAGGCTATAGAATTTGCCTCTGAGGTGACGTGTTCATGTCACTCCAGCCTATTGGCCTAGATCTTCAAATTGGTCTCTTTTAATATGCACAAAAATAGTACAACATATATCCTGTAGCAATGCCGCTGTTTAGTGCATTATATCTCACCCTGTCCCAGTTTTAAAGTGGAATGTTTTGTGGTGTTTATAACCTCTTTAATGGGTTGTAGTATCAGAAAAAAGAAGCCAAAAATGGGACATCCCCCTACTTTGTTAAACACACACACACAATATGCAAACAACAACCACAGAAACTTTCACGATTATAAACGTTCTGACTTACTAAATCTGTATTACCTACAAGGAAATACGTATGGTAAGTAGCACTGGTGTTAATAACTCTAGCAGCCAATGGGGTTGTGGGTGAAAAATGAAGGGAGGGAATTGTTTACTGCCTCATGCAGTGTCCAGAAAATGTGCACCAATCACTCTTTCTCTTCGCACACCCTTGACCTCCTTCTGAAGGAGTTTAGCTATTAAGTGTTTATGGGGAATAATTTAGTCAAATGGTAAAATGGAATATATATGCTTGATTATAATCTTGATAATTCACTTTATAATTGAATTTCTAGTTCCTTTTTTTAACAATGGGCATGTGCCTTTAGTAATGTGTTCAATCCCGAGAATCCTTCAATATTTGCATGAATATAGATGATCTTTGCCTGCACTGGTAACTTTGAGACAGCCTAAGTAATTTTTATTACAAAATGCTTTGCTGTTTGTTTCATTTCAGTATAAACTACAAGAATGAGAGAAACTTCAGTAAACACCCCCAACATAAACTATTTCAGGAGATCTTTACAGCCTTGGTGAAAAATAGACTCATATGCAGGTAAGGCTGTCCCAGAAAAGACCAACAAATTACCCAAGAATGGCACACCTTATATATCTTATTTCTAGCGTATGGTTTGAAGCAGTTTATGAGATTGGATACAGCGTACTTAAAGGATGCAGTAGACGAGTATCATTTAGAAGGAGGCAAGTGAATAGGCATTGCAAGTGATCTCATTAAAATCAACTCTGATTAAGTACTGAATTTCACCAAATTTTATGACAGATAAGGTAAAACGGGAGAACACCCACGTTAACACTGTTTTTTTTATTTTTCCTACTCTGAATTTGGATACTTAGGAGGGATTTATTGCCAGCGTCCTTATGAAGCAGACACTGGGTAACGCCATGGCCAACATCCTCATGGTATACTTTTTCAGTTGTTACAAGGACGGATAACATGGGCTGCCCCAACCTTGCCCTTGGGGAAAGGATGAATGTGTAACCCCCGAGTACAGCCCAGTGTTGATGTTTCTTCTCAGGACCAAGTTAAATGTTCTCTCTGTTGCTCTTCTTTGTCCTCACACAAGTGCAGTGTTGGAACTCTAGAGAAGGATTAGCAAGGCCTCTTTCTGTCTCAGAAACATCAAGGGTTTTCAGTGAGCCATTGACTACGGCTGGATTGCAGCCACGACTGAATTTTCTATTCATTCTGGGCTGCTTGAAGCGAGAGCTGGTTATGCTGTTGCTAGATGTGAAGGTGGCTCCCAGCACGGTTTCATGGATAGGACCTTGGCTTTTACGCTTCCCTGAGGCCCAGGCTCTCTCCTGACGAGCAGCGGCTGAAAGGATGCCTGTAAAGAACCAGGAATCTTCCCCATCGCTTTGGGACTTGATTGAGGTATCTGAATTCTGCCCCAGTGAGATGGGAAAAATTACTCCTATTGGAAAATAGGAGAAATATTTATAATTTAATACCTTGAGCAAAATAAGCCTCTGGCTTGGTCCAGCACAGTAGCTGACTCTAAGTAGAACGGTATCCCAGGGGGTCCTCCATAATGAATCAGCTACTAAATATGCCTAAGTGGTGGCTTAACGATTTGATCTTTTGAAGGGGCTTATTTAGCATTATATACTTAAGGATTGGACAGTGACTGCCAAATGCATTGGTTTAGTTTAAAGCAATCCAGGATTGGGACTGCATCTATTATGCCTTTGTACTTGATCTAGGCAGAGGATTATAGGACTGGTTCAGATGGTACAAAATGCCTAAAGCCTTTATCACGATTATGGAATTGGGTCCCTGCTCAGTTCTTGACAATATTCTCAAATATGTTGAAAGGTTAATGAACACTACAAAGGACCTGAAATTGTCCTGGACTGTTTGGTCCGTGGGCTCGAACAGAGTACAACGATGGTTACGAGCAGAATAATTATGCCTGAAATGGTATTAGGAAATGACATTCTTTAATTCATTGTGAAGTCATCTATCACGGACTCTTCAACGGGATGTCCCGTAGACCATTTATTGGGTCAGTACTTTGAGGCAGGCAGAATAGTTCCAGAATTAAAGATGGGAGAGATGTCACTGTGTCCCCACTCTGAGGGCACGAGATGCAGAAATTGTTAGGGAAACTAATTGGGCAAGGGTTGGCATCCAACAGTTGAAAAGATCTTAAGAATTCTGAAGTTAAGAGATCTCTTGTCAGGACCTTTTCAAATTCTTAGTGATTAATGAGGCATCTTAGATTGGATGGAATTACTGGCTTGCAACATGAGTAGTCCCTGGAAATCTTCAAACTAGGAAGAGACGATTATAGATCTCTTTGCTTTCATAGTACCAGAAGGAATTTAGGAATGTTGAACATCAAGGGCATCCTTTTATGTCATCCTTTGGCTGTTGATGGATTGTTACGTGCAGTTCTATTCTAAAAGCGGGGTTGGGTCAAAGATGGCTTAAGTGTAAAGGTCTTCCATTGTTCCTCACCCCATATGACCTTGCAAGGATAGTCATAATTGCCTTTTCCCCCTGCCTCTTCCCTCTAAATTTAGGCTGACAGAAAAATTACATCTCGGGGACTTTTCTGGTATGGCTCCCTATCCTGTTTCTTTGCAAACATCGTATTTAATGTTGGCTGGAAAGCTTGGATTTAATGCAGTTGAATACTTTTGAATATGCACTCTGTGCAAGGAAGAGAGGGAGTAAGCAGTTGGGAAGGAAGACAGGGTGAAAATACAAAGATGAATAAAACACAGGATCCCTTTCTTCTAGGGACTCCGCATCTACTCTGGTCAGCAAAACAATAATCCACTATCCCAATACAAGGGAAAATATGGTAGATATAAACTATTTATATCATGACAGCTAAAGACTGGGGGAAATTGAGAGGATGTGGACTTTGGTCTTTGGTCCAATTCAGGCTGTAGACAAGGTTGGTCACATTCAGGATGTTGTGCCATTCAATTCTATGCTGAGGATATAGCTGATGGGGAATTTTGTCTCATGTGTGGAGCGCGAGCCCTTCCACATCCTCTGTCAGTTTGTGCCCGAGTGATACTGTTTTTGTTGTTGTTCTACTTCATTCTTCCCGACTGTAGTCTTCCTCTAAACCACACTTCTAGATACTTCCTTTCTGGGTGCGTTTCCTAAGACTGACCTGTGCTCACTCCCTTGTTCCCAGAAGTGAAGATTGTGAGGCGGCATCTGAAATGAGATGGGACTTGTTAATCCAGGGTCAGATAAGGTAGCACAGTCAGCGCTGCAGACACCCCCTGGCGGCTCTCAGAGGGCAAGTGGCAGTAGCGGAGTTTACTCCTGGTTGATGCGGTCATGAACCCTGACACTTGGCACAGTATGGGAGCAAGTTTTGATCTTCCGACTTTTCTTGGGGCCATAACGTCATCTATCAGAGAGTCTGGTTAGAAATAAACCCATCCCCTTTCCATTTCACCTGCCTGTCCAGGAAAGTACAAAGGGTGCTTGGTATCCAAGACTAGGTTCTTATGAGGTTGTATAGAAAGTAAAAGTTGTCACAAAATTGACGTATCCTGTGATTAACTACTTATAAAATTGACCTCTACTCAAGGATCTCCTCTGTGTATCTGTTCCTCTGAGCTCCCTCTTTGTCGGTCCATTCCTTGCTGATCGCCAGATGATGTGCAGGTCCTATAACATGGTGCAAATAGAACATAGTTGACTTGTGAAATGAACTTGCAAATCTGGATAACGATGTAAAATTTCCTGATGATACTAAAAAATATGATAGTGCCAAATGGTTGGAATCTGGCTAATGAGGCACTGGCAGAATTAGACTACTGACAAATTGAAGAAGGGGGTATTAACAAAGACAATGACAAGGTGGGACTTCAAAAACAGGCATTTGGATCACAAAGGTTAGGAGAGGCCTTTAGGAAAAAAGGGTGACTCTTTGTAATATCTTTGCAAAAATGAACCTCTTTATGCCACAGAAGTCAAAAGTGGACTCAAGGATGTTGAATCATGTTATGTGATTGGTCAGAAAAAGTGTGCCTCAAAATGTCAGCAGAATCCATTCTTTCTTTGTTCTAGTTATCAGGGCAAAGTTGCAATTATAACTTAAATTTTGTTAAATGTAAGCTAACATATATCTTAGTTTATTTTTTAAGGTACTGTTTTCACTGCAACTTGTCCCCTGCTATTTAATATGATATTTGGTGTTATTTTAAAGTGGGTTCACTTAGCTGGTCGCCTCCTGGTGTGATTATCCTACACTTGCCAGGATATCCCCTCTTCCGCTGCCTGCAGCTTTTGAGGAGGTGAGTATATATACCAGGTTCTGTGATTTCAGTTAAAAGAGAACCACCTGATCCATTTAGCGTGACCTTTTTGCTCCAAAAATGCAATCACTTTTCTAATAAGAACACGTTGGTGTCCTTATTATTTTACATCCCGTTTTCTGAAATATCTGCTGTAAATGTGGCATATTTTGGAAATGAGTCTGTAGGAAGTCTCGATTGCAAAAATCAATCACTTGGATGTCTACCAGGTGTGAAATTAAAATGTTCTCACCTTCCCAGGAAAGCACCGGCTGTAAGGGCCACATGTAACCACTGGAACGAATTTTAACATGGCCAAATCAATAAATGACAGCTTCCCGTTAGTACATGACCTTCTGAGAGCCAGGCAGTGAGTTCCAGGTACAGTCTAGGGACCACATTTCCATGGCTAAAATCAACCAATCCCCAAACACTCCGAGAGCTTTGCTCCGACAGACTGTGGCTTATAAGTTGTATATAATTGCTATCAATTCATCTTTTGTTTTACATATTGTCTAGTGGACTTTTTCTTTTTTTTGGAGATCTTGAAGCTAATATGCCTAACACAGGACTTTGGATTTTTCTTGCTCAACTTGCCCTCCCTCAGCTTTATTCTTCCCCACCTATTGACCCGGTCCAAGCTGCCATCGTCTCTTGCTTGGACAATTGCAGTAGGCTCCCTTGGTTCCCTGCTTTGATCCCTGGTTCCCTATACTGTTCTCAATACTGCTGCCGAAAGGATCCTTTCAAAAATCTGTTAGATCATATTAGTTCTCTGCTTGGAGCCTTCTAGTGGCTTTCCAGAATAAAACGTCCAAAGTCCCTATTCTTATTCTACAAAGACCTGCAGATCTGGCGCCTGCCATCTCTCTGACTTAACTCCTATCACTTTGTCTTTGCATACTCTGCTCCAGCCCCACGGGCTTCCTTGCTATCCCTTGCACACACAACCACACTCCTGCTCAGGGACTACTACTCAACTCTTCTGCTCTTCTGACCTAGACTCGCTCCTCAGTTCACTTGGATGATAATCTGTCCAGAGAACCCTTCTCTGACTGCCCTAAACTAGTATCCCCTGGACTGCCTACACCCTTAAACTTTGTTGTCCTCCATTGTACACCACCTCTTATACATTTTTATTCGTTTGTTTTTATTATTGGTCTTCTCCCTTTAGAAGGTAAGCTCCATGAACACAAGTGCACGGTTTTGTCCTTCGCCATACCCCTGAGCATGTAACCATGCCTGGCTACCCATAGGTGATGAGTAAATATTTGAAAGCATTCTACCTCTGAATAGAAGAAGAAGCACATATAGGCAGTCCTTTCTGCTCAATATCTCCCTGACTTTAGGGACTAGCATAACCCACTGGATGCGCTTCCGGTTGGGCACATATTTGGGGCTCAATTTAGTGGGTAACACAAAGGAAGAAGAAAGACCCACTAAGAACAGTGGAATAAGCCAGTAAAAGTGCCTTGAATATTCATTTCTGGTTAATTTCTTCACACATACTTTTTTCCCCTCTAAGTTTCACCATGGCTATTTTGATGTGAATTTTACTTTTCTAACATCTGCCCCCCTCCAAAAAATCTATGTATACGACTCTGTTGTCTGAATCTGAGATAATGTTTAGTTTGAAACAGGCTTGATTGGATTTCTCCACTCTTAAATTTTGAGTCAAAGGTGGAAGTTTTGTTGTTAACGGAAGGGGCAGTTTAAATGACACCTCACCGTGAAGATGCTGCTTATTCTGAGTGAGAAACAGAGCGAAGCATGGTACGAATGCGGTCTAGGGTGACCCTCTGGCATGTGCGTCCGTCCCGGGGGTCAGCCAACCTCAGACCATGTGGCCGTGCCGTGTAGCGTGGCACTGCCGCTTTATGGTCCAATACCACAGCCTCGTGACTGCTTCGTGCATGGAGCTGTCACATCACTTCTGGGTTCCTTCCACTGTGCGAGAGGGTGAAGCCCCTACGACCACATTTCAATTGCTGCATTGCCAGTGCCAGTTTTCCTCCCCTTTTCGTACTGATGGCAGAACGTGGCGCGTGACGCTGAAAGCGATGTGGCAGGTGGTCATGGGCAAGGGCCGTGGGAGCTGATCACGCTGTTATGTATTAATAGTCCTGTGAAAGAAGTGGCAAAAGTTCAGTCACAAGAGGGGATAAATATTTGCCCGCTCATGAACCCGCTGCTGTGCGGCGGCTATATTGGGACATACCCTCCAGGGAAACCCTGTCTTTGCAGACAGACGGCTTTTTCAGAGCTGCCCCCAAGGACGCCCCGTCTGCTGTGCTGAAAATGTCCCTGCTCCCACAGTGTACGTGTTGGAGAGTCCCTGTCGCTGCAGTCACCCCCGCCTGTGGGATGTAGAGTGGGGCTGGGGCGGGGAGGGATGGCAGGAGCACCGGCCTGGGAATCCGGCCCCAGCTCTGCTGTCACGTGCGGCGCAGGCCAGCCACTGGGCTCCTCCGGGAGGCAGTTACTGGCCCAGTCCAAAGAGAGCGCCCGTCTTTACGATCTGCCACTATTATTCTCTCTAATTCTCTGGTTGCATCAAGTTGTGTGTTTCCTAGTCCCCCCGACTCTTGGCAAACAGAGACATATATCGTCTTACAGAACACGCCACTCCTCTTGAACACCAGAGCTCCATCCCATGTGCTGCGTCCTTGTGGGGGGTTAGGGGCTGGGAGCCAAGGAAGGAACAACTGCTCCTTCAGAGGTCAGCGCTTAGAGAGGAGAAGCCAGGGGACTCAGACACCAGGAATTCTATTTACATTTCTAACAGCACAGGCCAGGATCACGTAGAAATATTAATAGCTTTGGGCTTCAGTCCCAAAATTGCAAAACCAAAAATGCCATTTGCTTGGAACAGAACCTTTAACTCAGACTTTTCTGGAACTCTTCATTTATTTCTCCTCCTCCAATAATAATAATTTTCAAAAGCCTATCCTGGAATTTTTCTCTTTTATTTTTTTACAGGGGTGGAAGAAATAGAAGAAAAGAAAACTTTTTGCGTTTATTTTAATACGAAAAACCTTGCACAGATCATGACCTTCCCTCATTAAGATTGTATATGGTTAACAGGAAAAATACCAGTGCATGCCTATTTGTAGCATGAATCACCTCTTAGTGTGTCCCGTGGCTTTTCCTCTTAAATAATGAAAAGCAACCAGCATTCAACCTCATTAGGTTTTTAGGAGCTGTTGCAACTTGATCATTATTTCTGCTAGACCTTTGGGATGTCAGATCTCTGAACTCCAGTTGAGGCTCCAACGCTATCTTTAGCTGACCCCAGCACCTGAAGGGGAAAGCAGTCATGTGCCCTCTCCCTATTTATAAAGATTAGAGATATTCTGTCTGTAATAGGAGTCTCAGAATAAGTGTCCCCATAGGTGATTGTTTTCAATTCAAAGTGCATTTCAAGTTTGCATTATTTTCCTCAACGCGAGGCAGTCAGGGTGACCTATAGCACCGCCTTGGCGAACTGTGCCTGGCCGGCAGCCCTGGGATGGGTTGAGTCCTGCCTTTATCCTCAGAAGAAACTGAGCTTTGCCTCCATAGCAAAGGTGTCCCTGTCCTGGTACCTGGGGGAGAGAAGGACCAGGGTTTGATGGCGGGTGTGGCGGGCAGCTGCTGCTGGGAGCCCTGGTGATGGCGGGAAGAGCAGTTCTCAGCCAGTGATGCTTTGGGGACATCTTGCTTATTAGCCTCTGTCAGGAGAGCCAGGCCTCTGCCCGGGTAGGGGGTGAGGAGGGGGCCCTAACCTATCAGGAGCCCTCAGATTTTCCTGGGAATATAAGAACATGGGAAAAGCATATTTACCAACTTCCTTCTGGAAGGAATAGTGAGGGGTTTGGGGTGGAGCAGAAGGGGTTGGGGTTCACAGCAGAAGGGGTGGGGTGACACCTCCAGTGGCAAGTGACCGTACATGTTTGTCCTGCCTTTGAGGAGAGTGGGTCGCCGCTCAGGTTTGAGACGTGTGGGTTTGGGAGCAGAGCCGAATTTCTCAGGACCATGGAAGAGACGAAGCTGGCTTCTACCACCAAAGGCTAAGGATTAATATGAGGCAGGCCACGCAAGGGTTGGCTTGGGACTGCAGCTTAAGCAAATGTTCCACTTGACCGAGGGGCAGACCTTTAAAGTATCCTAACCTTGCTGGCTGCATGACCCACTCAGCCGTGGGGGTGGGAGAGGGTGGGGGAAGTGATGTGGTTTCTAGCCTGGGATGGCTTTCCTTATCCTCCTTTTTTCTTGGCTAACCGTGAAATCACAGACACTTTTTGTTGTAGTTTTTTGTTAACATTTGCACCAAGCGCCGCTGTTGGACTAGCTTAGGGGGCCGTGTGAGACAGTATTGCCTGAGATGGTGCCCATGCTTGTCTGTCCCCTTCTCCTCTGTGCACCCCACTCGCCATGGTCTCCCCTGAGAGTACGTCCTTAGCCATTCACCTGCCCATCAACCTTCATCTCAGGGTCTACTTCCGGGGAAACTGATCCAAGAAAATGCTTTTTCACGGTGCTCCCCAAACTGCCCACCAGCGTGCCCTGGAGGCTACAGAGAACCAGGGGTGTCATGGAGTATTTGAAATTTGCAAGGAGAATAGTGCTGTACGATGTCTGCCAGACACAGTGCAGCCACTCAAGGTGCTGTGTGATTTCTACATTTAAGATTGTGCTGCCTTCCCTTCGATGGTGGCATATGTTACCGAAGCTGGGTTTTCCGTGGTTGTTATGGTAAAAAGCAAGTACGAGGGGAAAAGCAGGTGGAAGAAGAGAAGGTGGTGGGATCCAATCGGATCACAAGGCTTGAGAATTTGTTTAGTGCCCCTCGGAGCACATACACCATTAAAAAGTAAATGTGGTTAAGAATAAAATAAAAATATTTTTCTTAAAACGGACGCGTATAATTTTTTCAAACGGATAAGTTATTAGGGCATAAATTCTTATTAAGTCAAATCTAATTATTGGAACTTTTAGCTCTTACGGTCAGGCGCTGCCCCTCAGGCAACCAGGACAGTATGAACCAAATGATGACTGCAGGTTTTATGTATTTTGCACTAAAATGGATTAAGTGTTCAGGTACCAAATAACAGTCCTTGTTGCAGATTATGGTCAAAATACACTAATGCTATTCCTTTGTGCGTCCCTTATTCTCCTCCATTGTCTTGGGTTGCTCGTGAACTGTCACACTGGCCACTTACACATGCTGCAAACATGCTTTCTCTTGTTTTCTTCTTTCAGAGAGTGGGTTAATCGAGCCCCGTCTCTTCATTTTCTGAGAGTGTTAATCTGTCTGAGACTACTGATGAGGGATCCGTGTTATCAGGTGGGTTGGAAAAAATAAAAATAGTTTTTACTTGTTATGAAGATGAAGTAAAAAATCTGGGATCATGTTAGCTTTTTTGTTGTGTTTTGTTTTTTTGTCTCACAACTCAATAGGTTTCAAAATTGGGAGGTATCTCAACTGCTATATAGAAAGATGTGAGAGAAGTCATTTAATAGGGACAAACGGATGCGTCTGTTTCTGCTATGTTAACTATGGGATCAAACGGATGGAACTTTCGGTGTATGTTTAAACCATTGGCGGTTCATGCCCTGCCTTTGAGTGTGTTCAAGGCTGAGCAGCTCCCTAGGTCAAAGTCAGCAGTGACAAGTGGGGGCCTCCTCGGGGAGCTCCCGAGGCAGCCCGTGGGAAAGGCAGGGCCCGCAGTTTTAGCAGCTGCTCCAGAGTCCAGGCCCTTTCCCATGTCCAGCCTCAGACCCTGAGTTAGAGGTAAGCACAGGACCTGCCACTTGTCTCACATGGGGGTTGTGAGGCCGACAACCCTTCCCTCCTCACTAGTTAGTTGAGCGTGTTGCCTCTAGTTTCATGCTTCTTAAACTTGAACACACCCAGTGATCCACTGGGAATGTTGTGAACACCGATCCCGATTCAGCAGGTGTGCACCGGGGCCAAGTCTCTGTGTGTCTATGAAGCTTCCAGAGGATGCCAATGCCACTGGTCCACGGCCCACACGTTGCACAGCAAGGACTTAGTGCTTTAGCAGTAAGGCTCTAAAAAACAAAAATGCTTCCCTAACGTTCCACCCAGACCTTGAAAATGATTTCTTCTAGTACTGGCTGGCACACAGATGCTTCTGTAAAGCAGCAGTTCTCAAACTTTTGTGTGCCCCAGAAGCACACAGATTGCCAGAGCCCAGCCCCGCTGTTGCTGGTCTGGTAGGTTTGGGGAGGGCCGGAAAATCTGCATTTCTACAACGTTCCCAGGTGAAGCCGATGCTTCCGGTCAGGCGACCACAGTTCGAGAATCACTGTTCCAAAGCCTCGAGATTGCTTCTTTAGTCATTATTGTTTCTTCTTGCCAATGTTAACTATTTAGAATGTTTCTATTCTAAATACGTGCATCAGTGTTTTTCCAGATTTTTTTCCCCCTAAGAAGCATCTCCTTTTACACCGTGTCCTGAGAAGCTACTAGGAAGCTCAGACCACTCCGAAGATCTTTTACTTTGGATTTGGTTTCACTGATGAATTGTTTGCATCAGATTGCGTTTCTTTTCCTTACCCCAATAACCATCTTTTCCAACCTTGGCACTTAAAAAAAGCATTTTGGTACCAGCCAGAGCCTGCTCTGGTTTCAGCCTTCTGGGATTCATGGTGGTGCCACCATGGTGGTGATTCCTTTAGACGAATCACGACTTCCTCACTCTGTATTCAAAGCTGGCCTTGTGCTATTATAGTTTAGTGAGCCCTTGGACTGTGTGACTCGGGGCATTCTCCAAATGGCTTTCTGTCTCAGTCGCTCAGAGTGTTTTTGGAAGATAACATCCTTTTTCCCCACGATCAGCCGTACAGGACTGTGCGTTCCATGTATTTCTGAGGTGCCACTTGCAATTCTGTGTGTAGCGTGTGTGAGAACGGTGGACCACGTGTTCCATGTTGCCCGGGTCATTCCCAGAATGTGTTCATTGTTCCCACTTAATTATTAATAACACCTTCTTTTACTCTCACGAAGGTGGCTTTTTAGCAGGAGCTCTAGTTTTCTGACTTACAGAAGTTAGCAAAATATTTGCCTCAGAGATGTTCTGTTTGTTTAGAAAATTGATGACAGTCGTGTCATACTCTGCTGATCCCCATCGAAAGTATTGCCTTTCTTAGTCTAGTTTTTGAACCATCAGGACAGGGTTGATTGCCCTGCTCTCTCCAGGAAAGAATTCAGTGACCTCGTTGTTTATGGGATTTTGTGATGAAACCATATTAAAATGAAGTCCTTTGCTGACTTCTAATCTTTCCATAGAAGGGTATTCTCTCTGAATCGCTCCTCCTGGCACTCTTTCCACAAAGAAGAGCATGTGCTCAGGCGGTCGTTGAACATATTGAGTTGCCAAGAATTGTTGGCCGAAGTCATCAAGCTTTGCTGGGGTTTACTGTAATTTATGCCGGTTAATCTCAGCGAGCCTTCCCCCCTCGCTAGGCATTCCTTTCCTTGCTTGTTGCGTCTGTGCCGCAGGATCCACAGTGGCTGTTCCAAGCCGTGTCCGCTTCTCATACCCCGACCCCCTCCGGCCCCTGCCATTCTCACCAAATCACAGCATCATCTCTTGTATGGGGAGAACCAAAGCCATCCCAGTGGGAACTCTCTTATTATCTCTTCTTGGTTGCTTGGAATATTAGGATTATCTTGAAGCTTTATGTTCTTCTTGTCTCGGAAGAAATATCCCTCCTCCTTGCTTGCCAAGGCTTACCCCTCTATCTATTCTCTTCATTACTATGTCAGTGGCTCCCTTTTGATTTTCCGTTATCATAAAAATGCCCGTTCCTTGACCCCGATATCCCTTCAAATCTTCACCTTACTACATTTCTTGAGAGGCCAGGCTATATCTCTTGAACCTACTTCCTTCCTGTCAGAACTGATGGGCTGTATCACGCTCACACTGAATTCTTGTGAACAAGGTTCTCCCTGGAAGGTGCGCTCTGGTCAGCATCCCTTGATCCAGAGGTTGCAAACTGGCAGCTCATAGATTGGATCTTGCCTGCCAGAGACTTCACTGTATGCTTAACGGAGATTCCAGCAAGAAAAAAACCTGGAAGGAATGACAGAGAAGCCATTTTGAAGGTTTGGAGGGCTTAGGGCTTTTTCATAATTGAAGGAAGACACATGTTCTGAGATTTCAAGTATGGTAGGAATCCCAAGCAGGATAAAGAGAAATGGTTACCTGGATTCATTACTGTGAAGCCGTAGTACATTGCTTATTGAGGATAAAGTGAAAAGCTTAAAAGCTCCTAAGTACAATTATATTAGAAACCACAGTAAAAAGACAGGCAGGCTGAGTGGCCTTATTCCACACCTGCATTTCTCAACTTCCGTAGCAGCCCATGGGCTTTACCGCATTTTCTGTTTGCCTTCACTGCTCCCAAGAGGCCATAGCTCTTCCTCCGAACTTTGTGCTTTTCTGTATTACTGCTCTTTTCCTTGATCCTGCCTTCCTAAATGTTAACCTTCCCAAAGTTCTTATTTTTTCAAGTTTATTTTTTTTGAGAGAGCAAGAGAGCGAGAGACAGCGCGCGAGCAGGGGAGGGGCAGAAAGAGGGAGAGAGAGAATCTCATGCAGGCTCTGCACTGTCAGCACAGAGCCCAACGACGCGGGGCTTGATCCCATAAACTGCAAGGTCATGCCCTGAGCCAAAACCAAGAGCTGGAGGCTTAACCGACTGAGCCACCCAGGCGCCCCATCCAAAGTTCTTTTCTTTAATCATCATCTCCCTCACCTTCCATGCTCTTGGCTCCAACTGTTGTTGTTGTCATTGTTGTGTTTTGCTCGCAAGTACATACCTCCAGTCTCAAACTTTTCTCTTTTTGTCAGTTGCAAATTTCCAGGGGTATTTTGGATGGCCATCTGGATGACACAATAGTGTCATGGTCCTCAAAGTGCGATTTGGGGACTGCTTACGGGTCTCTGAAACTCTTTTAGGGGTTCTACCAGGCCGAAAATATCTTAAAAATAATGCCACGATACTGTTTGACTTTTCGCACTCACTGTCTTACATATATGCGGTGGAGTTCTCCAGACGCTACGGGAGGCGTGATAATGTCACGGCTCTGATGGCTGGTAGGACAGGTGCTTGTGAACTCCTGTGTTTTAAAAATTTCTCACTTTTGGGGTGCCTGAGTGGCTCAGTTGGTTGAGTGTCCGATTTCAGCTCAACTCATGATCGCACGGTTCATGGGTTCAAGTCCCGCGTCAGGCTCTTGCTGACAGCTCAGAGCCCGGAGCCTGCTTAGGATTCTGTGTCTCCCTCTGTCTCTGGCCCTTCCCCGTTCACACTCTGTCTCTCTCTCTCAAAAATAAATAAACATTAAAAAAAATTTCTCACTTATAAATAGTAGCATGATAAATAGATAAAACCCACATAAGCAAAACTCTTTGAGGTTCTCGGTAATTTTTAACAGTGTAAAGGAACACAGAGGCCAAAGAATTTGAGAAGCACTGTGGTAGTGCATTCCACTCAATAACTTTAAAATGGAGCTCCTGGATTCTTCCTTTCACCTTGAACCTTCAGAATCAACTCCTAATCCTTCTAATGGCACTACCTTGCTTCCAGACTCCAAGGTAGGAAACTTTGAAACATCTCTTATATTTTCTTTTTACTCACCCCCTTACCAATAGAACATACCAAGTTTTTCAAGAGCATTGCTATTCCATCTGGAAAGATAAGATGTCAGTGCACAGAGGGGCCTCAAATCATGACCCAGAGATGAGCAGCATGGAACCATTGTTGAGTTTAAGCAGAGGAGTAAAGTGATCACATTTGCGATTCACTAGTAAGGGCTCACTGTAGTGTGCTCGGCATTGATTTGGTTGCTGATTAGGTTTAGAATGAGAACATCCAATGTCACTGACATTTTTGGCCGTTGCAAGAATAGTGGTACATAACAACACCTATTCTGGTGTTGCGTTGTGCTCCATTTTTTTAACATTTTTTAAATTTATTTTTGAGAGAGAGAGACACACACACACACACACACACACACACACACACAGCGTGAGCAGGGGAGGGGTAAAGAGAGAGGGAGACACAGAATCCGAAGACAGGCTCCAGGCTCTGAGCTGTCAGCTCAGAGCCCGGCGCGGGGCTCGAACTCAACAAGCCGTGAGATCATGACCTGAGCCGAAGTCGGACACTTAACCAACTGAGCCGCTGGGCGCCCCACAGTGTGCTCCAGTTTCTAAGAACATGCTCTTTATCTGTATTATATTATTGTGTCACTTTAAAAAAAGGAACACCTCAGGGGATAGAGCAAGGACAATTGTTCACATGTTGCGCATTGAACTGAAGGTCAGATTGACTTGGGGACTTTCTCCAGGTTATTGGATTCAGAAGTACAGAAGCCAGTCTTGTGACCCCTCTAGCTTGTGACCAGGGAGAGAGTGCTGAGATCTGACAGGGCACTCGGGAGGAGTGGCTGTAATCCACGTGCGCAGCCGTTTGCTTTTCAGATTAGTACTCTGAACTGTTAAGCCCAGGTATGTGCGTACCTTGTGCTCTTGGTTTGCTGCAGCTGACACTCTCAAGTTAGAGCAATCCCACTGATATGACCAAAGGACATACGAGGAAGACCATGAGTCTGTGAGCAATCTCCTAGCCTTGCTCCAATCTCCATAGACGCATGAGGGGGCGGAAGGAGGGAGTGTTTATTTTGTAAATGAAGGGTAAATTCTTGAGTATGTAACGACGACGTTCTTAGACAGTGACAAACCCTCTCTCTCTTTCCTATACTTCATAACAGTGCTTCTCCAATGGTGATTCGCAGGAGTTAATACATATTTTGTGAAAAAAAGTGTGCTTCCATTGATGATGTTTGGGAAAAACTGCACCTCAGTTCCCCCACTGGAGACTTATAATGCATGGTGGGATGTTCAAAGCTCTGAGGGCCCCTATGATAAAACCAACTGTCAAACTCTGTTTAACGTATTATTTTACAAGCTAATTTGCATTTGGCCATGAAATGATTATTATTATTTTAAATAGAATGTCTAATTCTATTGCATTCACTGCACAGAATAAAAGGGTTATTCCCAAAACAGAGTTTGGGACTTAGTCCCAAATTGTTAGTACTAGTTATTGGATAGATATGTTATTTGTCAAGGTAAAAAATAAAAAATGACCATGACCAATCACTTAAACAGTATTCTCTCCTGTGGTGTCTTCTCACTTCCAAGCTTCAAATTTAAATCTTCAAGTCAACAACTCTCAGATTTCAATGTTGTGCTCTCACCTCATTTTTCATGGTCTTTTGTACTTTTCTCAAGCGAATATCCCATCAGTAGCTCAGTATGTCCCAAATCGAGTCTTCTCTAACCTAGACTCTTCCTCTCTCCTTTCTTGTGTCTGTTAGTATCTCACCACCCCTTGGTCCCCAGGGTCAAGTATGGGGATGTCTTCTACTTTGTGCCCTTTCTTCCAGCACGTCTTCATGTTTGGTTGAGCACACTACTTCACAGACAATCTCTGCCTCTCCCTTCTCCTGCCCACTGTCACCGCCAACCAATTGGGCTTCTAGGTGGCACCCTTTCCCTTTCTGGTTCATTCAAAAACCAGAGGGAAGTCCTCACAGCTGATTCTTTTTTTTTTTTTTTTCCTTGGGGAGAGAGAACATGACCTGGGGAGGGGCACAGGGAGAAGGGACAGAGGATCTGAAGCGGGCTCTGTGCTGACAGGCTGACAGCAGCAAGTCTGATGCGGGGCTCAAACTCATGAACCAAGAGATCATGACCTGAGCTGAAGTTGTACGCTCAACCAACTGAGCCACTCAGGTGCCCCCTCACAGCTGATTCTCATCATCCCGTGTTCACACATTTTCATCAGATGTCATGGTCCTCATGACAAAGGTCACATTCAGGCTCACATCTAAGCCCTCCCACAGTTTGGTCCCACCTGTCTTTCCTGACGTTATTCCCAGTAATGCCCTTCATAGAGTTGCGGAAGTGCTTCTCTTGATGTTCTTTCTGCATAACTTCTGTGCACCTTTGGACCTACTGTCCTCTGCTTGGAATCTCCCTGATCTTCCCCAATTTCTTCTCAGCAACTCTGTTCATCTTTCTAAACCCTTTCAGGGGCCACCATCCTTATGATGTGTCCCTCCTGGGGCATCATAGCACTTCATGTATAACTGTTTTTTAACACTTAACCACATTCTGTCTTGAATGCCAGTTATTATTATATCTACCATATGCTTGCCTAAAGGCCTCGGTCATCTTCACTGCATATTTGTGTCCTCTTCAGAGCCTAATGCAGGGCTTTTATGTAATAGGAATGAAAAAAAAGTGTTGAATAAACATAAGGAGTTTTAAAATGTTATTTTTACATGTATAAAATATTCTACCATAACTAGGAATAATGTATACAATATTCTTCTGTTCTTTCATTGTAGCTCTTCTAGAGTGAAGAACAATGATAAAAATTCAAATTAGTAGGTAGTCACAGAACTTTTTTTTTTTTTTAGCGAGAGAGAGAGAGAGAGAGAGAGAGGATGCATGAGTGGGGGAGGGGCAGAAGGGAGAAGGAGAGGGAGAATCTTAAGCAGGCTCCATGCTCAATGCAGAGCCAAATGTGGGGCTCGAATCCACAACCCTGAGACTGTGACCTGAGCTGAAATCAAGAGGTGAATGCTCAACCAACTAAGCCACCCAGGTGCCCCACAAAACTATTTTAAATTGAGTTATAAGTGTGGCTTCATACTTAATTGAAACATGAGTATGTTTAGCGTTTCCAAATTCATTTCGCATAGAATAAGGAAACCTTGACAAGGAGGCCTTAAGAATCTGAGCCTTTTGTTCAGCCTGCCCACTCAGTTGGCTTCATGGTGGAACTAGATTGTTCTCTCTCACACTTGAGTACTCATCGCCATGCACTTCCAACAGAACTGGAATGGTGGCTAATATTTGTATTTCAAATGACTTCCTTATGTGCATGTTAAGGAGAGAGATGTCAGTCTAGCTTTAAATAAACAGGTTAGGGCCACTTGAAACACAGTTGTCTCAAGATAAATGTCAATGCGGATGATCTGAGAGCATGTGCTGTTAGTAGAGTTCCAAGCTGGTCCCTCTCACGACTGCAGCCTCCCACCCCGGTCTCCCCTAATTACCACTTTCAGAGTAGTTTCATGAAATGCCTTCTTACTGGGAATTGGATTTAAAGACCTGTATCAGGAGACATTTGCGATGATTATTCTTACCTTTGTTTAGAGTATGGGTTTGATAAGCCCATTAGCCTCTTCGTTTTAAGGAGGAGCCCACAGAGCAATGCTTGTCAACTTTTACTGTTTGTGAATTACTGGGGACTCCATGGAGATTCAAAGTGTGATTTGGCAACGTTTCTGCACGTCTAACCAGCTCCTCCGTGAGGCTGGTGCTGCTGCCCGTGGACCACACTAGGCAGAGGCCCATAGGGAGGTCCTGGGAACTTGGTGATGCTGGATTCCATTCCTGTCCTGGCTGGTCACGTAGGCAAAGTGACCTTTGCCACCTTTCTGGGTCTTAGTTGTCCTAATCTGCAATGTGAGGAGGGTGAAGGGAACGGTATCTAACAGCACCTTCCAGCTCTAACATTTTATGGTGACGTGACAGGAAATAGAAAGAATGAGGAGTCAGGCCGCAGGTCTGAGCATATTTACATTCTGTTAGTCTCAACCCAACTTTCACATTTATTAAGAGTTTGTCTTAAATGTGGTATGAATAACAAATATTAAAGCTTTGCGTATTTACGGTAGAATGTGGACCTTCAAAAAATAATCATAAGTCTCATGATTTAATAAAGAAATTGCATGTAAAATATCCTTCCCCTCCACCCTCATCTTTTGTGTATGTTCTGTTGTTTTTGTTTTATTAGGAGATACTCCATAGCTTGGGTGGGATTGAAAACCTAGCTCAGGTAAGATTCCTTTGTGGCGGCTGGCTTTGCCCTTCCGTTTTGTGCCATGGCTCGGGGCAAGGATTACTTAGGTGTGTGACAGCAGATGGCTTTCTTAGCTTAGGCTGCCTGCCAAGGGGAGGGGCAGGCAGGGTGGATAAGTGTGCCTATGGCAGGATACTCACAGAGCAGGAAGGGACCCATGACATTTTGTTCCAGGTGATTTTACCCAGCCTGCCGAGACAAGAAAGTTCCATAAAAGGTCACATGTCTTTAATTAGTAATGAGAAGAAATAGGTGTTGGCTGGCAGGACCCAATCCTCAGGATGGCACATGCCAGACGAGGGGAAAAAATATTGGTCATGAAGACGTTCATCATTTTTTCACGAAAAAAGAATTCTCGTGCTCACAGTAATATTTCCAAATATACAACCATGTGAGGAATGATTTTAACTTCATTTATTTTTCTGCTTTGGTACCTACTGAGGGAAGGGAAGCAGGTAACTGTTTATGTTGAGCCACTTACATGTTTGGGCTTATTAGTGTGAGAAAACAAAATTTTCTAGGCAGGGCATTGGGTTGGAACAGCCCATTCTCCTAAAACCTATGGCATGGACAGAAAGAATGATTTTCATAAGAAACCAATGACCCTGCAAACTCATTCCATATTAATGGGAGATTAAAGTTTAATGGCAGTTTAATGCTAAACCTATCTTATTTTATTATATTTTCATTCCTGGAAATAAAATAAAATAAAATAAAATAAAATAAAATAAAATAAAAATAAAAACATCATGTCTAGTTTTTATTTTTAAGACTTGTCTTTTAAGTGGCTGGAGGTTTACCTCATTTAGTGGCATAATCTTTCATAAAATCATATTCTAAAGGATTCTCTTATCCACCTTTATTTCCCTTGTAATATTAGACATTTATGTGTGTTTCTCTGAGCCTATTTCTTTTCTTTTCTTTTCTTTCTTTCTTTCTTTCTTTTTTTTTTTTTTTTTGCCTATTTCTTATTATAATCAGTTACCCACAGTGAGGGATTATCAGACTACCCCACAACTATTTTAGTCTGGTTATTGGTATCCTGTGTAGGCTGGTTAGATACATTGTATATATTTTGTATTTGGAGGCCAACTACACCACACAGTTACTTAGTTACAAGTCATTTGGGGACTTTTGAGAGTTTATATAATCTTACCATGGTCCCTCCCTCAAGTTCAGGGCGTGCAAGAGAAGGCAAAGAATCCAGAAACTCAAGCTACCTTTTGCCCCTAAGTGAACCTGGCCTTAGGGACCTGAGTCATGTTTGGTGAGTCTGTTGTGCCACCTAGAGCTCATTTTCAGAAGTACATGACTTGTCCCTCATCTGCTCGTGTGCCCTCGCTGTCTTTCCTTCTGACTCTTGTTGGTTTGCTCCCTCCCACAGTACATGGAGCTCGTGGCCAATGAGTACCTCGGCTACGGAGAAGAACAGCACGGTGTGGACAAGCTGGTCAACATGACGTGTAAGTGCTGTTGCAGGGACAGGGCAGCTTTCCCAATTTGCTGGAATGAGCAGGATGGCATATTCAACAGGAAAAAGGATACTTTGAATATTTGAGTCCACCCATCCACAGTTATGGTATTCAGAGCCCATGTCAATAGTTACAGTTAGTGGCAAAATATACTCAGAAGGAAAACTTCAGATCACAGCTCTTCCCTGGAAAAGCCCAACTTCAGGTGGGAGATTTTCAATGAGCACAAGCTTACTTTACTGCAAGAGAGACTTCCATAATGGCAGATTTTGGTAAAAATGTTTTTTTGCTTTCTTTGATTTTCTATTAAGATGCCATAGGCTATTCAGTTTTCATCTATAAAGTTGGGTTAATAATAATAATAATACCTACCTCATAAAATTTAAAACATTGTGAACATAAAAAAAAAAAGAAAGGAAAAGCCCCTGGTGTGATGATGACAATGTGAAATCATTGGTCAGTGGGGTGTGACACCCAGTCTTCCCTCTTTGGAAGGCTCCACCTTCCATCCTCTCCAGGTCCGATGAGCTGTGGGTCCCCTGTTGTTGGATGCTGGCCCGTTTTCTTTGTGTGAATGGTCTGACTTCCCATATTTGTTTCCACGACAGCACACTGATTCCCAGTTCCAGGGAGAGGAGAGTATGTCACAAGCCCTGGACACCAGGAAGGTTCTTTGAGCACAGCTGTTCTCTTCAGCTGAGGAACCTTGCTGTGTCCAGCATGTTCACCAGCCTCCCCTCTCCTCCTTATCCTCAAAATCTTTATAGAGGGAATCTTTGAAGAGTAGGTTTCACTTTGAACTTGTAATGATGTTGAGGAACTTAAGTGGAAGGAGTTGTTTGCCTTTTCTGCTGTCTCCATATTTTATTGTTATAATAGTAATATATAATACTCATTAATTGAGCTTAAGAAAAAATTCTCAGAATAAAAAAAGACCCTGTTCCTCCTCCCTCTATTGTTTCTTTTGTGTTATCTGTCTTCCCATTTGCGCTTTCTCTGCTTGCCCTCCAGTAATTCAGACTTGAATTTCATGAATACTGCTTGCTGCCTTTAAGCACCGAATCCCTTTTTCTTTATAGATATTTTTCAAAAGCTTGCTGCTGTCAAAGACCAAAGAGAGTGGGTCACCACAAGCGGAGCCCACAAGGTGAGCGGTCCCAGAAGGAGTGAACGCTTCAGCTCCATATGACAGTGGTTCACCTGCTGGAATTGAGAGCCCCATGATCAAGTGTCTTATAATTATAGTTCATGAAATCTAGCCTAGAATTGTACATATCTGCCAACCCTTTTATATTCTTTATTAGTCTAAGGAGCAAATATGGAAATAGCAAACAGGTTTCCTGAAACTCATTTTTTTTTTCTTTTTCCTATGCCACTTAAGAACAACTAAGTTCATTGTTTTACTTAAATGTTGCTTGAGAAATCCTGGCTATCTATAAACTGACCCTAGTTGTGTGTTAACAAATGAACAAATAAAATGTGTGTATACATCTAAATACATTCCATATGGCACACGGGGTTATATTTATTTGAACCATATGAAATTGTCATGTCTATATGCCAATTTCATATGGTTCAACTTTATAATCAGATGGTATAGTATTGTAGGCATACGGATCAAATATGCATCAAGATGAATGAATGCAGGTTTAATCAAAACAGACTAAATCTCTATTTATAGCAAAGCTATTTACATGGGAGCTGCCTACTGCCAAGTTTTAATAATCTGTTCTCCTATCCCAGGAAGTTACTTTCTAGCATGTACTAGAGCAAGGTTGCCTAAAATGTGTTCACACATGCTGCCCGTTGTGTAGGAGATGATTCTGGGTGATACACAAATCAGCACTTTTCATTCTGATAGCCACATATATTTTACTGAAACTATCGCTTAGAATTTAAGGAACATTTCGAAGCATTAAGGAGGTAAGTGGATATGGCAAAAATCGCGGAAGTCATATGTCAGGGACTGAAGTTTGGGGAACGTTCTATTAGAAGACAGAGAAAACAGTGAGAGAAGAATAAGAGGAGAGGATGAGAGAAATGATAATGATAGCTTCATAAAAACAGGAATGAAATCATAAAGGGGAAAGAAAAATTGACATAAAGAAACCAACCCCCTCCCCCCCCAGCAGTTGTTGCACGGCTTGCAGCTCTGGCCGGCAGTGTGTTTGGGGGTGTGCTTTTGGGGGACTCTGAGTTCTAAAAGTCCCTGTGGAAGGGGACTTCAGAAGAGGCAACTGATAAGGTACAGACTTGCAGCTAAGTCATGTTACTTAGGGTGATGCCTGGAAGCATCGATTCATGCTCTTTCAACATCAGTTAGAAATCTGAGAGGCAAATTAAGTGCTTGCTAATGTTGATATACCTTACTTAGTTTAGGGGGAAAAAGAGAGTCTTCAATACTTTGGTGACAAATAGTTCCACAATTTGGAAAGAGCCTACCGCAAAGTCTGGTTCAGAATGAGCTCCCAATAACTGGTCGCTACCAGGATTGTAGTTTCTATCATGAGTCTCCCTGCTTGTCCTTGGGGAGAGATCAGAAGAGGCAGAGCAGACCTCCTGGGCACAGGAAAATAGAGGGAAGAGTGAGACCCTTGGCCATGTAGCTTGGTCTCTTTGGCTTCCTGCCCTGGGTAAGGAATGGCTACAAGGAACTTGTCTGGAGTTTCAAAGCAGGAAGGGGCCCTACCGCCTGGAAGAGCTGCGTGTGCTGAATGTTTAATAAAACTCCTCTTGAGGTTAAGCTCGATGATCTTTGAAAGAAACGTCCTACCGCTCAAGATGCTTGTAGCATGTACACAATGAAACTTTCTTTCACTTCATTTTTCAGACATTAGTAAATTTGCTTGGTGCCCGAGATACTAATGTTTTGCTGGGTGCCCTTCTGGCTCTGGCTAGTTTAGCTGAAAGGTAAGTGTATTTTACTATACTTTTCAGTTCCACTGAGGTAGCAGTTTAGGTGGGAGACACGGAAAATAGATCAGTTTCTCTAGTTACTTACCTACTTAGTTATAGTTTGTTAAAAATAAGTACGGAAGAGCATTAATATATAGGAGAGGATCCTGAATGAAAAAGTATCATTTTAAAACTTAAGCTGGAAAGGAAAATCCCAGTTTAAAATTTTCTCCTTTTTTTTTTTTTTACTGACCAGAAAGAAATACTTACCTAGTCTTTTATCCAACCCTCAGATATTTCCACTTTCAAAATTACCATAATTTTTCTTTGACAAATAAATCTCCCTGACCTTAAAAAAAGTTCTCTCCTGTGTATTTATTTTAACATCTAAAACATTTTTTAAAACATTTTTACCCTTAAAACAATCCTGGATAACATGTACCCGTAAAAGTGCTTTAAATATATTTTTATGCCAGTAAGTGGATTGATTCTTTTTCCTTTTTATTTTTTTTACCTTTATAGGGAATAATTGACCAATATAATTGCATTTGTTTAAAGTGTACAACATGATGATTTGCTATACCTTATGTATATGGAATGATTATCAACCTCAATATAATTAATTTACTCATCACATCACATACTTAACTCTTTGTGTGTGTGTGTGTGTGTGTGTAATAGGAATACTTGAGATCTGCTCTCATAAACTGTCAAGTGTACAATACTATACTATTAACTGTAGTGTCCATGCTCTACATTAGGTCTTCAGTACTTATTCTTTCAGTAATAACTGAAAGCTTGTGCCCTTTAACTGGTATTTTCCCCTCCTTCTAGCTAGTTGCACCTGGCAACTTCTCACCATTCCAATCTCTGTTTCTATGCAATCAGTTCTTTCATGTTTTGTTTTAGATTCCACATGTAACTGATATCATATAGTAGTTACCTTTCTCTGTCCGGCTTATTTCCTTAGTGTAATTCCTTCCAGGTTTATCCATGTTGTCACAAATGGCAGGATTTCTTTCTTTTTTTATAGATGAACAATAATATTCAATTATATATGTTACATACACACACACCCCTATGTAGGTCACTTTTATATCTTGGCTACTGTGAACAATGCCCTTTATTACTTTTTTTATGAACAGCATATGATTCTTTTTGGAGAAAGGGAATTATGTTATCATCATAGTGTTATTAAACACATTTGAATTTATGACATATGACATTTATTGAATGTTGGAATTTCATGTAGCCCTAACCCATGGAGCTACATAGCTTTTTGTTTCTCCTCCTGGGATAATACGAGAATTGGGGTATTAGATAAACGATATGGTAAATAAAGTATGTCTTTAGTAATTACTAATAGTTTTCAACTTGTAGTCCAGAATGTAGGGAGAAGATAAGTGAACTCAACATCGTGGAAAATCTGCTGATGATTTTACATGAATATGACTTGCTTTCCAAAAGGTAGGATTGCTAATAGGGGAAAAAGACAATGCCATATATGATGAAAACGGTATAATCATTTCTATTATGTCATGCTATTTACATTGTTAACTGAAGTCATGAGTCACCTTGACATTTGTTTTCTGTTTAAGTTTTTATAAAGAAACTAGAACAGAGAGGTGTATTGATTTATCTTTGGTCTTGTACCACTTCCAGATCTGGGCATAGAATCAAATTATATGAGTCTTATGATCACATCCTTAATATTTTTGTTTATTGAGTTTGTTTTTTTTTTTACATCCTGTCCCTTTAAGGAAAGAAACTCTGAGATAGCTCTATTTTTAGTAATTTCAGGTTATATGTTGAATAAATTATTAGATTGCTAATATCTAGTTTGCTTAAGTCAAATAAATTAAGATAGCTACTGACTTGTTTCATGACCACCTGTTATTATAACTCTAAACAGAACCTAAAATGTATTCATTTTCACTTGAACTACATATTGCTTTGGAGAATTACTGTATCCAGATAGTTACTGGGTTGTTTTAAAATGGAGTTGCAACCTATATCATTTGATATTTAGTATCAATATTTAAGTAAGTCATAATTTTCTCAAGAGGTAAAACAGATAACAGATATATCAAATAATGAAGCCCTGACGTGTAACCATAGTAAATCCCCTTGAATCTTTCTTCAAAGTCCATTTCATCCTCTTTTACAAACTATACTTAGAGAGTTGCTTACCTGAACTCATTTCTAGGAAACAGCCTCTGCCCAGGTGTTAGAACACCAAAGATGAAGAAGACACAGTGTAGAGTGTGGGAGAGGGGATGCCCATGCAGGCCAGTGGTTTCACCATAGTACTCTAATGATGTGGCTGATGGATGCACAGGGCACTCTGGGAACAGAGAGGAGAAGCTCCCAGTCAGAGCCAGGGGTCATGCCAAGTTTCTGGAAGGAAGAGGGAGTTATCTAGGCAAAGGGAGAGAACACGTGAAAACAGAATGTGTTCCCTCATGGAGGCATGAAATGTGTTCGAGGCACTGCCTGGTTGGGCACAGCTGGAACAGAGTGCAAGAGGGAAAGCGCCAGATAACTAGGCAGTTAATCATAAGTGAAAAACGTAGCTAATTTTGATCCAGCTTTCTATATGCCAGTGCCTACTCTAAGCACTTTTGTGTGTTAACTCATTTGATCAGCACAATGACCCTATCGATTTCCATATTTTATAGAGGAGGCGGCAAGACCCCTTTAGCCAGGTAACTGTGGGTTCTTTGTGCCAAATAAGAGTGTGGCTCTTATCCATGAACATTATGGGGACTCTCAGAAAGACTTTAAGCGTGGTCAGATCCATTTTGGGGGAAGATTACCCTGGTGGCAGTGTGTACGGTGTGTGACGTGGGGAATATAGCCACACAATGAGATCCACTTAGAACAAGGAGGGAGTGTTTGGCGTAGAGAGTTTGAGAAGATGAAGAATACTATTTGCCGAAAAACATATGTTCTGAATGTCAGAGCACAAAAGTTTGACAGGGATTTATGGGAAATTGGCTCAGAGGCAAGGAACTATAGAGTAGTGTGGACATGAGAAGATTGGAGTGACAGAGGGGCTTATGTCTCGGGCACAATCAAGGATCACAAGAGTGGGAGGAGCAGTGGGGTTAGCCAGCCGCATGCCTTGTAAAAGGATTAATCTCAGCAGCTGCCTTGGAAACAGGGGGCACTGAAGGCCCTTGATTGGCAGTGGTAGATTGGGAAAGGAGAAGGAAGTGGCTCGGATGATTCTGTCTTCTGGCTTGGAAAATTGAAAAGGCAGTAGTATCATGAATCAACACTGGGGATATCAGAGGAAGGAGCCGCTTTGGGGAGGAGGATGATGACCTTGAGTGGAGACACAGTGGGGTGAGTACCTGTGGGGCTGCCACACTAGTACTCTAGGTGGCTAGAACTTCTGGAGGCTGAGAGTGGTGCCTGGGCCCAGCTCACAGTGCCAGGATAGAGCGGGTGTTCGAAGCCATGGGAAGGGATGGCACTGTCCAGGGAGAGTGTTTAGAGTGTGAGACTAGAGGGCTAAGGAGGGCTAAGGAGGGTTTTATGAAATGTGCATCATCGTAATGTTTCAGAGCTCTGCTGGTCCCCCGTCATATGCTATCATATATTTATTTTACTCTCCAGATATGCACTGGGCACTTTGCATTTACGCTCCTTGTATTGTAGGGTTTTTACTTTTTTGTTTGTTTGTTTTGCCATTTAGTGTTAGTGTCTTCTTCTTGTAATCACATAGTAAGTGTCTGAAGACTGCGGTAGAGCTTTTATTTCTTTCGTCTTGAGCACCATGCAGGCCCCATTGTATGTACTTGATATCTATTTGCTGGTTAGTAGGTTTTTAGCCAGACCGATGGGCTTAGAGTGAGGCTCTGACTTAGAACAGCAGTCAGAGCCCCATGACCTGCAGGCTAAATCTGGCTCCCTGCCTGTTTTTGTAAATAAAGATTTATTGGAACACGGCCATGCCCTTGTGTTTTTATACATTGTCTATGGCTGCTCTTGCAGAGGTTGGCTCGGGTGGGTGGCTGGCAAAGCCTGAAACACTGGGCTGTGATCCAGCCCCTTACAGGAAACATATGTTGACCTATGACTTAGAAAATGTTGGGGCGCCTGGGTGGCTCAGTCGGTTGAGTGTCCGACTTCGGCTCAGGTCATGATCTCACAGTTCGTGGGTTTGAGCCCCGGGTTGGGCTCTGTGCTGACAGCTAGCTCAGAGCCTGGAGCCTGCTTCTGATTCTGTGTCTCCCTCTCTCTCTGACCCTACCCTGCTCAAGCTGTCTCTCTCTCTCTCTCTCTCAAAAAGAAATAAAACATTTGAAAAAAAAAAAAAGAAAATGTTACAGTGATACAGTTATGATAGCTCTAGTCTCCATGTCAAATCAACAACCCATGGTGCTGCGGTTCTCATTCTCCCCCCACCCCCCGTTTCAGATTAACCGCGGAGTTACTGCGCCTCCTTTGTGCCGAGCCCCAGGTGAAGGAGCAGGTGAAGCTCTATGAGGGGATACCTGTCCTCCTCAGCCTGCTCCACTCCGACCACCTGAAGCTGCTCTGGAGTGTGGTCTGGATTCTGGTTCAGGTTTGTGAGGACCCCGAGACCAGTGTGGAAATTCGCATTTGGGGAGGCATCAAGCAGCTTCTTCATATTTTACGAGGGTGAGTCAGAGGGGGCGTCGGCCTTGCTGGCCTCACCTCACTGAAGACTGGGGACCCTGCCATCCAGTGGCACATTCTGTACATGATCAGCGAGCTTCCTCCCGCTCTTTGGTCATTCATGTTATGGAGACTCATGTATACTTGGTCGCCAACATTCTTGAAATCAATATCAGGGGCATTCATCTTTCAAGTTTCTTGAAATATTTATCACAAGCCTCCAGTACCGTACCAGGAACATAGAAGGTCTTCAGTCTGCAAATGTAGATTGAATGGAGACCCAAGAACCCGAAGAAAACATTTATCTTGCCACCTTTTTCTTGACACGCTCTATGCATATGGTAATCCCAACAAATACAGTAATTTTCCTTTAAATTTACTATTTTCCTAAACTGTCTGCATTTGCATGTATGTCATTCATCGACAAAGAGAAAGCAAAACCCGCAATGAAAGAACAGATGTATAATCCTTGGTTAAATGGGGAGAAAATATCATTAATCAAATGATTACCACCTACTGATCCTGGTCCAGTTGTTCTTCTTTCCTCTCTGATCTTTACTGCAGTGCTCGAAGGTGGGTTCACACCTTATCTCTCATTTAAAAGTAGAATTCTCATGACATCCAAGACTTGAGGATGCAGAAGGAATGGTTGGCTAAAATAGCTTCACATTGAAATTTTCTTGAAGTATGTTCCAATAAGTATGTATTAGATATATTGAAGTAGTGGATAGTGAGATCTTTTGGTACTGTCAGTGGGAAAGTTCTAGTACCTAAAATTATTGTAAAGCATAATTCAGCCTTATAGGTACAGACTCGAAGTTGAAAAGGAGTGTGTCTGCCTGAAAGGAATCACACTTGTAATCTGCAGTACATAAATAAAGCTTGCTCTAATAAAAGCAGAATGACTTACCATTCTTAATATGACCAGGTATTATCAAATGAGAATTACTTAGACTTTGTGCTTGTTTTGCCCCTAGGGATATTATAGAACCGTATGTTATCAACTTCATTTTCTGTGAGGACATTTCCAAGCATAAGAACAGACTATAGAGATACGAACAATAGCTCTATTCATGATTTCTGTCATTACCAAAACAAAGGAAAAAAAATATAAGCTGTTGACAATGTACTCACTTCTATGAATATCACATGAAAATTTCAAATAATTTATAGTATAAACTGTAAACCTTTCATTTGTACTGTGGCATAAGCTAGCTCCGTGGACATTGAACACGGTTCAATGAATAAGGTTCTTATTTTGTTGCTCGTGTATGTGTAGGATGGTGATGGCAGTGGTGGGCATTCTTATTCACCAAGACGCCTGGAACAGCAGCTATGGACTGCCTTCTCAGAGAGCACTTATTGTCTTTGATGATAAAGTTAACTTCTACAATGGTTAAGCAATACTTCGAAGATAAAACCCACCTTTTTTACCACCTAGAATTCAGTGTAATACAAGGCAGCAGTTTTCCTCTTTTGCTCAAGACGTAACCATCCTTGACAGAAGAGAGTTCTTCCATGTCTGAAGAGTCATTTTGCCGGTCCCTTTCTCTGATGCAATGTTAGAAAACCCTTCCCTGGGAAAATGATATATGTCAACACTCATCCTACGGGAACTATGTCTCAGCGCTCCGGGAGAATTTATCACCCCAGCTGGGTCAACAACGTCCTTTCAGGGCTTGTGCCTGCACCTAAGCTGCCTGGGGCTAGCACAAGGGGTGAAGTTGCCAGGTTGTCTGCTAGTAGACAGGGATTGTTGAGTAGGAACAGGGATTGTTGTCAAGGCAGTTTCCAGGAAGCCTGTTCGTGCCCATTCGCCTACAATCCTAAACTCAAGAGTGGTTCCTAACGGGCTGTATCCTTGAGTAAGGGGAGTGATCTCTAAAACTTGAGTTTTAACCTGGTTTTCTTGACAGGTAAGGTCACCACCAGTTGTGACTATCCTTACACCAGCTCCATTACCTTCCCAATGCTAATTGGAGGAAAGGCACTATGGGGTCAGATGACATGGGAGAGAAGCCAAGGAGACTCTCTCTATGTTATATTTAGGCACAAAGAAATCCAGATAGAGCTGTTGCCATACAAAAATAAATAAATGAAAAAAATATAGTATTCACATTCAACAAAAAGGAGCAAAACAAATAAAAGACATGAAGACTCTATTGTAGAAGATGTTACCTTGAGTAAACAGAAAAACAAAAGCTTTGTTTTACCAACGATGTTAAACAGAACATGACATTTATGACCTGAGATTAAAGATGAGATGCTAGGACAAGGAAAAGGGGAGGAGAGGGATTGCAGAGCTAGGAAAAAAGCCAGGACTGAATAATTCACAGAACTGAGACGTTCATCAGAGTACCAGACAGAAACCGGAGTCAGTACAAGGAGGGGCGAGCTTGAAAAAATAGCATGTAATGTGGAGGAAAAAGTCAAAGGAATGAGAACCATTAGAGAATGAAGGATACGGTTTGCAGAAGATGAGTTTTTAACATGTGGATAATTGATATCCTGGGTTAAAGAATAAAGCAAAAGGAATAACAAAAATTCAAAGATACAATAGAAGAGACCTTTACCAAAATAAGATTGGAATTTCTTGGAAAAAGAAAACTCAGAATGATGAAGACTGAAATGTAGTCGGGTGACTGGATAGCAGCAGAATAGAGTTGCAAAACAAAGGTGGACATGTGGAGCCATGGGGGAAGGATGGTCTTTTCAATAAATAGTGCTGAGTCAGTTCAGTAACCCTTAAGGGAGGAGGAAAGGAAGGATGGAAGGAAGGTGGAGAGGGAAGGAGGGAGGGAGGCAGGCAGGAAGGAAGGAAATGAAAGAGGAAGGAAGGAAGAAAGTAAGGAAATGAAAGAGGAAGGAAGGAAGGAAATAGGAAGGAAGGAAGGAAATGAAAGAGAAAGGAAGGAAGGAAATGAAAGAGGAAGGAAAGAAGGAAGGAAGGAAGGAAATGAAGAAAGAGGAAGGAAGGAAAGGAAAGGAGGAAGGAAGAAGAAAAGAACCCTTACCTCACACCACACTCAGAAATCCATTCTAGGTAGATTGCAAGGTGAAACAATAAAGGTAACATAGGAGAAAACTTCACGACCTGAGAGAGGCAACCATTTCTTCAACAGGACCACAAAGCACTGATCATGAAGGAATATTGATCAATCATGCATTCACTTTTCTTTTTCAGAGACAGAAATTTTGTTTCTGATCGTTCTTCCCTTGGCAGCCTGTCGAGCGCAAATGCGGCAGGCCGAATCCAGCAGCTTCATTTGTCGGAAGATTTAAGCCCTCGGGAAATACAAGAAAATACCTTCTCTCTTCAAGCAGGTATTTATATAATATTGTTATGCTACACTATTTGGTACTGTTTAGCATATTGTTTTATTGTTCTCTGTTATAAAATTAGTGTCATAATATTAATTAGGCACAGTCCATGTAGAAGTCTGAAACTCCCTGGTACTTGGTTCGGGCTTGCAGGTTAGTGATGCCACAAACTTTTCTCTCCCGCATTCTGAACACATGGAGAAGTCAGCATAGAAGTCAGTCATAAAGAGAGCAGAATATTCGCTTTATTATTGGTGAGGCTGGATTGGAGAATTCAGCTTGCTGTGTGGCCAGAATCATGGTTCCTATACTTTCTGGATCTCAGAGCACCCTCCTTGAAGGAGATTCGACAATGCACATACTCGTTCGGCTCGCAGCAAGGGAAGGCCTTCCTTACTCATGTGAGCTCCTAAAGAGAGGATAGAGCCTCCGCTGCCACACACAAGCAGGAGCAAGGATGTATGCACACACTTTTGGCCGTTTGGCACAACCCCGACCAAGGTGCACACCGGGGGTCGGCGGGGGGGGGGGGGAGTGGGAGGGCAGGCAGGTGCCTTTTGCTCCCTGCTGCATCCTCCCGGATACTCGGGAAGTTTCTTCTCAGGCACATGAAGTTCAGGGAAATAGGATCCCCTCCTCGAGCTGCCATCTCTGCGGATTCTGAAGGCCTCCGTGTCACTGTCAGGGTGCCCGCTGGGGATTTCCTGTTTGAAGTCTCCCCGGGAAATGTAATGGAGCTGCAATCAGAGCTCCTGGGATTTCTGGGCCTCTCTCAAAGACTAGATGAGATCCATGGTGCTCCGGGTCAGAAGGGCAGTCACCCCCATGTGGGGTGGTAGGCGGATTATTGCCCGGGAAGGGGCACAGGTGGCAGTAGTTCCGGGGCACATAGATGCACAGTACCCCACCAGGCTGTACACGTAAGATACAGCTACTTCATACAGCTTATTTTATACTTCAGTAAAAGGGAAACATTTTTAAAGTTAAAAGCATACGTCATTAGGAGCAGGGTCTGAGTTTTGGCTCCGCCCACTTTGGTGGCCACGTGGCCTTGGGCCAGCGCCTTCACCTCCGCAAGCTTCAGTCCTGGTCACGTGAAAGAGTGGTGGTCACCGTGTTGTCAGGGTAGGAGGGCTGTGGGAGAATGATGTGAGCAGCACGTGACGCCTGCGGCGCGGCGCAGGGCCAGCACGAGGGCCGCACAAAATGCTTGTATCGGGTCCCGCAGAGCCCTGGCCCACGGGAAGCAGTTCGGTCCAGAACGTCCCGGGAGGCGGCCGTGCGGCTGTAGGGAGACTGCAGGGGTAGTGCTCGGGGCGCGGGGTCTAACATCTGACACTGCGGTTGCGCTTCGGGCCCCTGGCACTTACTCAGTTCTGTGAACCTCTGTTTTCTCACCAATAAAACCGGGAATCGTCATACTCGGACTATAAGGGTTAATTCGGATAATATAATTTTAGTTCTCATTTAGTCAACCATTGTAGATGTATTTACTGAGCACCTGCTACGTCCGGGCAAATGCGGGGCCTTGGGGGATCACAAGGAAGCCGCCTCCTGGTTCACAGTAAGTGCTCAGTGCGAGGCCGCCGTGGGGTGGACTGTGCGTGAGTTCCGTCAGGAGCAGAGTTAGACACCACGGAAGGTCAGCCGCCCTGCCCCTAGGCCCGCGCCTGCAGCAAAGGTACTGTCTCTGGAGGAGCATCCCTGCTCACAGAATTCCCTGCGGAGGCAGATTCTGAAGTAGCAGTGTAAAGTGCAGTCAGTGAAGACAGACGCGATCATTTGGTGGTTTTCCTTCCAGCCTGCTGTGCTGCCCTCACCGAGCTGGTGCTCAACGACACCAACGCCCATCAGGTGGTCCAGGTGAGAACAACGCCCTCCAGGGTCTGGCTGCAGACCCCACCACCGCTAGCGGACCTCACCCCAGGGCGGACTCTGTATCCCCAGGACGCAGCTTTGGGGATCCCATGCTGTGCTTTCAAAATATTTCGATATGTCTTATTTAAGTTCTAGAACTCCGTTTTCTATTCTTTTTAGTTTTTTATTTATTATTTTTTTAAGATTTTATTTTTAAGTAATCTCCACACCCATAGTGGGGCTCAACCTCACAACCGTGAGACCAAGTCACATGCTCTACCGACTGAGCCACCACCCCTAGAATTCCGCTTGATATTCTTTTCCTTCCTCCTTTAACTCACTTGTTTTCGAAAGAACTGCCCTGTATTTCACCTGTGATGCTTATGCCCTACATTGGGTGTAAACTTTTTCATTTTCTTTATCTTCTTTTTTAAAAGCTATTTTGAATCGCTTTAATTCTGGGCATATAGGATACTATGAGTTGAGGATGGTAGTCCCTTGAACTAAGAGTACATCAGGTTGTTCAGCTAGAGGTGACTGAGACGCATACTAACAAAACGTTTATTGCCCAAAAACAAGTTTCACAAAGCATAATTCACTCATCAGTCCACTACATAGACAGTAGTCTACACTATCCAACTTCAGCTTCAAAATACATCAAAGGTAGTAAGAGATCAGATCACCAATGCTTAGAGTCCCGGGGGGAAACTTGGCAAATCAGGAGGTAGTGGTGGAACAGGGGGGCATTTGGACTTGGCCCGGTTGAGGTTCAGTTCCTATTGTTACCTGGTGGGTTGGCCACTGGAAAAAAATGACTTAGCCTCTCTAAGATTTTGTTTTGTCATATAGCAAGCAGGGAAATTATAGACCAACTCACAGAATAGCTATAAAGACTAAATGCATGACGGCAGGCAACACTCTTCACAGTTATAATATAAATGCCCACATATAGTAGAGTTCACTAAACTAAATATTTAATAGATAATAGAAATGTAGCAATAAGCACTTTTTGTTCATTCTGCCATGTATATATTTGCATTAGAGTATAGAAGGATAACTTTCTATACTTTAGACTTTCCAGGCATAACTTTCATTTTTTAAATCTATTACTGTTGGGGCACCTGGGTGGCTCAGTCGCTTAAGTGTCCGACTGCGGCTCAGGTCATGGTCTCGCAGTTTGCGAGTTCGAGCCCCGCATCGGGCTGTAGGCTGACAGCTCAGAGCCTGGAGCCTGCTTCGGATTCTGCGTCTCCCTCTTTCTCTGCCCCTCCCTTGCTCGGGCTCTGTCTCTTTCTCTCTCAAAAATAAACACTAAAAAAATTTTTTTTTAAATCTATTACTCTTGTTTCCTTTATTTTTTCTCTTTTCTTTTCTACAATAATTTATCTATGTATATTGTTTCATTACCAAACTATAAAGGGAGGAATTATATTTCATAATTAGGTATTTAAAGTGCAAAGGATAAAGATATTTGTATCCCCTTTGCTGTGTCACTTTTTATCCTCTTTGTTTTTAAAATATTTAAGGGGAGACTGGATGCCTCAGTTGGTTAAGCATCCAACTCTTGGTTTTGGCTCAGGACATGATCTCGTGGTTCATGGGATTGAGCCCCACGTCGGGCTCTGCGCTGACAGTGTGGACCCTGCTTGGGATGCTCTCTCTCCCTTTCCCTGTCCCTCCCTTGCTCGCTCTCTATCCCTCTCTCTCTCAAAATAAATAAACAAACATTAAAAAATGAAGTATTTAAATTACTTTAAACTGAGGTGCTTTATTCTTTATAACTTTAAAAACAGTCGAAATTTGAAGATTGCGGCTTCAGTCTTTGATATATTTAATATTCTCCTATAAATTTACACAAAGTTCCAAAATTATACTACTATTTCTTCTTTAATGTTAATTTCTGAGATTGTTTAGTTGCTTCTTTGTGCTTGTGTGTCTTTATGGCATTGTCACCGCCACTGCTAACATGGCCCTTTTATTCTTCCAGGAAAATGGTATATATACAATAGCAAAGTTAATTTTACCAAACAAACAAAAGAATGCAGCAAAAACCAATCTGTTACAGGTAATAAGCATGTCCATTGTTCTTCAATATCAAGTTACTGAAATCTGGGGAAACTTCGATCATCCAAGCTGTAATTTTTAGCATTGGTCTCTGTACTGACTGTGAGGGAAAAATACCTGATGAGGGAGGCTGGCATGAAAACAAATGCTGTAAAAACAATATAAAAGGCTTAACAGTAGTTTCTGTGTGTGTGTGGGGGGGGGGTGGTGGTGGTGGTGAATTAGGTGATTTTATTTATGTATTTCTTTGCTTATCAGTCAGTTTTATTTTTTGCAAAACATGGAATGCTTCCATATCGGAAAATTGTAAGAGGAAATTGATTTGCATCCTTAAGCATGGACCACGGTCAGTAACCCTTCACCTTTACAAAGGAAGGCCTGTGAAATGGGTTTTGGTGGATGACAAGAGACTTGCTAAGTCAATAAGGAGATGGAAGTGGGGCAGCCTGGCATCTGCTACAGGGTGGAAAGGCATTCTGCGCAGAGGGAACACCACGTGCAAAGTGCGAGAGCCTGGCAGCTTTGAGAGTGCTTAGGCTGCTGGTGGGGGGGCTGGGGTGCATGGTCAGGGCAGGGGCATTAGGCCCCTCGTGCCGGTAAGAAGGGGGCACCTCACTGCAGGGTCCTGTGTGCATCAGGGGACCAGTATCCCTGCAGGCACTGGAAAGATAAAATCCACATTAAAGTAAGCCTTTGCAGTGCTCGCAGCTCCTCTGTCCCCCCAAGTGTTTCAGAAAAGGAAATAAGACACCATGTCTGACCGGAGAGCTCTCATCCAGAATGACCGTCAAGGTGGGCAGAGACTTCTCGGTGGTGTCTGCAGGCCGTCAGGCAGAAGTTCTGGAGAGCCACCCACGATGACGTACAGGAGTGGGACTTAATTCCCTTGGTGCACCCCAGGCTTGGGGCATGACGCCAGACAGCAGATTAAGTCAAATCCAGCCTGCAGACGCATTTCGTTAAGCCAGGAGAGGGGTTTTAAAAATTCAAATGGAAACGGTGTTTGAGGAGCATTTGCGTCTTCCTTTCTCACTGCCTCCCCTGCCCTCCCCGGGCTCTTTAACTTAAACGTCATCGTGTTGTGTGCCTGGCTTCCCTGGGCAAGTTTATTTGTCCCCCTTCGGTATTCAGACCACTAATTTTATGAAGGATTCCACAGTCAAGTTCAGCAGACCTCGATCACCCCGGTGGTGGCCTCTTATACAGGCCCGACTGCAGGCTGGGGGCGCTCTGGTTTTTTTTCTTGGCACGGCCAACTGTCAGACATTTAGACATTTATTTTTCTTTGGTAAAGTCTCACAGGCCTCTTTCTGAGTGTTCTCGGGAGTTACTGTAGATTGTTCTATTTGGGGAACGCTTAAGAGTCTACTCAAGAGACCAATTTGTCAAGTTTGAGTCCAATGTGCCTGTGGCTATTTTTATATGTCATCATTTCAAGTGTTTATTTTCTTATAGAAGCCATATAAATATTGAGGCATACGTAGCAGGCTAGAAACAAAATAAACCTTGAGCTCCTGAAAATCTTTGGCTGTTTGGTTTTCTCAGAGTAAGAATTTTATTTCTGGTCTCTGTTGTTCATTTTGCACTTTCCAGAAAGGAATTAATGACAAGTACTGAGTGAAACAAGGCCAGCATCATAGCATTCTACACCATAACTGCTTTTTTAAAACACAAGACTTAGCCCAGGTATTGATGGATTTCATTTTCAGTCCTACGCTTTGGCTCCCATGTAGGCCAGCCACTTGCTCACAGTAAAGCCACTGTAATGTCTAGTTCATGATAATTTTATCCTGGAAATGTTTTAATTTGTCGAGCTACCATTTAAGAATCCTGTATCCTTTTATTTTCCAGTGTTATGCATTCAGAGCCTTGAGATTTCTATTCAGTATGGAAAGAAACAGACCACTCTTTAAAAGGTATGAGCTCAGAGAAATTTCAGTGACCAGCGATCATGAGATCGACCCGTTTTCACACACCTGATTTAGATGCAAACAGTAAGAGAGTCATTACGTAGAGCATGTGTTTTCAGATTTTCTGGAATCCACAGACAAAACAGACTTATCCTAGTGATATCTTAACACTGAAAGTGATGTAAATGATGAAGAAAGAGAGTGAATCACTCTATCAATCCGACTCTTCTTAATTACGGTGGCTGCTATGGTTTTTAGTTTTCCTTTTTGCGGGGGGGGGGGGGGGACATTAGCGTTTTAAATGGATGACATCGAAAAATATATGCTTGTTCTTATGCATTCAGAAATTCTATAGTTGGTCTAGTCCTTTGCTCTTAATCAATAGAAAAAGAAATATCTGTCCGGATGTCCTTCATAGGGGAGGAGCTTATCTGAAGGGGAAGAGGCTGGGTGGACGCGACAGAAACAGCACCCCCGTGGGAAGCAAGTAGTCACCTACGCGTGCGGCCTGCATGCCATCGTGTCAGGCAGGCTGGCCAAAGTCATAGGCCCAAGTTCTTCCTCGAATTCTATTGATAAAAGGCAGAATAGAAATAAGAGCTTAAGTTAATATAATGGTTTTTGTTCAGAAGTGTTGGGACATTTTATGTTGTTACCTTATTTACAAATGATCCTTGAATTTGAGGGAAGAAAAGTAAGTAAAATTATTATACCCTTTTATTTCAAGGCCTGAAACCATTCATTTTTGTGGACTTAAAGATTTTACTAAGCCCCTGAAACCAGCACCTTGGAAATGATGCGTAAATCTCTCGATTTCTTTTTTCATTTACCTGTATCTTTATTTTGTTTTCATGAAACATTTAACGATGGGGTTAGTATTTACCTCCTAAAGTTACAAGGAGGACTGAATCTAATGGCATTTATGTGAGTGTTCAGCGCTCCATAAACACCCCATAAACATTCCTTCCCCAAATGTCTCATGCCTGTACCCCTGAATATCTTACACATAAGGTCTTTGTATAATCCGTATCATAGCATGAGATCTGCTCTCTTAACGAATTTTCAAGTGTATAGCACAGTGTTGTCACCTGTAGGCACGGTGTTGCACACCGCAGGTCTAGAAACTTTTCTCTCTGGTGGCGTTTCCTTGTCCCTTAAGAACCGTAGCTCTAGTTCATTCCTGTGAGACACACTGGCCGGTCCTGTTTGCCCCCACTTTGTTGATGATCTAAGGAAGTTAAGTTTGCTTCATGTAATGAATCTGTGAGTGGGCTAGCTCCTGAAGGGAGGGATGAGCAATAGTTACCGAGACCTACGTGAAGTGTATGTGTGTGCACTTTCCCTGTAGGCTCTTCCCCGCCGACCTGTTTGAGATCTTCATCGATATTGGACATTATGTTCGTGACATCAGCGCTTATGAAGAGTTGGTATCCAAGTTGAATGTGTTAGTGGTAAGTCCTGAATTTCAATACTTGGGCAGGCTGCCCTGTGGGCAGGATGGAGATTATTATAGTCCCCATTTCCTTTTTATTTTTTTGGTTAGGACGACGAGCTGAAGCAAATTGCTGAAAATATTGAAGGCATTAATCAGAATAAAGCTCCTTTGAAATACATAGGCAACTACGCGGTTCTGGATCATCTTGGAAGTGGGGCTTTCGGCTGTGTTTACAAGGTGAATTTGCCCTTGGAGAACCGTTCTCTGACCTTTCCAAGCAAATCAGATAGATATCCCACTTGCACACACCCATGCAACAGGATTGGCACCCTCATTATTGGAGAATAGATACGCGAATTAGATTTTTGCCCATCAGATAGCTGTTCTGATGTTATCTTATATCCACTCTCAGCTCTAGAAATTGGTCACTGGTCTTTGAAGACAAGAGCTGTTATTAATGTCTCACCAAAAAGTAGTCAAAATGGCTTGTCCCAGTGCATGACACTTCCTCGAAATTCACACCAGAGTTTTCGATAGTTACCCAGTAAAATCCTACTGAATAGTGCAGACTCACCCAGGAGATAACCAGTTTTTTTGAGCGGAGCTTAGTGGACATACAGATAAAATTGTAAAAGTTCTGTTACTTATTTAGATTGTTTAGATTACTTGGTTTAATCATGTGATTTATTAATCTATCGCTTTTTTCCCTCTTTTTACTCCCACTTCATTATTATTATTTTTCTTTTCTTTTACTTTATTTTTTGGTCTTATTTTAGGTTAGAAAGCATAGTGGTCAAAATCTTTTAGCAATGAAAGAGGTCAATTTACATAACCCAGCATTTGGAAAGGATAAAAAAGATCGAGACAGCAGTGTAAAGAATATTGTTTCTGAATTAACCATAATTAAAGAGCAGGTAAATGCTTTTCTTATTTATGAAGATATGTACCTTACCTAAATGTCCTCAGAAGAAAGTAGAGTTCTTGTGCTATTCTTGTCCATGCCATTTAAGAACTGGTTCTGTTTAAGATAATTGACATTGAAGTGGTAATATTTTAGTTAGATTTTTTCCCTAAGACTTGATATTGAACCACAGAAAGACTTTCTGGAGTTTATATTAAGGTTTGGGGTGCAGAACGATTGAGTTTACAACAGAGTGCCTCATATACGAAGCATCCTTCTTTTTAAATTGCAAGCATATCTATTTCCTTCTCCTTGTAGAATAGAATATTTGGTTACTTAGTTACACGCATAAGCATATGACTAACAGTTCCCTGACTTTTGTCAAGAGGAATCAAGCTGTTAACATTCCTCAAATACAGCTTATTAAATCTAAAAGTAGATTTCCAAGACGGGTGATTACTTATTGGCATGCGTGGAACATTCTGACAAACTGTAACAACTCAATTAACTATCATTATGAAGGTTTGTTTGGGGAGAAAGCATAAACATGTCAGAAGAGAAGTGAGACTGGATTTTGTGATCCAAGAATACACGGGTTTCTTTTTTAGCTTTCCTAATTTATACATTCATTATGGGTCCTGTTCATTTATAACTCCGGTGGAGAGCTAGCGGCTTCACTTCTTTGTGTTCTCCATGCGTTAAATTTGTGTAGTATCTGTGCTGGGACATAATGATCATCAAATATATACGATCTTTATTCATTGAAATCTGTAGTTCTTCTCCAGTTCACAAATTACAGTAAATACTGTCATTAATAGCTTATTTTACAGTTGGCTTTCATATATATTAATAGGCTGGATTTTAAGAAGTTAGCGTTTGCTCACATCCAGGACACCCCAATCTCCAGGTACCTTCATTTGAACCCCAATCTGGATATAGTCCTGGACAGTGAGCTAAGGTCCATAATAGGATTCTATTGCTTACCTGGCCCCTTGTTGTTTAAAATCTACTGGTAGTTGATGAGGTAGATGTTGTTTTAGCACATTTCCTAAGAAAAGAAAGCGTCAGGGTGGAGACATTGAAGAGGCACATGTTTGGACTTTGAGATAACTCAAAATTGTACAGTGGCACTCTTACCAGAGGACTGAACCAATGGAAAGGACAATAACACTGAGTCCTAAAAGGTACAGGTGATGGTGGACAGAAGTGACAGAAATGGAACTAGAAAAGGAGTGTATTTTTTAAGATTAAGTCTAAGCTGCAGTAAGAAAGAGCCTCCATGATACATTGGCTTAAACAAGAGGTCCCACAATGCAGCAGCCATTTCTCTTTGATGTAACGAACCCAGAGTGAGTGGGCCAGGTTGGTAGCGTTCTCTGTTCCATGCAGTCATTTGGGCGACGTTGGCTCTTTCTCTCTTACCCTGCTGCCCCCTCCTAGGGCATTGTCTTCGTCTGCATGGTTGAAACGGCCACAGGCACATTCACATCCAGAGTGGGGCAAGGAAGAGCACGAGGGCTGGGGGTGTTCCCAGTGTTTAGGGCCCAGACCCAGGAGCACACATGTTTCCCCTTACAGTCCCTTGGTGAGAACTTGGTGACAGGCCCTCTCGTGGCTGCAAGAGAGGCTGAGAGATACAGTCTCGTGCGAAGCTATGTGCTGTTAGAACTCAATTGCGTTGGAAGAACGGGAGGGTAGGTGTTTGGTGGACAGTTACCAGACTCCTCTGCAAAAGAGCAAGAAGAAAGACCAAAAAGAGATTGCAAGCCATTTATGAATGAAATGAAATGTCAACAATTCTGAGATACAATAAATTTCAATTTGCCTAGAAACTTAAATTATAAAAAAGCAACTATAAGCATTTTAGTATTCTTGTAGAAAATGAAAGTTTTGAAAAAGCAGAATTTCCATGTCGTATCCTGAGATAAACTTTGATATCAAAGAGAAATTGTAGGGGCACCTGGGTGGCTCAGTTGGTTAAACAACCAACTCTTTATTTCGGCTCAGGTCCCCATCTCACTGTTGTGGGGTCGAGCCCCACCTTGGGCTCTGCGCTGACAGTGCGGAGTCTTCTTTGGATTCTTTCTCTCCTCCTCTCTCTGCCCCTCCCCTGCATGCTCTCTCTCTCTCAGAATAAATAAACAAATATTACAATAAAAAGACAGAAATTACGCTGAAAGCTTCTGGAAAGTGGCAAGGAAGACTTCACTCAAGACTATTGAGATAGGAGTCAAACTCTTACAACAGGGGAGAGGGATTGAGCTCAACTCCAAGTACAACAGCAATAGCTAGTGATTTACAACCAACAGGCTGGGTGAGGAGGGGTAGGTGAGTAGATGGCAAATTACTCAGAAGAACTTCATTAGCTATCAAACATGGGGTGATGAGGAACTTGACTGGGTATCAAGAGTGGGGAGAGTCTTGCTAACCTGGCTGGGCAGGATTCTTGATAAAACCAAGCAGGGCAAGAATGAGGCCTTGTCGAGAAGAGGGCTCAGAGAAGCCTGACCAAAGTTTGGCCAAGAAGGGAGAGTCCTTGACAACTATTATTATAATTTAAATGGAGTTAGCAACTCTTAGATTATTTCAGTTCCATACTAGCCAGTTTGGAGAGCATAGAAAGAAACAAAGTGTAAATAGAAACAAACAGTATATATAAATATTTAAGTGCTAGGGAGTGGTAAGGAGCAACGGTATACATATTCAACATAAATTGCTTCATTTCTGTTTTCTTCTCTGTGGAGTGTGTGCGTGGTGTTGGGATGGGGAGAGCTAAATGAATCCTTAAAGTTACTCTGAGTTCTAAAATTTACCTAAAATGTTAAATTAGATGATAAAACCGAATCAGTTTTTATTTTTATTTGATCAAAGGCTATATGGGAGATTGCTAATTTCAGATTAGTTTTGTAGTTTTATTTATTTGCAAATAAAAAGAATCATAAGAACCTCAAATCTCACTTAGATGATATCTTAAAATGCTTAATTTTATAGATAAATATAAATACAATAATTTCCTTGTTTTCAAATGTGAAGTCCAACTAAACTGTCTGTGAAAATAAGTTTATATATTGAAGTAATGTAATGTTTGTTATTTATTTTCTTATAGCTCTATCATCCCAATGTTGTACGCTATTACAAAACATTTCTGGAAAGTAAGTATGAGTTTTCATGATATATTTATTTTTTAATGTTTTATTTATTTATTTGTTTTTTGAGAGACACAGAGAGAGAGAGAGAGACAGAGCACGAGCTGGGGGAGGGGCAGAGAGAGAAGGAGACACAGAATGTGAAGCAGGCTCCAGGCTCTGAGCTGTCAGCACAGAACCCGATGCGGGGCTGGGACTCACGAACTGTGAGATCATGACCTGAGCCGAAGTCGGATGCTTAACCGACTGAGCCACCCAGGTGCCCCCCATGATGTTTCTAATTAAGGAAAAGTGTCTGTATTATATATTTTTCCACTAGAATGTCACAAAATAAGCTTAATCAATTGTTTTCTGTTTTTTCAATTATTTTCTCTATTTGTAGAAGATCTTGTACATCTCTTTCTTCCTCAGCGAAGCAGTGGTAGAATCAGTGACCTAAAGACAGTTATAAAATACTTAGACTCCTGTCTGAAAGACACCACATGAACAAAGCAAGTAGTTATATTAGCTATTTTCTCTCTCACACACGCAAAACCATAGTAGGATCAGGTGAGAAGCAAAGTAGGGGGCCGCCTGGGTGGCTCCATCGGTTAAGTGTCCCACTCTTGATTCTGGCTCAGGTCATGCATGATCTTATAGTTGATGCGTTCCAGCCCCACATCCAGCTCTGTGCTGACAGTGAGGAGCTTGCTTGGGATTCTCTGTCTCGGTCTCAGTCTCTCTCTCAAAAATAAATAAATTTTTTTTAAAAAGGAAAGAAGCAAACTTAAGAATAGTGGCTTATTTAAGACAAGATGAAAAATTGTTTTTGTTGACTCCCGATGACATTTTTCACCTCCCAAATAAATTGGGAGTGGCTACATCTTTGGTATTTCTTTTACTTGAAGTTCAGATACTGACCACAAGGTGGCAATGGAGCTCTGACTGAATCTGCAGGCAGGCCCTCCTGCAAGCATGATGGCATATTGAATCAAAAGGCTGAGATAAAGCCAAACTCAGTCACATGTTTAAAACAATATAGGAGATGGGCCGCTCGAATGGCGCAGTCAGTTAAACATCTACTTCGGCTCAGGTCATGAACTTGCTGTTCGTGGGGTCGAGCCCCAAGTCGGGCTCTGTGCTGACAGTGCAGAGCCTGGAGCCTGCTTTGGATTCCATGTCTCCCTCTCTCTCTGCCCCTTCCCTGCTCTCTGTCTCTCTCTCTCTCTCTCGCTCTCGCTCTCTCTCAAAAATAAAGTTAAAATTTTTTTTTTCCTCATTGCCTCTTTATGAGTGCTCCAATTATGCAAACCTATTGTGGACTGTGGCATTTTATGATTTTATCCATCTCCCTACCCCCCGATGAGTCAGAGGACCTCAGTGCTGAAACTGCCCAGTAAATCCTGGCCCCCGATAATAGAATTCATGACGTTAGAGTCATTTCTTATAGTTTAGTGCATATCCCATTAGAGATCGAGGTTGGCTTCTGACTTGTACCACTGAAGTGACCCAAATTCTCCTAACTTAGAAACAAAATAAAACTTCTACACCCTGACGACTTCCAAAAAGATCAGAAGTGGCTTAAAAATTCCTAAAATATGGTCAAATAGATTAGGGAATTGTGACAAAAGGAACTAAAAGGTGAGAAAATTCAAAATGAAGCCAAAGGATGGGGGATGGGTGAGACAGGTGAAGGGGATTCAGAACACACTTACCATGATGAGCACTGAGTAATGTAGAGAACTGTACACTCAACACTAATAGAACCTTGTATGTTAATTATACTTCAGTCAGAAAAGAAAAAGTCCACTAATAGAAGAAAGGAAAAATTACGCTAGGGGTAAGATTAGTACATACACTAAGTACTTCTTGGGATAATGAAAAATTGAAAACAATATAGATGCCTATCTTTAGGAGCATAAATAATGATCCCTCTGTGTTATGGAAGACTATGAAGAGTGTAAGTGACAGCACATGTATCGTGTGATTTCATTTTTGTAAATACTGTGTATGTACATATTTTATATGCATCCAAAACATCACAGAATATGCTTACCACTACCATTGTTAATAGTTTCATATTGGTTTTTGGAGGAGAAAGTAGAATTACCTTGTTTCTTGGCATCCAAGGTAAAGAGATGAACACAGTCAGTTATGGGATCCGTAAGATAAAAACACCGGAAGTCCCGCCCTCTCTGCTCTATAGGCAGGTTTTCGGCGGTGGCCTTGCAAGACCGTGGCATGACTCCGTTGTAAACTTCTGTTAGGCGCATCTCTGAGACTATACTGTAACAGTACAGCTTAAAAGACAATTTTCTGAACGTCTGACATGGTTTAAGGGTAAAACTTTAAAGTAGTGAGAGGAAAGGTGGGTCTACCTGTTCTTCAGAAAATGCTCCTTGACTTGGCATCGTTTACTCTTACATCTGTGGCCAGAAGAGACTGCTGCTGGGCTCCAGGTGCCCGGAGAGCCCCCCACCCCCACCGCCTCCAGGGCTGAGTGGATCTCAGCCCCCCTCTAATTCTTTCAGCGCTGTGCCCTGCGCACACATTGGGAAGCTCGGATTCTAATTCATATGTAGTTTTCTAAATATATTGAATTTAAATTTCTGTTCTATTTTCCTTGTTTTCTTACAGATGATAGGTTGTATATAGTTATGGAGCTTATAGAAGGGGCCCCTCTTGGAGAGCATTTTAGTTCTTTGAAGGAAAAACAGCATCATTTTATTGAAGAAAGACTATGGAAGATATTTATACAGGTACACTTTCATGTTCGTTAATTTTTTTTAAAAAAAACAGTAAATTTCTGAGCTGATTTCTTAGAGATGTGTGGTGTATAACCACCATCAGTGGTTATATGTATATTTGGGGAAATAATATCTTTTTTATCTGCTGTTTCAAGCTGTGCTTAGCTCTTCGGTACTTACACAAGGAGAAGAGGATTGTCCACAGAGATCTGACGCCAAACAACATTATGTTGGGGGATAAGGACAAAGTAACAGTGAGTAAGTATAAGAATCTTAAAAGTTTTTAATTTAGGAACTTCTGAATATGATTCAAGAGCAGAGTTGTTCAATAGAAGTTTCTGGACTTAAGGGAATGTTCTATATCTGCACTGTGCAGTATGAGGCTTTTGGGGATTTGAAATGTGGCTAGTGTGACTGAAGGTGTGAATCTTAAATTCTATTAAATTTTAATTGAGTTAAACATTCCTATGTGACTAGTGGCTACTGAATTGGACGTCACCAGTATAGTTCTTGATTGTGCTGTATTTTTCCCATATGAGAGAATAAAGTACTGGTAAGATGCTTTAGGGTTTAATTCCCAATTCAATGGTTTCTAGGTTTTTTCTCTACTTCTTGTGAGCACATTGTTTTGAACTCTTTTAACATAGACCGTGCCAAATGGGTGACAAGTGTACATATCAGGGGCTATGAAAAATCTAGGCATTTGTATATTTCAGCATCAGTTTTTATCAAAATATTTTCAACTGCAGCAGGTAGGTCTAATGTTGGACAAAACTTTATTATTATCCCCACAATTGTATAATTCTCAATCACAACTTAAAATTCACTTTTTAGCCTGATTGATCTATTGGCTTTCTGCTGCTTTTCATTCATGAACAGCTGTGTTTCTCTCATAGACTATGAATCATTCACCGACTCTAAGTAGGGATACACATATCTAAGTCAGTGGTGTCTAAATACTTTTTGTTCATGACATTCCATCAGTAAAGCATTATTTTGTGACACACTGCCAATGTATAATATGCTTACTTATAAATTCTATACACATAGCACTGTACAGTGATTTGACGTAAAGTACATGAAGTCTGCAGATAAAATATAAAGGGGGACACTAAAAAATCACAGATTTCAATATTTTTTGTGCCCTCCGGTGGATTGCCTTAGGCACTCAGCTTTGGAGAACACTTCCCTAAATGTTATTGATGTGAGAGATACATTGTAACAATTTAAAGCTGATTCACTTAATTTTAGAAGAATCTAATTCCTCATAAAGGCAATTCCAAATGTACACTTTTACCATAACCTTGTGTCTTCAGTAACAACAATTAGATTTACTGTCCAGATATTTTTTAGTAGAGCTTCATATTTTAGTTTAAAATATAAAAAGCAACCCAAACAGAAACTCTAGAGATAACTTCCAATGCAAAGTTACCTGGAAATTTTTCTAAGCCAGTACTTTGTGAAATATAAAATGAGACCAAATAATTGTGAATCTTCACCTCGGACACACATTTGCTTAATCATTTGAAATTAATTATAATTTCAATATAATATAAAATATTTACTTATCTTAAAAGCTTATGAGTTTTTAATTTCTTCTTTTTCTAAATTAGATTTATGTTTCCTTAAGAAAATTTCCTATTTATAAACCTGTGGGTATTTTAATTTATCAGTTAATGAGAATTATTAGAAATCCAATATTATATCTATATATTATTAAATAGGATTGAACAGATTTGTTCTGTGTTGATATATGATAACTTTGATGGCTATTCAGGCCATATTTCTGAGTAATAGCCAATGCTGCATTTTATTTTGTTACTAACAGCAGCTGTAATCATTTCCTTTGGTTATATTTGAATACATTGAGGTTAATCTCTTATCATAGCTTGATTTTCTATCTAAACTTATTAATTTTTATATTTATTTTCTGTAATCAGTACTGCACATCAAAATAGTTTACAAAATAAAATAGTGCTAAAAAATAAAAATAAAGTAGTCCTAAAAATTCTATAAAGAAATACCTTTTGCAATCCCCAGTTCTGTTTTCCTAAAATGACCACTTTTAATTTTCTTTAGCTTTTTCTGGCATTTGATTTTCTATTGTGATAGTTGAGGATGTAGTTTTCTTATTTCCTCTTTGTTCTGATCTGCCGTCATTCCAATATAGTTATTGCACAATTTAGGGCTAAGTCAATATTCAGTGTTTACATTATTATTACTGTATAATTATTGTTCAATGTTGATCGTCTTTCCTTTCTCATAGACCTTTTTGTTTTTCTTGGAGTTAATAATTGTCTTCTTTTTTGTTTGTTTTCTTTTTCTACATACCAATTACTTCTTCCCACATCTTCCAAAAAGATTACAAAAGCCCTCTCTGTACTATTTCCATGGGGTCAAACAGGGCAGTTACTCTCAATTTTGTTTTCTTGGACACCCAATTCCTATAGCTGCTTGCCGCAAATGTAGACTGGATTTGAATTTAAGTCTGCTTGCACGGCCATTGTCCTGGAACTTACATTTCCTCCTTTTCTAATTGGAGTCTCTCTTTCTTATATCCTGTGTTTTCCCCTTGCTTTTTATTTATTTATTTTTTCTTTTTCAGATTTTTATTTAAATTCCAGTTAGCTAGCACAGTGTAATATTAGTTTCAGGTGTAGAATTTAGTGATTCCTCACTCCTGTTCTGCTGAAGTGTATCTTCCAGTACTTTCCCTAAAAAGACCATTTTGGATCTTTTAATTTTTGGATGCTTGCCTGTCACAAATATTTTTATGGGACCCTCGTACTCTATTGGTAGTTTGGGTGGGTGTAGTATTCTCAGATGGAAGTCATTTTCCTTCCAAATTTGAAGGCATTACTGCAGTCTTCTAGTGTCCAGTTTTGCTGTTTGGAGATCCAGTGGTATTCTGATTCCCACTCCTTGTTGTATGAGCTCTTTTCTTTTTCTAGAAACTTTTAGGTTGTTTGCTTTATCCACTCCTTTGAGTGGGTCTCTTTTCCTTCAGTGTGGTTGGAACTGGGTGTGCACTTCAACGACAGAAACTTAAAACTTCAGTCCGGGGAAATTTTCCTACATTATTGCTTCCTTACTTTTGTGCCTTCTCCTAAATTAGTTTCTAGAATTCCTATTAGTCTTGGATCTCTATACCAAATAATCCCCTAATTTAAAAATAATTATTCTCTTAGTTTTTAGCTCTTTGTCTCTTTATTCTACTTCAGTTATTTCTTTAACTTAATTTGTTAGTGCTTCTATTGAATATTTAATTTTGATTTTTACATTTATTAAATTCCTCAACTTTTGTCTTGTTCCTTATTTCATTTTCATGGAATCTTGATTTTATTCTCCCTCAGGATAATGTAGATTTTTCTCTTCAGCACCCTGCATTGTGTCTTTGTCTTCTGGATCCATCTTTTTTTTTTTTTTTTAATTTTAGTTTAGTTTTTCAATTTCTCTTTCCTTTTGGGAACTTTTCTCAAATGCCCATTGATCCTGGGCTGTCCCTTAGTACTTATGAGAAAGACACTAAAATGGCTCTTTGAGGTCCAGCTAAGGCTGTCATCTATGGCCTTTGTTAGAACACAGTGACATTTTTCCTTTGGAAACCCCAAAGTTCTTACCTAAACTTTTTCCAGAGATTGGGTCTCCAGTATCTTGACTGTTTTTTTGTTTGCTTTTTTTTTTTTTTTTTTCTGTTGCTGTTATGTGGGGAGCAGTGTGGACAAAGCCGGCTCGGGGAGCTAGTTCAGTTGATATTCACTGAATTCCGAGGAGTTCATCCACACTCCACTTAGTTTCTTTCTGGTTCTGTCAGCGTCTTTGGAAAATGAATCTCTCTTTTTCTGCAAGTCTCAGAGGGAACTGAATTACTGGTAGAGCCATGTGTGAATGTGGGGAGGGACCTGTGGATTTCATCTGAATTCTGTCTTTTGAGCTTTTTGTAACTTCACTTCTCCCTGTGTGGCGCCCTGGGCTCTGCAGGGCGAATGGGTTCCCTTTGGGCCCTGTTATTCTCAGACACACCGTCTGGGACTTCTGCTCAGTACATTCTCCATCTACTTTCCATCTTACAAAAATTCACAGGTATGTCTTATCCTCTGTTGTCACCAAGCCCATTCTCATTGTCCTTGTGAGTTGGTAATTTATCAAAGAAAATTTATTTTCCTTCATTTTAGCAAGATCTTGAGAGAGAGAAGACACACACACACACACACACACACACACACACACACACATGATCAATCCACCTTTTAACCCCAAATGGGCAGGCTAGTTACATTAGTAAGTCTATAATTAGATGTAATGGGGCGCCTGGGGGTGGCTCAGTAGGTTAAGTGTTCGACATCCGCTCAGGTCATGATCTCACAGTCCATGAGTTGGAGGAGCCCTTTGTGCTGACACCTCAGAGCTTGAAGCCTGTTTTGGATTCTGTGTCTCCCTCTCTCTCTGCCTCTTCCTTCACTTACTCTCTGTCTCTCTCTCTCTCTCTCAAAAATAAATAAACATTGAAAAAAAATTTAGGGCGCCTGGGTGGCTCAATCGGTTAAGCATCCAACTTCAGCTCAGGTCATGATCTCACGGTTTGTGAGTTTGAGCCCCGCATCAGGCTCTGTGCTGACAGCTCGGAGCCTGGAGCCTGCTTCGGATTCTGTGTCTCCCTCTCTGTCTGCCCTTCCCCTGCTTGCGCTCTGTCTCTCTCTGTCTCAAAACAAATAAACATTTAAAAAATATAATTAGATATAAGAAAATATCTTTCATTTTTATTCTCTAACTTTAATAAAAAATATATTTTGTTTGCTCTCAAAATGTAAAGGACTCCCTAGGAAAAAAAGTTACTTTGTTTTATAAAAATAAAAAAACTTTTATTTTGTTTTTCTCTGTCCTGCCCCTCATTGCCATTCTGCCCACCCTTATTCTTATTACTATTTATTAGACTTACACTTAAGCATTATTAACTTAAAAATTATATTCAGCTTTCAAAATGTTTTCGTGTTAAACAAGGGAATATTTTTCTAGTTTCAAATAAAGAAGCAGTGATACACCTCAGAACAGAATCCTACCCTAGTCTAGTTTCTTTCCATTAAAGCAATTACATGGACAGGGTGTTGATGTGCTACTATTATATTCAGTGAGTATAAAATGATTTTATGACTAAAAAGATAATACAAAGAGATTTTTTTTTTTTGAGAGAGAGAGAAAGTGAGAGGCAGAGTGCAAGTGGAGGGGCAGAGGAAGAGGGAGAGAAAGAATCGTAAGCAGGCTTCATGCCCAGTGTGGAGCCTACCACAGGGCTCAATCTCACAATCATGCGATCATGACCTGAGCCAACATCAAGAGTCAGTCACTTGGGTGGCTGAAGGTCTCAGTCGGCTGAGCATCCCACTCTTGATTTTGGTTCAGGTCATGATCCCAGGGTCATGGGATTGAGCCCTGCATTGGGTTAAGCGTGGAGCGCACTTGAGACTCTCTCTGTCTCTCTCTGTCTCTCTCTCCCCCTCCCTCCCTCCCTCCCTCTCTCCCTCCCTCCCTCTCTCCCTCTCCCTCCCCCCTCCCTCTGCCCCTCTCCCCTGCTCCTGTTCTCTCTTTCTCTCTCTCTCTAAAATTAAAAAAAAAAAAAGATTCGGATGCTCAACTGACTGAGTCAGCCAGGATCCCTCAAAGAGATTTAGTATCACTATATTAAAGATATTTTAAATGTAATGGTGATGAAATATGTTTTTTAGTGTGTAGCACTATTGATATAAATGTGGACATTACAGACTTTTATTTTTATGAGGAGTATGGTTAAATTAAAATCTTATAGCATTAATTTGAAACCAAATGAAGAAGATGCCCATATTTTGGGAGGTTGAAATAAAGGTGCAATTCATAAAGCCTCTAAAAATAGGCTGTGGTCTGTGTGAAAGCATGTCACCACAAAGGGGCAGCCTTGTCATATTTTACGTTTCAGTTCCCTTGTGCTACAAGGCTTATTTACTCCCGGGAAAAAAAACACAGAATTGGCAAGTGATGTTTAAGATGCATGAGACAAAATGTATTGAAAATATAACCAGAAGAAAAGCTTTAGAAAAAATAAAATTACCCTCTTCTCTTTTCCTTTCTTTTTTGGTTTCTTTTTTTTTTTTTTTTTTGTTTATATTTTGAAAGAGAGAGAGACATAGACAGGGGTGAGTGGGGGAGGGACTGAGAGAGAGGGAGAGAGACACAGAATCTGAAGCAGGCTCCAGGCTCTGAGCTGTCAGCACAGAGCCCGACGCGGGGCTCGAACTCACAAACCGTGAGATCATGACCTGAGCCGAAGTCGGATGCTTAACCAACTGAGCCATCCAGGTGCCCCTCCCTTTTTCTTAATGTAGATGAATCAGCTGTTGTAAGATTGAGGTTGGTGTGCAGTTACTTATATTATTATAAATATGTAGGTATGTGTGATTTTACAAATGGCATCTAATTTTAATGTCTAAATATATTTCCATTTAATAGACTGTATATTTTAATGACTTGTCCTGTGAAACATGCCCAGGTCTTGCCTCTGCATTTATTTGCAACCTTGGATGCCACATGCGGGAGCCTGACTCAGTGGCACGCTGCAAGGTCGGCCCTAAGTGCTGCCACTTGTCAAGCAAAAGCCACACTCTGCCCTCATAGAATGGCTCTGAAGGAGGGGATCTGTTGGAAATGAACTTGCTTGCAGACCCACCTTTTCATATTTCTTGACCTTTTCAAATACCCACATTTTAATGCAAGCCCCTCATGTTCCCATTTTCTTCCCTGATCCCAAATTTAAAAAAATAAATGAATAAAAAGGAAAAAATAAAACTCAGTCAACTATGGTAATAGATTTTATACACGGGCTTTAGTGCATGACTCAAGAGGTCACACGATCATCCCACAACTAAATGGGCTGTGCACATTTCTACATGTTTCTCAAATGATATTTGGCTGTTGCTACTGGCAATAGCAACAAAGAAATACTTGATTCAGTGGAACATTTATCAACAGCTCGAGTGCTTATCAAATGCCATCATATGCCAGGCATGTAGGGGTGGATGTTAGATGAAAGCCATGTCTTCTATTCCTTCAACTCACAGTCTTATGGGAAAGTTGTTGAGTTCTTCACTTGGCAATTGACTCCTGAGCTGCCACATCTGGCCGTGAGCAAGAGAAGCGTGACCGACGAGATCACTGTCTTGGTGGAGCTCATTGCTGTATTACAGGGCGAGAAAGACCGGAAAGTTGTCTAGGCAAAATAGTAGGATGTTGGTTGGGGTGGATCATGTTTTGCTGCAGTAACAAGTGACCTGAAAGTTTCAGCAGCTTAAAACAATGGCAAACCACAGCCTGTGTGACAAATCCTTCTGTGGCCTGGTTTTGTATGCCCTGTGAGCTAATGATGGTTTTATATTTTTAGATGGTTGTTTAAAATATATATTGTGACAAACACCCTGTGTGGCTCTTAAAGCCTTAATATTTGTTATCTGGCCCTTTACAGAAAAAGTTTGTCCTCAGTTGGAAGAACATACCACTCTTGATCATAGGGTCGTTGAGTGTGAGTCTCACGTTGGGTGGAGGGATTACTTGAAATAATTAATAACCTTAAAAGTATAAACCAGTATAGTTGAAAGAAAGAAAGAAAGAAAGAAGGAAGGAAGGAAGGAAGGAAGGAAGGAAGGAAGGAAGGAAGGAAGGAAGAAAACGTTTGTCTACACTGGCTGGCTTAGAACAACAAGGTTTCTGTCTTAGCACGTCCTGTGTATGCACTGTAGGTCACTAAGGGAGCTGTGCTCTGAGACCCAGGCTGGCTCAAAGCTCCTCTACACCTACTTTGCGTTGCAGAGGCAGAGAAGAGAAGGCATAGCAACCATACCTCAGCTCTTAAAACTTCTGCCCTGATTTCATTGGTCAGAGCAAGTCAAGTTTAAAAGGGTGAAGATGTATTCCTCCTTCCAAGAGAACTGGGAAAAAATATATAGTCTACAGTTATGTATAATTGTATATGGTAATATATAATATATTGTTTACTATATAATTACAATAATTGTTTACTATATAATTATATAGATTACTGACTCTGCCTGTGGAGCCTTCAGGTGAGGAGTGGAGTATGAAAGCATTCCAGGCAAGGAGTACAGCAAATGCAAAGGGTTAGAGACCCGAAGTAGTAGAGTTGTGCCTACGGATTAGCAGGACATTCAATGTGTCAAGACAATAGAGACTTTGGTGGGTGAGGAGCTTGGACATCAATATTTGGTCAGAGACTTATCCTTAGAAATTTTCAGACTGGAAATTATGTGATCAGATGGGATGTGGAAGATAATTGTAATGTAGGTAAGGGGTACCATAAGGAAAGATTGGACACAGATTCCCCAGTTTAGGAGATGTATCAGTTAAGATCTGTTTGGTTGCAAAAAGCCAGACCAACAGTGGCTCTGCCATAAGGACATGTAATCTCATAACAAGGGATATGGAGGTGGGCAATTCTAGTGCTGATTTAATAGTTCAAAGAGATGGGGCGCCTGGGTGGCTCAGTCAGTTAAGCATCCGACTTTGGCTCAGGTCATGATCTCATAGTTCATGAGTTCCAGCCCCAAATTGGGCTCTGGGCTGACAGCTCAGAGTCTGGAGCCTGCTTCAGATTCTATGTTTCCCTCTTTCTCTGCCACTCCCCTGCTTGTGCTCTGTCTCTCTGTCTCAAAAATAAACATTAAAAAAATTTTTTTTAATGTTCAAGGAGGTCATCCATGATCTAGGAATTTCTGTCTTTTCTCTCCATTATCCTCAGCAGATTGGCCAGAGCTCCAAGCATCATTATCAAATTCAGATAGGAAATAGGATGGCAGCTAGGGTAAAAAAAAATGATGATGTTCTTCAAATGGCTATCTCTTTTTATTATTAAAGAAAATTTTTCACAGAAGTTCCCCAGTATATGTCTTACATTGTGTTGGCCAAAGACAAGTCATGTGACCACCCTTAGCCATAAGAGCCATAAGAGTGACATCTAGGTGAGCTTTCAGCCTCTACAGTTGGAGATAAGGAGAAAGGGCTGGCTAAAAACTTTTCGAGGGCTGGTCCACAGTATTTGCCACCAAAGACTGTTGCATTTGTCCCGGAGAGATGTGATGTAGGTTTTACTTATGGCAGCAGGGGAAGCGGTTATAGCTGAGGGATTGGAATCAGCAGTTATTTCGGGACCCAGACCCAGACCCAGACCTTAAAAGATTCCGTGTGAGAACAGTGAGAAAGAGTCTGAGTTTGTGGAGATTGTGATGCCACTGGCAGAGAACTGGGTGTGGGGATTTAAGGTGTAAGGTCTTGGACATACTGCTTCCGCAATCTGACCATATCCTCTCCTGGCTAAAGTCCTTCAGGCAGCCCCCCATGACATGTAAGATAATGTTTAGGTTCCTTTGGGCACCCAAAGTCCTTCATGATCTCACCTTTACCCTCTCTGGCCTCATGGGACAAATTGCTCATTCCTGAACAGACCAGGCTGTGGTTTTATACCTCTGTGACTTCCAACATGGTGCTCTCTCTGCCCAGAATGCCCTCTGCCACTCAATTCAAATACCATTCCTCCAGGTGGTATCTTTGATGTCCACATCTGCTATGTTCTGTTTCTGGGCACCTTCGGTACCATACCAGGCTTGCCTTTCTCACAGCACGTAGCGCAGTGGTTTATTGCCATTCCCTCCTTGAGGTAAGGGAAACTGGTTTTCTTGACTTTGTTTCCCAGAAAGCACTTTATAATATTTATTTGAATAAATGGATACATGAATGAATGAATGAGCAAATAGACTAAAACACCCCCATGTAGAAATATTGACAAGTCAGTTACAAATAAAACATAATGATTAGGGAAAATACCAGGGTTTGAGATCTTGATCTGACAGCTGAGATTTTGTGGGAAGAATGTTTCATGTAAGAGGGATTGAGGATTAAGGTGAGAATCAGGTATATAAATGGGGAAAAATACAAGCAGTTCCCACCAGCATCTCAGGAAGCATGAAAGCAAGGACTTTACTTTCTTGAATGCCAACAAAGCTTGGGAAATCAAATTACACCTCTCTTGTATTGCTATAATCTTGGCATTTTAATTGTTTTCTAGGGGATTAGAGGATTTTAATTGTTATTGGTTGGCTCAACTGCTGCTGAGAACTCTATGTCATTATAGGAAAAAATGAATTAGCATTGCACTCCTGATAGGGAAATCAAAGTCCTTATATGCATGGTCTCTCCTATACTTCTAAAATCTCCTCATTGAATAGGCACATAAGAGGCTGATTGTGGCTTTTGTAGATCTCTTGACCCTTCTTGCTTTGAACCTTTTGTGTTTTACTTCTCATTAACCAGATACAGCATCTATTTGAGTTTAAGCCAGCACAGAACTTTGAGTTTTCTTAAAAGACTCCAGAATGTTGAGTCACTTGTGTTGCATACCCACATAGCACCTGTGTAGTAAGGGTGGCTACACAATTTCTGGAGTTTCTCTTAGCCAGCAAATTGCCTTCATGTCACTGAGAAAGCAAGAATATTTTCTGTCAGGCCCACCGGGTTCCTTATGTTGCTGCTAGGTCATGTGAAATAAGGAAATAATGAAGCAAATTCAGTCAAATATAATTTCTAAAAAAAACTTTAAGATTCTCCTACCACCAGGGGGTCATTCTGCAATTCTGAGATTTGAACAGCGGTTGGCTTTGAGGAAAAGATGAGAATGGCAGTCCCTAGAAAATTGGAACAGCGTGTCCTGAAAGTCCTGGTCCTGACCAGATGTTGTTATGCTCTTCTGGTGAGATGAAATCATCATAGTCAACTTATGAGCGAATAAGGAGGCATTGAATCTTTACCATATTAGGAAAAAATGGAACTAAAACCTTCCCAATGTTGGGTTCATAAGGCCTGTAAAAACATCAAAGACCAAGGATAATAAAGCTTGTTTTAGTGTATGTTTTCATATGGGCATATTGGGTTATGATTTAGTTCGCCGAGAAATTTTTAAGGTATAGGATACAATCTGATGTGTTCTGGACATGTTGTTTTCATTCTGTGCGTTTTCCCAAAATGTGTTCTCTGAAGCAGCATGGTGAGGAGTGGGGAGTGCCTGTTTTTACAGGGACTAATTCAACAGTACACGGTTCTACACATCTGATCAGTCTGCCCAGCCTCCTAAAGGTACTAAAGCCACTGGAGACTTTTGGACTCTAGAATCATGTCATAAACTCTGTGTGTGTGTGTGTGTGTGTGTGTGTGTGTGTGTGTGAGAGAGAGAGAGAGAGAGAGAGAGAGAGAGCAAGAGCCTTTCTGTTTTTATAAGGATTTGACCCTTAGCATTCCTATTTAATATTAGAACTATGTGTTTAAAGTTTCATTCATTGTTCCAAGTAATCATAAGCAGAACAAGCCCCACATTGAAAACATGATTTTAGAAGAGTCCATACTTAGTAAGGACAGTCGTTTCCCCAAGAGCCTACTCTACGGATAGATATCCGACAGTGTGAAATGATGTGTGTGTGCCACAGAAATGGAGTTACCTAGAATCAGAAAGTACTTTTGTATCAGATATTGAATTTGTCATCCCAGAGCTCTTTGTTATAATACCTCCATCAACAAAAATCAATCAAATAATGATGCTGTTGAGAAAGAGAAATACTTTCACTCTGTCTCATCCAGGGAAGGGCCTGCACTGGGGACAGAAGCTTTGGAAGAGTTGGCGGCACAGTGGACTAGCTCACTGTACACCAGCATTAAACTGCCCCTTCTCCCTTGTTTAGGAAATTCTATGTTAGACTTGATTAGAATTCCACTTGTTGAATTAGAAATATTAATATTAATAACAGCTGAACTTCATTTGTAAGAAGGTCCAGGGGAGGTTTGGAGGGCAAGGATTAGAAATTTGAGTAGCCTGGGGCGCCTCTGTGGCTCAGTCGGTTGAGCGTCCGACTTCGGCTCAGGTCATGATCTCGCAGTTTGTGAGTTCGAGCTCCACGTCACGCTCTGTGTGACAGCTCAGAGCCTGGAGCCTGCTTCAGATTCTGTGTCTCCCCTTCTCTCTGCCCCTCCCATGCTTATGCTCTGTTTCTTAATAATAAATAAATGTTAAAAAATTTTAAAACAAAACAAACAAAAAAAGAAGTTTGAGTAACCTTCGGAGGAGGAAGTGCCAATGAGGCAGGGGTTTGTTAAGCATCTTTCTGGAAACGTCCTCCTCATCCCCCACAGAGCCCTGCACAGAGAGCTTGTGACCGATGATCTCGTTGCTGTGGAAGTGAGAAGTTGGCCTTCGTTTACTGAGGCAGGAGGAAAGCATAGAGAGGTAGATGGGAGGGGGTTGCAAGGTGGACATCTTTCTGGACTGTTATACAGTTATGCTCACGTAGACGCCTCTGTCATTGCCTAGCACTATAGAGATTTCAACTGATCCATTCCTGAAATTGTCACAGTCACTCATTGTTTTTTATTTTACTCAGGGAAGACAGTTTTATCATGGTAAGAATTTTAGCTTTGCTTTGAAGGAAAGGAGTAACCACCCACGGCTCCATCTCTTAAGCATTTACTATGGGATGAAAGTTACATGTTCATTACCTCATCCAATATCTGAGGCACATTCCCATCTTCACAGAAAAGGGAAAGAGAGAGGTTAGAAAACTTGCTTAATTCACCCAGCTAGTAAGTTGGCAGCGCCAGGCACAAGCCACGTCTCGCTCTAGTGTTCATCTCTTTATAATATTCCCTCAGAAAGATCGTTTCAGGTAAAGACAAAGGCATCCTTGAGGGCCTGAGGTGCTCATAACCAAGACTGTGTGAGGATGAATCCAGTAGTTTTGTTGAGATGAACATTTTAAGTTAGGCAGTATTGAGAGGGGTCAGCCATGTGAACATGGCCTGTAGGGTCTTGCATCATCTGGCCATATCCCTGATTGTCTACCCTCTAGCCTACCTGGCCAGTTCTCAGTTCTTCAGTGGACCATGCTCCCTTGATCACAGGACCTTCCCTCAGTTCCTTAATGGATCATGTCTCCTTGATCACAGGACCCTTACACATGCAGGTTCCTCTGCTGCATGTCTCTTCTCCACTTTCTCTTCTTACTTAGTTCACTCCTGTTCTCTGTCGTATATTAACCCAGTCACCATTTTGTCACAGAAGATTTTCCTGATCACCTGTGTCTCCTATGTTACTCTCTCATTACATCATATATCTACCTGATTTTTAGTGATCTTATCACAATTATACATTTATATGTGTGATTCTTTGTTTAATGTGTATCTCTGCCATGGGTCCCTAGGGCTATGTCAATATAGATAGTTTCCGATCTGGTTACTATCTTATCTTTAGTACCTAGCCCAGTACCTGACGCCCAGTAGATAATTAGTGTATATTTATGGACAAATATGTGAAACAATGAATAAATGGACATTCTTGAAGTCACAAGGCAGCTGGAAACTTTATAAACAGTAGTAATCAGGAGATGTTCTGGTACTTTTATGGGGGCTTACTGTGATGAAGACAGGGGTTGGTAGACTGTTCTGTTGTTAAATACTCTGTGCGATGGATTAGAAGGAAAAGTTTCCTGATGGGATGAGCCTAAGTTCTTGTAGGAAGAGGGAGGGCCTGAGCTCCTGGCACATTTAAACTGTGGTCACAGAATCAAATGAAAGATTCAGATACAGGAGCTGAGGAGTCAACAAACATGAGGCAAAAGAGAAAAGGCAGAGATTTCAAGCCAAGAAAATGGGGCAGATGAGATGCCATCTCTATTTTGGGGTATCCCAGATGACTGTGAATGATAATGGGGTGTGAAGGGCCAGGTGCCACCTAGAGCTGGGGATGGAATGGCATGGCTGTGAATTTGGGAACTACCAACACAGGTGGTGGGTGACAGCTCCCTGGGGGGCGGGGGAGGGGAGATGGGAATGCCTTCTATGTGTACTAAATTACAAAATACTTCTCATCTGGTGTCAAGTTGTTGGAGCAACCCCTTGCAAAAGATAAGTTTCATAAGCTGTATTTGAGAAAACAGGGTAGTTGAGTTATGGGTCCAGTAGTCACATAGATAGTAAATGACAGAGCAAGAATCTAGGGACTCAACCAGAGATCACACTCCTTTTCCATCTAGATGTCGACAGCTAGAGGCTGTAGTGCAAACAGGCTATGGTTTTAGCATTTTCTGTATCATTCGTTCTATCAAGGGAGAGATTGTTTAACCCATTTCTTGGACATAATGTGCTATATCTATAATGTTATCTGTTGCCATTTTGAATTTCTATGATAGCACATGAATGCTTTTATGACCACAGTTTCTGAAATAAATCCTTTTCCTCTACTCCAAATATGACCACAAATGTAGAAAGAGTAATAGAAACATTACTGCTACTACCAAAATTTTCCAAATGGCCAAACAATATTAGCTTTTGTTCTCCTTGTGAATACTTCTCAACCATCTGTGTTCTTGCAGACATCCAAGTTTCTGCCCTTATCTACCATACATGGAGTAGGTAGAGTCTTTGTGAATACCACTCCTTAGTTTCTGCCTTTCAAAATCAATGGGCATTTTTATAAAAAGATAATTTCTATGTGGCACTAGAACTAAAAGTCCAAGTACTTTTTTAGACTCTAAGTTCATGAAGTCTCTGTGTGCTAAAATTATAGCAAGCTCCTAAAAATATTGATATACTGTACAATTTCTACTGATTTTCTCCAATATACAATAGAGGAATGGGAAGATTGTAGCAAGCCATCTAACTGGTGGATAGTCTTAGAACATTTCCTAAAGCTTAGCCCTCTTCTATTTCTCATTCCTCTTACTGGACTGAGAGGATAGATAAATAGATAGATAGGTAGATAGGTAGATAGGTGGGTGGGTAGATAGATAGATAGACTGACAGACAGGCAGGCAGACAGACATGCATATACAGTTTACCCTTGAACACCATGGGTTTAAACTGGGTGGGTCCACTTATACATGGATTTTTAAAAATAAATACAGTACAGGGTTCTAAACATAATTTTTCTTCCTTACTATTTTCTAAATAACATTTTTTGGGGTCTACCTTTACTTTAAGAACACAATATATAATATATATAATGTACATAATACGTGTTCGTTGATGGTATATGTTATAAGGCTTCCAGTCAACATTGGCTATTAGCAAGGTTTTGGAGGAGTCAAAAGTTATACATGGATTTTTTACTGTGCTGGGGGTCAGCACCCCTAGCCCTCCCACTGTTCAAGGGTCAGCTCTATATCTATATATGTACCAAAAGATCTATATCTGTCAATATATAGTGATAAACAACACAAAGTATGGATCTTGCATACTAGTTAGGCATGACAGACCCTAAATATATCAAGGAATATTAAATAAACAAAAATAGAAGCGTTGACCCTGGTGTCCCTCACGGTCCCATTTTCACTCCAACAAGATGAAGGAAACTATCACGACCCAGGAGAAACTCGCCAAACAGCAAGCACAAGTGCTCATTGGTGGGGGAGGAGCTGCTCGCGGAAGGAAGAAGGTGGTTCATAGAATGGCTACAGCATCTGACAAAAAGTTTCAGTTCTCCTTCAGGAAGTTATGGGTAAACAATATCTCTGGTATTGACGAAGTGAACATGTTCACAAACCAAGGAGCAGTGATCCACTTTAACACGCCTAAAGTCCAGGCGTCCCTGGTGGCAGCGAACACTTCAACATTCACAGGCCACGCTGAGACAAAGCACCTGACGGAAATGCTGCCCCGTATCTCAGACAAACGTGGTGCAGACTGACTGGTTTAAGAAGATTGACTGAAGCTCTGCCCACACGATCTGTGGATGGAAGAGCACCACTCACTACTGGAGAGGAAGAAAAGGATGAAGTTCCAGATCTTGCAGAGAAGTTAGATAAAGTTTCCAAGGATGAAGCAAACTGAATGGAGTCAACTGCTGAGGAAGATAAAACTTCAAGTTACTTAGAGCTGCTATTTTACATTCTGACTGCTTTTTAAAATTTTGGTCACGGAACTGATAAAATCTAGATCTCTGAGATTTTTAAGCCCAAGCCCCTTGGACACTGCAGCTCTTTTTAGTGTTTGCATAGACACAGTCCAGCTCAGGTCATGATCTCACAGTCATGGGATGGAGCCCCGTGTTGGGTTTCGTGCTGAGTGTGGAGCCTGCTTAGCACTCTCTCTCTCCCTCTGCCCCTCTCCCCATCTTGCGCACTCTCTCTCTCTCTCTCTCAAACAAAACAAACTGATAACAGGGGCACCTGGATGGCTCAGTTGGTAGAGCATGCAACTTTTTTTTTCTTTTTTCTTTTAAGTAGGCTTCATGCCCAGCATGGGAGCTGAGCACTTAACCAGCTGAGCCACCCAGTGGCCTCCGGACATGTAGCTCTTGATCTCAGAGTCGTTAGCTCAAGCCCCACGTTGGGCCCAGAGCTTACTTAAAAATATATACATACAAAAAATGTAAGTAAGTAAATAAATGAATGAATAAACGAACAAACCTGACAACACCAAATGCCAGTGGAGATGTAGAAGCAACTAGAACTCATACATTTCTGGTGAGAAAACATTGGAGAATATTTTGGTTTGATGGTTTTTAAAAAACATAACATCTTTATTGTATCATCCAATAATCTCACTCCAAGGAATTCATTAAAGTGAAATTAAAAATTCTGTTTGCAAAAATTTGTGTGCAAATATCGTACTTACTTAGACTTCTAGTACAGTCTTGAATAAGAATGTTGAGAGTGGACATTCTTGCCTTAGTTTCTTTTCTTCTCTTTTCTGTTTTCTTCTTGTATCCTTGAGTTAATACTATCTTGTCTTAATTATAATACCTTCAAATAATTTTTAATATCTCATAGGAAACTCTGTTGCTTTTTAATCAAAATCCATGGCTCCTTTTGGTCCTTTCTATTTTTATTAAGTATGCTAATTTTACACTTGATTTATGAAAGCCTACCCAAAATATTTGGAGGCATTTCATTGGAATTACATAAGTTAGTTTAAGAGGAATGGCATCTCTACATCTCTATAATATTGAGAATTCCAATACTTGAACTTGGAGTTTCTCTCCATTAATTTTACCCTTCATTCATTACTCTGTAACAAAATTTTATAATTTTCCCTGCATAGGTCTTTCATGTCTTTTGTCATATTATTCCTAGATATTTGTTTCTCTGTCACTGTACTAGTATGTTTCCCCGTCCTCATTTTTCTTCTTCTTTATCTTCATCTCTGTCTTCTTCCTGTTTGTCTTCTGAAGGAAACAGAAAACAAATGTTTTTGCTTTATTTTAAAAATTCAGTTATCAAGGGCACATTAAAAAATGTGCTAGTGTGACCAATCTCTTCAACATCTACATCAGTAGATTAATAAGATTGCCACATCTTTTATTTATTTGTTTTATTTTTTTAATAGGTAACATTGACATATACCATGATATTACTTTCAGGTGAACAACATAATAATCTGGTGTTTTTATATATTGTAAAATTATCACCACAACAAATCCAGTTGACATCCAGCCTTGTTTTTTAACTTAAAGGAAAAATATTTAATCTTTTAGGATTAGGATTAAGTAGGAAGTTAGCTGTAGTTTTTTTGTAGATGCCCTTTATCGGGTTAAGGAAATGCACATCTTTTTATACTTTTCTGAAAAGAATAGATGTCAAGTTTTGTCAAATCCTTTTTGACAAAATATGATTTTCCTTCTTTATCATGTTGATTTGGTGAACTGTACTGACTGATTCTTAAATGTTGAATCAGCCATGTATTTCTGGCATAACGGTCCCTATGTATTTATCCTTTTTATCTGTGTCTAGACTTTATTTGCCTGCATTTTGTTGATTTGTGTGTGTGTGTGTCTGTTTTCATGCGGGATAGCGTTCTGCATTTTTCTTTTCTTGTAATGTTTTTGGCTTTGGTCTCTGAGTAATGTTGGCTTTATAAAATGAGTTGGGAAGTGTTCTCTCATCTTGTATTTTCTGGTTGAATTTGTGCAGAATTGATATTTATTCCTTAAATGTTTGATAGAATTTGTTATTGAAATTATCTGGGCCTAATTTTTCTTTGTCGGTAGTATTATGTTTTGATAAAGATTTTATAATTTTGATAAGCCAGATTCACATCTGACTGTTAATTTCTCCTTGTTAGACCTTAGGCAAGTTACTCAATCTCTGAGTAAACTGAGCCTCGGTTTCCTCATTTATAATATGAGTGACTATGAAGAATGAATAATGATATGTATCAGTTGTTCAACGGTTTATTATCCTATACTTACATATGTTAACTTATTCCGATTTTATTATTGTTCTATACTATTTACTAGTATTTATGCTATTTTTTTCAAATTTTTATTTAAATTCTTTAGTTAACATATAGTGTAATATTGGTTTCAGGAGTAGCATTTAATGATTCGTCACTTACGTATAACACACAGTGCACATCATAATAAGTGCCCTCCTTAATACCCATCACTCATTTAGCCCACCCCCTACCCATCTCTCTCTATCAACACTCAGTTTGTTCTCTATTATTCAGTCTCTTGTGGTTTGCTTTCTTCTCTTCTTTTCCCCTGCCCTTATGTTCATCTGTTCTGTTTCTTGAATTCCACATATGAGGCAAATCACATGGTGTTTGTCTTTCTCTGATTTATTTCACTTAGCATAATATACTCTAGCTCCACCCATGTCATTGCAAATGGCAAGATTTCATTCTTTTTGATGTCTGAGTAGTAGTACATTGCATATATACACATCTTTATTTATTCATCAGTCGATGGACACTGGACTCTTTCTGTAGTTTCGCTATTGTTGATAATACTGCTGTAAAGATTGGGGTGCATGTACCCCTTCGAAACCATGTTTTTTTTTTTGTTTTGTTTTGTTTTTTATCCTTTGGGTAAATACTAGTAGTGCAATTGCTGGGTTGTAGGAGAGTTCTATTTTTAACTTTTTGAGGAACTCCGTACTTTTTCCCAGAGGGGCTGCACCAGTTTGCATTCCCACCAACAGTGTAAGAGGGTTCCCCCTTTCTCTGCATCCTCACCAGTATCTGTGGTTTCCTGTGTTGTTAATTTTAGCCATTCTAATAGATGTGAGGTGATATCTCATCGTGGTTTTGATTTGTATTTCCCTGATGATAAGTGATGTTGAGCATTTTTTCATGTGTCTGTTAGCCATCTGGATGTCTTCTCTGGAGAAGTATCTATTCGTGTCCTCTGCCCATTTCTTACTTGGATTATTTGTTTTTCTGGTGTTGAGTTTGATAGATTCTTTATAGATTTTGGATACTAACCCTTTATCCGATATATCATTTGCAAACATCTTCTCCTAGGCTACCTTTTAGTTTTGCTGATTGTTTCCTTCTCTGTGCAGAAGCTTTTTATCTTTTGTGATGTCCCAATAGTTCATGTTTGCTTTTGTTTCCCTTGCCAACGGCTATGTGTCTAGTAAGAAGTTGCTGTGGCCGAGGTCAAAGAGGTTGCTGCCTGTGTTCTCCTTTAGGATTTTGATGGTTTCCTGTCCCACATTTAGGTCTTTTATTCATTTTGAGTTTACATTTGTGCATGGTATTAGAAAGTGGTCTTCTTCAGGTTGTCGCCCAGTTTTGTGAACACCATTTGTTGAAGGGACTGTCTTTTTTCCATTGGATATTCTTTCCTGCTTTGTCAAAGATTAGTTGGCCATACACTTGTGGGTCCATTTTTGGGTTTTCTATTCTGTTCCACTGACCTATGTGTCTGTTTTTGTGCTGGTACCATACTGTATTGATGACTACAGCTTTGTAATATAACTTAAAGTCTGGGATCATGATGCCTCCGGCTTTGCTTTTCTTTTTCAGGATTGCTTTGGTTATTCAGGAACTTTAGTGGTTACATACAAATTTTAACATTGTTTGTTCTAGCTTTGTGGAAAATGCTGGTGGTGTTTTGATAGGGATGGCATTAAATGTGTAGATTGATTTGGGTAGTACAGACATTTTAATAATGTTCTTCCAACCCATAAGCATGGAATTTTTTCCCATTTCTTTGTGTCTTCCTCAATTTCTTTCATAAGTGTTCTATAGTTTTCAGTATACAGATCTTTTATCCCTTTGGTTAGGTTTATTCATAGGTACCATATTGGTTTTGATGCAATTGTAAATAGGATCGATTCCTTGATTTGTTTTTTTTGCTGCTCCATTATTGGTATATAGAATTGCAACAGATTTCTGTACATTGATTTTATATCCCATGACTTTGCTGAATTTAAGTATTAGTTCTAACAATCTTTTGGTGGAGTCTTCTGGGTTTTCTACACAGAATATCATGTCGTCTGCAAAAAGTGAAAGTTTGACTTCTTCCTTGCTCATTTGGATATTTATGCTATTATAACCTTTATTTTACAGATAAGCAAACTACCACAAAGGGAGATTAAATAACTTGCCCAGGGTTATTCTAGTAGCACATGTTGGAGCCAGGATTTGAATTAAGGCTGTCCAGTTCCAGAGTTCTTGCTTTCAAGCACTAAGCTGCACTAACCATAATAATACCTGTCTTTCAGGATTGCTATTAGTATTAAGTTAGGCAATTCAGGTAAGCATGCAAATTTGTGTTATTTCCAAGCTGTTGTTTAGTAAATGGGCATTGTTATTGATAATGTGAATTATTATTTGTTTGAAGTCTAACTACTTTGGAATATTTTCAACCTGAAAGGCTTATTAGTATAGATACATTATCAGCTACTCTTAATAAAGTTCACTGCAGTGAAATCCCATCAACATTTGGTGCACTGTACAAAGTGGTATTGTGAACATCAAATCTTGTTAGGCATAGCAACTTGAATTCTTGCCCTGGTTCAGCACTCTTTTGTGTAATTCTGGGAATTAAGTCTCTTGAAATGTTAGTAAGTCTGTATAGTGAGGATATGAAGAATATCTGTTTGTATCTCTTTGACCTAAGTTGTTGAGTGATTTAAAAAAGAGAAGTATCTAAAGGTGCATTGGAAAGTACAACTAGTGCTAATATTAAATATAAATATTTGGTGTTCTAAGTTAAAAATTAAAAAATCAAAATGCTTTGTTGATATATAAATATTATGAGGTGATTCTGAATATCATTTACTATGGTTTAGTGCAGTTTGATGCCATTTAGTATCAGATTCTTCAGCTCTTCATGGCGGTTATTCAGGCTTATTTTTTATTTTATCTTTTCTTTATCTTTTCTTTTCTTTTCTTTTCTTTTCTTTTCTTTTCTTTTCTTTTCTTTTCCTTCTTTCATCCAGATGAGGTGATCCCTGGCATATGCTGAAATATTAGATTCACTTTATTTATTTGAAAATTATAACGATAACCTAAAAGGTGGAGTCATAAGCTCAGTAAGTACTTTGCCCTATGTTTTAGTCAGCAAGACTTATTTTTTAGTGTTTTAGTGATATATCTCATTATTTCAAAGTATATAATGCAATGGGGCACCTGGGTGTTTCAGTTGGTTAAGCCTCTGACTCTGGGTCTCGGCTCAGGTCATGATCTTGTGGTCTGTGAGTTCGAGCCCTGCATTGGGATCCACACTGTCAGAGCAGAGCCTGCTTGGGATTCTCTCTCTCCCTCTTTCTCTAGACTCCCCCGCGTGTACTTTCTCTCTCTCTTTCAAAATAAATAAATAAACTTTAAAAAATTAAAAAGAAAACAAAGTGTATAGCGCAATGACCTATTGTATGTATGTTATTAAGTCTGAGAGTCGTGTGGAAGATTGACATGTGAGGCATTTTGACAGAAGGTTAAAAAAGGCTTTCTGTTGTGAACTTTAATAGTTATTGTACAGAATGCCAAAAGCTAAAGGACCCATGATAATCCAGGGAAAGTATAATAACATTGCTCTTTTTTTTTGTGAATTATAGCTGACTTTGGGCTGGCAAAGCAAAAACAAGAAAACAGCAAACTAACATCTGTTGTTGGAACAATCCTGTATTCCTGGTAAGGACAATTATTTTATGGTTCTCAAACATCATACTTAACTGATTTGGGCTTTAGTTTCGCGTCTTGGCTTGCAAAGGAAAGATGACTGTAGGAAAAGAAGCTTATTTAAAGGTTAGCTCAATTACCCAGATAATACACATGTACACAGTTATACATCATTATGTATGTTTGAAACAACAACAAAAAATTATCTTTCCTCTAAGGTGACCCTGCCCCTCATGGGGACTGCTTTTGTTATTGGAAATAGAAATGATCCTTGGCACATGGTGGGTGTGCAATTACTGTTTATGAATCAGTGAATGAGCTAGTAGACTTGCTACTCATCATGACACTTGGGATATTTTATTGCATTTACTTGAAAAATGACTGTTTTTCTCTCTCTGCCTGTAAACATCCAAAGGCCAAAGAAAGTTTTTTTGTGTCCTAATACATATCCCAGCACCTAGCAAATAATAGGTACTGAATAAATTTTATTATGTGAATGAATAAATGATGACATATATATACTTAGACATATGTTTATAAAGTTGGTTGCTACTTGGGTAAATGAACGTTTATATTTTGATGAATTAAGACACTTGTAACTTATTTAATGTGCTTCGAGGGTTCCTTTACCATCCATCAATTATTAGGAAGTAAGAATTTTCTTTTGCTGATCACACATCATTTGTTCATGAATCTTTTGAAATTAGCAAACAGACACAGTAGTCAGTTGACATAACAGATTCAGGGAAATGTTCTCAAATCTTATTCAGCAGGTCAAGCAATCCAGACACTTCTATCATCTTTTTTAATCTAGTCTGTTGTTGTGAAATTGATTGCTGGGGATAGAATTCAGAATAAGTCTTCTCGAGGGAGGGTGGAAATTCTCTGTAAGTAAGAGTCTCATTTGAAAAAGTCCTTTCCTACCAAAATGTTCAGAATAGTGTCCGGGTTCTGGCGCCAGGGTTCTGACCCTGCTGGCCATTTCTTCTCTCAAGTTGTAATTGTTCCAAATTTAAGATGTTTCCTAATACATTGCTTGACAGGTCCAGTTCCTTTTGAATTTTCCATATCCTCATTTTCTGAATTTGTGAATTGGACAAAAATAAAGCAAATATATTTTATGGTCCCTGCTCCAAGTCTCATACCTCCCTGCCTTTTAAAAAATTGTCTCTTTAGCCATCCCCAGAGTGTTTCCCTCCAAATTCTGTAATCGTGCAATCCTGAGCATCTCTGAGCCTATTAATGTGGACGTGGGATGCCTGTCCCTGCCCCGCAGGGTCCTGAGAGTTTGAGGAGTCTGATGTCCCCATGGCGTTCGCCCTTTCCTTGTGCCTTTGCTTCCTCAGATATTACCTTATTTAATGGAAGAAAGTTCTCTTTTTTAACTCTGGTAGGAAGTCCCTCAGAACATTCTTTATGCTGTATCTCAGCTGCTAGATAAATGGTTTGGGGGCCCTGGACTGATTGTGCTGGAACACAAGGTCAGTAAAAGCCCCTTTCCTTCCTCTGATTTGATTCATTATGAGGCAGGGTCATTGTTCTCCTTCTCATGGAAAATAATCCCCAAATATGGTCCTCGGTTCTGATTTTTATCTGTATGTCAGACTTCAGTTCCAGAGTCCAAGACGCCACTCTATCTTCAATTGCATTTTCAGAGCAGATTTTAGAGTTTGAAGCTCTGAGAAACATTTTAGGCTCGTTCTTCATGGAACACTTTTTTGGGACGTCTGAATAATAAGCAAGTATGAGCTAATGTAAATAGAAACCTCTGACTGATCTTGAAATGGGAATTCTTTGAGACTTTATTGCTTAGTCTAATCTCATTCACATTATGACATTAGATAATTTAAGGGAAAGCTGGGGAAGTTTCCATTGGATGGATCAAAATAAACCTGTATGTAGACCTGGGCAAGTAGAGACAAGTAAAGCACACCCAACTATTGACTGTACCTCTTTCATTCTTAAAGATGCTGCAATATACCCGGAACTCTGAAACTCTTAAATGGCTGAAAACATTTCAGTCGCTTCCAATTGCCCATAATTTAAAGGCCAAGTTCTCAGTGTGACTTCAAGCCCACGACCCTGCACACGCTAGCCTGTGCCAAGTCAACATCTTTACTTTAGCCTGGCCCTCACTCTGTGGAGCTCTAGCTGTTGCCTATGTGTTCCCACTGACCACAGGGCTTTAGCAAATGCTGCTCCCACTGCCTGGAATACTCTGGCCATCTGGTTAATTCTTTCTCATCCTCCACGACTCAGCTGGAATGTAGCCTCCTTAGGTAACCCCCACCCCCACCCCCGACCGCAGCCAGAGCATGTTTGCCCTGGTCTCCATGTCCTTTTCCTTCATATGATTGAGCTTTCACGTGATAGGCCCGTGTGATTTTGTTCACCACTATCCCCAGCCCTGAGCCCAGAGTCTGGTATTTTATAGGCTCACAGGAAGTATTTACCATCTGAATCATCTAATACTTGCATAGTTATGAACAGTTCCCGAAACAAAAAGAAAACTGCTCCTTTCCACTGTAACAAAATTTTAATCTCCTATCACTCTCCCCCGCTTTGCCATTTCTTCAGATCTTCAAAGTTCTCCGACACGGCTTCTCTTCCTCCAGATAACCACAGAGTTTAATTTCTTACTTCTGCTATCTGCTTAAATGTCGCTTCTGTAGACAGGTTTTCCTGACCACCTGCCCCAAACAGCAGCCTCCGTCAGGCTCTGAAGGAGTCCCTGTCTTTTGCTTTATATTTTCACAACACCTGCTTCTATCTGACATTATGTTATTATTGTAATTTGTTTAATTTTAATTGATATTATTATTTTAATTAGTCTCTCCTTCTAGAACATGAACTCAATGACGGTAGGGCCATTGTCTGTTTTGTTCACTGTTGTTTCCCTGGGGCCTGGAGGAGCAGACTGATAGAATCCTAAAAAATAGTTTGAATTATTCAGGTGAAAATAAGTCAACCTGGTTTGTGTTTGTCTGAAAATGCCTTTTTTAAAGCTTTATTAAGTAATTGGGAAAATTTGACAAATAGAGTTGTATATATTTAAAGTATACAACACAGTGATTGGCTTTATATATACATTGTGGGATGATAATTAAGATCAAGATAATTAACACATCCATCTGATAGTTAAACTTCTTTTCTATTGTGTTCGTTTTTTAAATTGTTCTTAATGTTTTATTTATTTTTGAGAGGGAGACAGCATGAGCAGGGGAGGGTCAGAGAGAGAGGGAGATAGAGAATCCGAAGCAGGCTCCAGTCTCTGAGCTGTCAGCACAGAGCCTGAAGCGGGGCTTGAACCCACGAAACGTGAGATCATGACCTGAGCCGATGCCGGATGCTCAACCGACTGAGCCACCCAGGCGCCCCTATTGTGTTCTTGTAAGAATGCTCAAGGTCTACTCTTAGCAACTTTCAAGCAAACAATACCGTATTATTAATCACAGTCACCATGCTGTACTTTAGATCCTCAGAGCTCATTCTTCTCATAACTGAAAGTGTGTACCCTTTGACCAGCATCTCCCCATTTCTCCTCCCACCCCCTGGCCCTGGGCAACCACCATTCTACTCTCTGTTTTTATGAAACCAGCTTTTTTTTTTCTTTCTGGTCTTTCTTTGTCTGTCTGGCTTATTTTACTTAGCATAATATCCTCTGGGTTCATTCAGGTTGTTGCAAATGGCAAGATTTCCTTCTTCTAATGTTTGTATAATATTACATATATATATCCCCACATTCTGTATTTAATATGATTAAAAATCCATGTGCTTTTTTATTAGGGTCTAAAGCACTAACATATCTTTGAATTTTTCTGACTTTTGCATTCATGAAGGCTAAAGGGAACATTTTTAGTTTGAAAGAGTGAGTACCTTAATGCCAGGGTCTGTTGTATTTTTTCTATTTATTTATCTTTGTATCTCTCATAGTTACTAGAACAGTGAATAGTGGGTTTATCAGGATATTATCATTTTTTAAAAAAATAAAATATGGAATGATTGTAAGTTACTGAGACAAGTATTCTTCTATAACTGATAAATTGGTCCTGGGGGAAATCGCTAAAGAGGAATTTTAAAAAATAAGAGCATAATTGGAAAGACAATGTAGACAGGAGGTTGGTAGGGTCATTATTACAATCATAGCATCTGGATGATTCCTGGGTTTAAGTCCTGGGTCTACTGTTCTGAGTTATAAGTTATTGAACTTCTCTGTGCCTCAGTTTCCTCATCTGTAATCTGGGATTATTACTTACCTTCTAGTGCTCACCATCAGATTAAATGAGGTGATACACATTGAGTGCTTGGAACAATGCCTGGCTAGCATATGGTAAGCACTCATTAGATCGCAGTGATTGATATTTGCTGTTAGTCTAAAATTTGAAAGGATAGTGCTCATTCGAATATATAGATTGTATTGTGTCTAAGAATCAGATTCATTTCTTAATAATCACAATAGAGAACAATTATTTATGCTGTGTTTATTTATAGCTCCTTTCCCCTCCCTGTCTCTGTATTTGCTTCCTGAATGGCTGCTTTGGTTACTAGAAGGGGCCAGGATTTTTCTAGCAGCCAGGCCCAAGCAGCTGAGGAGTGCGAAAGGGAAGGAGTATGTGTTTAGCACGCAAAGACAGGGAACCTAGAGGAGCGGAATTTTCCATAGTGGGGCCTTGAGTTGTGGGGATACTTTTACCTGTAATTGCTTTTATTTATGGCTTCTCTGTGCCCGGCAGGATAAGGTATACCTGAATAATATCACTCTTGTCTGCCCACGGACCCTCCAAAGTTCTATGATTACATACGCGTGCGCGCGCGCGCGCGCGCGCACACACGAGAGAGAGAGAGAGAGAGAGAGAGAGAGAGAGAGAGAGAGAGAGAGAGAGAGACAGAGAGAGAGAGAGACAGAGAGAGAGAAGGGAGAAGAGAGAGAGGGGACTGTTTTATTATCTGTTTAGGTGAGGTAGGAGTGAATTTTGATCAAACTCAGGATTTAATTATACAAATTAAACTCTAAATACATCTTAAGACTCAATGGAATGGGTCACAAGGTCTCATGAATTTAAATGGAAGCTACTGAATACAAACTACTAGAAGGCACTATTAATGGTGTTCCACTGCATCGTGTTTACCATTATGTTGCCAACTACCTACTTTTACTTATTTTTATTTATCTAACACCTGAATGGGGTTTACTAAATGGCAGGCACTGTTTTAAGTGCTCTGTAAATATTAAGTTATTTAATCTTCCAGCCTCCTTTAAAATAGGTGCTACTGTCTTAAGTAATCTTTGGGGAGGTTGAATGATCCTGCCCAACATCACAGCCAGGAAGTGGAAAAGCTTGGATTTAAATTCAGACAGACTGACTGCGGGAGTGTGTGTTTTTAGCCACTCTGCTGTGCTGCTTGCTAATTGGTCCGCCTTGGGTAGACTGAACTCATGTGTCAGGAATGAGAGATCCTGTACTCTGACTGGTGGCCGCTTTAGGAACATTGTGTGATTTGTTCGCTAGAAAGCATACCCGACAGGTAGCCCTCCCCACGCATGTATTATTTGCCAAATTTTACTTTGAGTTGAATATTAAAAATTCTCGTTTTACTTTTTTTCCCTAATTTCCACAGTTGTTTTCTGACACTTTGCAACAATTTTAGATAAGTTTTGAATACTGATAACAGATTGAATGTCCAGAGTCATTCTGAATGCTAACTAAAAAGTTATGGAGTTTCTAGAAAAGAAAAGAAAAATCAAATTAAGAACATTTATACCTTTATATATTTTGAGCTTAAAGTGTCTTTGATTCCACTGACATCACAGGAAATGTATAAATGGAAAACAATACCTTAATAGTGTACATGAGATGGCTGGTTTTCATATGGTATGTCTCTGGCAATGTGAAACACTTGGCTTGGCCTAGATTAGAAGTTTGAATATAGATGCATAAGGAGATGTACATTACGGATTTTTCAGAGTCTGATTTGTTCTGATCTCCCCAGCAGCACAAAAAGCAAGAGAGGGAGTTCTCTCATGATTGATTTTGTCAGTGGAAGTCCTTGCTCCTTCATTGACTAGTAATTTCAAATCCCATATCTTCAGTCTTTATTTTTACAAGTAAACACAGGTCTGTAAACAATACAATGAACTTCTTTACCTGCATTTGCCTGAATTATTTTTCTAGTTTGTCGTTTTAAACATTGGATATCCAATGTTAGTTAGTGTCCCTCTAACACCATCTGCTGAGAAAGCTTAACACCGTCCTCACTTTATAGGAGAAATACTTAAAGGGATGACATAGTTTATTGAAGGGTGCATTAGGAGCTAAGAGGCATTAAGCTGATAGCTGAGACACTAATTCCAGGGTTTGGCCCAGCATACGTGAGGAAGGGGCATTGGTAGTAGAGGGCCACACCACTGCCATGGCATTGTCAATGCCTTTATTTCCTCCCTACAATACAGTACAGTCCATTTCTCTCTACCTCAAGCATTGGTACATCTCCAGAGTGTGAAAATGGAATCCTTCAGTTAGTTCAATTCTTAACGGAATCAGCATATGTAGGGGAGAGCAGGAGTTGTGGTTTGGCTGGGTTGTGATTTACGTTGGTATTTTCCTCTCGGCATTATAGAGCCACTGGATATTCCTCAGCCTGGCATTTCCTTAATGGAAATACTGTTACTCAGAAGATCTGCAGAGTGAAACTGAGGAAGAGACCGTGTGTGTTTGTCACTTCACCTGTTTCTAATATAGATATCCCAGCCCTTGTCAGAGCAGATAACAGTCCTTTCCCATGGGGAAAATTCAACTTAATTTGGGGACGCACACACACACGAGTAGAAGGATCAAAGACTAGTAAGCCACACAGTGCTTATATGAACCTCTGTCAGGTGCATAGAGAAGGTCCCCAGGAACACAGTACAGAAGACATGTGTAGAACAGGGACCTGCCAGTGCTGGGGAACTTGAGGAACAGGCCCAAGGGGGGGTAGTGGGCACTACACTTCTCTGTGTAATGATTGTGCCATAGTCTATACACTATGCAGTGGTTATGCAAAGTGACCTATATTTTCCTCCCATACAGACACTATGACAGGACTTGCTTGAAAGGGGCTGACATCAAATGGTCAGAAAGGAAGAAGAGAAAACAATGATGAGGGTAAACAGAGAAAGGAAACTGTGAGGGAAGTCAGGGGATTTAAACAGCAGGGAAATATGAAGGCCAAATTATCGTATCAGAGGTAAAGGAATCGAAACATCTTAGGGATGCCTATTTGGTTTAGTTGGTTAAGTGTCCAACTCTTCGTTTCCATTCAGGTCATGATCTCGCGGTTCATGAGTTCAAGCCTCGCATCGGGCTCTGTGGGGACAGTGTGGGGACAGGGGACAGCCTGCTTTCAATTCTCTCCCCCCCGCCCCGTCTCTCCCACACGCTCTCTCTCTCAAAGTAAATAAATAAACTTAAAAGTAAAGAAACATTTTAGTTATTTTGCAGTGCTACATTCAACCCATTTTATTCTTATGAATATATTTTTCCCAGTGAACTTACTGATCATATATCCTTTTACATCAATTTATTTCATAATTTACTTAGCTAATAGTAATTCTCTTCACGATTATTATATTTTAAATTTAGTTTTAGTTATTTATTTTTAATCTCAGCATTTTGGAATGCCCATACAATCCAAGGAGAGGCGACAGCACAATGCCAATAAAAGGAAACCTCTTCTGAAGTGGCAGATATTGTTTTCTCTAAAACAGTAGGATGATAGTTACTAGTCCAATATCTTAAAATTCAAGCTGCCCTTTGGGGAAGGATTTTTGAAAAAAATACACATAACAACAAAATGATAAACTGTCAATCTGTGACAGTATTATGGCCTATAATAAAATTATAAAATAAAGATTTGAAAATGTGAATTGTAGGTAACTTTGACACGTATTGGTAACACTCAGCCGTTTCAAAACTTCATTTTCACAGAAACGGATACTTACGGGATCCACATACTTGGAGGGTAAAGTTTGAAGATTTTATATACACATGTATTCCTTAATCTCCTCTTAGGGCTCTAGGGTTTCAGGAGAACCTTATCTATCCCCCATAAAGCATTTGCCTCTCTGTCTACCCACATCCTCTTACCTTATTTATTCTAAATTTATTTTTTCAGTTTTGATAACAAAGCCTGCTTCATCCAAAAACTTCATAACCCGTGCTCCGACTAGCAGCAGTGACAGTAGTAGTGAGATGTCACTGGGTCTGCCTGCAGGGCTGTCCTCCCCTTCGGAGCCAGTGACATAGTGCAGACAGCCCGGGCCTCGTCCTGGCTCTGTGCCTTCCTGTTTGGATTGGGCAAGTAACGCACTATCTCTGGGCCTCAGTTTCCTTCTCTGAAATGGTGGAGCTGGTGGTGCTAATGATAGTTCCTTCTTCAAAAGTTTATTGTGAGGATTGAAAAGATGGATGATAGATACATGGGTAGATAGAAAAATAGACTGAGATAAGTAGACAGCACTAGCATCCTGAGTATAGCGGGGATTCAATAAATATATGCTGGGAGCAACAGCTTTATTCTTTAGGAAAAAAATTTTTTGCCCGATCCCCCCCAAGTACCACTCCAAGTGGTTTAGTAAGTCCCATGGCTTTGGAGACCTTACCTCTCTGGCCTATTTGGCCTGCCCAGACTCGCTGCTTCTCCCAATAAGGTGGGCCACTCCTAGCTTTCCCAGCCTGTGGGGAAAATGGCAGTGGGGCGGATTGGGGGTTGGCGGGGGGAGGGTTCTCTTCACTGAAGCTGATCCAATTAGAATTCTCTCCTGAGCATGTGTTCAACTGGGACTCAGTGAAGAGGTGAAGCTGAGATGTGAAAGGCCCTGGGATGTTTGGTGGCCATGTTTGTGGCCATGGTGGAGGTCCATCTGAGAGAAAGAGGCCAACATTTGGAGAGAACAGGAGGGAAAGTTCTAGCAATGTCCAGACCCTAGATTACATTTTCCTTAAGACCCAGCTGCAGCTTTGCTTTCCTTGCATGTGCAGAAGACTCTCAATGAAAACCCTCTCGTTTAAACTGACCTGGAGGTCAGTTTAAAGGAATTACCCAGTGATCCCACTCAAAAGGAGAGAGCGGGCTGATTACAGCAGCTCACACCCACCATTGTGAAGGGCTGTTCCTGGCAATTCACTGACACTTCGGGCCTTTTGTGCTACAGGTGGAGAAGGACTAAGGGCCTAAGAAAAATCTTCAAACACGCAATGGTTGGAATTCAGGCCAGTATGCGCTGAAGAAGTAAGGATGAAAGGGAGCAGGCAAGATACCTAGAGCACCATCTTTGACTTACAAGGGAAAATGCTCTGACGGGTCCACGAGAAGTGCACTTGCAGCCTGGCCTCAGAGTCTTTGTGCCCGCCCGGCAGAAGTGTATTTGATCCTCTTCTGGTTCTTTGAGCAAATCTAAAAATTTCCCAACTCTTTCTGGACCTAGTCTTCTTCTGTTTTTTAAAGTTTATTTATTTATTTTGAGAGAGCAAGAGAGTGTGAGTGAGAGCAGAAAGAGAGGGAAATAGAGAATCCTAAGCAGGTTCCATGCTGTCAGTGCAGAGCACGATGTGGGGCTCAAACTCACGAACCGTGAGATCATGACCTGAACTGAAATCAAGAGTTGGATGCCTAACTGACTGAGCCACCCAGGCACCCCTATCTATGTCGATAGTTGGAAGTCATTATAAAGAAGCCACAGGGGCACCTCAGTGGCTCAGTCAGTTAAGCGCCCAACTTCAGCTCAGGCCATGATCTTGCGGTTCACAAGTTGGAGCCCCATGTCAGGCTCTGTGCTGATAGCTCAGAGCCTGGATCCTGTTTTAGATTCTGTTCTCCCTCTCTCTCTGCCCCTTCTCCGCTTGCAATTTCTCTGTCAAAAATAAAATAAACATTAAGAAAATTAAAAAAAAAAAGAAGTCCCTGACAACTGGTTTTAGATTTTCCTCATAGTTGGATGGAGGTGAGAAAAAAAATTCTTTTCTTCATAGTGTCACCCTGAGAAGCTTTCTGCCTCCTATAGTTCTGGACTTTGTAAAGAAGATGGTAATGTGACACTGATGATGTAATGATTATTTGAAAATAGATGTGAAAGTAATAGATGTAAATCAGAAGCAGATAGGAATCTTCTCTCTGTGAGAGTGTCTACTAGCTTGTATCAAGACTGTCTGAAGTTTGCTTGGAAGTTGCTTGACTGCTTTTTAAAAATCAGTCTTTTGTTAAGGAGCAAGACTATAAATTTTTATGTGATTTTATATTTAGAGGAAGGCATTTGTGTAATTATATACTATAATTGAGAGATTGTATTATCTTTCTTTGCAAAATTACCATAATTACTTTATTTAGTTATGTACTTGAATTTTAAAAGCTGGTGATACTTGGCTTGAATACAAATACAAAATCTGTGATGTCAACCGATATGCTAGCTATTTTTTTTAAACATCATTAAAGACAAGCAAATGGCAGTCGATGTACAATGAGAAATTTCAAGGCTGTTGGGTCTGAATCTAATTTCTGTTTGTGACTCAAAGTAGGCAGTGCTTGATAATTTGATGGCTGGAGTGTAATCGCTGGGTGAATGTAATCTATTTGTTTAATTGCCCGGACTCCTCACTGTATTTACAGTTTATTGGTTCTCATTATGGTCCTCATAATAGATACCATAAAAGCAATAGGATTAGAGAAACCTGAAAAGGAACATTTAATTTGTGTTCTTTCTTGAAGCAGAGACCTAACAAGTGTTCATCTGGTTCATTTTTCACCATCTTCATGACAGGTTAAGGGGGAAAAAGTCTCCAAGGAAGGCGATTTATAAATTCTCTTCATTGTTTTGGGCCAGCGACAATTTCTGTAGCCAGAAAGCCAAAACCCCAAGTGTCCAATATGTCTAGTTGAAGTCCTTTCCTTGTGACTTGAGATTCTTTCTGGATTTGAGTGACCATGCAAAGCAGCTGATCACTACTCACCATTTAATAGTTCTTCATAGAGTGAAAGATTCTAAGTCTTTTCTTCTATATTTCTTCCTTCTTTCTTAAGAGCTCTAAACCTTCAATTCAGGCCTCTAGATACTCCACACAAAAATCTGCCCATACTAATCATTTTCTAATATCTTAGGAAAGCCACATGAATTCATCTGACGAGGAGGAATCCAAGTTCCCTTTTTTAAAGTGTAATTTTAGTGCTGCATTTTTAGCTCACATAAATGCATTTTTTTTCCACATACGGGCTGGTTTTACTTCATTTCATTTGCTGACTTCATTTACTGATAAAGCAGATTAAAATTATAAAGGTACCTAAAAGATTTTCCAGTCTGCCTTCTCTTGCCTTCCTCCTTCCCCATGGTTACCCTCACCACAGATCCTGGAGCTTTCCTATATCAGTTGGGTTTCAGGCAATTTGCAAAGGATTTGATTGACAATAAATTGGTTGTGGTGACAATGTAAACAGATAATGAAATCACTAAAGGCATATTTCTCATCACTGATTTTTAAAATCTATTGTAATTTTCAGAAATGTTCACATTGTTTTTAGATACATGAACATTTTTACTTATTTTTAATTTTTTCTTCTCTCCCCTGTGTGTTTGATATCTTCTCTCTAGATTATTTTCAGCTAGTGTGGCTATTGATCAGTGAAATGTGGGGCTGGTTAAGTTGGCTAGGTAAATAATGGAAAGTGGTATTATAGTAATGTATTCGTTGACCTAAAGGCATATCCGCGGTATACTGTTAGGTAAGAAGATAGGTTACCAATAGCATATGTATATTATGATGAAAATAAATTTCTGAAAATATAGCCAAATCTGGTATCATGGACTAAAAGTGAATTAGAAATTAAAGGATGACAAAGAGAGATAAACAAAACAAAGAACAGCAAAGCCTCTAAGTCTCCAAAAAGTCCAAAACTTGTTCATTAAAGTTTCTTCTACTGTTTCCTTATTATAAAAGCAGTATATTCTCATTGCAGAAAATAACAGAAAAAGAAATCCTATCAGGAACATTTATAATCCTACTAATCCAGAGGTAGGAAAATACTCACAAAAAACAACTTTGTGTCCCAATTTCAAATCCTAAATCCTTTTCTACGCAAATGCACACACACACACACACACACACACACACACACACACTGATGTTAATGAATGCTCTTTTTGTATCTTTAGTTTTATATCCACATTATGTTCTATTATCTGGATAAATCATAAATTAGTCAACCAGTCTCCTTTGTTAGCCATTATTTCCAGCTTCTCCCTAATTCATATGACACAGGGCATGTATAATTGGCTGAAAATCAATTAAAAGTAAGAAAGCAAAGAAGTTTTTACAGCAAAATAATTATCAATATGTGGCAAATCCAACAACTGGGAAAGTTCATTAGTGATTAATTTTTCATTTTCTTAAAAGAAATTTCTTTTTCACCAGAGCTTTTCTTGACCATTAAAATAAAAATAGCTAGACGTTCTTAGGCCTTCATATGTATCAGTGTCAGAATTTAAACTAGAGCAGTCTTTAACTGAATGCTTTTTTTAATTTAAAATTAACCATTTAATAATTTCTAGGGTGCTCATTTTATCACATCAGAATATAATGCCTTTTTTAAATATTCATTGAAAAAATTTAAAAAATTTTTTTTATTTCCTTAATGTTTTTTATTTATTTTTGAGAGAGAGAGAGACAGCGTGAGCAGGGGAGGGTCAGAGAGAGAGGGAGACACAGAATCCGAAGACAGGCTCCAGGCCCTGAGCTGTCAGCACAGAGCCCGACGTGTGGCTCGAACCCACAAACCGTGAGATCATGACCTGAGCCAAAGTCGGACGCTTAACCAGCTGAGCCACTCAGGCGCCCCTTAAATGTTCATTCTTGAGAGAGAGAGAGAGAGGGAGAGAGAGAGAGAGAGAGAGAGAGAGAAAGCTCAAGTGGGGGAGGGACAGAGAGAGAGGGAGACAGGGGATCTGAACCGGGCTCTGTGCTGATACCAGCGAGTCCGATGTGGGACTCGAACTCAGGAACTACGAGATCATGACGTGGGCCGAAATGGGATGCTCGTCCGACTGAGCCACCCAGGCGCCCCTTAACGGAGTGCTTTTTGACGAAGTAGTTTTCCGCCCAAGTTGGCCACTGGCAAGTAGGCATGTTTATGGCACCTTCTCTAATTAACAGGGTATTTCCTCCTCATCTGTTCATATACAACTAACAAGAGATTTTCATTATTTTCTGTTTATGCTCTGGTCATAGGAATAAAATTGTGTTTCCTTGCTTATGGGTATCAGCTACTTAGTAATATATATTTTCAAGGTCTGTGCTAACGAACTAAGGAGAAATAATCTGTGTTTTGATGGAATCGAGTGTTTATCGTGAACCCTCTGCTGCCACGTTGATGGAGAGCCGCAGAACCCGCATGGAGAAGGACACAGGACACATGGACAAGGGGCCGCAGGAGCCTGGAGAAATGGGAAACGTGTGTGTGTTGGAGCGTGTGAGGAGGCGTTTGGCTAAGATTCAGATTAGTGGCAAGTGGGAGGAATTTCAATTTTTGTTTTTTTCAATTTGCATTCAAGTTAGTTAACAGACAGTGTAGCCTTGGGTTCAGGAGTAGAACCCTGTGATTCATGTCTTACATACAACACAACAGCCAGTGCTCTGGCACCCCCGTTCCCTACTCGGCTGAGAAAGTAGAGCGATCAGCAGAGACCTTCTACCAGCCCTGCTTCCATGCCTCCCCGCCTCCCTGCTCCTGTGTCCCTCTAACCGCCCTGCGCTCGTGTGACTCTGTTTCCGTGGTTATTCCATTTCCTGCAGAGCATCACTCCAGATTCTCCCCTCCCAGTTCTGCAGGGTTCATTTCTCTCCTTCCACTGACTCATTCCTACCGACTTGCTAGCGTACTGTCATTCCCCCATCTTTAGAACCAAAAGCCTTCTCTTTGTCTTCAGTTACAGTTACCACTTTCCTCTTTTCTTTTACAGCAAAATTCTGAAAGAGAGGTCTTGGCATATAGTAGGTGCTCAGTAAATACTTGTTCGTGAATGAATGAATGAAGGCACTTAAAGGAATAAGGCTTTGTGATAGTCCAGGTGTGGGCTGCTTTGGACCCACTGTTAATGGGAATAAAAGAGAAAGGGAACATGGGGGCAGGGGGTAAATAGGAATTCTCCATACCTTCCTTTCAATTTTGTCATGAACCTAGAACTGCTCTAAAAAGATCAAGTTTTAAAAATTTTTTTATATAGTTTATTTCTTTTTGAGACGGAGAGAGACAGAGCATGAGTGGGGGAGGGGCAGAGAAAGAGGGAGACACAGAATCCGGAACAGGCTCCAGGCTCTGAGCTCTCAGCACAGAACCCGATGCGGGGCTCGAGCCCACGAACTATGAAATCATGACCTGAGTCGAAGTCGGACACTTAACCGACTGAGCCACCCAGGCGCCCCGAGATCAAGTCTTTTAAAAAAGGGAAAGTAGTACATAAATTTCAAAGGAAAACTTAAAATCCTTGGTGACTTATTTTGTGTATATGTAACAGAGGAGAAAACAAATAGACCATAATTTTAGGATTCTGTTTGGTAATAAGATCAATTAGTGGTACAATGGATGGATATACTTGACAGAAGTGATTTGTTTTCTTGTTTCGATATTTTCATTTTCATTTTTTCATATGTCTTTCCTTCTGTGGATAAAACCCCTATCGTCCTAATGTTACAGATACTTGTTGGCCAGCTAATTTTCTCTTTTAAGATTTCTAACTCATGGTTGGTGAATAATAATGAGCTGAAGTGGAATTTGCTTCTGTTCACTTTGAGTTTTAGTTACTCTGTGAAGTTGGCTGAGAGCTAGAACGGGCTCACCCGGAGTCAATGCGTTTAGCTCATGTTGCCCGAGGCGTCCCGGGGTGTCTGTGACCCCAGCAGCAGCTGTTAGGTCCCCTCACAAAATGGCTAGTGCTCAGCCCCCAGGCCCACGCATCACAGGCTATTGGACACAAGATACCCTTTACAAGAATTCCCTCCGTAGGTAGATCGCTCCCCTAGTTCCTCTTTTCTTTTTCTATCTTTCTTTTTTATTTGCAATTATATTTTATTTGGTTTGGGACAATTCCTCAAACAAATACAGAGTGGACATTCATCATGTTTTCTGACTGTCCAGATGACTTTTGAACACATGTTTGATATTTGGGGGAACTTCCCACTTTATGAATATCCTCTCCTTAAGCAAGTCACCAGAAAAATGTTTGTTTAGCTTTCCTTGCTGCTGTAGCAATTGACTACCGTGTGGCTCAGACTCCGTTATTCAGGTAACCTCAGCGAGCCTTGGATTTGTCGGTGAGAATGGGAGGGGGCCGTGCCAGGCAGCGTCCAGTTTGGAGCGAGGGAGGTGGAAGATTGTAACGTTGGGATCCTGGTGTCTGTAGCCCTGTGTCGGTGGTGCTGACTGTGCCAGGGGTGTTGTTCCTCACTGTACGGTCTCCAAGGCTGACCCTGGGGTCCTCCCAGAGACTCTGTAAGCTTCTTAATGGCCTTTAATAAGTGCCTTTTCTGCATAAATGAACTTTAGTGCCTCTGTGGCACAGGTATAGTAGTAACGGTTTTTCATGAGCACAGTAAAGAGGGGACATCAGATGCACACTTCTCCAGTGTCATCTTCCCCCGCCCAAGTGGGGGAGGAATGCAAAAATGGCAATAGATCTCCTTTTTGAGCACATACTGTTTTTTCGGGCATTGTCTCATATACTTTCCATGGCCTTTTGAGAAGGACCGTTATCTCTAATTTTAGATGGGAAACATGATATTTCAACAACTTGCTGTCTTGTCCTGGGTTCCATAGAAAGTGGAGCATGAATGCCGGCTCTTTATTGGGAATGGGAGGTGGTAATCCCAGGGCATCAAGAGTAAGGAAAATCAAAAATGAGGATAGGGAAGAAGGACAATAAATACAGTGTGGTATGTTAGCAAACTGGCCAGAGCTTCCCTAGGGAACAGCCAGTTACTTGGTCATGTGGGATGTCTCTGGACAGATCTTGAGAAACTTCCGTGCATTAAAGGAGTCCACTGGGGGAAGAAGAGAGAAGAATTCATCTCCTGTCCTCATTAGTCAAAGGTATTTATAGGACTTAATTTCTCCATGCTTCTGCAGTGTGCTACTCAACCCCATTGGAAGTGTTGTGAGGACAGTGGTGTGCCGCCAGTCTCCCATAGAGCAGTTGGCTGAGGCCCAGGTGCAGAAATGCCTGTAGCTTTCACCCTGACTGCATATGGGGGAATTCATGACGGAGGCCAGTCCTCACTCCTCACTCTGGGTGACTAGACAGCTGTGAGTGTTAGGAAGTGGAGCTCTGTATTGAACAAGCTGGTGAGGGTCCAGGACAGGACAGATCTGGGAATGCGCATACACGTAGACACATCACTGCAAATTCTGCCTCCATCACCTTATGGCATTCTCCCTGCGTGCCTATGTTTGTGTCCGGGCTTTCTTTTATCAAGACCCTAGTCATATTGGATCAGGCCCATCCTAATCAAGTATGACCTCCTCTTGATTATATCTGCAAAGACCCTATTTCCAAATAAGGTTACATTCACAGGTACCAAGAGTTACTACTTCAACACATCTTTTTGAGGGCACAATTCAACCCACAGTAGCATCTACGTGATTAGGGAAGACATAGGGAAGAATTTGCAAAGAAGGGGAAATGAATAATTGAGTTTTGAATATGTTGAGCTTGAGTTGCTTTTGAGGTTGTAAGGCTGTCATGTCCAATAAATAACCCAAAATATGTTTTATGAGGCTCAGGAGAGAGTTCTTGGCTTGTGAGGAGACACGGAGTCAAGCGCATCTGGGTGGGATGCTGAAACAGACAAGTGCTGAGCAAGATTTTGAAGAGCCACACTTTATGGGGTAGGCACAGAGAGAGAAAGCCTTGGGGGAGAACTGGAAGGAGTTTGCAGAAAGGAGGTAGGAGAAGGAAAGCCAAGAGAAAATAGTGTCAAACAAGATGTGAGAGTTTCAGAGCAAGAACACAATGCTTTTCCAAGGTCAACAGCATCCCTTTCTACAGAAGCTGTAGAAAAGCCAAGTACTGAAGATTGTCATTTTCATAAGGTGAAATCATGACTCAGTGGAAAGAACTGAAGGGTATCCCTTAGGTGCGTAGATAGGCAGTGATTACTAAAAGTGGTTTCAGAGGGAAACTTGAAGAACAATAGCCCTTGGATTTGCAGATAGACAAAGGGGTTTCAGGGGAGTGGTAAAGGCTAAGGCAAGACCGCAGGGGAGAGAGTGATGAACAGTGGCAGGTAGAACTTCGGCAACAGCCAGTAGAGAAGACTGTGCTGTGGAAAAATGTGAAGGGGGCGGTGGTGGTTAGAAACCAGGAAATAGAGGATGTTGCTATTCAGAGGGGTCCTGGTTTATTTAAGGTCATGTTTTCAAAAGGACCTTAATTGACAGGAGTAACTATTATAGCTGTAATTATTTGCATTTCAGTTCCTGACTAGCACTTATCATTTGGATATGTGTAAATTTTGGCTTGCATTTTTTTTTTAGGTCTTTTATTTTAGTTCCATTATAGTTAACATACAGTGTTATATTAGTTTCAGGTGTATAATACGGCGACTCAACAATTCTATACATTACTCAGTGCTTATCATAATAAGTGTGCTCTTAATTCCCTTCACTCATTTTACACATCTCCCACCCACCTCCCCTCTGGTAACCACCAGATTGTTCTCTATAGTTAAGAGTCTGTTTCTTGGTTTGTCTCTCTCTTTCTCTTTTTTCTTTGCTCATTTGTTTTCTTTCTTAAATTGCACATATGAGTGAAATCATATGATATTTGTCCTTCTGTGACTGGCTTACTTCACCTAGCATTATACTAACTCCATCCATATTGTTACAAATGGCAAGATTTCATTCTTTTTTATGGCTAAATAATATTCCATTGTGTATGTATCTTCTTTATCCATTCATCTACCAGTGGGTTGCTTGGATTGCTTCTATAGTTTGGCTATTGTAAATAATGCTGCAATAAACATAGGAGTGCATGTATCTCTTTGAATTAGTGTTTTTGTATTTTTGCAGTAAATACCCAGTAGTGTGATTACTGGATTGTAGGGTAGTTCAATTTTTTAGCTTTTTGAGGAACCTCCACACTGATTTCCACAGTGGCTGCACCAGTTTTCATTCCCACCAATAGTGCACTAAGGTTCCTTTCTTTTCCACATCCTTGATAACCCTTGTTTCTTTATGTTGTGGATTTTAGCCTCTCTGACAAGTATGAGGTGAAATCTCCTTGTAGTTTTTATTTGCATTTACCAGATGATGAGTTATGTCTGTTGGCCCTCTGTATGTCTTCTTTGGAGCAATGTCTGTTCACGTCTTCTGCCCAGTTTTTAATTGGATTATTTGGTTTTGGGGTGTTGAGTTGTAGAAGTTCTTTATATATACTAACAGATACTAATTTTGGCTTACTTTTTTTTTTAAAAAGCATTTCTCAGCTCTGAACTATTAACAAATGTCTATGGAGACTTTTACACCAATATGAGATTTTAATGCTCGTTCATTTTTTAACTATTTTTTATTTTTATTTTATTTATTTTTAATTTTTTTAATGAAAAAATTTTTTAAACTATTTTTTAAAAGTAATCTCTGCATACAATGTGGAGCTCGAACTTACAACCCCGAGTTCAAAGGTTGCAGGCTGTATTAACTGAGCCAGCCAGGCACCCCTGCTATTCATTTTTTAAAGTTCTCTGCTTAAATAAATTTGTTGGTAGTGATATGTTTTTTGAAAAACACATGTTTTTTTTGTTATGAATATAAAAGAAATTTATTTTGGTTGGAAAAACTTGAAAAATATATAAATATATCAAGAAAAATTACAATCACCTAGAATCCTATGATCTAGTGCTAACTATTTTTGTTTTTTTTTTTTAATTTTTTTTTTTAATGTTCAGAGACAGAACACCAGTGGGGAAAGGGGAGAGACAGAGAGGGAGACACAGAATCCAAAACAGGCCCCAGGGGTCTGAGCTGTCAGCACAGAGCCCAATGTGGGCCTCGAACTCTGGAATGGTGGGATCATGACCTAAGCTGAAGTCAGATGCTTAACCAACTGAGCCACCCAGGTGCCCCTAGTGCTAACTATTATTTCAGTATTTCTTCTTATCTTTTATTATGAAATATTTCAAACATTAATAAGTGCCTATTTATGCACATTAAGTTTTAATAAATTTATTATATTTACTTAAGAAAAAAATCTTTAAAGAAATAATGTTAGGGGCACCTAGGTGGCTCAGTTGGTTAAGTGTCTGACTCTTGATTTTGGCTCAGGTCATGATCTCACAGTTTGTGAGTTTGAGCCCTGTGTCAGGTTTTGTGCTGACAGCACAGAGCCTACTTAGGATCTCTCTCTCCTTTCTCTCTGTCCCTCCCCGCCCACACACCAAATAATGTTATGGATTTAATTGGAGGCCTTTCCCAACTCTATATCTCTATCCTCCCCAGAAGTAACCACTACCCTGAAGTTGATGTATATTCTTCCATGTTTTTATACATTTACAACATGTGGGGCTATTCATTAGTGGTATGTGGAAATGTTGCCAGTAGCTGACAGCCCTGCCTCAGCCAGGGCCCCCCATAAGGTGGTCTTCGCTGAGGCCCGTGGAAAGTGCCTCCCTTAAGGCCTCTGGTAAGGAGGCCTCCGAATGGAGGCACCTGGGCTAGAAATGTAGCTGCGCGTATGAACATGGCTGGTTGGGGTTGGAGGGTGGGCTGAGTTCTTGACTGCAACTCCCTCCACGAACTGTAATGCACTGGCAATGCACTACGTCTGGTGTGGGGAGGGCAACTTTCCCTTCCTGAGATCTGCTAGTCAAAGCCTTGCAGCTGCCTATGGTCAGACCTGAAGGATCACATGTAGGATTTGACAGGGTTTGGAGTCATACTCCTCAATATGGTAACTATGTTTAACTCTTTCGCTAACTGCCAAAATGTTTTCCAAAGTGAATGCACCATTTTATATTCCCACCAACAAGATGAGGATTCCAATCTCTCCCTATCATCATCAGCACTTATTATTATTTGTCTTTCTGACTCTAGCAATCCTAGTGGATGTGACATATTACCTCACTGTGGTTTTGATTTGCATTTCCTTGTGATTAATGATGTTGAACAACTTTTTATTTAGCCCATTTTTACATTGGATTACTTTGTTATTATTGAATCGTAAGGATTCTTTCTTAATCTGCATACCAGGCCCTTATTAGGTGTGTGATTTACAAATATTTCTCTCCCATTCTGCCAATTCTTTTCTCACTCTCTTGATAGTGTTCTTTGAAGCACAAAAGTTTTTGTTTTGATGAAACCCAATTTATTGATTTAGTTGCTGTGCTTAAATATCATATCTGAGAAACCATTGCCTAATTCAAGGTCATAAAGACCTATATCTATATTTTATTCTAATAGTTTTATAGTTTTAATTCTTACGTTTAGGTGTATGATACATTTAGAGTTAATTTTTTTATATGATGTGAGGTAGGGTTTTAAGTTGATGCTTCTACATGTGGATATCTGGTTGTCCCAGCACTATTTGTTCAAAAGACTATCCTTTCCCCATTCATTGTCTTGGCATTGTTATAAAAAATCAATTGACCATACACATAAAGATTTATTTCTGAACTCCCAGAAATATGCCACCCTTAGCCCTGTCACACAGTCTTGATTACTGTAGCTTTGGTTTTTTTTTTTAAATTTTTTATGTTTATTTATTTTTGAGAGAGAGAGACAGACAGACAGAGCACGAGTCGGGGAGGGGCAGAGAGAGAGGGAGACACAGAATCCGAAGCAGGCTCCAGGCTCTGAGCTGTCAGTGCAGAGCCTGAGGCCGGGCTCGAACCCACGAACCGCGAGATCACGATCTGAGCAGAAGTCGGACGCTCAACCGGCTGAGCCACCCAGGTGCCCCAATTATTGTAGCTTTGTATTAAGTTTTGAAATCAGGAAGTGTGAGTTCTCTAACTTTGTTCTTATTTTTCAAGACTGTTTTGGCTGTTCTGTGTCCTGTGTGTTTCCATATGAATTTTAGGATCAGCTTGTCAATTTCTGCAAAAAACCTCAGCTGGGATGAACCTCAGCTTGGTTGAATCTATAGATCGACTTTGTGAATGTTCCCATTGTGATAAGCAGAAAAGTGGACTCCCCCACACCCCACCTTCTGCCCCAATATACTCACAATCCTGATATACTCCCTAGAACCTGTGAATATGTTATGTTACATGGTAAAGGGGGATAAGGTAGCAGATGGAGGTGCTGCTCCCAGTGGAATGACAAGTGCCTTTAAATACAAAACAGAAGCAGAGAGTGTCAGCATGATGTGCTATGTCAAGACTGAACTGGCTGTTGCTGGCTTTGAAAATGGAAGGGGCCATAAATCAAGGATTGGGGGTGGTCTTTACAAACTGGGAAATGCAAGGAAAAAGCCTTCAGAAAAGAATGTAGCTTTACCAAAGCTTTGATTTTAGCCCAGCAGAATTATTTTGGAACCGTCTAGAACTGGAAGATAATACATTTGTGTTTTAAACCATTAAGCTTGTGGTAATTTGTTACAGCAAGAAGAGAAAACTAATTCCGCTATTTTAACAATATTGAGTTTCCAATCTTTGAACACAAGATGTATTTCCCTTTATTTAGGTCTTCTGTGTTTTTATAATTTTCAGTGTACAAATAGTGCACTTCTTTTGTTACATTTATTCTTACGTACATTATTCTTTTATGATGCCCTTTTAAATGAAATTGTTTTCTTAATTTAATCTTGGATTGTTCATTGCTAGTGTATAGAAATATAATTGATTTTTGTATATTGATCCTCTGTCATGCAACCTTAGCTGTAATTGTTTTGGTATATTTCCTAAGATTTTCTACATATAAGGTTATGTCATCTGTGAATAGCCATAGTTTTTCTCCTTTTTTTCAGTGTGAATGCCTTATATTTTCTTTTCCTGCCTAATTGCCCTGGCTAGAAACTCCAGTACACTTTTGAATAGAAAGTATGAAAGCAGACATTTCTGATTTTAGGAGATGTTAGGGACATATATACTAAAAAGAAAATCTCCTGACCCAACCCAGACAAACTCTCCACAGAAGTCAAAGAGAAATAAAACAGTTTTATTATTGAATAGGCATTAAACCAGAATGGGATCCGCATCACAGGTATTCACTAAAGAGAATGTAAAGATAGAATGGTGTAACTAGGCAGATGCAACCCATTACATGCATGTTCCCCAAAGAAATGAAAACACTTCTTCAAGTAAGAGGCCTTGACAGCAGCATTTGTCACACATAGTTCATCCTAAATTCACCTGGTAATTGGGGTGGCCACCTGGGTTTGCTAATTGCCTTTCTCCAAAAGACAAACAAATTACTGGTATCTTTATGACAGGTGGTAGGTTTGTAACTTGGAACCAGGTGCTAGCTGAAGTTAGACTCCTACCCTCCCATGGAAACCAGGGGTAGGGCCCTGTCTCTCTTGACGATTATATTTCAAAGAGATGACTCCCAGATCCTTAAGAAAAAGACTCCTGGTTGAAAAACTGACCAAGAGCTTATTTAGGTTTTAAAAAGATTCATGTACATCTTCAAGGGACAGGGAAAGAATTCACAATGACAAGTTTTCTAAGGTAAATGCGCTAAGAAAGACGGCGGGGAAGGCATTGGAAAGTCACCTTTGCATCAGGAAAAATTCTGTTTTTTAAACATATATTTGTATTTATACTCATTATGGGGGCACTTTTGGCTTTCATCATTAAGTATGATGTTGCTTGAGGATTGTGTAGATGCCTTTTATTAGGAAAGGAAGATTCCTTCTGTTCCTAGCTTGTTGAGTGCTTTTATCATGAGAGAGAGTTGGATTTTGTCAAATGCTTTTTCTGCATCTATTGAGATGATTTCTCTCACACTGTCAGTGTAGCGTATTACATTGATTGATTGTCGTATTTTGAACCAATCTTGAATTTCTGGGATAAGTCCCACTTGATCATGGTGTATAATCCTTTTTATATATTTTTAGTTCCGTGTGGTGGTATTTTGTTGAAGTTTTTGGTGTCTATGTTCATAAGATATATTGGCCTATAGTTTTATTCTCTTGTTATATCTTTGGTTTTGGTATCATGGTAATACTGTCCTCATTGAATGAGTTACAAAGTGTTTCTTCCTCTTCTATTTCTTGGTACACTTTGTGAAGGATTGCTATTTCTTCCTTATACATTGTAGAATTAGTCATCTCGTCCTGGGCTTTTCCTTGTGAGGAGTTTTTTGGTTATGAGTTCAATTTTTTTTGTTGTTCTATTCGGATTTTCTTTTGCTCCTTCATTCAGTTTTGGTATTTTTGTATGTTTCTAGTAACTTTTTCTTGCCCTCTAGATCATCTAATTTAGTACAATTGTTCTTAGTATTCACTTATTTATTATTATTATTATTATTATTATTATTATTATTTACTTCTATAAGGTGAATTCCTTTTTTCATTTCTAATCCCCTCTTTCATTTTTAATTTTAGCCGTTTGAGTCCTCTCTTTCATTATTTTTCTTGGTCAGGCTAGCTGAAGGTTAAAGGTTGTCAATTTTGTTGATTTCTAAAAGAACCAATTTTTGTTTTTATTGCTTTTCCCTGTTGCTTTTCTATTCTCTATTTTATTTACTTCTGCATTAATTTTTATTACTACCTTCTTTATGCTTGCTTGGGGTTAGTATGCTCTTCTTTTTCTAGTTTTTTAAGGTAGTATGCCAGGAAATATTTTTAAGATCTTTCTTCTCTTATTGTATAGGCATTTATAGCTGTAAATTCCCTTGTAAGCACTGATACAGGGACATTCCATTTGTTTTGGTATGTTATATTTTTGTTTTCATTCATCTCAAAGAATTTTCCAGTTAACGTTTTAATTTCTTTATTGTTTATTTAGGAGTTTTTTTTTTAATTTTCACAGATTTATGAATTCCCCAAAGTTCCTCCTCTTAATGCTGCCTAATTTCATTCCAGTGCGTTCGGAGAACATACTTTGTATAACTTCAATCCTTTTAAGTGTATTGATTTTATTAATTTTCATATGTATCATTCTCATTGTCTTTATTTCCTAAATCATTTTTAAAATTTGATCTCTTTCACTTCTAAGGAACTTATAAAATGTTTTTTGTTGTTTTTTTTGTTTGTTTTTTGTATTTCAATGTTTCAAGGCTTTTGCTTTGAAGGTTATTTTATATTTGATTTTATTATGTCATATAATATACCTTTATACAGTTACAGCTTTTCAGAATAAGTTAAGAAAGTCTTTATACTTTAATGATTCAGATAATCATTCACCCCCAAATTGGTAGGTTGATACAGTAGTTATTTGCTCCAATTATGTAATTCGGCCGGGGCTTTTTGAGGATAGCCAACTGGGCAGCTCAACTAGGGTGGGAGAAATCTCTTCCAGTCATACTTGGTACTGGCCATTTGCTGGAAACTCACCTGGAACTATTGGCTGAGTCCTTGGTTTACTTCCATGTGTTCTCTTTACATGGCCAGATCAGGTTTCGTCTCTTACATTATGGTGGTTGAAAGCTGAGACGGAGTGTCTCAAGAGTTAGAGTTACAAAAATATAGCCTCCATATACAAGCCCTCACCCAGCTTCTGTTAGCATAACACTTGCTAATATCTCATTGGCTAAAGCCAGTCACATGGCCAAGCCCAGAAATAATGTATGAAGGGAGTATACAGGGCATGCTTATCAGTAAAAGTCTTTTGTTCACAAGTTACCAAGAGAATGGTCTGCTACACATGACATGTAGTTAAAGTTATGCAAGTTCTGTATATTCTTGGAAGAGAATGTGTTTTATTTTTAGGTCCCAGAGCTCAATATATGTTTATCCAACTATATTTATTGACAAATTATTCAGATCTTCTATATCCTTATTTATGTCAATGATAAATTGGTGTGTAAAAATCTCCTACTGCTATTGTGCATTTTGTTTGTTTGTTCTTTAATTGAGTGGTTGTCTTCATCAGTTCAGGCTTATAACAGAATGCCATGGGCTGGGTGGTTTACAAACAACAGAAATTTATTTCTCACAGTTGTAGAGGCTGTGAAATCCAACATCAAGGTACTGGTAGGTTTGGTGTGGTGTCTGGGGAGGCTTGCTTCCTGGTTGACTGAGGGCTGTCTTCTCACTGTGTCCAAAGTATGTTGAAGGGGCAAGAGAGCTTTCTGGGCTTCGTTTTAAAAGGACATTAGTGTCGTTCAATCCCATTCATGACGATTCTGCCTTCATGATCTAACCATTTCCCCAAGGCCCCCCTCTTGATACCATCCCATTGGAGGTTAGGATCTCAACATATAAATTTTGGGAGGCACACATCATTCCATAATCGTGGGCTTTATATTTCTAAAACATTCTATTTTGTTTACGTTGATGCATTTTAGTGCAAATATGTTATGGTTCATGAATCTTAGTTTCAATTGTGCCTCTCATCGGTGACAGGTGGCTATCATTGAACTAAATACTTTTTTATTTGCTCATCTCAAGTGTTTCCTTTGTTTCATAGTAGTATTGTAAATTATCATTTTTGTTGTGGCCTTCAGTCACATTTATTATTTCTTGTTCTCGTACTGAATTTGTAATGACTCTGTCTGGAATTCTTTGTGTTTTCATTGACTATCAAGAACCCTCCTTTTGTGTATGACCTGTTTGTTTTCTTAGACAATGAACCCATTCATAAAGCTTATAGTTTATACTTTTCCTACATTTGAAAAAAGAGAGAAAGAAATTGAGTTATCAATATATTGGTGTCGGTACAATAAATCAAGGTGACAATCTCTAAATGTGGTAAACAAAGCAAAGTACAATCCTTATCTCACTTTTCTGTTTCCGTTTCTCCCTGTCTCCTATTTAAACTGTCAACATTTGAAGAAAAGAGAGGAATAGAAATTACTTGAGTGACTATGGTTTCCCTCTGCCTTATTTTTAAAAATATGTTGCATTTGGCAATTTTTCTAACACACTTGGCAGGTCATTTTCCTGTTATATTGGGAAGTAAACAAAGCACAAAGAAGATAGCTAATTTTCCACAGTCCCACGGTGTCAAGGTGTCATTCCATTCAGCCACACCAGGTTCATTGCTAAATTGATTTATTTTCTCCATAAAGAGCTGGCATCCCATGGAGTACACAGATAACAGTCCATTCCTAAATGGAACACAATAAATTTGGTACTGAATGAAGTGCTTTATTTCTTTCTGTTTTGAAAGTCTGCAGTTACTGGATTTAAAAGACGGAGGAAAGGATTATTTTTATAAACGTTCGATTGTTAAAATTAATTTCAGTGGTATTGGAAGTTGGGCATGTGGAGATTTTAAAGGTTAATGCTTCTAACGGAAGCAAAAGCTCCTTGCCTTGCATTTCACTGACTTGAAAAAGAAACATTTAGGTACACCATTTACCTCCTTGCTTCCAGGAGGGAAATTGGCAATTTAATGCTGGTAAAATGGTGGTAACAATGGACCTTCATTCTTGAACTTTTACACGGAAATCTTGGAGTCATACAGTGGACAGTTGCTTTTATTTTAAACCTTAATTTTAGTCAGGTTAATAGAGACACTAATCAATTATGGCAGATCAGAATGTCAGCTAAACCAAGTATTAAGGAAAATAATTTCTCTTGTCCTGTCAGAGTCACAGTCAGCCAGGAGCAGTTGTCATAAAAAGTGGCTTAATTCTCTCTCCCTTGCCCTTTAGAATCTCTTTCTTCTTTACTCCTCTACCCCTTTTGGGGGGCACACATCATTCGATATTAGTGGTCTTTATATTTCTAAAACATTCTATTTTGTTTATGTTTATGCATTTTAGCGCAAATATGTTATGGTTCATGAATCTTTATTTTTAATTGTACCTTTCATCAGTGACGAGTTGCTGTCAATGAACTAAATACTTTTTTATTTGCTCATCCCAAGTGTTTCCTTTGTTTCATATTAGTACTGTAAATTATCATTTTTGTTGTGGCCTTCAGTCACATTTATTATTTCTTGTGCTTGTATTGAATTTGTAAGGACTCTGTCTGGAATTCCTTGTCATTGTCAACCAGTCTATCAGTACTCTAGTGATTGATTCCCTGTGTTTTAACCTCTTCTCTCTAATTTCTCATCGACTTCCTGGAAACATCTACAGTGTTTAACATAAAAGAAGAGATCACTTACATGGACCTCAGGGAAGGTAGGCTGGGTGCAGGCTTTTCTGTACTCCCCAAATCTCACCGAATCTGTTTTTACTGATAGCTTTCTTTGTTGGGGTTTAACAGATTTGCTTATCAGGAGCAGGGAGACCGAGTGAAATCCATTGTGAGAAGGCTGCCAGAAGCCGAGGCAAAGGTTTTTCATATATTCAGTGTTTTCGAGCTTCTGTTTAAGAGGTGAAAGAATAATACTTTTCTTTTCTTCTTCATCCGCAGCAGATTATAGATTTAGGATCTATTTGCCCAGCATTTTATGAGAAAATACAGTGAGGATTCAGTCCTAAGCCATCTACAATGAAAAAGAATGAATGAGTCCTTAAAAGTGACCTGAAATATGTGCTAGTTCTCTTTTGGAATAAAAATCCTTTGTTTTGTTTAAAAATCTTAAAAAACAGGCTTTAATCGTGTAGCAAAAGTAATGTATCATCAAAAACTGTTTATTTGCTCACAGATTTATTTTTGAGTAGCAAGTGATATAATTTTGAACATAATGTTGACTCTATCCTCAGAATTTAGGTCATACTGAAAAATAAATTTTATCTTTGACAAAACTGTACATACATACATATATGTCATTAAGATGTTTTTAAACTTTAATTGATGGACACAGCATTTTAAAATAGGAATTGATCTTACAAATCTCTTTTTCTCATAGAGATGAGAAAACTGGGACCCTCCAAAGGTCAAATAGCTGCTTGATGCCACAAAACAATTAAATGCTAACTCATGAAATGTACTTTTACTTTAAATTACAAATCTATTTTCTCCATAGCACTTAGTATATATTTTTTTTCCTTATATGTTAGTTTTCCCCCTTGGTATCACAGAAACTGCCGTGAGGCCAGGGATTTTTTGGTGCATTTCATGCTGTGTCCCAACATCTACAACAGTGCCTGGCACAGAGTAGGGGGCCCCAAGCATATTTATTTAGTAGATGAAAGTGTGATTAGGGAAGAGTATGGGCTGTGGTGCTCCTACGATTTGGTGTCAGGCCATCCGTGTTTGCTGGCTTGCTAAGAGAAGATTTCATGCAATAGGTAGGACTTGATCTATATGTGAAAGGATGATATTGCGTGGTGGTGAAGGGGGGAAACACAGTAGGTAAGTGTCGCCATGATTGAGGAGCAAAGATCTGGAGGGAGGCTCGCATAGGTGAGGCAGGGTGAGAGGGGGCAGCCACTAGTGTTTCGAGATCACGCATACTTTTCTCAAATTGACCTGGTCAAAAAGATAGCCTGACAGTGTGGTCAGCACTACCAATGTTTTTCACCGAGAGTGGTGAAAGTCCTTGGCCTATTTGACTTTGACTTGAATAGGCCAAAGGTCAAATATTTGTTTTGTTTAGTTGTCCAGTCAGACATCTGTCTTCAGGATTCAGAAATATGACGGCCCCATCTTCACTACGATGACTGTTGTGATGCCTGTTTTTTTCTAACCCACTTATTGTAACAATCCTCATGAAAGGTACCAGATTTCCCTATATACATAATAATGATGATGATGATGATGATGATGATGATGGTGGTGGTGGTGGTGGTGGCTGCACTTTGCATTTGTATAGCACATAGATTTTTTTCATGGCACTTGCACATATATTGTCTCATGGACAGATCCTAAATAATTATTGCCGTGTCATATAAAATGATCTGAAATCAGTTGTGCCACCTGGGCGATGTCCAACTGATCCTAGGGGGAGACGAAAATTGAGCCTAACTTAACTTTTCATTTTCCAGTTAACATAACACATCACTTAAAGCAGATTGGCAGCCACACTGGTATTCACAAGTCCTATTTTGCATTAGACGGCATCAATCTATTCTTTTTATCATCATGAGTTTTACATATATTACATATAAATGCTTCCCCAGTTTAAAGAAGTACTGCATTAATCAGTGAAATGATGGGTTAGTTTTAGCTTTAAAAGTCATCTCCTACTTGCCAATGGAAAATATATTGATAATTCTTCAATGAGTGTCTTGGCAGTCTAGAAGATATTACTGGAGGGTCTGAATCAAACATCTCACTGAACCCAAGCCACAGGAGGCAGGTGACCCAATATGAAAGTTCGGCATCTAGAAACTGGTCGTGGCCTACCTTGACCTTGGAATGAGGCTACTATGGATGAATCATAGTCCAGTGTACTTATTATTTAACTAAATCACTTACAGATAAGATATGCTCATTGCTGTAAAAATTGGGCTTGGATTTAACAGTTCATATATTCATATGTGTTTTGCACTTCAAGACGCTGCTTATATTTAAAAGAACTTTCTAATCATTGATTTCATTGTTGTTAAGACACATTAATACATGTCTTTATGCAACATGAGAGAAATATGATGCTTTTTGCGAAAAATCCCCAATGCCCCATTTAAATACACTGCTTCCATTATTTTTATAAAGTAAGTGAAGAAAACCATACTTAATATGTAAATAGCTTTTTGTTTGCCTTTCTATAAGAAGAATGACTTGAACACTAACAAAGGAGAGTACACAAATAACATTGCAGCTAGGGTTGCCAGATAAAATACAGGATGCCAAATAAAATTTGAATTTCAGATAAACAAGGCATTTTTCAGTTTGTGTCCCAAATATTGTATTTTTTTAGTGTAAATATGTCCCAACTATTGCATATTTTAGTAATTCAAATTCCGCTGAGTATCCTGGATTTTTATTGGCTACATCTGCCAGTTCTAGCTGCAACTAGGGGCCAGCAGGCCCTACAATTTATGATCAAAGTGTGGCCAGTTTTCTTCAGGCATAGTATATTATTCTATGGTTCTTGAATGTATCATCTAATTCTCTTTTTTCTCTGTAAGAAGTTTGTGTTTAAAACAATCTTGGAACTGTTTAGATATCAAATCTGTTTAACAATGTGCTTAATGGCAGCAGGCTTCTGTGAGCTGAGAACATTTCCATGATACCAGGGTACATAACTTCTACGGACAAAACTTTAAGAGACTATTAACATCCAGAATGGTATTACCCATTGGCTGTCCTCAACTGTGGATCTCATAGGCATGAATTAATTTATTCCAAATTCATCAGTTTGTTCTCCCACACCTGCTCCCCTTGTATCTATGTTAATGATACTGATTCCCACCCCATCATCCAGGCCAGACACTTGGGAGCCTGGAAATGAGGGGTCTTCCCTTCCCTTATTCTCCTTCTCATATCCAGTCTGTTCTGAGGAATCTCTCTTCTCCCTATTTCCTTAACCACCGCATTAGCAGCAGCTCACCGGCCTGTGGGTGTCTCCTCCAGCCCACTCCTTTCACCCTTCCACGGTGGGGAACACACTGGGCTGACCAGAATGCCCTTTCACTTCTGTGGCTCTCGTGAAACTAGACCATAGTCTATCTATGCCTGTAGGTGCTTAATAAGTAGTGTCTCGTAGCAAAAATCCAGAACATGGATGGATCCTGCAACTGCATTCATCATTCTTCCTGGAGTCCTTTTTGCTAAACTCTGCTCATCTCACCAAGAATCTATCACATTGCTCACTCTCTCCAGGAAATGTGCCTAGCCACTTATTTCCTCTGGGTTCTCCCAACTTCCCTCATCTCTATTAATATTCGTTGACTCCCATCCCACCATAGTGATTGTTTTTTGAGCTATTTCTCAGAAATATTTTACCCGCCTCTAGAAACCATAAACATGTGCCCCAATATGTGCGTACGCACACATACACACACACACATGTGCTTGTGTGCTTGCATGCACTTTATCCATCCTATTACTGCTATATTGAATCATTCTAAGCTAGAGTGTAATTTACTTTTCAGTCTCAATAAACTATAATCATTGGGCTATACATTTAATTATATCACTTCAGGCCAGATATTTATCCTTATGAATTCATATGGACTTTTCTCTCCTTGATTGAGCAAATCGTGGATCTTGTATTCCCAGATAGATAGATGGTTTATATGTGTCTAAAATTTACATTTTTGTTTCTTTTTCGTTAACAATGACAAATTAGTTCTCTTTGTCCTTTCTCTTTTGGGCAGTCTAGGGAGATGCAAATTTGATAGCCAGAATCTGAGAACTAAATGTACTTTTTTAATAGACTCAGACTTAATACATTGCAGTGGGATACAAAAATCCCTTTTCTATCCTTACCCAGTGAAGCAAATAATATAGGGTGAATTATTTCAATAAAAGAAACCGATCTCTAAAAATTTAGCCTTAACTCTGTCCCAAACTCAAGATTCTTTTATTAGTAATTTCTAACATTTGCTAGGCAAAATTTTCTTTTATGATGTCTCCCAATACCACTTCTAAGATGCTACATCATTATATTGCCAATGAGATACTTTCCAAATGATAGCTTTTCAATTTCTCTAAAAATTCTAATTTCTTCTCCAATTTCATATACCCTTCAACAAATGAATCTGCTTCTGCTCTAGTATTTCTTTCTGCTCATTAGTACTGTATGTAAGTTCGTTCTTATGAACGAACTCAGAGCTGTCACATAAGTTTATCTTCTGTGGCGAGTACTAGCCTTTGGAAGGTTAAGTTTATCTGTGGGTCACTAGTGTGATAATGGTGGATACACCAGGAATTAGGGATAAATCTGAAAAGGTAAATGCTATGGAAACATTGGCTCTCGAGATCAGAAAGGTTCAATGAAATGCAGAATAGCCAGGCCTGAGTCTTTCAGATTAAGAAAAAGCTCCCATGCATGTATACATGCACACACACACATCTTTAAAAGCTGAAGGATTGTTTGAAGTACAAATGAAAGTAGTGATGGAAGTAGAAAAATAAAAAGAAATGTTTGCCTCAGGAGGTAATATCAAGGCAAAGATAGTCACAGGTCCCACTGGGAATTATGAAGGAAACAGGCCCCAGGATTTAAGATGGCTTCGTGGAGCTATGTCCCTGGTACAGCGACTCTGCAGAGATGCCTTTGCCCTTTTGCTGTACCTCAGAAATAGCCCTTGAAATTCAAGAAAGCATCAGGGTTGTTGACCTTGGGTGGGTGGGTTCTCAGCTCTGATTTGTAAACTAGACAAATCATTCAGAGTTCAGCACATTAACCCTAAGAATCAGTGGCTTGTGAGAGAGACACCATAGGATGAGCCACCCCCCCCCCCCCCCGTATGTGCCTGAGGGACATGTAGATGGAGATTAGATCTGGGAGTTGTCCCCATGTGGCTTCAATGGAAGTGTTGGGTGTGAAGGAAATTATCCAAAGAGAGAGTGAAGAATGAGAAGAAAAACAGCATTTAACACATGGGTGAAGGAAAGGAGCACCATTCTATGGGAACTGAGAGGCAGGGAGTACCCTTTCTAATTGCAACCTGCCTCCCCACGTCCACTCCTGACCTCCTTTATTCTAACCCAAGTTTTCTATTTCCTATAGCATTTATCACCTACTAAAGTACTATATAATTTATTTTTTAATCGTTGTGTTGTGCTGTGTTTCTTATGTTCCCTGTCTGCTTCTTACTGGAAGGTAAGCTCCATGAGGGCCAGTGCTTTGTTAATGTTTTCCAAGCAGGTAGAACAGTCTTGGTACTTTGGAGGTACTTTGTAACTCTTTATTGAATAAATGAAAAAAAAAATCTCAACAAAAAAGTTTCAGTCAATAGTGTCAAAAACTACAAGGAAGTCACCTAAAACAAGTGAGGCAATTAGTAACCCATTGGTGTTCTAAGGAGGAGTCGTATCAATGGCAAGATAGGAATGGATGCTGGACTACAGTTGGGTGGAATGATGGCTGGTGCATGAAGCAGTGGCGAGGGCCAGCAGGACTTACTCTTTCAAAAGACTTTGCTTGGAAATGAAGAAAAGGGTGGTACTTACAGGAGGAGGACTTGGGATCTAGGAAGGATTTTACATTATTTGTCATTGCTATTTTTAATGGGTTAGACTCACAGGACAATGGCAGAATGTGATCTGGTCCTCAGAAGTGGTGAAGGGATCAGCTTTCATTATGGGAAGGTCACTTTAGTGGCTGTGGAGAGTGTGGCCTGGAGTAGGAGACACTAGGGTCAAGGACACAGCTGGGCTGCTGCTTTCAGGGAGAATAGCTGGGAATGCTGTTATCCCTGACCGTGCCCTGGGTCTCCTCTCCACTGGCTGTCACTGACCATCATTCCTTCCCCTCTGCCCTGGGCTTCCACTTCAACCCCATGGAATGCCTTCTGAGATGAGCAGTCCCCTCTTAATCTCTTCTCCGAAACTTCACCTCCGGGCTTTAGGTGCAAACTAGTTGTTCCCTGAGGGTCCTGTGATGGATGATGTTTGGAGTTGGGCTTTTGTGAAGTAATTAGGTTTAGAGGAGGTCTGGAAGATGGGGTTGGTGCTCTTATAAGAAACACCAGAGATCAATCACCCTTCTGTGCAATCTTCCCCTCCCCTCACCCTGCCCAGCCATGTGAAGATACAACAGGAAGGTGGCCTGCAGGCCTGGAAGAAGGCCCTCATTGGGAAACAGAACTGGCTAGTACCTTGATCTTAGACTTCCCAGCTTTTCGAATTGTGAGAAATAAATTCCTGTTTATTCCTGCTTTAGACAACTCATCTATAGTGTTTTGTTATGGCATCTCAAGCTGGGTAATACACTGTTTTATTTATTTTGCAGCTCAAATTGTTCCATGTTTGGTCGCTGGGAGCTCGTTAGTTTGTCTTCTTTGTCCCTTTGAGATAACCCCATCATTTTAAGACTTTTTTTTTCTTTTGAACACTGACTTCCTGTCACTACAAGATGCTTTACACATTACTATATATCCTGCCCCCAGTCCTGAAATCAGGCATTTCTCCTAGGAGTCCTGATTCCTTATGTTGGAGAATGGTATTAAAAACACAAGATCTGGGGGCTCCTGGGTATCTCAGTTGGTTAATCGTCCAACTCTTGATTTTGGCTCAGGTCATGATCTCACAGTTTGTGAGTTCAAGCCCCACATCAAGCTCTGCACTGACCTCATGGAGCCTGCTTCGGATTCTGTCTCTGTCTCTCTCTCTTCCTCTCCTCTGATTGTGCTGTCTCTCCCTCTCTCAAAAATAAATAAATAGACACTTGAAATACAAAATCTGGTGCTAAGAGTACTCATTGCCACTGGGGCATTGTCATTTCTAAGCCTTTTCAGCAGACAGAGCGAGGATATACAAGTGTATACTAACCTGTGTACATTCACATATCTATATGTGTTTCCGTATGCAGCCACCTGTATCAATAAAAGGCTAAACAGGAGTTCACGGTGTTATCTCTACCTCTAGTTTATTGCCTTGTGATGGCGTACACCTACCTTTTTCCTAGCCCATCTGTAGACTGCCCCTCCAACAGTGAGAAGTCTGGCTCTTGCCATCTGCTAATTCCAGACTACAGGTATAGCAGTGTCAGAATTGTCACTCTTTACTCCTATAGGACCTGACTCTATTGACTAGAGAATAGTCCTAATGTATAGAACCTTTTGCCTGTCATCTTACTGCTTCCAGAATATGGAATGCTTCACAGATTCGCTTGACATCCTTGTGAGATGTCAGGCCAATCTTCACTGTGTCACTCTAATTTTCATATACGTGTTGACAAAGTGAGTGCCAGTAATCAAACTTAACAAAGACAACCATATGACTGCTGCAGGAAAAAGGAATATACCTATTTACACATAAAACCTTTTAACATCTGTTATCTAATTTCATTTACTTTGGTCCATTTAAAGGAAAAAGTCCCCTCTCCAAACTTATATGAATCATCATATTATTGAATTATTTAAGAGCTATCAAATATTCATATTTTAAAATGTTTTAAAAGACATCTGGGCCCAATGCTTTTCTTGTTTACCTCACTTTGTAAATAAGGATCCTTGGCAATTGGCAACTTAGTTGTTTATGTATCAGGGAAGGACTAATAGTGGAATTTAGAAATCTACACAAAAAGTTTATGTTTTTAAAAAATTAGATTAAGCATCCTTTCAACCACATCTTTCTTCTACCTTATTTTCACTGCCAATTTGTGAATTCATGACTTATTAAAACAGAGGTGATGCTTAGTGTCTAGGCCCATCTGAAAGGCTACTCAGGGTATGAGGTATGTTTACTTATTTATTAAAATATTTATAATAAATGCACATTGTTCCTTGTCATCCACCTAACCCTTTAGTACCCCTGGCCTCACTTAAATTTTTTTTCCAGCACTATCGAGGTATTATTCACAATTAAAAATAATATATATTTAAGGTATACAATTGTGATGTTTCAGTATACTTCCACACTGTGAAATAATTACCACAATGAACCTAATTAACATATTCATCACCTCACATAGTTGCCTCTGTGTGTGTGTGATGTGAATACTGGGTATCTACTCTTTTAGCAAATTTCAAGTATAGAGTACATTATGATTAACTGTAGTCACCGCGTAATACATGGTAAAAATAAATACTTTTTTTATTGACATATAACTGACTATGGCTGTAACTTTTACACACTTAATTGTAAATATTTTAATCTTTGCCAGAAGAGCCCCTATTTTTGTTCAATATTGCCTAAGTTATGTTTTGTTTGATCATTAAAGATTTTATATGATTGGGTCATGTAGGCATAACCATTTTTTAAATGCAGAATAATGTTTTTGTTTGGAAAAAAGAAAACCCCATTTTAAATTGTGTGTGTATACTATTTAACTTTTTTCTCTTAAAGGAAGCATTACTAGCTATAAATCTCTGTATTTTTCTAAATGTAGTTGGGCTCACCTTAAGCGGAGAAATTAGAAATTATTACAAGACAACAAATTATTTTACAATGGCTTTCAAATAATAATCACCAAAAAACCTTGTATGATATTGGTAAGTTGTGATTGAATCAATGACGTTAGCCATATTTCCAAAAGGCTGGGTTCTCTTGAAGATGAAAAACACAGAAGTACGCTTTCTCATAGGACCTGCATTAGCTTTCTAAGTCTGCCTTAACAAAATACCACAGACCGGGTGGCTTAAATTTCTTTTCTCACAGTTCTGAAGACTGAAAGTCCAAGATCAAAGTGTTGACCAGTTTAGTTTCCTTTGAGGCCTGTCTCCTCTGGCTTGCACATGCCAGGATTCCACCCTCTTGTTGCCTCTTCACCTGGTCGTTCTTCTGTCTGTGCACACTCATGGGGAGAAGGACACCAATCCGATTGGAGTAGGGCCCTTCCTAGTGGCATCATCTTACCTTGATCATCTCATACAGAACTTATTGAAAAATATGGTCACATTCTGAGGTAGTGGGACTGCGACTTCGACATATGAATTGGGGAGGGGGGGACACAGTTGAGACCATAACAGCATTTTGTTGTGGCTTCCAGAAATCAGACTCTGCATTCTATTTGCCATTGCTTTTGGTTGTAATTATGAAACTCTTACCTCAGAGGATATTTGACGTTTATCCCAGAAGCAAAGTGATATGATAGTTGGCAATTGTGTTGTTTGTCTCTCATTTCCCTTTCTTAATTCTTTTCCAGAGAAGTAATTCTTGGTCTTTTTTCAGGGGCTCATGCACAGCTTTGACTCAGGGGCTCATGCACAGCTTTGAGAATCTGATGAGATCTATTGTAAAAGTTAACTTCAACAAACTGCCTCAAAACTTAATGACTTAATACAATAAACTTTTTAAAAACATCAGTACACTGGGTCTTGGCAAATTGGGCTGGTCTCAGTGAAGACTGCTGATTAGAGAATTGGCTGGGCTCAGTAGGTGTGGTCACCTGGTTTCCAATGGCTTCACTCAGGTCTGATGGTAGGCTGGCCATGGGTAGTGGTGGTGGAGGTAACTGGGCCATGTAGTATCATCATCCAGCAGGCAAACCTGGGCTCAATCACCTGGTTGTGTTCAAAGCATTCTCAAGGGCAGGAAGGGAGAGAAAGCCCCAGGGAGTAAGTATTTTCTAAGTCTCTCTTTTTATCACTTTTACTGGTATCCTCTTGGCCAAAACAAGTCATATCAAGTGCAGACTCAAGGGGTGGAAAAATAGACCCCACCCCTTGATGGGAGCTGCAAAGTCACAGTGCAAAGGGGCATGCCTGTCAGAATGAGAGGGGTTTGTGGTCTCCAGTGAGAAGGAGGAGATAGAATGATGAGACCAATCAACTGAGTAAATTCTATTCTTACGAGTGTTTTCCCCCAGGTTGAGTAATTGTTTTTTGAGAAAAAAAATTAAGGCTGTTTTCCAAAGAAGTACAGATGCTGGCTGTTGAGAGTGAAAGCATTCCTGGAACAGGAAATGAAAAAGGGGTCTAAGGGGAAATGGGTGAAACACTCACAGCATCTGCTTCATGAGCCTTTGGAAATAGGAAACAAATCCTCTGACTCCTCAGTATATTAAAACATGAGAAATTTGTCTGTGGGGAACCAAGGACATTTTTTTTTCTCTTGAGGATATTATTTCTTGCTAAGACATTTTTTTAATGTGAACAGTTGACAGGTGAGAACAGGAAACTTTCTATACAGTTAGAACCAGCAGAGCCCTGGAAATTTCATTCCCATTTCCCCCATTGCCATGTTATTGAGCTCAAAAATACCAAATATGAAAATGCTCAACTGAGAGACCTAGAAATCATACCTTCCTCTGTAAGCACATAACGTAAATCTAAAACTAGGAATTCTTCTTCATAATCTCACAAAAATAGCAACTCCCCAGATATTCTTAATAGTCAACATTGATTTATATCTACTCTGGTTGTTATAATATCAATTTATCAGTTTCTTTATACCTTAATCCACCATCAAAGCTAACCCTTAATCCCTACTCTATTTATGTAGAGGGCTGAGCAAAGTCCTAAATACATATCATAGAACTGAATTGCTAAACTACTTAATTTAGGATGTGTGCGTATTAAGTGCTTTCAACCCTTTGCTGAGTTTCACGCTACAAATATGAAAGAGGAAAGAGGAAACTTCTATTACTCCAAAATACCCAGGGCAATTGCACTCCTCTCCACTGAAAAAATGTCAAAACCATAAACTCTTATAGCTTAAGTTCATTTAAAGGCTGATAGCATCCATGTCTAGATTGGAAATGCTATTTCAGAAGATATGAACAGGATGGATGTTGTCATTTTCTGCAACATATTTCAATATGGTCTTCTTCCTCCTTTATAGGCTAGAGTTGAAGAGCAAAGGGAGGAGGCTGTATCAGTCAGTTATCTCATAATAACGCTGTGTAACAAATCATAAAAATTTCAGTGGCATTAAATAATAAGCATTTATGGTTAGACTCACAGGTCTGGGTCTTCTGGGCAAGTCCTCCTTCCTTCAGGCTGTAGGTTTATGCAGTGTCTGGGACAGATCTCCTGCATGTATTTTATGCTGGACCCAGGCTGGTGGAACAACAGCCACTGGGATATGTTCTTCTTGTGGTAATGGACAGAACCTCCTAGAAGGACAAATGGAAGCACTCAATATTTGCTATGACAAAGGCTCTAGTCTGGTTCACTGTCATTTCCACATTCTATTGGCCAGAGCAACACAAAACCAAACCAAAGGCAGACATGGGTAATGACCACTGCCCAGGAGGCAATTGTAAGGGTGAGATGTGCAAAATCTCCAGAAGAGTCAAGAGCTGGGGCCAAAGATTCCTTCTACCACAGATGGGTGATTGTTTCTGGAAACAACTTCCTTGGGCACTTAATAGGCAATAGTTATATGGTTCATTGATATTTAGTGCTTAAAATGGAATTGCTTGATTGTGCTTCTTGATTCATCTGAGTCTGGGAGAATTCAAAGACAGTTTTTATTATATTTACTTGAATTAGTGATAATGAGTTTCAATTTTTTCCCCTCATATCTCCAACTATTGCTTGAAAATTGGATTTTTTTCTGTGCTGCTTTCTTCTGCCTTTTTTCGGTGTCTATTAACATCCTTATTTTAACTCAGCCCTGAGGTACTGAAGAGCGAGCCGTACGGGGAGAAGGCTGACGTCTGGGCAGCCGGCTGCATCCTTTATCAGATGGCAACTCTGAATCCCCCCTTCTACAGCACGAACATGCTCTCCCTGGCCACAAAAGTAAGCAGTGTTGGGAGACAAAAGGGTCTTGTGTTGCTAAAAATGCCATTTCTTTTCCTCCTAAATAGAACATCTGTGGTTTTTATAAAAAATGTCAATTAAAAGCAGGCACATTGTTTTATTAACCACGTGATCCAGTTCATTATTTTCCCCCTTTCTTCTAAATATACATCATGTGCTATGGCACATTTCCCCCTATAATGGCCTTCATTTATCATAGAAAATTATACAAATAAATCTATCAAATTACTTTTGGTCTTTTATTTTTAATTGTGGTTTGGATTGTCTCCAATTGGCACATTATATTATCTTACACATCATTTATTATGAATGGGAAGCTAACTTTAACTCAGCTTGAAGAATACAGTCTGTGTTCGAGAACTGTTTAATTGATGTTAAGTTTTTCTTTGTTGGGATGTTTTCGTTTCTGATTAAAATTTGTACATGGTCATAACGCTTATTGAGTAGCTTTCATGTTGTGGCCAAGTATTGGAGGTATTAATGGCCTCTTTATGTCCATCACACTAGTCTGTCTATTTTGCAGATAGTGGAGGCGGTATATGAACCAGTGCCAGAAGGTACCTACTCTGAGAAAGTGACAGATACCATCAGCAGGTAATTATCCTCACAACTCTAACCCTATAGGGATCATCAAGAAATACCTCACATCTCTATGAATTTACTGCGTCAATATTCATGAAGAAGAAGGGCTCCCAAATAATCCAAACCTAGAAAAATATTTGTGCATCATCAGTAATGGCGACCATTGGGAAGCCACTGAAGTGTCCAAGAGGAAATAGTATATGCCTTTGCAGTATCACGTAGCCATTAGAATGATTATTCAGAGAGCTTTGTATCAGGCTGTAAAACAAATATGATAAGGAGCTAAGTAAAGCAAACAGGATGTAAAGCTGTTTGTAACTCTGAGAAAAACTGCAAATATATGCACAGATGTGAGAAAAGGCTAGACAAGGACATAGGGAACTGGAAAAGGCCATGTAAGATGATAAAATTGCCAGCACTTTTTCATTTCTATTTTTAAATTGGTCATGTTATGTTGTAGAATAATTTCTCAAAGAAAGGCAGAAAGAAGTGCTCCACTCCAGCCATCAATATAGTAGGAGTTTAATGAAAGTCATTTCCTGTTGCATCCACAAAGTTCTGACCTCACAGGGCTTGTCCCCGCTGACCTGTCACCCTTCCCTCCCACTTTCCTTCTGTTCCCTCGGTGCCAGCCACACGGAGCTTCCTGCGAGTCCCGGCATGCAACTGCCTCTGGACCTTTGTCCTTGCTCTTCCCCTTTCCTGGACTTCTCTTCCCTCTGGTACATGCATGGCATAGGCCCCACTTCATTCATGTCACTGTTGTTACTTCCCATCATCAGGGAGCCTGCCTGATGTCCCCAGAGCCTCTCTGCTTTCCAGCCCTCTTGCCTGCTTTATAAAGCGCGCAGCACCCATCCCTTGACATGTTAGACAGGTGCGTGCAGACTTGTTTCTTTATTGTCTGTCTTGTCCCCGCAGAAGGAAAACTCTACAAGAGCAGTGTCTTCTCCAGTCCCATTCGTAGCTCTTCAGTGCCCAGAGCAGTGCCTGGTACAAGATAGACCCTTAAAAAATACTGGTTGTATGAATAAATGACTTGTTTTCTGGCTGTTATTTCTATACCAATGTATGCTCCTACGTTGGCTCAAGATTCCTTATCTGCACCATCAAGCTCAGTCAAATCCTCATTATTATTATTATAGAAATCCCAGACTCCCCCCAGATAGAGTATCTGTCCATTGTCCTGCCCAGTTCCCTTTAAACTTGGTTCTGTACCTGCCCTAGCACTTAGCACCGCCTTTGATGGAATGTAAGAGATGTATTCCCTTCACTTTCTCCTCTGAGCCCATCGTTCGCATTACTAGGTGCTCTCACAGTTTGCAGGATTAGATCCTGAATCTTTCCTTGTTCAGCACAATGCTCTCCTACAGTTAAGGGGCCCAGGCCCAGCTGGGGCTGAGTTTCACTAACTGCAGACTCTGAACAAACATTGGACCATCCTTCTGCATCTCTGTTCCCTCATCCAGTTAAAATGGGGGCTGTAATAATACCAAACTGATCAGGCTGGTGTGATAATTATACAAAGTAACTATGAAAATCACTTAGCATAGAGCTTGGCAAATGGTAAATCTTAAGCAATATTGGCAATTATCATTGTTAATAGTATGGGAAATGAGCTGAAACTCCTTTCGGAATAATCTGAATTCTGTATATATTAGATCATGCCCTGTTGCTAACGAATCCAGACAAATGTATTTAAATTGCTCATCTCCACAATTTGATCCTATTAGCTGCTATTTGTTTTCTGGAAAGTGCCTTAAAAATTCAAGAAGTCTCCAGAGATATGAAGACAAGAATACCAGATTTGCTCATTTAATTTCTCCTTTTCATAGGTATTTGAGTGCCATAAAAACCAGGGGAGGGGTGGTGCAGAGAAAATGTACAGAGACATTATTCTGAGTTTGTGGCACTGGGCAAACGGGAACATAATTCACTTTTGACAGGCTCCCTGGCTACTGGTATCCATGTGTCTTGTGTCTTGGGGCTAACAGTTTAGTGGAGGAGTCAGATATCAATATTACATGTAAAGGTTAAGAATATCAGTAGATTCTAGAATCAGCTGTATTTTAATCCCTACTCTTCCACTCAACCCCTTTTCTCATCTGTGATGTACAGGTAGCAATAGTAACTACTCATGGGCTTGTTCCAAAGCCTAAATAGAATAAATCTTCTAGTGCTTTTCACACAATGCCAGCATTAATGAACCATCAGCAAAACTAAGTATTGTTATTAGTGATATTAGTGTTAGTATTTATGGGATTAGGTATACAAAACAAGTTCTGATAAATTTGATGAAGAATCATGAAGGAAACGAGAGAGTCCGGAAGGACATGGCCTAGTCTAGGGACTTGGGGGAAGTTTCTATTTAGAAAGAACATGTAATCCGAGACCTAAACAACCACTAATTCTCAAATAGTAAACAGATCAACTAGGCCACGTTGAGGGTTTTGAATTTTTATCTCGAGTACTGAGGAGAAAATTTAAGGTTACTTATAGGCTGGCATATAGTGAAAATTTCTACTAAAGCAAAGATCTGCTGGCTGCTCTGTGGGGAACAGAGAGGAAGGAATGGGGGAGTGAAGGGAAGCTGATCTAGCTATCCACCGAGAGATGATGGCGGATCTGACTGGAGTAGTGGTGGTGTTGATGGAGAGGAGTGGGGCTCTTTCCATGGTGAGTTGGAGGTGGAGTCAACAAGTTTGGGATACAAGCATGAAAAGGGAATGGCACCGAAAATGTGAAAACAACTGAGTTTATTCTCTGGAACTTCAGAAAAGTGGAGCCACAACCATGGAGTGGAGTTCCAAGGAGGCCCAGGTCAGCTCACCATTAGAAGTATGTGGCAGGGGCTTCTGGGTGGCTCAGTCGGTTAAGTGTCTGACTCTCGGTTTCAAGTCATGATCTCATGGATCATGGGATGGAGTCCCACATTGGGCTTTGCACTGACAGTGTGGAGCCTGCTTGGGGTTTTCTCTCTCCCTCTCTCTCTACGCCTCCCTTTCTCATGCTCTCTTGTGCTCTCTCTCTCAAAATAAACAAATAAACTTAAAAAAAAAAAAAGAAGTATGTGTCAGAATTAGAGATGCCCATAGTGAGGCAGGCTGCTGGGTAGGAAGTGAGTTCCCTGTCACCAGAATGTTTAAGAGGATGAATGATCACTATCAGGGGACTCAGGATTAAATGTTCATAAGGACACTTTTAATTCAAGATACTAAGATACCTTAGTAAGTAAGAACTGATGATTTCATTTTAATTTGGTAACTGATCATACATTAAGATGACAGTGTGCATTCTATAGCAGATGTGGTCTTCATTTAAGGTTATTCAAGACTCTTTGTCTGGGTTCACATCATAAAGAAATGTTTATCTTTAGAAAATTTGACATACAAAAAACCCAGTTCAGCCATGAATTTTATGCAATTACATATTTAATTTGCTTTGGATTTTTAGTCTTTAAAAATTAAGTTCCAAAACAATAAGGAAGCAAATTAAATTTTCTATTTTTTTAGTTTCCTATTTTCTTTAGGAAATTGACACAAGGAATGTATAAAGGCAAAAGTTGGTCTTAATGATCATTTATGACTCAGCAAATTAGGCTCAGAGCTGATCAATAGCAACATGATAGAGCCTTTGAAATACAAGGCAGCCATTAATGGGAAAGTTGACCGGACTCATTCTTAATTTCACACTTGGTGTTCTTTCCAATTACATTATCCTTCTTCTGCGTTTCCATCTCATTTTCACTGTCTACACCGTGTCTCAGGTAGAGTTCATGCAGCTGTGTTTCTAATGCGTAGAATCTTTCCTTTTTCCTGTTCATTTATGTGGCACACAAGCACATTCTGTCACTGGAACTTGTCTTTCCTAGTAGGCTTTTACATTGGGAGGATAACTTAGCAACCCTGAAGAGTTTGGGCAGAAAATAAATCCATTTTGTTGCTCTGCGCAGTACCAGCATTACTATTTTTACCTTCCAGTACACTGTTAAGAGAGTATTGTCTGTTTACTTTTTTAAAAAGAAGAACATTTCCTTTTATGCACAAAATATTTCAGTTGCCTTACATTTCTCTATCTCTGCCTGGTTGCATAAGCTGTCCGGTGCTTTGTTTCAGAGCCGGTCATGATGACTAGCAAAGTTAATGCTTGAAGCTGGTTTTAAGGACAAGTGGATCATTACATTCCCCCCCCACACACACCTTCATCTCTGTTTTTTTTTTTCTTTTCCCCGAAGTAAATTTGACATGTTGCATTTTGTACATTTATGGTGTACAGCGTCTCACTTTGATATATTGTAATATGACTAACGTTGAAGCAATATTGATATTATTATATAAACATAGTATAATATTAACTATATTCATTATTCAGTGCATTGGGTTTCTATGGCTGATTTACTACTCATTACCAGTTTGTACCCTTAGATATCATCATTCTTATAGCTTCCACCCCTCATGTCCTGATAACCACCATTTACTTTCTATTTTGTTATAGCTCTGATTTTTCTAGATTCCATGTAAGTGATATCATACAGTACTTGTCTTTCCCTGAGTTATCTCACTTAGCATAATGTGCTCAAGTTCCATCTATGCTGTCAAAAACGGGAAGATATCTTCCTTTTTCATGGCTGAATAATGTCCCATTGTATATATACACTCAACTCTTTTTTATTCATTCATATGATGATGGGCATTTGGGTTGTTTCCATATCTTGGCTATTGTGAATAAATATGGGAGTGCAGATACCTTCTTGAAATCCTGTTTTCAACGCCCTTGGGTGTATTCCCAGAAGTGGAATTGCTGGATCATATGGTGGATCTATTTTTTAACATTTTTAAGGAAACTGCATATTGGTTTTTGTAGTGGATGGAGCAATTTACATTCTCACCAACAATGTGTAAGTGTTCCCTTCTCACCAAATCCGCATAAGCACCTTTTATCTCTTTCCTTCTTGATGATAGCCATTCTAACAGGTGTAAGGTGATAGAGCATCATGATTTTCCTTTGCATCTTCTTGGTAATTAGTGATGTTGAGCATCTTTTCATGCACCTGTTGGCCATTTTGATATCCTCTTTGGAAAAGTATCTATTTAGCTCTGCTCAATTTAATCAGGTTATTTGTTTTGTTGTTATTAAGTTGTGTTTCGTTCTTTATATATTTTGGATATTAACCCCTTATCTGATATGTGGTGTGTAAAAATTTTCTCTGCTTCTGTAGGCTGCTTTTTCGTTTTGTTAATTGAGTAGCAAAAGCTGTGCAGAAGCTTTTGAGTTTGATGTAGCTCCATTTGTTATTTCTTGCTTTTGTTGTTTGTACTTTTGGCATCATGTTAAAAAAATCATTGCCAAGACCAATATCAAGGAGCTTCTTCCTTTCCTTCTAAGAGTCTTATTGTTTTGGGACTTATGTTTAAGTCTCTGATTGATTTTGAGTTAATATTTGTGAGTGATGTGAGATAGGGGGACAATTTCTTTGTTCTGCATATATTTCTTCACTTTTCCCAGAATCATTTGTTGGAAGAGACCATCTTTCCTCCAGTGCGTGTTCTTGGCTCTGTTGTCAAATATTAGTTGAACATATATGCTGGGATTTAAATTTCGGGCTCTCTATACTCTTCCATTGGTCTGTGGGTCCATTTTTGTACCATGATAGTATGGTTTTTATTAGTATGGTTTTATAGTATAGTTTAAAATCAGGATATGTGTTATCTCCAGCTTTATTCTTTTTTTCTCAGGATTGCTTTGTCTATTTAGGGCCTTTTGTGGTTCCACACAAATTTTAGGATTGTTTCTTCTATTTCTGTGAAGAATGTCTTTGGTATTTTTATGGGAATTGTACTGAATCTGTAGATGGCTTTAGATAGTATGGCCATTTTAACAATAATTTACTCTTCTGATACATGAACACAAAATGTCTTTCCATTTGTGTCTTCTTCAATATCTTTCAGCAAACTCTTGTAGTTTTGTTGTATAGACCTTTCACTTCCATGGTTAAATTTATTCCTAAGTATTTTATTATTTTTGATGCTATTGTGATTTGGGTAGTTTTCTTTACTGTAGTAGGTAGTTTTTTGTTGATTTCCAGTAGTTAGTTTTCTTAGCCTAACTAAAGGTTTGTCCATTTTGTTTATTTTTTCAAAGGACCAACTTTTAGTTTTGTTGATTTTTTCTATTGTTTTTCTGGACTCTACTTAATTTATTTACACCTGATTATTATTTCCTTCTTTCTGCTAATTTTGGGTTTAATTTGTTCCTCTCGTTTTAGTTCTTTGTGGTATGAAGTTAGGTTATCTGAGACCTTTCTAATTTCTTTTTTTTTTTAATTTTTTAAACATTTTTATTTATTTTTGAAAGACAGAGAGAGACAGAGTACTAATGGGGGATGGGCAGAGAGAGAGGGAGACACAGAATCCGAAGCAGGCTCCAAGCTCTGAGCTGTCAGTACAGAGCCCAATGCGGGACTCAAACCCATGAACCGTGAGATCCTGACTTGAGCCAAAGTTGGACGCTCAACCGACTGAGCTACCCAGGCACCCCAGATCTTTCTAATTTCTTAGTATATGTGTTTATTGCTGTAGACTTTCCTCTCAGAACTGCTTTTGCTGCGTCCCACAAAATTTTATTTGCTGCATTTTAATTTTAATTTGTTTCAAGATAATTTTTTATTTCCCTATTGATTTCTTCTTTGACCAATAGGCTTATTTAGTAGTGTGTTGTGTAGTTTCCACATATTTTAAATCTACTCACTTTCCTTTTGTTGATTTCCAGTTTTGTGTCATTGTGGTAGAGAAGATAGTTGGTATGATGTCAATCTTCTTAAATTTACTGAAATTAATTTTGTGGCTTTTCATATGATCTATCCTGGAAAATGTTCCATGTGCACGTGAGAAAAAAATGTGTATTCTGCTGCTCTTGGGTAGAATGTTCTATATAGGTCTTGGTTCATTTGTTTTAAAGTATGGTTTAATTCCAACATCTCCATGTTGATTTCCTGTCTGGATGATCTATCCATTGCTAATAGTGGGGTCTACTATTATTGCATTGTCTATTTCTCCTTTAAGATCTGGTAGTATTTGCTTAATATATTTCGATGCTAAGATGTTGGAAGAATACATATTTATTATTGTTATATCTTCTTGGTGTATTGGCTCCTTTATCATTATATAATGACCTTCTTTGTCTCTCATTACATTTTTGGCTTACAGTCTACTATGTCTGATGTAAGTATGGTTATATCTGTTTTCCTTTAGTTACCACTTGCTTAGAGTATCAATTTCTACCCCTTCGCTTTGAATCTATGTTTGTCTTTGGAGTTGAGATCAGTCTCCTGAAGACAGCATTTGGTTGGGTCTTGTTTTTTAATCTATCTAGACATTCAGTGCCTTTTGATTGGTGAGCTCATCTGTTTACATTGAGAGTGATTATTAGCATATGAAGACTTACTACTGCCATTCTGTCTCTTATTTTCTGGTTGTTTTGTATCTCTATTGTTTCTTTTTCTTTGTATTTCTGTTTATATTTTTAGGTTGGGGATTTTCTATGATAATTTGCTCAGTTTCCTCCTTTTTTTACTGTTTCGTGTCTTTGCTCTAGATTTTTGTTTTGTGGTAACCATTAAGTTTGTGTAAAATGTCTCATAGATAAAATAGTCCATTTTATGCCGATAACAATGAATCTTCATTTGTCTATACAGGTTCTGTCATTTTTCTTCTCCCATTTTTATATTTTTGTTGTCACAAGTTATCCCTTTTTATGCTATGTGTTTATTACTAAATTGTAGTATGTACTGGTTTTTTAAAATGATTTTCTCCTTTAACCTTTATGGTATAGTTTAACACCCTATTCTGAAATAGAGTTACAATTTTGTGATTCTGTCTATTTATCACTTTACTCAAAATTTTGTGTACTTTTATCTTTTTGTTTAAGGTAGAAGTTCCCCTTTCAACATGTCCTGTAAGGCGGGTCTAGTGGTGGTGAACTCATTCAGCTTCTGTTTGGGAAAACTGTGATTTCTCCTTCATGCCTAAAGGATAACATTGCTGAACAGTTTTCTTGCCTACAGTTTTTATATTTCAATACTTTGAATAATCATTCCACTCTCTTCTGGCCTGTAGATTTTCTGCTGAGAAATCTGCTCACAGTCTAATGGAAGCTACTTTGTAGCTCAGTCTCTTTTTTCCTAGCTGCCTTTAAGATTCTTTCTCTATCCTTGACTTTTGACAGCTTCACTATAATGGGTCTTGAAGTGTTTTTACGTTGAGATAATAAGGTGATCTATTAGCTTCATGGACTTGTATGTCCCAGCTTTGGGAAGTTCTCAGCTATTATTTTTTTAAGGGCCTCTCTGCCCTGTTCTTCTCTTCTCCTTGTGATTATATACCCATTATTCTTGTTGGCTCATCTAAAGGAGTCTGATTGGTCTTGTAAGATTTCTTCACTTTTTAAAAGCCATTTTAAATATAGAGGTTCTCTTCTACTCCATGTGAATCGTTTCCAGATTCTTATCTTCCAGATCATGTATTCTGTCTTCCATCTGATCTGTTGTATTTCCAGTGCTTTGTAATGCATTCTTCATCCTATTTATTGGGCTTTTCAGCCCCAGAATGTCTGTTTGGTTCTTTTTCATAATTTCAGTTTCCCTCAGTTCTGATGCTTTACCCTTGTTTCTACAACCTCCATGAAGTCCAATCTACTCACTCTCAGTTATACAGATGTATGGATCGCTCCAGCATCCTGGTGTGCTATGCAGAGGAAACCTGGTTGGGTTATGGACGTCCTACTCATTATAAATTGAAGGAGAGAGACAAAGGGAACAACTCATGCCACCATAATCCTCAACTCTTTGTTTCTTGAAACGCAAAATGAATCCAACTGAACGTCAGATCTTTCCAATTCTTTCCATCTGGTCTCTCAGAGCAGAGTGGGGACAAACTGGGTGGGGTGAGTAGAACAACCTAGGTTTTTTCTAGAACACGATTTTATGTTTATTTTATTGGAGAATCACTGAAGCATTTGTTTACTCTTTTTTCTAAATTGTTTCTTTACTTACTAAATTTACATTTACTAAACTAAATGTTTATTTACTTATTTTGAGAGAGAGAGAAAGCAGGAAAGGGGCAGAGAGAGGGATAGAGAGAATCCCAAGCAGTCTCCATGCTATCAGCGCAGAACCTGATGTGGGGCTCGATCCCTTGAACCATGAGATTGTGACCTGAGCTGAAATCAATAGTCAGACACTCAACCAACTGAGCTACCCAGGTGCCCCAGCATTTGCTCACTTTTAAGAATTCTCTGAAATATCTAAACAGGGGATGTTCTTTAGAGAATTGAGGCTAAACGAGAACTTCTAGTAAGAGATTTCCTGGAAGTCTTAAAATTTGTGGCCAAGTATTTGGGGCATATATTTTGGGACAGGTAAATTCTTAGATGTTAGCCTAAGTTTGGTTGTTCGTTCATTCATTCATTCATTCATTTGCTGAGTATATACCATGACCCAGATTTCATTTTACATGCTGGGGAGATCATGGTGAAGGTGACACATGTCTGTACTCTCAAGAAGTTTCCAGTTTCTACTGGTGAAATGTATCATTACAATATAGTAATTATAGTAGTTTAAGTACTTAAATATAAACAGTATAATGAGAAAATACAAAAGGGGGATGATTAAGTCATTGAGGGTGGTCCAAGAAGTCTTCCTAAAGAAGACTTGGAGAAGAGTGGGGTTTTTAGCAAGCAGATATGGATGAAATCTGGGAAAGGGCAGACACCATTAGCAAAAAACAAATTCAAGCAGAGGGAATAAAATGAGTGAAGAAATGGGTGTATAAGAGAATCATGGGTTATGTGGGAAAGGACAGATAAGAGTATTTGGTGTGTAGCTGGTGGAAGGGAAGGCAGGTTCCAGTGGGGGCTTGTATGGAATGCTGGAAATCTTTAGTTTTGTTCTATTGAATCATGAGGGGCTATTGAGGAATTCTGAGTAGAGATATGATGTAGTCAGATTTAGTAACATTAAATAATATTTTTGTAGCAGTTTACAGTATGGTCAGAGGTAGACGAGAGATGAGTGTCATTTAGGAAACTCTTTCAGTAGTCCGAGAAAGCAGCGATCAAATAGATTAATAACTATAGAATTAGAGGGGAGAGACATGGATTCGATAAATATTTTGTAGGGAGAAGCCCCAAAATTTGGTGTTGGTTAAATGTGGGAGGGAATGGAGGACAACTAAAGGTGTAGGTTGTCTTTTCAATGTGTTAAGCTCTTACAGTGTGCCAGCACTTTACATAAATGACTTCATTAATTGCCATACCAGCTCACTGAGATAGATACCGGATTATCCCATTTTACAGATGCACTACCTGAGACTTAGAAGCTAAATCTTGCCCGAAATGAGTTAATAAACTGTGACCTGGGATTTAACTCCAGCAATCTGACCTGTAGCCTGACTCCCTAATTGTGACACTAAACTGCATTTCCCTGATGGCTCCTTTTTCAGTGATGGCAAATGCAGGAAGGGGAATAACTTTGGGAGAGAAGGAGATGACTAAATGCCAGAACAGAGACCATTCTGGTTCCCATTTACCATCACATATAACTGAATAATCCATAAAACTAGCTTATGCTGCTTTTTTGATTAGAAACAAAAGCTCAGCTGATAATTCAACTGCTAAATTGTCTTGAATCCATTTAAATATCTGCAGACGAAGACTTTAGTCTAATGCACTAATGAAAGGCTTAGATGTTGGGTTCTTTTGCTCACATGGCAGCCATATCCAACACTAGGTCAACCAAGCATTTTTATCAACTTTAATTAATTCCTTTTACTAATTAAGTGAGAGTAGATGAAGACACTGATTTAATTAGAAAGTGAAATTCAACATTTTAGCTTCTTTTATGATTATGAGCGTAAGTAAGAAATTTGAATACAAATATGTCACTGACACAGAAGTTCAGCGTCACCTGCCTATGACCAATGCTGAGGGCCCCCATACTCAAAACTGTCCTGTGCTTAGGGTTTGAGGCTCTGCATTCAAAGTCATGGGATTCTTAATCATTTTATCTTTAAATTTATGTTTTGGAAGTGAAGTCTGATGAGCCAAGGAGCATATATGTTTGGAGCTGGAGAGCCTCAGTTCATATGTAGGTCCCTCCAACTTCTTCCTTCTCTGACATAGATTCTCAGCCATCTGTTCCTGGCCCTCTGGCCCCTGCTTAGCCTCCTGCTCCATCTCCCTGTCCCTGTCCCATCATTGCTACTGTTCTCTACCTGGTGTGGTGTTTGGGTGTGTCAGCAGCCTGTGTGCTACCTTTACCCTCCCTCTTCCCCCACGTGGTTTGTGGATGCAGACAAGGAGAGGACCAGGGCGCAGCATGTGCCCTGCGGGCATTGTGGGGTGAGGCAAAAGAGGCCATTCCTAACCAGGCTGTTAGCATCATGGTGCACTCAGTGGGTGACTCAGTGGGGGCCTCTTGCCCACCTCCAATCCAGGTACCAAGGACATCATGTGGGCATGGAGGTTGCAGTCTCTTGAGGGTCTCCTGTTTGCCATCATTTAGGACACTGGACTATGGGAAGGTCCCTGCCAGGGCCCCACACTTTCATTTTGCACCAAGCACCCCCAAAATTATGTAGCTGGCCTTGTCTCTATAATCTCTTGCCTCTCTTTGTTATAAATGCAAAGACTGAACTTTGTTTAATATGAATTCAGCAGATGTGTAAGTGCCTGTCATAACCATCGGACAAGACCACTGCCTTAGCAAGAAATAACGTTTATTAAGCATGAGATGATAATGTCTTAAAATCTAGTTAAAAGATGTACATTTTACTCATAATCAAGTCAAAAGGAGTAATTAGCAAATTAACAAGTTAGAGTCTTATTTTGACTTCTGTTGTGAATAATAATAATAAAAATAAAATAGTTCTCAAATTTTTCCTGGAGACATCGGTATAGGTGAAAGTTGTATGAACTATAGGTTGCTAAATCAAATACAAGATGTGAAAATTAGATCTTTTTCTCAAAGTCCAAATGAATTAAAGCTTCTTAAGAAGAACATGACTTCAGTGAAGTTAGAGAATTTGAGTTAAAATATCGTAATGAGTACCAGAAGTATTTAAAGCATGCTAACAATGATCATGATAACTGATTCCATGGCATCTAGAATAGTCTTCAATTACTGTTGAGCTATGACATAAAAAATATTTTCTTTTAATAAGCTGATTGCCACCTCCTACCCCCAAATCTCAGGAAATATTAGCATGCAATGTGTCATATTAGCTACTTAAAAAATTATTATAAACATCTTAAACCTCTGAATAACTGGATTGCATTTTGTTTTTATGACTTCGTGTTTTGTAAGACTCACTAATCAAGTTGGGTTGATATTGCGGCTGTACAGCTGGAAAATGCCAATACGTTGTGACCCCCTAGAAACCTTCCTTCCGTTTGGTGCCTCAGGGTGATTATCAGGGCCTACATTCTTGGGATCCCTCTTTGTTTCACTGAGTGATGACTTGGCAGTGATTATAGAAAATAACCAGTTCACACAGGACTAGGTGCCCATATCCACCTGTACTGAGACCTGAGGAACAATTCATGCTCAGCCCATAGCCTTTGCCTCTCAGCCCAACTGCAAAGAGAACAGTGCTGCCTTCCTCTGCTTCCCAAACTTTCCAAAATACCTTTCGAGAAGTCATGGATTCAAAACTCTGCTTGATGTCCATCTTATCCCAGGTGCTCTTGGGTGCAGACACCATGGTGGACACACAGTGGGGTTCAACCTTGACCTCCACACCTCATGGCCTTGGTCCCAACATTGACCAGAGTGCTGTAATTAGCTTATGTTCTCTTAGGTGCCTCACTCCAGATGCAGAAGCCCGCCCAGATATTGTAGAAGTCAGCTCGATGATATCAGATGTCATGATGAAGTATTTAGACAACCTATCCACATCCCAGCTGGCTTTGGAGAAGAAGCTGGAACGGGAACGGAAGCGCACCCAGAGGTACTTCATGGAGGCCAACCGGAATGCTGTCACATGTCACCATGAGCTGGCTCTGTTATCTCATGTAAGTGCAGATCTTTCAGTCTCTTCATGAGGCACTCTGATAAGGATGTCTGAAGTTGTTCAGGCTTGTCTTAAAGGAAGGTGATCTTCAGTTAGGAAAATATTAATTGCTATACGCAGTGTTTCACTATTATATAGTTACATATTTGGATCTTATAATTAAAGATTTTTAGATCTTATAATTAAAATAAGCCAATATAAATGATTTTCCAAAGAAATACCACTAATTAAAGGCATCTCTCAGCAATTCTTTAAGTTTATATCATGCACTTTGTATAGATAGCAGTGAATGCGTGTATTTTATTTCTTTAGCAACCTGATTTGGGGACTATGGATGAAAATGTCCTGTGTTGATTCAGAGAAGGAAATTAACAGTGGCCTTAAAATTTTGTCTTATTAGTCTAATTGCTTCCATTCCTGTTTGTGGTGGTGATAATGTTGCCATGCTTCAAATCAGAATATATCTTTTTATCTTTCTTGCCAGTAACCCTTAAATTATTTTGATATTTAAGTTTCTTTCTAAGCATAGCTTGAAGAAGGGAAAAGCCACAGATGTCCACATGTGCAAGTGACCGTGCCAGTGATGGTCTTGCTGCTGTCTTGCTTTCCCCTATGCTTTTGTTGGATCGTGACCTGTGATCTGTCCTTCGCTCATGCTCTGGGCTTCCCACAAGCAAGGATCTAGTAGGGGACCGTGCAATCTGGTGAATGTTTCTTCCCTCTTGGGCATGGGGGCCCAAGAAAAGAGGGTCGTAACACCCATCCTTGGTCAGGGTACTTCTTCATTGAATTATCTTCCAGGACTCTAAAGACCTGTTCTGTCTTAGCCGGGAAAACTATATAAAAAGTTGATTTCAGAGAAGAAACAGCTTGGTTTCTTTTCTTTTTTCTTTTCTTTTCTTTTCTTTTCTTTTTCTGATTTCTTGAATAACAGAGTTTCCATCAAACTACTTTCTATTAAAAGGAAAGCACTACTATTTGGTGTGTTTGTCTTGACATACTTGGTATCTAGTAGCTGAAGGCTCAATATAGTTTTCTTTTGGGGGGAAAATGCATTTTTATTGCCTTGCTGAGCCCAGTTGTGATTTCACAGAACAACCCATGGTGATTATCTAAGGCCTTGGTTTACATTTAGGAGCATGTAACTTGGAGCTATAGCCCTTGCTTAACGCAGTGCAATCTTACATATAGTGAGTTAGAGCTCACTTTTCTTGTTATTTTACTACCTGACTTTGTAAAAAGTAGGCAACAATGAGAAACACACCATTCTATGGATGTCACGTTGCATTCAGAGTATAGTCTTCCCAGTAAACTAAAATGCAAGAGATTGGGTCATTTCTATATATCTTAGATATTTGAGGCCTTCTATTAAGTTCTGCACTGCAAAGCTACTTAGCCAATTTCCAGTTGGACATAAAAGCGTCACTTTATATTAGATTCGTGTACCTGATGTGGGGGTTGGTGGAGTTAGTTTAAAATCTAACAGTAGAAATCCTCTTATCTTTAGCAAAACACCTTGAGAATGACTGTTTTATTTATTTACTTTTACTTCTCAGCTTTTTTTTTTAAACCCTTACTGTGGAAAATTTCATACATTTACAGAAGTAAAGACAGCACTTTGTGCAGCCGCCCTCTAGCTTCAAGAGTTTGGTTGCTTTGAGCCAATCACATCTTGTCTTTATGCCCCCCTCCCCCCACTGCCCACTGCCTACCCTCCCTAGGTTATTTTGAAACAAACCCAAGACACCATATCATCTCATCCATCAATACTTCAGTATGTATTTGGGAGGCCATTTTAACTGTAGAAACCTAGCTCTCAGGCCATAACCGGGTTAAATGAAGGGAGAGATCTATAGTCTGAGGGAGTTCTGAGGTTCTAGACGTTCCGTACTCATTCATAAGTAGGGGAACAATATCACCTATTGCAGAAGGCACTAGGATTCAATAAGTTAATGTGTTTGCATGAACTATGCAAATCAAAACGTGGCACAAAATTATAAGATGGCACCAATGCACAGTGATTATGTAAAAAAAGAGTTTTTAATGCAACTTGCTTATTTAGTACTAACTGGTCCATTAGTAGTAAATCCGTTTTTGTGCAGTTAATACATATTTATTGAGCACATGCTACTTGCCAGCTTCAATGTCCTCATGGAGCATTCTGTCTCATAGGGACCATGGAGAAGTGCTTGACTTGTTGGCAAAAAACTTGTAGGCTTAAAAAAACATAAAATATCTTCTCCTTTTGCACTATTTTATGTATACTGATAAGTTTTCATTTCTGGATTAATCAAATGTCAACTAAAAGGAAAAATGCAGCTTTATTAAAGAACTGAGAAGGAAATATGATTAAATTTCATCAAAAGACAGCATGCAGCTAATTGGCATTATCTGCGCTAGGTACCAATTATTATTTTTTAAAAAACGTACATCTACACCATTGCCAATGGGAAAATTATAGGTATCAAATTTTATGTCTCTCTTTTTCTTAAGTATTATTATAGTATTACGATTGTTTCATTTCAAATATAGTAGAAAGTCTCCCAGAGCAGTAATACAGTAATACAATATCAGTAATACAATTACACAATCCGATGATAAGCAATAGTCAAAGGAAAGAGAAATTAGTGGGTATAGTAGAACTTTATGAGTTCTCAGCACTGATAAGGAGACCCATTGTGAATTGCTGGATTTTGCAAATTAGTGGGTAAGCAAACAATTGGTAAGAAACATGAAGGGCTCTTATGGGGTGCACGCTACTTACTTTTTCACATATTAGCTCATCCTTAATTATGGCAGTTCTCATCATAGCCTAGTAATGACAAGCATTAATATATGTTTCAAAAGGACAGAGAAGTCTTCACTAATAAAGTTCACCCCTGTGTACCGTGGTTTAGACCCTATGAAAGAAAAGAAAAGCTTTCTTTTTGAATGATAAGCTTTCTAATTTTTATAATTCAAAATAACAGGTCACGAGGAGAGCACGGAGTCAAGAACAATAAGAATCAGGCAGAGAAAAATAAGGTGTAACTTTTACTTAAATATGTAATAATAAAAGCTGTCACACTACAGACGTTATCATGGCATTGTCATAGTCAAAATCACGATTGATGTTTTGGCACTGTGCACAACGTGTTAAACACACAGAATAGCTGCCCTTTGGGTGTTATCTCAGATTCCAGACAGAAAAATTGGCTGCAGACATTTCTAAGCAGCGCCCTGCGTAGATCTTCACCACTAAATGCGAGGATGAGTGGTAAAACCCAGCCCTGAATAATCTGGATAATCAATAGAAAACTTCAATTTTGCTCAGATTATTGGGATTTTTGTGGATCCAGCCTTAGACTAAGGTTAACATTGGTAAATACAGCATATTTCTATGTGTACAATGGGGCAGAGCAGAATGGACCAGGGAGACTGAAAGGTGATCACGAAAGAAGCATGTTCTTGAAGGGTAAGTTTTGCAGGGATTTACCACTCCTCTTCCAGTGATATTTGTCAGGTACTTTGATCCTCACCATCTCTGTTTTAAAGCTAAATGATTTTTTTTTTACTAGTATAGAAAGTCCATTCAGTCTGGATAACTATTTTGGTATCCATAAACCTAATAGGGAACAAACAAAAAGAGAAAAATTGAAAATGCTTGCAGTTTATAATTAATAATAGAAGAACATGGGGCGTCTGGGTGGCTCAGTTGGTTAAGCATCTGACTTCAGCTCAGGTCATGATCTCACGGTTCATGGGTTTGAGCCCTGCGTCGGGCTCTGTGCTGACAGCTCAGAGCCTGGAGCCTGCTTCGGATTCTGTGTCTCCCTCTCCCTCTCTGCCCTTTCCCTGCTTGTGTTCTCTCTCTCTCTCTCTCAAAAATAAATAAATAAACTTTAAAAATTTTTAAAAAAATAATAGAAGAGCAAAGATTTGTTGAATGCCTTCTGAATGTAAGACTTTGTGCTTGGTATTGCAAAGCTTATAGAAAATTATAAGGAGTGGTCTCAGTTGTGAAATGACTCATACAGTCTACCTGGGAAGCCAAGACACATATGCAGGAGGAAATTTGGGTAAATATCAAATGAGATGTATGGCTCATATAGTTCAGGGAGGCCCCAAAGCAAGCAGGGTAAGTTTGGGCCTTGAAAAGTAGGTAAGGAAGTCACTCCTGGATGGAAAAGAATAGCAAAAGGACATGGACTCCAGGTATTTGAGCTTACCTTACTTAGGACTACTAGTCACATTTTAGAAATTTTTTAAAAAATATTTATTTATTTTTGAGAGAGAGAAAGAGCATGAGCAGGGGAGGGACAGAGAGACACACACAGAATCTGAAGCAGGCTCCAGGCTCCGAGCTGTCAGCACAGAGCCTGATGTGGGGCTCAAACTCACAAACCGCAAGATATGACCTGAGCTGAAGTCTGACACTTAACCGACTGAGCCACCCGGGTGCCCCAGAAATGGAATTGTTTTATATAGAAAAGGGAAACCAAGAGAAAAGACTCGTCCAAGGTCACCAAGCTCGTGTGTTTGTTTCAGACCTGGCACTGAAAGTTGGATCTCCTGATTCATAGTGCATGTTTTGGTTTGTATACCTTGCAAAGTCTGGGAAGCAAGCTGGTGCTAGATGGCAGAAGACTGTGCGTACCTAGTCATGGCGTTTGAATTTAATCAAGAGTAATTAACAACCAAATTATCCAACTGAAGGCGAATTCTTCCTTGTTGTGCATAACTCCTTCTTGAACTTTTTTTTTTCCCGTTGTTTCAACCACACTCCTGTCTCCTGGTTTCCATCCTACATCTCTGAATACTCTTTCTTATTATATCTCCCTGAACTCTTAAATTTTGATGTTCTGCTTCTCGTCTTGCTCTTCCCTTGAGTGAGTTTTATACAGTTCCATGGTTTTTCATTTCATATGAATTTGGGTAAAAATTATACAAAATGGGAACCTTATTTTCTATAATCATATATTATTTTGTTTTGAGTCTCTGTTCCTGCTGATGGCAGAAAATGGTGGATAGAACCATTATCACTTGAATCAGCTGTTTTTGTCTAAAGGTTTTTCTCCCATTTCAAGGGTCCTCCTCACCATGTCCTCCTCCCAAGATGGCAGCCGGGTACAGGAGGACACTTAGGCATCCTCATGCCGATGGGAAGGGGCTCTTCATGTTGCCTTCTTCTTTTAGCCTCTGTTGACTTTAGATGAGGTGAACCTATCTCCGTAGCTTTGGAGGACCTACCATGACATCCCTGATTGAGATGTTTTCTCCGTGCTCTTCTCCATGCAGTGATAAGCTGGTGGACTCACCAGCAAACACCACATCCATTTTCTACATTCTCACTGTGGAACATGGGAGCTTTAGATTTGCACCTATGCCAAACAGAGTCCACAGTGAACTAACTGGGAGTGAAGGGGCATACTATCAGTCCCATCTTCTTTTTTTCTTGTCTACTCCTTTATCCCAGGTGCCAGTCATTCCATTATTAATTCAACAAATATTTATTGAGTGCCTGTTAGGTGTCAGGTACTATTCTAGGGGTGGGGGATACCACAGTGAACACAGAGGGTCTACCCTCATGGGCCTTATACTCAATGCCCTTATCAACTACATAGTATATAGTGTTATGGTGATCATGACGCTTCTCTGAAGCTTCCAGTCTTTTCTGGCTGCACCTGAATTGCCCCTTCAAGCCCTCTGCTCTACTCCCAAGGTTCATTCCTGCTAGAAAGGGTATAAGGAGGAAAAACAAGGATTCTTCAACCTGCCTTCTCATCTTCTGTCCTCCCATCTGGCTCCTTTGTTGAGCTTCAGAATGACTTCCCAGTTCCCCGTCCACACTGCCAGGCACTGCCCTTCCCCCATGTCCTTCTCTTTCCCCAGGTGTTCTTCATTTAGGTCTTTCCTTGGGTTTATAAACCATAGCCTCATGGTCCGCTCTCAATAGAATGAGGGCTCCGGGAGAAAAAGTACACAATATTTTCTAAGAAGGCAAAATACATTGGGATGTGTTTTACAACATAACTTCCACATCCATTTTCTGAAGACCTCCAAAACTATGTGTCTGATCTCAGCCTTTCCTGCATGACAGACCTCGATTTTGGGTCAGACATTTACCCTTATGTCTAATAGGTACCTTATGCTGAGCAAGTCTCACAGTGAATGGAATCTCTTTCTTTAACCCAGTCATGTTCTCCACCTCATCACCTTAACTAAAACCTGTATATCTTCCTCAACTCACTCTCTCTCAAATCCTACATCCATTTTATTAGCAATCTTTTACCAAATCTATTTTTGAAATGTCTGACAAATTCATCTTATCCTTACAGTTCTCATGCTCATTATCTCACATTGGGTCATTGCGATATCCAACTTTCTTGCCTCTAGTCTCTTCCTCAACCCTAGCAGTGATTCAGGGTACCACCTCTGCACTGTCTACAGGACGTCATCAGGAGAGCCGTTTTGTTTATCACAATGATGTTGACTGCTACTGGTACTTAAGGGGAAGCAGCCAAGGATGCTAATATTATGTCAGGTACAGAACTGTCCTACACACAGTGTATAAAACAGAATGAGTAGGAGATACATGTGAAGAGATTTATTGCAAGGAATTATCTTATACAATTGTGGACGCTGACTAGGTAAGTCCATAATCCATAAGGTGGGCTGGCAGGAAGGGCAAATTGAAACTCTTGGGCATGGGCTGAAACTGCTGTCCACAGATAGAATTTCTTTTTCATCTCAAAGAAGCCTCAACTTTGAAGACCTTCCAAATGATTGAATCCATTTTACTCAAGTTGTCCCCCGTCCCTTAACCATCCTCTATGTATCTACCAAGATGCTCTTTCAAAAATCACATTTGGTCTTGTTAAATTATCTCATGCTTAAGATGAGTCAATGTTCCTGGAGCACTGATTTCGGCTCAGATCGTGATCTAACAGTTCATGAGTTTGAGTCCCGCGTTAAGCTCTGTGCTGACAGCTCAGAGTCTAGAGCCTGCTTCAGACTCTGTGTCTCCCTCTCTCTCTGCCCCTCCTCCCCTGCTGACACTCTGACCCTCTCTAAAAAATGAATAAACATTTAAAAAAATTTTTTTAAAGGATGAGTAAATATTCCTGCAGTGAGTCCTAGAAATATACTCTAAACTTTCAGTGAATTATAAAAGGAGATTTCTGTGATAGTCTCATACTGCCAAACTACTGAGATATGGCACACATAATTTTTGTCCTACATTCTATCTATCTTGGGGGGAAGCAGCTAGTAGAGTGCTTGTCAGCATGGATTATTTTCTAAATCCACAATCCCTTCATGATTTCGCTTCTTTATTATGGAATTCTTATTGTACTTTTCTAATACAATATGTATATGTTCTTAGAAAACTTTATCAACAGGCATTTGATATTTATCTTAAATTCTCAAATATCTTTAAAGTTTACCACTTAAGAATTGAGCAGATATGCAAGCACCCGATTCTCATTTTCTGAGTGCACGTTTAAAAACCTGTTGTGCTATTTATTTATCTGAGTTGTTTTATTTTCTTATACCATATGTCATTTACAATTGCTGAGCACGCCACTGAAGGCGTGTGTTTGCAGTCCTCTGCTAAGAGATTAAAGTAAGCCATGTAGAAAATGATGTATTTTAAAAGGACAATATTTTTGTGAACATCTTTGCTTTTATTGTCTGGTTAATTGTTGACTGAATTTCCCCCAAGGCTATGAAAATGCAACAAATAATGATGCAGTGAAAGAAGTATCGGGAAAAATCATGACTTGTTTTGGAAATTTTTATACTTGTTATGGTTTAAGAAAATAAAGCAATGCCTTTTAGGCTCCCACACAAATATATACATAATTCCTACATCCGCACCATAAACCCCCCTTGTTTATTGAGATATATTTTGCATATAGCATGATTTACACTCAGTTTAATGACTTTTGACACAAGGTCAACTTGCACCCGAAACCAGACTGGGAACATTTACATTACTTCAGATTACTTCAGAAAGTTCCCTCATGCCCCTTCCCCTACAGTTCCCTGCCACGGACAGACTACTGTGATTGCCGACACTGTGGATTACTTTTGCCTATGGTTTGACTCCATATATATCACAGAGTGTGAACTCTTTAGCCTCTGGTGTCTTTCACATGACCTAATGTCCGTGAGATTCATCCATGATGTCGTGTTTGGCAGTTATGTATGTCGCTGGATAGTATTATGTTGTATGAATATATCATAATTTATTCTCCTGTTGATGCATGCCATGTTGTTTCCAGATTTGGGGTTTTATATAAGACTGCTATGAACTTTCACATGTAAGTCTTCTTGTGGAGATATTTTCATTTCTTTCAGGCAAATGAATAGGAGTAGAATTTGAGGGTCATAAGGTAGTTGTAGGTTTACCTTTATAAGAAACTATCAAGCAGTTTTCCAAAATTGTACTGGTTAGCATTTTTAGAAGCAATATATGAGACTTGCTCACTTGTTCCACAGTCTTGTAAACATTTGGTATTGTCAGTCTTTTAGATTTTAGCCATTCTATTGAGCATAAAAGGTAAACATTTGGTATTGTCAGTCTTTTAGATTTTAGCCATTGTATTGGGCATAAAAGCGTACCTCTCTGTGGTTTTAGTTTGCATTTTCCTGATAACCAAGCCTGTTGAACACTTTTACATGTCCTCATTGATCAATCATATATCTCTTTGTGTGTGTGTGAAGTGTCTGTTCAAATCTTTGGCCATTATTTTACTGAAGGTCTGTTTTGTTGATTTTAGGAGTTCTTTAAATAGTCCGTCTATGATTCTGTTGTCAGTTATGTATTGCAAATGTTTTTTCTAGTCTATGACTTGACTATTTTTAATGATATTTTTTGATGAGCAGAAATTTTGTTAAATTTTAATTTTAAGTCCAATTTACTTATTTATTTTTTCATTGTTGTTAGCGCCTTTTGCGTTCTGTTAAAGACATTGTGGCCTCTCCCAAGATTGCAAAAATAGGCTCTTTTGTTTTGTAAATTCTTTCTGGTTATAGATTTTATGTTTAGGTCCATGATCCATTTTGATTTAACTTCTAGTTATAGGTTTTATGTTTAGGTCCATGATATACTTTGACTTAATGAGACTGAAATTTATTTTTTTTCCATATGGGCGCCCAGTTTCCCCACATTATTTCTTAAAAAACCTAATCTTTCCTCACTGAGTTTACTACACATCATTGTTGGAAATCATTTGACACTATATATGTGGATTTATTTCTGAACTCTATTCTGTTGCATTGATCTGTGTATCTATTCTTCAGCCAACACCGCACAGTTGTGATTATTGTAGCTTTTTAAGAAGTCTTGAAATTAGGTTGTATGAGTGCTCCAATTTAGTTCTTCTTTGTCAAATTTGATCTGGCCATTCTAGATCTGTTATATTTACTTATTAATTGTAGAATCAGTTTGTCAACTTCCTCAAAAGATAATGCTGCTTATTTGTTTTCCTTTAGAATTATTTTATTAAATCATAAATGTGCAACAGCTTCTTAACTCTACACATGCACTGAAATTTTTTAAAAGAAAAACACTATGTCTTATTACACCATGATCCTGGCTAATAGCTTTTCAAAACTTTGAGAAAAATCTTTACCTGATTTTACGTTACCTGAAACTTACAAATTTAACATTATTGAAGAAAAATCTTTACCTGATTTTACGTTACCTGAAACTTACAAATTTAACATTATTGAAGAAGAACCCCTTCTACACTTACAAAACCACTAGAAAGACATAAAAATTAGAAAGCTAAGAAACTGCCCCAAAGGCATTTTTTTTCCCAGTCCTTCCTCCATAGTAAGGTAATGTTAAATTATCCAGTCCATTCATAAATGGCCCTCTGCACCTGCTCTGGTATCTTCTGCCATATGACTGCATATTTATGCATAACTTAGATAAGAGTTTCTTAACATTATTATTTTGATAACTTGAAGCTGTTCTCTTACCTCTGGGCTCTCATTCTCTCCTATTTACACAATGAAGCCCAACATCAGCTTCTCCCTCCATAACCCTACTTCCTCTACTGCCTCCAGGAAAAAAGTTTCCTCTACCATATGGTCCCCCCATGTTCCTGCTACCACCAAAGTTTCCACTTTTCATGGGGCCATAGTTAGAAGGTTGCTGGTTATAATTTCCAAAATCATTGTGATTTCCATTTCTGTAATTTCCTCCTCCATATTTGTCATAATCACCTCCATAGCCACCCCTCCACCTCCAGGCTGCCGTATCCAGGTCCTCCACCCACGTCCTTCTCTTCCTCCTCCATAACCAGAGCGATCTCCAAATTTGCCACTTCCAAGTCCTCTTCTATACCCTTCTTAACACTGCTATTTCGATTTCTACCTTTTGTTTTAATATGGAGATGAGTTTTGCAATACTTTGAAGAATGAGTCTTTTATTTCATTTATTTAACAAAATTTCTTGAGCATCTATGCTCCTCTGGGGACTATTCTAGCCTGGTGTTTGAGCAGTAAGCAGAATAGTCAAAGAACTCCATCTTTGGAGTAGAGAAAGACAAATAATAAACTAATTAATATACATTTAAGTACAATGGACAAAAATATAAAAAGTCAAAGTGATAGTGATTGGTAGATATGGGAAGACAGGCTGTTTTAAATAGGGATGTCAGGAAAAGCCTCTATAACTACATGACGTTTGAGCAGAAACCTGAGTATATTAAAAGGGTCGAGATGTGCAAATATCTGGAGGCACAACATTGATGTCAGAGGGAACAGCAAGTCCAAATATTTGGAGGTGGGGGCATGCTTGTCAAATTCAAGGGGCAAGCAAGGAGGCCTGTGTGGCTGGAATGCAGTGAAGCAGGGGGTGAGAGGAGGAGATAAGGATCGTATGGTCCATGGTATAGACCTGAATGATGTGCGTTTTGAGCAAAGGGGTGACATAATGTGTTAAAATGAGATAGCTGGCTACTGTGTACCAATTAACTACTGAGGGCTAAGAACGGAAGCAGGGAGACTGGTAAAAGATGATGGTGATTCTTCTCCTTGATTTTTAACTCTTCGTTTACTGGCACTTAATCAGTTCAGTATTTGATGTCATGTACTAAGGCGTGTGCTTTGACAAGAACTAGACATTTCCTTGTGTAATTCCATATTAAAAATGAAACAGTAAGTGGAATTCTAATTTGTATGGTTCATTCATAGTGATACTACCCATGTCTAATTCCATATTGTTTTGATGCCTTAAGAAGTGCTGGGTTTCAATTGCATTTCTCGTTTTTGAACAATCCAAATTAGAATGTCTTAAAACTGGACCACTTGACGATCCTCTGTGCGTGACTTCTTCTGTATGTCAGATGAAATTACCTGACTCTGGCCTCCTTTGAAATGCTTCAGAAGTTTTCACACATACATTCCATTCTTTTCCTTTGGTAATGTGCAGTTTTGAAACAAAATGGTGGTCAGTAAATGTTGATGTAGACTAAATCTTATGTATTTTTAATAAGTGATGCCTTCAAATTATGTCACTGTTCTTCTCCTCTTCCTTATTAGTATTATTACGTCTAGAAAACATGTCTTTGAATTAGGAAAAATAGAGAACCTATTACTGGTACTAGATTATTTATGGGGTGGCAGTGAAACATTATCAGGCATGGTAAATGTGAAAGTAGAATTTTAGATTGAATTGTTATAATTAATTCATCCTCTAATTTACTTATTTTAGTGACAGTTCATTAGTATGTTCTTGTGCTTTTAAGAAGCTCTAATTAAGAGAGTGTCATGATAATAGTGGGATCATAATTATATGCATTTAATTATATTGAAGCAAAATATTTAGCTTTGTATAAATATTTTTAAGAAGTCCAAAATAAAAAATAATTAATATTCGAACTTGAAGATAACATTTTTCCTTTATTATATAATATTTGTAAATTTAGTTATTTCCAGCACCTCACACACCAGTTTTTCTGGTTTAATTTGATATGTGGAACATATGTTCTGCTTGATATGTGGAACACAGGAGCAGAGAAATCCTTCAGGATTTCATAAACAAAATAGACAGTGGGATCAACCAAACAACTTTGGAGCTAAAAGATCCCCAGCTATCATAGGAAGGGACCAGGCTCCAAGCTTGCTCCTGCAACCTACCTCTCTGTGATGGCAAAACCAAGTGTCCTGAAGTGAGGTCCTGGACAGGAGCCTCTCACCACACCTGCTGAAGTGGGCAGTCCACTCAGCAATGGCCTGGGCCTGTGTAGCCCCTTCAGCCCTCTTGGTCACACTGGCTGATTTTCTTAATACTTTGAAATTTAGGGACTAAACTTACTCACAATAATATGTAGTCATGACCTGTCTTCTATTTTGGACTTTCTTTGTGCTGTCATCCATGAAAAGCATAGAATGTGGTATGCCATTTAAAAGAGATCACCTCAGCCAGGTGAATTGCTGTCAAGCCCTGGGTAGCCCTAAATTTATGTGTCTAATGTCATGGTTCTTAACTAAACAAGTAGGAGAATCCAGGCAAACACATAGCTCAAATAGAATGAATATTTTAGAACAAAAGAAACAGTACATTCTTTATGGTGCTAAAATAAAGCATCTATAGGATATAGTTAGTGTTATGCTTTATATTCATTTCTTGCTTTTCTCTCTCCTTAGAAAACATTCTGGGTAATTTAAAAAATTGAACTGGTTTTAATAAAATAGCCTCTCTTAATTCTTTCCCTACTGTTGCAGTTAATTTAGGCAATGTCAGTCTGTTACTGTTAGAATTGCTGTTCAACTGAAAATGTATTATAATGTGCTGCACACATAAAAAATTACATTATAATGAGCAAAACTGAGCTAAACATAATTGTGCCTGTAACAGCACTGTGACAGGAAGTGTCTCCTGTAATGGTGATGATTTCCATATCAGTGATAATTTTATTGTCTGATTTGCATTGTCTTCTCCTTGCTGCCATATTGATGCACAGAATGTGTCCATCCGTTCCTGGGAGATCTATAGATGCCAAAAAAATGTAGTTAACTCCCTCTCCTGTTCCTAGAAAAATCTTAAGTAATCAAAAACTAAAACAGATGACAGCAGCCAAATTGTATCCCCCCAAGGCTGTACCTCCCTGCTCCCCCCAGCTGCCTTTAATAGGTTTATGTACTTGCTGGAGGCAACTTTCCAAAACATCTTAATGGCCTCAACTCTCAGAATAAAAACATTTAAGCATCTCTGCCTTTAGCCAGTGCCTCCTGGGTTACAGAGGCGGATTGTCATTGCTGGGCCAGCCATCTCTAATACAGATGAATAGAGCTTTAAACTTCTCATACACGCAAAGGGGGAAAAGGAAGGAAAGTGTTCATTCTTATTCATTGGTGTATCATCAGCCTCTTCGGCTCTTAGAGAAACATCACGGTGGATTCTGACCCTGGATTCTGGATAAATGGGCAAGATAAAAAAAAAAAAAAACACGTAAGTTAAAAAACCTACTCATCACATAGGGGAGTGCGCCTGCTTGCCTGGCTCTTTTCTCCCTCTGCCTCGGTACAGCAACTACTTATTAAGCATTTGCTATGTGCAAAGCATCGGGCAAGGCATGGAGGGATTCCTCCAGTTTTTCAAGGGGTCAGTTGGTAATGAGTTGGGTACTCAAATATTCACAAGGAAAAACTCTGGAAATCACATGTGGAAAAATGTGTCTACAGTGGTGTATCTTTTACGTCAAGTTCCAGAACTCTATCGATTTTTTTAAACAAAAACTGCTGCAAGAGATGACAGAAACAGAGGTTTTTGTTTTAAACTGAAACAAACTATACACTGTACATTGCTCTATCATACCTTTCATGCTTATAGAGTTTGAAAAAGCATCTCTCTCAGAATGTGAATTCCCCTTTATCAGAAGTTAAGCAAGCACCCAATTACTTATGGATGCAGTTTTAGTGGTTGCAAGTGACTTGATTTGCAACCCATCTGGTTTCTGGTTCTTCGGTATTGGTTACAAGTGAAACTTCCTCAAGTCTGGATTACCCATATCAGGACTCACAGCTTCTCTTCACTCTTCATTTGTTCAAAGAAAAATGTCTTCCTTTGATGTCTTATCCATACCTGTTCTAAAAAGAAACAAAGCCTTTGCTGAAGTTTTGCCAGTTTTAGAGATATATGGATTCCGGCATCTAATTGCATCAATGCAATAAAGAGTTTTGTCAACTCAAAACTTATCTCTCTCTTTATTTTTAAAACACTGATAGCAACACATCTTGGGTGAGGAGTCACTACAGGGTTGTAAACCCAGTTGTGGTCTTTAGAATAGGGCAGTAAATGATTTATTTTGAGTAAAAAGTCATAAGGATATGAAAGCCCTAAATTCATTTCTGTGTACATTTCTGACTTCACTTGAAGATGTTGGAGGAAGAAGTATCTGTGGGTTGGGACAGAAAAAAGGGGAAGACATGGAAGGGGCTGAGTGAGTTTGGAAGGAAAGATTTGAGCCTTCAAAGGAGATCCTGACTTTGGTATCTGGGGCTGTGCTTCCACAGAGCCGAGGCTGGCATGGAAACTCCTGATGAGCCTTTAAGCATGGGAAGAATTTCTGAGCCACACACATGAGCAATCCAAAGTGTGTCCGAAGCACTTTCCATTTTAGGTTCTAAGGTAGCGTACAGGTATAGACCCAAAAAACAGGAATGAACAACACTGAGTCACAAAAGCAGGAAGCTTGTGAACATCGGGTAGAGGACTAGCCAAAGAAAATGAAAACGCTGCTTCAACTGCACGTTAGTTCCAACAGAGCAAGAGAGATCTCAAGCACCTTGGTGAAAGCTTGAGGAAAGAACAATGAACAAATTCCCAGAAAAAAGAGATAACATTGATGGGACAGTTTGCATTGCGTGAAATACCTTTTATATTCTTTTCATGTTTTGTCTTGTTTGGGGAACAGAGACATGGGAAAGCATTCAGAGGCAGACTTCTAACTCCAGTCACTCATATCGTCTTAGATTTTCTTCACCCTCAATTCTATCACCATGGAGTTTTTAGGAACCTGCCTCTGGTGGCTGTGGGTGTCACATCAATTTCAGAAAAAGTATCCAAAACAAAAGAAAAACCATGGATGTGTCTTGAGCAAGCGTTGATCCCCATTGGAGCCCCTGCCACAGCTCTGCATCTTTCAGGAGACCTCACGCCTCTCTCTCCATGGCCTGGCGGCATCTGCTACTGCTGCTAAATTTCCTGAGATTTGAAAAAAAAACAGTCCTACTCACCCACAGTGGTGCTGAGATTTGATAGCATTTTTTTTTTTTTTACTAAGTATAGTTGACACACAGTGTTACGCTAGTTTCAGGTATACAACATAGTGATTCCATAATTCTGTACCTTATGCTTTTTTCACCACAAGTGTAGCTACCATATGTCAGGATATAGTGCTATTACATTACCATGGACTGTTCTCCTTATGCTATACCTTTTAGCCCCATGTTTTGTTGGGAGAGCAAATGTTATTAAGATAACAGTGGTTTCAGCTTCATTGGTACATATCTTTTCCTTAGTGCTGCATTTTCTTTTACCAGATTGCACAGACCTTTGTCATTGAGCATCTTGGCACCTCTGTTCTTGTCTGTCCCGTGGTAGCTTGCACATGTACATTTTTTTGTAGTCCAAGGACTAAATGAACTCAACCACAAACGTGGGGATAGAATTATTGATGGTACTTTAGCACAAATATTTATGCTCAGCAAGCATTTTCATTTATTTCTAACAAGCTTTGGGTCCTAGCAAAGGCAGGAAGAAAAGGCAACTGTGAGTTGAATTTCCCTTGCAGGACACCTTTGAGAAGGCAAGCCTGAGTAGCAGCAGCAGTGGGGGTGCCAGTCTGAAGAGCGAACTCTCAGAAAGCGCAGACCTGCCCCCCGAGGGCTTCCAGGCCCCCTGTGGCAAGGATGAAGACAGGGCCTGTGACGAAATCCTGTCAGACGAGAACTTCAACTTGGAAAATGTTGACAAAGGTATTTCTAGGGAAATGGTGACCGCATGAATGCACTCTTGAATTGTGTCTGTTTCAAGGTTCATTTGCTCTTTGTCTTTATTCTGTTACTCTTTTATTCATGTGCAGACATGTACTCAGAGCTAGATGATGAACTGGACATTTCGGACAACTCCAGCAGCTCCAGTTCAAGCCCTTTGAAAGAATCTACATTCAGTAAGTGTTCTTTACCGGCCTGTGGCGTTCCGGTAGGTCGTGGTTTGGGAGTCATGCTTGGGAGCTGGGTGACCGCCATCATACACGGAACACGGCGGTTTATATTGCAGGAGCAGTGCCAAGCAGGACAGGTTTGTCTGGCCTCTGCCTGGCCCAGAGGCCAGCCTGCACCGTGACCAGCTCTTGCCTCCACTGTCAAATGAATCGTTTTACTATTTCCACCAGCAAATGCAGCTTGTAACTGGGGAGTGGAGATAACTACTTTGGAGAAACACTAAATAACCACAGGAATAATGCAAGTGACCTCTTGTGAATCTGTTCTCTAAGGGTTAGAGACCTGGAGAAGAAGTTAGTCTTGGAGTAGACTAAGTTGTGTACGATTTTATTTCTGTTCTGTAAGGGCTATATTATATTTCAAACACTAAAGTAAAATAAATATTTTAATTGTTTACTACTATGAAAAATATGATATATAAATTCAGTCCATATGTTAATTTTGCCTCTTAATTTAAAACAGTAAAGTAAATAGTCTGGGGTATGGGATATGGAAAAGAAAAGAAAAGATATATTTGGATAAAATTTACAAGAAGGATAGGATTCAATTCATTCAACAAATCTTTCAACAAAAGAAAAGAGAAGTTGAAATAGAATATGGAGAGGAAAGAATAATTCTTTTAAAAGAGTAAGTTGAAGCCATATTTATTAGAGTAGAAATATTTTGAAAAAATTTTAAAGTTATTTTTGAGAGAGAGAGACAGAGTGTGAGCAGAGGAGGACAGAGAGAGAGGGAGACACAAAATCTGAAGCAGGCTCCAGGCTCTGAGTTGCCAGCACAGAGCCCAATGCGGGGTTTGAACTCATGAACTGTGAGATCATGACCTGAGCTAAAGTCAGATGCTCAAACGACTGAGCCATCCAGGCACCCCAGGGTAACAAATATTTTGAAATAAAGTTAGTATAAATAATTTCCTCTCATTAAGGACTATACTATGAAAATCTCATAAAAGAAGGTTTAAAATAATCTCCCTAAGGATCAAAGTAAAACCCTAAGGATTGAGCTTCATTTTTTTTTCTTTCTGCATTTAATTGTCCATCAAAACAGTTGACTAGACCATAACATCTGGAACAATCTCAGTTTGGAAAATTGTTCCATTTTTCCTTGCAAATTCCTGCCTCCTAGATAAAATATCCTGATATGCGATTGGGAAAACATGAATGTTATGCAGGAAAAATATTCATGCATATGTAGCAAATTCTAGAAGAAGTTAATACTGACTGTTTGGACATGAATTCAGCTTTGTATATTCTGGGTAGCAGTAGTGGGGAGGGGTCAGTGGGGAAGTGAGGAAGAAGTTGAATATTTAAACTTGCATGTGGCAACTTGTAGCTGTCTTGGCAAAGGCTTTAGGATAATTATGACATGGATATTTTATTATCCTTTATTAGTTATTAGTAACAGAGTTGCCTTGTTTAGCACCTTTTCTTTGGAAAAAGGACCTTACACAATCCTGTTAAGTAAACAGTAATTTGAAACATTATATTGTGGCTGATGCTTTTATAAACGATGACCATCTTTAGAGTACGTAAAATTGCTCAGATAATAGGATGCAGCATTGTTTATTCTTTTAATTAATAAATAGGTAAATAAGAGATTTGTAGAGGGGAAATATAAAGATATTTTTATGTTCTTGTTCCAGGCATTTTAAAGAGAAGTTTTAGTGCCTCGGGAGGAGAAAGACAATCCCAAACAAGGTACGTACACACTGAGCTCCCAGAACTCTACAGAGCTGAGTAATGGGTGGCTAAATTGAAACCTCATAGCTAGAAATCACCATGGACATGTGGAACTAGAGGCTGTCAGAGCCCACCCTCCCAGCACCGATTATGGTTTACCAAGCAACTGACTGGAAAGAGTACTAAGCTTAGGGGCGCCTGTGTGGCTCAGCTGGTTGAGCATCCAACTTCAGCTCAGGTCGTGATCTCGCAGTTCTTGAGTTCGAGCCCCGCATCAGACTCTGCTGTCAGTGCAGAACCTACTTCAGATCCTCTGTCTCCCTCTCTCTCTGCCCCTGCCCTGCCCCACCCCCATCAAAATAAATAAATAAGCATTAGAAAAAGAGTACTAAGCTTGAAATTAAACTAAGTTTAATTCTAGCTTTGTGATCTTCAGCTAAGCAGTTAGCCTCTTGGAGCTCAGGGCTGGATCAGGGAAGTAGGTGGTTGTGCTTTGTGAGGTCCTCTGGAGCCCTGGCTCCTTGTATCTTGTTTGTCCGCCTCCCCAGGCTGTAGGGCTCATCCTCATGGCACATGTGGCCAATGTGGACCACATCACATCCACATCCCGGCCAGCAGGAAGTGGAAAGGACAGGACCTGGCATTGTGCTCATCCTTTCTGTTCATATACCCTTGGCCAGAACGTAATCATAGGAACACATCTGGCTGCAAGGGAGGTTAAATATGTTTGGGGGATTCTGTTTTAAAAGGGAAAAGAAACTTATTTGGGGATAATCAGCAGTTTCTGTAAGAGTTATCCCTTGGGGTAAAGACTACAAAGAAACGCTTAGGTTTGGCCTAGTGCAAGTCCCTGGTGACCTTCATGAAGGCAGTTTCCATAGCACTGAGTGAGGCTGGCAGTGGTGGAAGCTTGATTGTGGTGCTTTTAGAAGTTACAGAGGCCGTGATGAGAAGAAAGCTACAAGGGAGCTAGGTAGTTAGCTGGTAGGGGATATTTGATGGAAAAGGGCTTTCTTAGAATCAGGATGACTTCAGGGTGCCTGGGACCAAGGAGAGACAGCCAGTGGAGAGGAGAGATAAAGAGCGAAAAGGAATTGACAGGACACAGGCACAGAGTAGCTTGAGCCTAGAGAGTGGGTCTGGGAAAGATGAAGGGACAGCCCTTTCTCTGTGTCTGAAGAAAGGCGTGGGGGCAGGGGGGACAAAGATAAAATTAAGCTAGAAAAGCAGAGAAGAGGGCTAATTAAAGAAGATTATACTTGGTAGTTTCTGTCTACTAGATGATTATCAAGGTCACTGCTATGAAGATGGTCTAGATTTGAGGAGCGTGGTCAACTAGGAAGCACCAATATAAAGATGGGCAGACAGCTGAGTGGAGACAGGCAGAAGGACTGAGTCAAAGACACTGGTTGAGTCTAGAGGCACATAAGTGCATAGGTGGTAGTTCTAGTCAGTGGTCTGTGGAGCTATGGGTGACCCTGGCTAGGGACATGGCTGCATGCCATGTGACAAAAGGGTAAGGCTAAGGTGTGCTTTTTCAGTTGGGCTTTCTGGATGCCAGCAAAAGAAGTTGACTTGTTGACTTGTGCAACAGAGCTTCATTAGGAGGCATTATGGTGGGGGGGCGCTCATGTAATTAGAAACCCAGAGTTCCTAAACTTAGGAAGGAATAAGAGACAGACAAGCCCCTGAAGTCTGTGGAGGAGGCACTGCTGGCAGACTCAGAAAGGCCCTGATGCTGGGATGAAGGAGCACCCGGTTTGCTTTTTCCACCCATGTGTCCCCTTTCTCAGGATTGAGTGTCCTCCTAGAGAGAGTCAGTTGGCCTGGGTTGAATCAGGATCCTATTTACTGCTGTAGGGAGAGCTGAGCTCCTTGATCGACTGCCCCTCCAAGTCCCTCAGGGGTCCTTGCTGTGGGGAGCAGGGTGGGTACTGGGCAGCCAGAATGGAAATACTGTGACTTCTGGGTTCAAGGGTACTGAGAAGATGAATTTCAGAATGTAGAACCTGCCTCCCCAAATCCTGAAGGATTCAGTTAGGTGACAAAGGAGGGTTCATGTAGAAAATCATTTTTTGTTTAGTCAAAGCTACAACATCACTGATTACTTGTTTTTTTTCCATGTAAGGCTCGGGAAGGGTTAGCGTGGAGCCTTTCTATTTCCTAATTCATTTCTAGTGTTGCTAGGGCCAAAAACGCAAGGAGAACCTATCAGAGTAAAATACCAGAAGGGTCATTGAGAGAATCCTACACGGTTTTTAGTGGGCCAATGTGCAGAGACGTGGTGGTCAGAAGTAATGGAGAGGGCAGGGGAAAGAGAAACTATCCCAAACCCCAGGAGAACCAGAATGGGAGATTTACAGGACTTGGGACTTGAATTAGAAGATGGCCCAAGGAGTTTCCTGGGCTTGCAGTTCCCTCCCATTGCCTTCCTTCTGGCTTCTTGTCCCTAAGCCACCACCTCTGCTTCTGCTTTCCACAGACAAGGAAGCTACACACAGGAGCCTGGAGCCATGGGAGCTCCAGGGACAGGAGAGAGGGGACAGGGTTGGAAGATGTGGCTATAGAGCTGGGGTTCTGAACGCATGCTACCACAGAGTAGGTTTGTCCTCCTCAACTCTGGTATCAGGACTTCTACCTTAACCACATCACCAGTTCAATAGACTTTTGTGAGCTGATCTGGAAATCTGTCCAACTGCTTGGAACGGTATTTGCCTAGGAAAGTGTTCCACGACTTCTCCCGCAAAATAACTAGCAAGCACCCTCTGAAATCTAGCCATTCCCAGATTTCTGATTATTTTTATTTTTAAGAATATCACCAAAAGGCTTTTCCCCCCTATTATTGGATACGTTACTCAGTGATATAAATTTGCTAAAATGTATAGAAGACATGCAAAACAAGTATTTTAGTATAAAAATACATCATGACGCATGGGTTTAACTCCCCAATTAAAAGAATTTTATATTAAAATGAGAATTTCCAGTCAGATGAATTTAGGCCTCTTGAAATTGTTAAATAACTCTAGTCTTTTTTTTCTAAAAGGGTTCATGGAAAATTGTCTTATTTGAAAGAACCCAGTTGAAGTCCAAACCTTCAAAAACAAAAGAAACATAGGTACTATATATTTCAGAGCTTGAAATGGCTTTTAAAACTAGTCATTATCTAAACATTTTATAGTGAATTGGGTAAACTAGAATCAACAGAAAGGATAAGTTCAATCTGAAGCTCTTCGAAAAAAGGAATATTACAGATTATAATTTCATTAACCCCTTTAACTTGTGGTTAATGACCAAGTAAACAGATGGAAAATGGAAAATGGCCCAAATGTTGAGGTCGATGCATCAGAAGGTGCAACGGTGAAAGCTGTGCTGTGTGTGGTACAGCTTAACATGCCGTGAGGGAACACAAGTTGGTTTAAGACAAACTCTCTTCCCTCAAGGAGCTCTGAGTGAAACAGAGAGACAAGGACAGACTTCAGAAGAAAATAAATGACAAAAGACAGCCTATGATTCATGCGAAATAATAGGAGAGACAATTAATGACTTTTGACGTCCTTCCAAGTAATCCCCAGAGCTTCTCTAAATTAAAAGGAGATAATTTGAAAATGTCTTTCTAATTCTTTAAATTAAAAGGCATTAAAGGTAAAGTTATTTGCAGTCTAATTTGTTTAGGGTTTTTCTGGGTTTCTTGGTTTACTAAAATGAAATGTGAAACCATCCTGCAAAATATTTAGAAGGTAAATGAGAAGTTAGAATCTGAAAGATGATAGCCAAGTTACATAATAGAAAATATTTAGAAACTAAACGAGAAGTTAGAATCTAAAAGAAGATAGCAAAGCTACAAAATGGAATAAAAATAAATAGAAAATCAGGCCTGCAGAGATTTTTGGGGTATTCTATGTCACATATGAAATGGTAGACCGATTACAGTGAGACGCTGGGCAGATCTTCTCCTTGGGGACCCTTGTTGGCTCTTAAAACAACAGAATCGGTACCATTGAGAAAAAGCCACAGAGTTTAGAATTCAAACTTGGTCCTGGCTAAATAGCTCAGAGAGAAAACTTAAGCATTAATTCTGAACTTTTGTCACCCCAGATATCAGGGACCAGATTTAAGCCAATTGTCTGCTGAAGGACCAGTGTACCTCCCTGATAAATTGGCATAGACTTTCAAATGGAGCTAGGACAGCTTCTGCCTCCTCAGAGAAATGCTGGTCTCAAGGCTGGTGAGAGGAAACATCATATTAGAAGTGGAATCCAGGCATCCTGGTGATCCAAGTCATCATCAGGTTATGAAATTTTTTGAGGACTATAATTAATAGCAAGACCAAGAGAGAGCGAGTTCTCAACTCTTAGAAGTATATACTTCTTCTGTGAACTACTTAGAAGTGGCATGAAGCCAGCAAATAATTCCTTTGGGCTCCTTTTCTTGACAGATTCCTCCCTGTTTCTCCTCCATCCCCAAACCACCGAAAGTCCTAGAAGCCAAACTCAGAGCTGAGGTCCCATACCAGTGGAGAGAGCCCCATTTCTTGGCTCTGAAACTGTAGCATTCATGAAGAGGTGAATCTCCAAATCTCCAACCCAGATCTCCAGACAGGAAATCTCCCTCAGTAGGATTCCATCCATGTAGCAGCCGTTCCGATGGTTCTCCTGCCCCCTCCAACCCCCCAGAAAATCTGGAGATGTCAATGTAGCATTTTTGACATTACAGAAGTAGACTATGGGGAGCTTCTAGCTGACTTACATTTCCTAACAATGAACAGGTCCTTCACACTGTATGTATATTTATGGAGCGCAGTTTGCTTTTAGGCTTTGGCTTCCTAGAATAGACATTTGATTTTACATCTTCATTCTTTGCATGTTACTGGAGAGTCACTTGGGACACTCCTACAGATGTTTATCAATCTGAGTGTCACAAATAGCTGCTTTAGTTGTGATACACTCATATTCTACTGAGGGCTAACCAGTTAGCTCTCTTGAAGATGTAGAACCATGAGATAACTAGAACTGACTTGCATTTAAGTTCCACCTAGTAAGTAATGAAAGGCAGACAAATATGAACCTAATGGAATACCTTTGTTATATGGCTTTTAACACATGTACAGGTCATGTGATGGTCTATTTGAATAACTTTTCTTGAATGAGATTGTGAGAAGTTATTTTGTTCTAAGAGCTTTGGTGAGATATAACTCACACAAAATAAGCTGCACATATTTAAAATGTGCAGTTTGATAAGTTTTGAATATGTATATCCCTGTGAAAAAACAATTAAGATAGAGAACATATCCATCTAAAAGTGTCCTCGTGTCTGTTCGTATCCTCACTTCTCACTCCGCACCCTGGGCAATCATTGATCTGCCTGTTGCACTCTAGATTAGTTAGCATTTTAGAATTTCATATAAATGGAGTTATGGAGTACCTACTCTTATTTGTCTGGCTTCTTTTAGGCAGCATAGTTATTTGGAGATCTGTCCATATTGTTTTCTTAGTCTACCAATAGTTGATTCTTTTTTATTGTTAAGTAGTAGCCCATTGTATGGATATATCATGGTTTGTTTTCTACTCATCTGTTACTGGACATTTGAGTCCCAGTACTTGCTGTTCCAGATACAGCCGTGATGAACATTTGTGTCTTTATATGGATACATACTTTAAAAAATCTTGGGTAAATACCTAGAAGTGAAATGACTGGAACGCATGATAGGTGGTGCTTAACTTTCTAAAAAAAACTGCCCAACTGTTTTCCAGAGTGGCTGTGCCATTTTTATGTTCCCAGCTTTAGAGATTTGAACTGTACACATATACTGACAAAGGTTGAAGTACATGATACTGTTTGTGAAAATCATCTTTTATTTTGATGTGTGCATCTCTGAAATCATACAGAGTAAAAGAGCGGAATTCACTCTTTATAGTCGTCTGTCACAAAATATTATCTCTTTTGAAATAAATATTAAGTAAATATCCTTATTGTTACTGTTTGTTTGATGTTTTGTGAACATTGATAAGAGTTAGTCAAAAGCTGGATTAATTAATGTCTGTGTCAAGAAAAAAAACAAAAATTCAATAATTAGGCCTTTTTTTGAAATTTCTAATTTTAATCATTTTCAGTGATCTAAATGATCTAAAATGTCCTGCCTCCATTACCACTTGTTAGGAAAGAATTAAGACTGGACATGACTTTTACCAGTTTCTACCTGGATTTTATAGTCTCAGGACATAGATAGATAGATAGATAGATAGATAGATAGTTCATTCTACTCCAATGAGTTCTTTAATTTCAATTTATAAATTATCTTGTATAGTGAAATTTGGTAAGGCACACAGGGGCTTCAACCTTTCTAACTATTACATACACTCAGTCCCAGTAATCTTTGGTCATTGTATTATGATTTTCTTAAGAACATTCATTCATTCATTCAGTCAATTAATATTTATTATTGTGTGCTGCCATATACCAGACGGTGCCGGGTCCGTCTTTGCATTTCCCAGGTGGTAGTGTATTGTGCATAGGTGCCAGCCCCCAAATACTTGTTAACAGATGAATGAATGTTATCTTAGCCTGAATTCTATATCTCTCTTTGGAATAGGACTAAAATCCCACCTATTGACTTGAACCTACAAGCCTTTGCCATACTCACAGCTTAAGGTCCAATTTTACTGTATTTTTTTTTTTAAGATTCTGTTGCTCAGGCAACAAGATTTCTCCATGCCTGCTTGCATCCTGTTGCCAAGGCAACAGGGTGTAGTTGGCAGGTTGGTTTGAGACATTGGACGTTTGCAGTATTGGAGATGCCTTTGGTTCACAACTCCTTTGATAAATCAGGATATGCATAACTGTGCTCAAGGATGTGCACCTGGCTTTAGTCCTTGAGTCACATAAAAGATGATTGTGGACATTTGAGACCATCCAGCATCGTATATGTGACAAGAAAGACCCTTGTATAACCTCAAGGCCTATGGGTCTTGCTTCTTTTCAGCAGAAGTCTTGCTTATTTTAACTTGTAGGTATTCTCTACTCGCCCTTTTAATAATCTATATTCAGTTTTACTTAAATTGAATACTTGATCACTACTTGCCCGAATCAACCTAGCCTATCAGCCAATGTCACAATCAAGTAGCCTCACAGAAACAATGATCGGTAAGACCACTCTACTCCTTTTCTGTGACAGTTCTAAACTTGTATGGCTTGTTGGTTTCTAGTTGTTATTAGAGTAGGAGTGGAGAGCCACAGGGGCCCTATTCTTCCCTGTAGTGACACCACCTCTGTTACCATTATACATAAGTGAAAAGCCCATATGGAACAGGAGAGCTCAACCCTGCATAATGCCGTTTTTCACACAGGACCCATTTATGAATGTCACTCCCAGAAGGAGACTTCTAAGTGGTAAAATGCTAGTTAGCTCAGATGGTGTGATTGCAGTCGCCTTCGACGGCATTATCTTAGCACTGTAAGTCAACCTTCTCCTTTCAGAAGGATAAATATTTCTTCTTTTTATCAACATCAAGTAGTACTGACTACTTTTCACAACTGAATTAAGTTATGTAACAGCCTCCTATGCATGTGAGAATATTTCCTTGGTTCAGAAGTATATTCGAAACAATTTTACAGGGTATAAAATTCTAGAACTCCATCTCTCTCTGACAGGCTGGACTCCTCTAAACACAATAATTAACCCAGTAATTTACCCTGCACTTGAATTCATTCAGCGAAAAGTTGATTTAAAACATTACAAAGCTAATACCTTCAGTCTCCACCTTCCGTTCTTGGTTTGGGGTGGAAATTGTAGGCTAACACTCAGACCCAGTGCTTCAGTTTCTGCCTTGGCTTATAAATTCTGGATGAAGTCACCCCAGATCTGAAGAGAGCTGGGAGGCATGACCTTTTGGAATCCTTTGAAACCTTCCATGTCTCTGAAATTCTGTTACATCAGCCTGACGTTCTATTAGTCAATGTCCACTTTAAAGGTTTCATTATATTAAGCCTTTTCACCAGAAAACATTTCTAGAATATTCTCTTTGTGTTAAGTCATCTCTGCCTATTTTCTAGCTTACACTCTCCTGGGAAACCATCTTCTGCAGCCATAATGTTCTATTGCACATAAACATTCAATCTGGTCCTAGAGGCAGACTTCCCTCAGGCTTTGCATAATTTCAATCTTTTGTCCATCTGGACCCAACAATTTTATAGTTAAATGTTGTCCCTTCAGGATACAATTAGTCTGTTTTATTTGGCAATTTCGGATGAGTATGCTTTCTTGTGATCCATGATGTGATTTGCAGAGAAATTAACAGTTTTTCTGCTATACCTATACGATCTTCTAAGTTCCAAGACTAAGGACTGTTTCTTTTCACCATCCCATCTCTAATGTCTGGCACAGTTTCTACACGTAATGGACACTTAATCAATATTTGCTGAATGTGTGATGGTTATTTTTAAAGATCCCCTAAAGTTCATTAAAGAGGAATTTAGAATTATATTAAGGAGTGGCAAAGGTGGCAGCAACTCAGCATTGTCAAGATAGTCTATTTCACATACATCACTAGCCCATTTTTTTTAACATGTAAAAATGTTTGGAATTTTGCATTCTTCAGGACAACTGGAATAGTCATCTAGTTAATTTGACATGTGAGTGGTTATGATCTATCAAAAGTACCTATAACCTTAGGAATAAAAGATTTTTGCAAGTTACACTTGTTTCTAATTTTTTAAGTATTTATTCATTTTTAAGAAAGAGACAGACAGAACATGAGCGGGGGAGGGGCAGAGAGAGAGAGGGAGACAGAGAATCTGAAGCAGGCTCCAGGCTCTCAGCTGTCAGCACAGAGCCCAACGTGGGGCTTGAACTCACGAGCCATGAGATCAGGACCTGAGCCAAAGTCGGGCACTTAACCGACTGAGCCACTCAGGTGCCCCTCACAAATTACACTTTAATTCACCATTTAGGATAGTCCAAGAGGTATCGCAGGCTTAGCAGTTATGTGGCATGACTGTTAGCCTCAGTCATAATTTTTACAAAGACAGTGACTCTGGAATGCACTGTCGAATATGGAGGCTACTGGCCACGTGTGACTCTCAAGCAGTTGAAATTGTAGCTAGTGTGACGAGGAAGAAAATTTTTAATTTCATTTCAATATTAATTTAAATATAAAACTGAATGTCAAATATCTCATTCAGTCTTGTATTTAGGGCACGCCAAAATGATAATTTTTTAAAGTTACCTGGTTAAATAAAATACATTCTTAAAATAAATGTCACTTCTTTATTTCTACTTTTTAAAAAATGTGGCTACCAGAAAGTTTAGACTTACGTGTGTGGTTTGCATTATATTTCTGTCAGGCTGTGCTAGACCTATCCCGAAGGCGAAGGCACAGGTTATTACGCGCACTTGCTGTGATATAGCACGCACGCGAGGATATGAGGGGCTGGAACAGATGTTCTGCTCCTCAGCCGGAGGCGTCCTGCCCATTCTGGATGCTGCTGAGATTATGCCCCTCTTTGAACTTCCTGAGGGCGGGGGCTATCCATTTTCTTTCTTTAAACATGCCCCTTCCCCCAGAACTAGGGAGAATATATTAACTGTGCATGGCTGGCAAGTTTCACTGACTTTTCAAGGTTCTGAAAACTTGGACTGGGAAAGGACCAGAGAAAATAATGGGATCAGAAGAGGGCTGGCTTGGTGTGGCGAGTTAGGAGGAGTGGAAAAAGAAGGGAAGGAACTTGCCATCATATGCAACGATTTTGCTATTAATCCAGTACTCTAGCTGGGCAGTGGGTAAATGAGTGCCAATTTTGTTTTGCTTCAGAACTTAAGGTATGTGTTGCATTTATGTAACAAGAATTCTATGCTTAAAATGAAAGTGTTGGGGTAAGAGATTTATTAGCCATATTTATTTGTATTTAAATCCCAGGCACCTGGGTGATTCAGTCAGTTAAGCGGCTCAGCTCAGGTCATGGTCTTGTGGTTCACAAGTTCAAGCCCCGCATCCAGCTCTGTGCTGACAGCTCACAGCTTGGAGCCTGCTTTGGATTCTGTGTCTCCCTCTCTCTCTGCCCCTCCCCAGCTTGGTCTCTCTCTCTCTCTCTCTCTCTCTCTCTCTCTCTCTCTCCCTCTCTCTCTCTCCCTCTCCCTCTCTCTCTCTCTCTCTCTCTCTTGAAAAATAAATGTTAAAAAAAATTTTTTTTAAATCCCTATATTCATTCCTACTCAGCAGATACCTATCATGTGCCTTGAATGTAGTAGGTGTTCAGTATGTTTTAGTTGACTTAGATTTTGTTTTAAATTTTGTTGCATGAAGTTTAGTATAGTTCTTATAACTTGTCAGGGCACAGATGTTTCTTATTTCATTCCAAAATAACTGTTAAGAAATTGGCTCTAGAAAACAATGGAAATAAACAAAGTTGAAGGTAATTTATGGCTGTCCCTGGTGGGCTCTAAGGCCACCTCACAGGGTAGAATATACGGAGACCAAAAATGTAAAATGATCAGGAAGTCTAGAATTTTAGGGCAAGGCAAATAAGAGATGTTAATAACACCAGAAACTTAAGGAAAAATATAATCCTCTTAAGTGCAAAAATCATCTCATTTCACAGGAAGAATTATAATTTCTTTTTTAAGACAGCAGAAACAAAACATAGAAAAATATTACATGTGAAAATTTAAAGACTTATTTTTAATGTAATATCACTATTTTGATTTTAAGCATAACAAGAAAATTACCCAAGACAGTAAGATAGATATAGGTTCTTAATCATTCTGAGAGCTTCTAAACCACTGTGACGAGACAGGGTTTTTCCATGTGCCCGTTGAATGTCAGGTCTGCTGTGGGTTTGAATGGGCTTATTTTCCTGTTTGTTAAGCTCTTGAGAGCATCTTGAGGGAAAATAATGTTTTTTCAATAGGGTTTTTACAATGTAAACCATAGTGGGAGATAGGCTTTCAGTCAATGTTAGTCCTAAGTCCAAGTTGAATACGTCCTCCTAACGACTCCTAATTCTGTTTTCAGGGACTTCACTGGTGGAATAGGATCCAGACCAAGACCAGGTAATTTCGTGTTGGCAGTCACAAAATCACGCATGCCTCCCTGATATTCAGTGTGATTTATGTTACAGTTTCATATCTTTCCCCCTTTTATTTCTTCAGCTTTGCTGCCTCTTGACCTGCTTCTGAAAGTACCACCCCTCATGCTCAGGGCCCACGTTAAGGAGCTAGAGGCCGAGTTAGTGACGGGGTGGCAGTCCCATAGCCTCCCTGCTGTGATTCTTCGCAATCTCAGAGATCATGGTAGTACTTATTAGATCAAGTTGATGTCAAGCACACAATGGGCGAACACAGAATTATAGTTGCGCCTGAATGGGTCTGAATGATGCGTGGGAGGTAATTTTAATACAAACAGAAGGAGAATTTTGTTTTGTCTGTCCACTGTTATCCGTTTGGCAATTTAACAGTATCAAAATGCTTTCTGTGTTCACTTATTTGATTGAAACGTTGTAGGCTGTTTTTCTAAAGTTTACATTTCTGCTGTGGCGGGGATGTTAACCAGTTAAACTATTGGTGCTTAAAATGCATATCTCCTAGAAAAACATAGTAACTGTTTTATATTCATATTTCTATAAGCTCTATGTCTATGTGATATAAGGGAGTGAAATTTATCTTCGTCTATCTCCTTTATTCTGGTATAGATAGTCCTTTTTAGTTATATCTATTTGATTAAAACAATGCTGTATCATGTTTTTTTAATAATTTAAAAATTATGGATTCTTAAAAAACATAAAAGTTTATAGTAATGGTTTGCAAGCGGGGAGGGGGGGGGGATGAGTGTATTAGTTAATGTTTCAAATTTCTATTAAAGAGGACCAAAGTACAAAAGTAGGCATAAAACTGTTAGCTAATCCTGGACAATTTGGGGAAAAAGTATAGCAATTGTGCTTTTAACATATGTATAAATGTATGACTCTTGAGTTCTAGTTTACTACTTTGGTTAATTTGAAATTATTGCTTAATGCTGTTTTCATTTTGGCTTCCTTAATTCACATTCTTTTGTAGAGTTAACACCTATGGTGAACATAAGTGATGTGAATTGATTTCTTGTAACGTTAGCCCATGCCTTCACATTTATTAAATTTGCTTTGGAAGAGTTATTGACAGTCTGGGGCCATTTACACCATCAGCATAGATGCAAAAACAGATGGTTTTGTTATTAAGATGTCCATAGTTATCATGCTGACCATGCTGTTTGGCATAAGGTAAGTTCATACATAACATAATCGTGAAGCTAAAATGCTTATTGGTAATTGATTTTATAATAGCAAGAGCAGAACACATATTTATGTAAGCAATTCACAATTCTGTTCTGATTCATAATAGAAATTCCTTTTCCTAAAGGGCATATTGAATTGGCCCAGTTTAAGACTTATTTTTTATCCATGAAATTGATCAGATCTCTTGACCTTTAAACAAACTCATCACATTATAGCACAGTTGACATGTCAAATATTGTATCGTTTAGACTTACAGTTTGCTATTCCATCCAGTTTTCAAAAGTTTACCGACATATTTCTTATTTAAAACAATATACTATAGTGTTGCCGGTAAATGCTAAAATTCACCCATAAAGGAGCAATGTTTCTATTAATATTATAGACACATCAGTGCATATGCGAACATTTGGGTTACTAGCTATAGGTTATTCTACTTTCGAGTGAAAAAAATCTTGATTTTTCCCCATCTTAACGCAAAATTGTTTTCTGCTCATTACAAAGGTCATACTGTTTAGTGTTGTGGGTAAATTTGAAGCGTTTTTGCTTTATCAAATCACAAACAACTGGACCAGCCCCATCCACTTATCTCACCTCATCTGCAAATTATGCTCCATTCCAGTTGTTTTCTCTGTGTCTCTAGCCTAAGAGAATGAAAAGGTCACTTGTTTTTGTTTTAACGTTTATTTTATTTATATTGAGAGAGAGAGAGAGAGAGAGAGAGAGAGAGAGAGAGAGCGAGCATGAGTGGGGACAGGGGAGAGAGAGAGGGAGACAGAGAATCCCAAGCACAGAGACTGTCGATCCCACAAAGAGGAGATCATGACCAGAGCTGAAATCAAGAGTTGCCCACTTAACTGACTGAGCCACCCACCCACCCCGCCACCCCAGAAAAGGTGACATAAATAGAGCTCTCCAACAATAGGGAAATGAGTTTGGACCAAGGTGTCATGAGACACGATTGGTCTGGGCAGTTGTAAGTTACATCTTAAATATTTGTTACTCAGAATAGGCAAAACACTGAAATGTGTGGATGATTAATTTTTTAAAAGCAGACTATATTAATGTATTTTCACTTACTTAACATTTGATTTAGCTTTTTTGGATAGAAAGGAACATGCTTGGATGAAAGAAACATTATGTACAACCAACAGCCACGGCCTGTATCGTTTAAATGTTCTGGAAAAAATTGTCAGGGAGGGAAGAATTTTGTCAAAACCTGGTATGCTCCCAGGACTCTGTCTAGAATGTAAACATCATTTCCCATATGCTATGGCTGAGAAAAATGGTAAGAACTGTGATTTTAGATTACCAAGTGGCTGTATTATAACATGATCTTGTCTATCGGTACTCCTTTTTTTTTTAATTTTTAAATTTACGTCCTTGTTAGTTAACCTATACTACAATAAAGATTTCAGGAGTGGATTTCAGTGATTCATCTCTTACATGTAACACCCAGCGCTCATCCCAACAAGTGTCCTCCTTAATGCCCCTTGCCCATTTGGCCCATCCCCCCACCCACAACCCCTTCACCGACCCTCAGTTGATTCTCCGTATTTAAGATTCTCTTATGTTTTGTCCACCTCCCTGTTTTTATTTTATTTTTGCTTCCCTTCCCTTATGTTCATCTGTTTTTTATCTTAAATTCTACATATGGGTGAAGTCATATGATACTTGTCTTTCTCTGACTGACTAAATTCACTTAGCATAGTATGCTCTAGTTCCACCTATGTTGTTGCAAACAGCAAGATTTCATTCTTTTTGATTGCTGAGTAATACTCCATTATATATATATATATATACCACATCTTTATCCATGCATCTGTCAATGGACATATGGGCTCTTTCCGTACTTTGGCTACTGTTCATAGTGCTGCTATAAATGTTGGGGTGCATGTGCCCCTTTGAAACAGAACACATGTATCCTTTGGGTAAATACCTAGTAGTGCAATTGCTGGGACACAGGGTAGTTATATTTTTAATATTTTGAGGAACCTCCATACTGTTTTCCAGAGTGGCCGCACCAGTTTGCCTTCCCACCAGCGATGCAAAAGGGTTCCTCTTTTCTCCACATCCTCGCGAACATCTGTCATTGCCTGAGTTGTTAATGTTAGCCATTCTGACTGATGTGACGTCGTATCTCATTGTGGTTTTGATTTGTAATTCCCTGAGTGATGTTGAGCATTTTTTTTATGTGTCTGTTAGCCATCTGGATGTCTTCTTTGGCAAAGTATCTATTCATGTCATTTACCCATTTCTTCACTGGATTATTTGTTTTTGGGTGTTGAATTTGATAAATTCTTTATAGATTTTAGATACTATCCCTTTATCTGATGTCATTTGCAAACATCTTCTCCCATTCCGTCAGTGCCTTTTGGTTTTGCTGATTATTTACTTCACCATGCAGAAGCTTTTTGTCTTAATGAGGTTCCAATAGTTTATTTTTGCTTTTGTTTTCCTTGCCTCTGGAGACGTGTTGAGTAAGAAGTTGCTGTGGCCAAGGTCAAAGAGGTTTTTGCCTGCTTTCTCCTCTAGGATTTTGATGGCTTCCTGTCTTATGTTTTTTGAATTCATCCATTTTGGGTTTATTTTTGTGTGTGGTGTAAGAAAGTGGTTCAAGTTCATTCTGCATGTCACTTTCCAGTTTTCCCAGCACCATTTGCCAAAGAGACTGTCTTTATTCCATTGGATCTTCTTTCTTGCTTTGTTAAAGATTAGTCGGCCATACGTGTGTGGGTCTGTTTCTGGATTCTCTATTCTGTTCCATTGATCTGAGTGTCTGTTTTTGTGCCAGTATCATACTGTCTTGATAGTTACAGCTTTGTAGTACAGTTTGAAGTCTGGAATTGTTATGCCTTCAGCTTTGGTATTCTTCCTCAGGATTGCTTTGACCATTTGAGGTGTTTTCTGGTTCCATACAAAATTTAGAATTGTTTGTTCTAGCTCTGTGAAGAATGGTGGTGTTATTTTGATAGGGATTGCATTGAATATGTAGATTGCTTTGGGTAGTATCAGTATTTTAGCAATATTCTTCCAACTCATGAGCACGGAATATTTTTCCATTTTTTTGTGTGTCTTCAGTTTCTCTCCTAAGCTTTCTATCATTTTCAGTGTATAGATTTTTTACTAATTTGGTTAGGTTTCTTCCTAGGTATTTTATGGTTTTTGGTAAAATTGTAAATGGGACTGATTCCTTGATTTCTCTTTCTATGATTCACTATTGGTATACAGAAACACAACTAATTTCTGTACATTGATTTTATAGCCTGTGACTTTGCTGAATTCATGTATCAGTTCTAGCAGTTTTTTGGTGGAATCTTTTGGGTTTTCCATATAGAGTATCATGTCATCTGCAAGAGTGAAAGTTTGACTTCCTCCTTGCCAATTTGGATGACTTTATTTCTTTGTATTCTCTGTTTGCTGAGGCTAAGACTTCCAATGCTATTTTGAATAACAGTGGTGAGAATGGACATCCCTGTCATGTTCCTGACCTTAGGGAGAAAGCTCTCGGTTTTTCCCCATTGAAGATGACATTAGCTGTGGGTCTTTCATATATGACTTTTATGATCTTGACGTATGATCCTTTTATCCCTACTTCCTTGAGGGTTTTTATCAAGAAAGGATGCTGTATTTTGTCAAATGCTCTCTCTGCATCTGTTGAGAAGATCATGTTGTTCTTGTCCTTTTTTTAAATTAATTTGATGTGTCACATTGATTGTTTTGTGGATATTGACCCAGCCATGCACCCCAGGAATAATTCCCACTTGATCATGGTGAATAATTCTTTTAATGTATAGTTGGATTCGGTTGGCTAGTGTCTTGTGGAGAATTTTTGCATCCATGTTCATCAGGAAAATTGGTCTATAATTCTCCTTTTTAGTGGGGCTTATGTCTGGTTTTGGAATAAGGGTAATGCTGGCTTCATAGAATGAGTTTGGAAGTTTTCCTTTCATTTCTATTTTTTCGAACAGCTTCAAAAGAATAGTTGTTAACTCTTCTTTAAATGTTTGGTAGAATTACCCTGGAAAGCTGTCTAGCCCTGTAAACATTTATGCTCCTCAAGGTAGGATAAATCCCAAGGTGGGATTTATTTATGCTCCAAAGGAGGGAGCACCCAAAAATATAAAACATCTAATCACAAACATGAAGAAACTCTTTGATAATAATACCATGATAGCAGGGGACTTCAATACCCTACTTACAGCAATGGACAGATCCTCTAAGAAGAAAACAAGGACACATGGCTTTGAATGACACACTGGGGAAGTATATGTAGAATCCAGGCCTTCCTAAAAAAGGAAGAAAGGTCTCAGATACACAAGGTAACCCTATACCTTAAAAAGAGCTGGAAAAAGCATAGCAAATAAAACCCCAAACTAGCAGAAGACAGGAAATAATGAAGAGTAGAGCAGAAATCAATGCTATCAAAAACAAACAAACAAACAAACAAACAAAAAACAGTAGAACAGATCAATGGAACCAGAAGCTGGTTCTTTGAAAGAATTAACAAAATTGATAAACCCCCAGCCAGTTTGATCAAAAAGAAAAAGGAAAAGACCCAAATAATTAAAATCAAGAATGAAAAAGGAAAGATCACAGCTAACACTGCAGAAATATAAATAATAATATGAGAATATTATGAGCAATAATATGCCAACAGATTGGGCAATTTGGAGGAAATGGACAAATTCCTAGAAACATATAAACTACCAAAACTGAAACAGGAAGAAATAGAAAATTTGAACATACCTATAGCCAGTAACAAAATTGAATTAGTAATCAAAAATCTCCCAAAAAACAAGAGTCCAGGGATTTGCCCTTCCCATCAAATCACTGCCAGGTATTGAGCTGTGGAATTCCCAGCTCTGCTCTCCCCTGTTTATAGAGTCCTGATGATATTAGAACCCTCTCCTTTCTCCTTTCTCCCTTTCTTATTCAGTCACTTGTGGGTGTTTCCACTCTGTCTCTTTCTCTCCAGCTATTTTCAGGGGGAGTGCTTTTCCTGTTCTCTCCCCCTCACATTCTCTGTCCTCTCTCTGTGAAAACAGCTCCCTACTTTCCACAGCTTCTCTCTCCCCCAGTTCACCTCTGTGCACCGCATACCTGCCGAGTTCTGTGGCTCAAGTTATGCAGATTGTTGGGTTAAACCTCAGCTCAATTTTCTGGGTGTGCAAAATGGTTTCGTGCTGCTCTAGCTGCATTTCAGGGAGAGAAAAGCAGAGAACTTCAATTCTGCTCCGCCATCTTGGATGCACCTCAACCCCTGTAGAACAAATAACCATGGAACCATTTAAAGTTAACACTATTAAAGTCCTCTTCTGTCTTTTAACACTAACTAGATTGGGTAAAGAATTTATTATATACATATTTTATACATATTGCATATACATATACATTACATATACATGTTCTTTGCCAAAAGAAATGAAAACTTAACAATTTCTATATTGCATAGATGAAAATATTAACACTAATTAACATAGACTGAATGAATGAACAAACATTTTTAACATGTTAAATATTTTAGCTCTGTTTCCCCAACTTTAGTCACTGATAGATTATCAGTGCCCAAATTTGGCCATATCTTAGTATCATCTGTACTACTATTTTCCTGATATATGTTTCTTTAATTTGAGTCACTTTGTCAAATTTAATTAAAGGAGAGTTTATACTATTGCTATAAATTATTGCTACCAGCATAGAATTACTCTCCATAAATAGATGGCAATTGTAAACATAAATGAAATATAAGAAAAAGAACATTATTAAATTCTAAGTAGATATTGTTATCTGCTTATCCTGATGTCTGTTTTCTTTGTTATGAAAGAACATTAGTTAATTTGAAAAATGGTGATGACATACTTGTTCCATACTGAAACTTATTGCTTGATATAATCAATAGAAAGAAAAGAAAATTGGAAAAGTTTTACATCCAATTTACTTACAGGTAAAATTATGCTGTACAAGTGCCCCATGACTCAGGAGAGTCAGTTCTTCAAAAATAATCATTTAGTTCTGTTGTCTATCAATCAAACAATAGGATATTTTGAATGGGGCAGAAGCCTATGGTATGTTGTATACAAAAAAGAAACAGACCTTTCCTCTTGAGGTAGGGGAAATGGTGTCATATATTTGTGAAAACTAAACCACACCAAAACTTATTATGAGAAATCTATCCTTTGTCAAGTACATAGAGTACATTTTCATATTGTGGATGCTTATTAGCATGGGTCAAATGTAAATTTTGGGGAGTGCCAGTCAAACTCAAATTTAAAGTGCAAATGGAATGTCAACTAGGAATATGGCCTAATTAGATTGGATTAACACTGACATTTCCCCCTCCCTTACTCAGTTTTCCCAGTTCTCAGCAGCGAACAGCCAGGCACGGAGCTAATGTATGAGAATTCTCAGGCTCCACATTTTGAATAGAAATTGTCACTTCATGATTTCTGGACTCTTAATTATACTTTCTTACTAGATGACTGAGAAGCTATTTTTATACTTGTCTTTTGTTCGTAAAGGTCAGATCTAAATAAAGTAGTCAATGTTTCATCCAAATTTTCCAAGAGAGTATGGCTTAATATTCCAGTCCTTATTTTGAGCAACCTTCAGTAGCTTGCTTTCAAGTTAGTTATTGACATGAAGCAATTAATACTAAATTTTACAGTTGCCAAAGTGATTTTGAGTACATGCATTCTCTTATTGCGTGGCAGTTCTTTCGCAAATAAAAAAAGTAATCACCAGACTTTTAAATCAAATTTATTATTAGTCTATACCATACAATTTGGCATATAGTTACACAATTTTTTATATTGCTTGTTGGGATTTGGATATATTGGTTAGATTTCCCAACCAAATGGTAAGCATCGTTAGTAAAGTGTGAATGTATCTTGTGTACTTCCTCTGAGGTCAGGCCCTAGAAAATTACTTCTTGAGTAACCAATGAAGACCACCACTGTAATAAACCATTGTTTGAGGGCAATGCTGTTGAAAGCAACTGCATAAATCATCTTATGATAACTTAAAGAATGGGGGACAATGACATTTTAATGTTAGATTTAAGATTGGGGATGGGGTGGGAGACAACAAGTTTCTTTTGCCAGTGGTGATTTGCTTTCTAGTTCTTCCTGCTAAGGGAGACACACTGAGAATGCTTCCTGGAGATGTTGATTTTTTTCATGTTCTTTGTAGGATAATGTCTTTCCAAAGAGATACGCAGTCTCACAGAAGTTATTCATGGTTCCAATCCAAGACCAAATGCAAATTGCAAATCAGCTATTGCCTGGTAGCTCACAACCCTGTCCTGGAGGTTTCTGTCCCCGGGGAAAGGCTAAGTGGAAGGGCAGGGGCAGAAAGCTACACCACCCTCTGGTAGGAATAAAGGGAGATCAGTATGGCTTGGATGGAGTGTAGCAGTGTACAAAATAATCAAGTCAATGGAGAAAGGCAAGGCTCTCAAATTCTAAACTGCTATTATTAATGCTTTTTAATGGAATTTAAAAATAGCTTCAAGGTGTTACAATCCCCTTCAAATTATTGTCCGACAATAATTTGAATATTAAGGATAGTGACAGGTGAACCAAGAGACTCTTTCTACTAGCTGAGCCAACCACTTTCCTTCCCATATAGCCAAGACCTCACTCATTCTTAATTGACATTCCTCACTATGGAGTCCATAGATTATTTGGAACATTTTAGACAAGGTATTAGTTAATTAAAAAAAAAAACTTTATATAACTACTTATTGTTTTTTACTGCATTGGAATGCAAATGTACAATTCTTCTTAAAGTTATTCTTTAGCAAGTGTCCTAGTTTTACTTAACCCATTATTGATGGAACCAGATGGAGAATAAAAGATCTGGTTCCAAGAGCATTTGAAGAGCTGGGATTTATATAGTTCGTCAAAAAAGAAAAGCTGAAATAACATTGTTAAATTGAGCATAAGACTGGTGAAATAATCCTATATATTTTTGTGATTAACTTCTTGATCAGCCTATAAAGTCATAGCAATATATCAATGTCAACAGGTTAATCACGAACTCTACAGGCTGTAAACTGCCTGCACCTTTTTTTGGGTGTGGATTATTAGTTAAATATACTGGGACATGACCCAATAACGTTAGATTAGGATCAAGTGGAGTTATTAGAGAATGCTCTAGCGTGATGTCAGAGAATCAAGCAACGATAATTTTGCCTATTCTTCATGACTGAGGTACATTCTTGTTTAGGTAATTGAATGGAAGTTGGTGTCCCATCTTTTCTTTCTGTGTTGTGTTGTTTTGTTTTTTAGTTTGATTGATTAGCCTTTGTGTCCATAGTGCTGAATATAGTATATTTTAACACCGCAATATTTTCTTCTTAAGAATTGTGCATTACATCAATACAGTTGACTTTTTAAAAAAATGTTCCCTCTAGGATGAATAAAGGGAGCAAACTTGTTTAGTCTTTGTAGCATAGTGTAAGAAATAACTAAGACAATGGAAAAAGGTCAGCCTGTATGGACTAGAACAAATGCATATGCTGCTTTTAGGTCACAAATTCAGCAATAAAAATCTAACTTTCTATATTTTACCAATACTGAGCTTAATTTTTTATACTGAGCCCCCATTCCACATATTAGAAAACATAATCAATTAGCCTAAAGGCAAATTTCAATATGTTGGTAATTTCTTTGTCAGCTTGAAATCAGACAAACTGAGGATTGCTCTTCTCTCGTTCTTCCCTGAGTGGTATTTTTGGCGTCATGATACTGGGGCTTTGAGACCACCGTGCTGGTGTCTGACCTGATTATTGGGTATGGTTATACTTCCACATTGGCATCCAAAGAATGTAGTGGCACAGCCCTACCTGACTTCAGTCTCCAGTCCACAGTTCCATCCGTGGCCATGTCCCCTAGATTGACAGCGAGTTCTCATAGAACCAATGAGTTCTCTCTCATTTGGTCAGCTTACCTTCTCAGGGTCCTGCAAGGGTCAGGCAATTCTTCCCCACCTCTCTGGGCCTAGAGACTTGGGAACTCAGCAAGGCCTCTTTGCCTCTGACACCCTGGGAAGCTATCTCTCCTGCCCCAACGCGCCCCTTGGTGTGGTGCAGACAACATCTCATGCCTCCGGCTCTCAGAGTTCCCCCTGGGAACTGAGCCCCCAGCCCTACCACACTTGAACCCCCAACTTAAAGAGAGCTCCATCATCCAACTCTCCCCTCCTCCTGCCACCACCCAGACTGCCTAGTGAGATGGGATTTGAGTCTCTTCCGAGACTTCTTTTCTTCCAGTCTTTCTGTCCTCTCTGCTCAGAGAAGCTTTGTCTTAAGTTGGGGTGGGAGAGGGAAGGAAAGGTTGCTCAGCAACAATTCTTTTGAATCTCTCTACCTTCTACTTAGACTATTGCTTTTTAAAGCCCAGAAATGTACCCTCTCTGTGCCTACGTCTTCTCTGCCACCCCATCTTGGGCAATGTTAGCCTCACACTCTGCTGCTTGATGACCGGAGGCTCATGAAGCCAACAGTAAGTATGGGAAATAAGGTAGCAGTGAATTCTCCACACAGTGTATCCTCCCTGTGTATTATGTAGTCACTTCTAGGAACTTTGACTTCAAAAATCCAAGATTATATTTTATAGTTTGAAAAAGTAACTAAAGAGATAGCAAGTTTGGAAGTGGGAAAAATAATCCTCACACATGCACAAAGTACCTGAACAGGACGAGAGATGCTTATTGTAAAGGTGATTAAGCCAGAATTATTTTTTTAATGTTTATTTATTTCGTCTTAGAGAGAGAGACAGAGATAGAGAAGGAGGGAGGGAGAGAGAGAGAGAGAGAGAGAGGGAGAGAGAGGCAGACAGAGAATCCCAAGCAGGCTCCACACCATCAGTGCAAAGCCCAATGTGAGATTTGATCTCATGAACAATGAGATCATGACCTGAGCTGAAATCAAGAGTCAGACACTTAACTGACTGAGCCACCCAGCTGGCCCTAAGCCAGAATTCTAGAGGGAAGGGCTTCAAAGCAGCCTTGCTTCTCTGACCTTTAAACAGCTTGTTTCTAAAGATTCAAATGAAAGGGGGTGAAAGAAGCCTGATCACCCAGAGGGTGAAAGGTGCTGAGACTTTGATGCAGCTTCCTGCCGTCCTGTGGGAAGTTCCACCCGGGGAAGTGGGAGCAGGTGGGGCGGGGTGGCTGAGGGAGGGGGGTGACTAGGTCCAGACTGTCCAGTCTCTTCCTAATAATTTCTACCTGCTTGTGGAGCTGTTGGTCTGTGTTGGGAAGAATCCCATGTCCAAGCCCGCTGCTCATCACCTCCCTCACTCCCATCCCACGTTCCACGGGATGTCATTCAGTGACTGCGACCCATGTGTCAGCAGCGTCCTTGGCTCCTGCTCCCCACAGGCAGAGGGTCACCACATTGCTATTCCAAGCCAGGCCTTCAGACTTCAGCTCTGGGCTTCTTCTCGTGAGATCACCTTTCCTGAAACACAGTCTCCCTTATGTCTCCTTACCATCGTATGCAGTCCCTGGCTACATCTTTAGCTGTCCTCCATACTACAGCTTTTTATTATGCCGCACACTAGACACACTGGACACCTTACTGCTCTCCAGGCGTGGCCCTCCCTTAGCTGACTCCTGTCCTTTGCTGAAACTGTTTCCTCTACTCGGAAGCTGCCACTCGAGTATCCCTTCCCGCACACCAAATCCATGTCCTGTGCTTAGTGAGTGCCTACTCATTCTCCATGGTCTTCTCAAATGAAACTTCTGCATCAACTCTCAATCTCCCATCCTTTTGTTCTGGGTGAACCTTTCATGTACCCTTCGTGAGTGCAATATCCTCTGTTGAACTTCTGGTGCCTTCTACACCGCTGGCCATACGGGTAGATTACTGAGCATTCATTCGTAGATTTAGACTACAGGTCAGTTACTTTGTTTCATTTTACAAAGGTTAAGGAAAGAAGTGAGAGCAAATCTGTTCACCATACTAAAACTTAAAAGGTCGCATTGTCTGTCAACAGAGCATTTGGTCAAACACAGAGAAGCTGATGTGTGTTTTGGTCCCATTCATAGAGCAAAAATAGTCTTTGCTTCTTCAGGGAGCTCCTGCCCAAAATGTCCTCTTCTCCAGTTGGTTGAAAATTCCTGACTCTTAGCAGAGAGAATTCAGAAAAATAGGATGTTTTGCCATATCTTGGCTAACTTGAAGGATACAGTGTAATCCAGCTTTTGTTCAATTTGTAGTAATTAACAGTTTCAGGGCTTGTGCTGTGAATTGTCATTTCAGTAGACTGGAGATATATAGCATAAATCAAGTTTCTAGCAAAGGCCCCCGAACCTGGCCATTATAATGTGCCCTGAGATAATAAAAAAAAAAAAGCAGATAGAGTCGCAGCAGAGACTACAAGGACCTAATGCTTCCACTCTATTGCACATATAGGCTTTCCAAAAATATTTAATCAATTAAATGTTCAAAGGTCTAGATAGAACATCATGTTAAAAATAGTGACCCTTTTAAGAAGAAAAATAGTCCTTGAAGCCTGGGAAGGAGCCTAAATATAATTTTATAGCTGAGGGAACCAGAAAGAAGTGTCCTAGTGATGAGTCAGGAAGAGGATCGGAAGCCCCTCCGCTCCTGTGTAGACTGAGTCAGTGTGGTGTTGTAGGGCCCGCCTCATTCCATGCCCCAGCCCCGACTTGCTCTGTGACTTATTGGACAGTTTCCCTAATCTTACTCTCCTTATCTGTAAAACGGGGTAAGAACAAGGATTGCTCCCCAAGGTTGCAAGGATTAGATGAAACTACATATGTGAAACCCTTCCCAGTGTCTGGCCCAAGTTCATGCTAAAAAAGCACTGGTCTTCCTCCAGGTCCTCCTACTCACCACCCCTGAGGGAAGACACTTTGCTGTTTAGGGTCATGCTTGCCAGAGTAAGGTAGCAAATACAATAACTTTCAAAAATTTCTGATACCTTTAAATTAATTACCTTTTATAAGGAATTTTGAAGTTTCATTCTACATTTTCAAACACTAAATTCACTATTATAATAAAACTGTAAAAGGAAATTAAAATTGAAATTTTTTTAACATTTATTCATTTTTGAGAAGCAGAGGGATAGAGTTCAATTTTAAAGTTTGATTTTATTTAAATTTTAATGGTACCAAATATTATCTATCTTTGGCAGTAGGAGCCATACGGATATGAATCCCAGGCGTACTAGGTATGACTGACATTGAAACATGATCAGCTTCTGTGATATTTTTTAGGAGAAAATTATTTGAATAAAAATACTCAGGACAAAATTATCAATGTAAATATGTGTTGCATTTTTTGTGAATAGTTAGGAAGGATAGTATGTTTAAATTTTTCTAATGTTTATTTTTGAGAGAGAAAGTGGACGTGAGCCGGAGAGGGACAGAAAGAGAGGGAGACACAGAATGCAAAGCAGGCTCCAGGCTCTGAGCTGTCAGCACAGAGCCTGAACTGGGGCTTGAACCCACGGACTGCAAGATCATGTCCTGAGCCGAAGTCAGAGGTTTAACCGGCTGAGCCACCCAGGCACCCCAGGAAGCATATAGTATTTTTAGTATGCTAATCTGAAAGAGGAGAGAGAATGCTTTAAAAACTCAAAATGATATGGCTAACATGCCACAAACTTGGTAGTTATTAATATTTCGATAATAAAAAATTTTAAAAGCAATATCTATTTGAATTTTTATCACTTTGTTCTCCTAAAATTATTAAGGGCTAAAATATATTTTGGTGTGAGGAAATATAAAACCTTGTGAGGATTTCATGGGGTAGAAATGGAGAAATAAATGGTTCTCATACCCATGATTAGCTGACATAGTGGAGTAAATCTTGCCATCGAACAGAACAGCAGGTATCTGAGACACTGTTCTGGTGGCACCTAAGACTGAAAATTACCTTTAGTCTAGGTGATAAGGGTGTAAAGAAGTAACAGGTCAGGTAAAAATACTCTTAACATATAAAGTACAATAAAATGATTAGTATTCAGTCTATATAAAGAGCACTTACAAATCAATAAGAAAAAGAAGGTGGGACACAAACAGGAAATTCACCAAAGAAGTGCAATTTAGGTAAACACAAAATGAAACAAAGGCAGACTGGCAAAATTGTAAAGTTTGATAATATATAGTGTTGATTAAGGTGCAGAAAAATGGATTCTCTTTTGGTCAATGTGAAAATTGAATCAGCTACTTAAATACATATTTGGTAAAATAAGAAATATGTCTATCCAAGAGCCTAGCTATTTGACTTCTCCTTATCTACCCTCAAAGACCTTTTGTACTTCTGCACAATGTACTCATGCCTGTGTGAGCTCACTGCAGCATCATTTATAATCATGAGAGACTGAAAGCCTATTAAGTTCCCTTCAAGACGGAAGTGGCTGAGTAACGATGATGTATGCAGAACATGGCAGTATTATATACAGTATAATAGTGGTTATAAAGAATGGGCTAGAACCGTGTGTGTTGGTAAAAAAGAATCTCCATGACAGACAGAGTCACGCGGTAAAAAAAAATGTAGCACAGCCTTATGAGGTGTCATCATTTATTCAAAAAGAAAGAAAGAAAACATTAGGTAATTTTCTACGATAGTAGCTTTCAAACTCTTTTGCGAATAAATGAACCTCAACACGGTACACGTTTTATAGCACAACTAAGTGGATCTACTATATTTAGTGCACTCTGAAATTATTCTATTCTGTTCCATTTCATTCCATCTCGTTCCATTCCATACATCAAAATGCTGGTCATGACGCATGAACCTGTTTTCAGGACTCAATCACCATTGAAAAATACTGTTCTGAAAGTACACAATTATGTATGTAAATGGATAGAAAAGTAACTGGAGGCTGATATCAGAGGTTACCTCTGGGGAGGCGCTGAAGGGTGGTGGGTCCAGGGAGCCTCAAGCCTTTTCTGTCATGCCTAGGTTGTTTTTATGTTCGTTTTACTTGCTTTACATTGGGCATGTGTAATTTTTAAGTTTACTTTTTTAGTGAATAAACCTAAACTATTTTAAAAGTCAGAGCTTTACTGGGTTGGAGGGAGTAGGGGTCAAAAGGTCTTAGGAAAATTGTAAGTTACATTGCATAACTGAGTAGTTCAGAAGACAGGCCTTCTAGCTAACCATCTTTGTTTTTGTATTTAGGGCCACAGATGAGCACATTCTTGTGGCAAGGTAGAGTCAAAGCCGTGTGATATCCCACTCAAACTGTCATCCCAGTCTAAGAACTCTCTGCCACGCTGTGAGATTTTAACTCGTGAAATATATCCACATGCAATGACATAAAGGAGTCAGCACGTAGATGATCAAAAAAAAAAAAAAAAACAAACCCTCCAATTTCAGAGAATGTGAAGTTAATGTTCCCTTAACACCCTCATCTTGGCCACATCACATAGTCTGTAGTTTTCAGTATTGGTCTAGAAAAACAAACAGTTATGTTGCAAGAATCATTTCTACAGGAAACCCCACTGTAGAAAATGATAGGACATATGTAAACTTGGCTCTCTCTGCAGGCTGGAGCCGATGCCTCCAAGCCTTGTGTTTTCTATTTTAGAGCTACCTTTCTGACCCAGCTTCATACTTTTACCCTAAGGGTAATTTACTAAACCTCGTCTTAATGGCCAAATAATTGATGATTTACAGGAGTTGGACACAGTGCCTGGGGGAGATAGATCCTTTAAATTTCAAACACTTAACCAAGGTATTAAATGCAGATAAACTACAACTAGGTTATTTTTTTATATGAATTTCTCAACTAACTCAGCCTGTAAAGAAATATTTCTTTAAATATTATGTTTATTTTCTTTTTTGTGTTTGTGTCTAAATATAAATTTTCACATGCTTATAATAAAATAGGTTGAATCTTCTAACGACCACATTAAATTTTCTCTGTAAATGTTTTGAAAACAATTTTATGGTAAAATATGCAAGCTTTCTCAGAAAGCATTTATATAAGACTCATTTTTCAGAGCTTTAGCTGTTGCTAAAGCAATGATTATATTCACATTTAATTTCATATAGGCTCAAGGTCAGATGGAGGGAAGAAAAGAGGGACTTTGAAGCTTTTCTTTTAAAAGGGGTAATTGGCAAGAGTATATTGGACAAGCATGCTATAGGTCAGAGGGAGGAAGGGCAAGAGCAGGAAGAACCTGGGGGAGGTGGAGAGGATAATATACATCCACATATCTGAAGTTCTTCTTTAGTTTTTCTTTTTCTCCAGTGTGGATCTGAGGGTGAGAGGGGGCAGAGGTGGCCCTGTGGCCAATCTAGAGGTTAAAGCCATTTCTTTAAAGAGTTTTAAAGTTAAGAATGGACTGCTTATGTCTGTGATATAAGAAGGTGGGGAAACCACTCATATGGAGTTTGATACCAAGCTAGCCTCAAACTGTGAAAGTGGAGTGGCAGTGTGATGAGAATGCAGGATAAGTTACAAATGTAGAGAAAAATTGAGGCATAAAATTATAATTTGTAATAAGGGTTACAGAAACTTTTAAACCCTTGATTATTACAAATTATATACTTTTTGTTTGTGTTTTTTTTCCCCTCTGTAAGATTGCCTATTCAGAGTTTGTGTTAGTAGTTTTCATAAAATTAGTTTTAAAATATGATATTAAAGGCATAATGCCTTCAAAATTTAAAAGCCTGATAGTCTGTTAACTGCACATATCTGAAGCCCAGCTTTTCAAAGGCCACAGTATCCAAAGCACCACTGACTCCTGGTGGCAGCCTGATGTAATCACAGGCAAACTTTCCAGGAGTATTTTAATTGTTATAAAAGGTAACATTGTTATGTTACTTAGAAGTCATATAAGTAAGAGGAAGAAGTGCATACCATATTGTAAAACATTGAAGTGTTACAAGGTCTCTGAATATTATCTCAATGGTAGGATAAAGATTTTAGCTTAATTATTTTTTCAGAATTTTACCCCATTTTCTACGAATATCGCCTTTGAAAGAGAAAACCAGGATCTTGACTAACTGCAGAATTATCATCCACAGCCTCTGCAGGGATTGCTGTGTCCCAGAGGAAAGTACGACAGATCAGTGATCCTATTCAGCAGATCTTAATTCAGCTGCACAAAATCATCTACATCACACAGGTCAGTATGCTAACTTTTTATTTCCTTTTCATCTTAGGTAGAATGTTGATGCTAATGTTATTGAAGAACTACTTTGTGGAACTTTAAATTGGAATGAATGCTCACTTTTATTATCTCCAACTGCATATATTTGGGTACACTTTGGCTTAGCAGCAGAGCTAGAGCTGGAAAGGTTGTAGGAGGGGAAAAAGTCCCCTATGACTCATAACCTATTCTTTTGTCCGTGTCCCACCAAAAATAAATTTCAACACAAATGGCCCTTCATTGTGGGGGTGAAAGTGAGGACAGGGCTGGGTTTTGAATAGCCTCACTACAGGAAAGAAAAACTAGTGCCCACTGAGGAATCCTGAGAATGCTGGGTTAAAACTAGGACCTCTCGGAGGAGCTAAGATGGTGGAGAAGTAGGGGGACCAGGATTTCCCTTGTCCCTCACACACAGCAGTACTGAGGTCAGAACACTCGGAATACCCAGGAAGTCTATCTCCGGAGTGACAGAAAAATCTCCACAGATGGAGGGAAACAACTTGGCGGGACAGAGGTGCCTGTATGCAAATTGGTGGAGATGAAACAGTGTGGGCACAGAGGGGAGGGATCCCCCTCTGTGAAGAGACAAAAAGAAGAGAAAGAGAAGCTGTGAACTGCAGTTTTGTATTAGGACAAGACAAAAATCTCTCTGGACCACAGACTGGGGAACGAGAAATATGGAGGATGCCAGTTTCTACTTTGCAAACAGTCTTAGGAACTGAATATCAGAATTTTCAAAAGTGCATGACTTTCTTCAGGCCAAGCTGCTGCAGTATGTGTGTGCCTGGAGGGGAGGGGAGCCAGATCCTGGGGTGCAGTAGTGATCTCAGGGGCACACTGGGAGAAAACGGCCCCCTCACTTGAGTACTGTGAGAAGAGAGTACATTGCCCCCCAAGGACAAAAGACCCTGCAGGTGTCATTCAAAGGCCCATTATCAGCAAGGCAGATTGACGCTACCCCAGAACTAGGTCTGTGTGGTGTGAGATCTTTTAAGACATTGGGTTTTGAATCCCAGCTGAACGCCTAGGAGGTGAGGGAGACTGTGGAGCAGGGCAAGCTGACCGCCCGCACTACTCTGTGAGGGCTGCCTGAACAGTGTAGTGTGAGACACCACTGGGGAGGAGACATTGGGGTGTCGCCATTTTTCTTCCCAACACCAACGTGGTGGGGCTTCCGGGAACAGCTCAGCAGACCCAATAGTGGCGGGACTCACTTAAACCAAACCCTGCCCCTCTGTGCCTGGTGACGGCTTATCTACTGGAGTGAGATGGATACTGAGCAAGACAGAGGGCCTTACCTCCTCCAGGCCAGCACAGCCCCCGGTCCCAGGCACCAACAGACAACTGTCTGAGGCTTTGTATATTAGTCTGTGGCTTTTTTCTCTCTCTCTTTTCTTTCCTTCTCTTTTCTCTTCTTTTTATTTCTACCCTCTTCTTTTTTTTCTTTGGAATTAGGCTCTAGTTTCTGATTTGATTTTTGGTCAATTTTTACTGTATATATACATTATATATACATTATATATATATATTTCTTTCTTTCTTTCACTACTTTCTTTGTTTGTCTGTTTAATCCGGCTTTTTTACTCTATTCTTTTTACACCTTTTCTGTATCTTCTCTCCTTCTTCTTTATTGTCCTTTCTTTCTCTCTGGATTAAGCCTTATTTCTTTGATTCTCTTCTTGGTCTTTTTTTTTCTCCCCTTTCATTTTTTTCTTTGTATAGGATTGGGTCCCCTGCCCTTTCCTTTTTTTGAGAGTTACTTCAACGAACAAATCAAGGCACACCTGGTGGAAGGTACAAACAATCCACCACTATGAGTAAAGAGGAGCTTTGTAGAGGACTGACCAGTGGGATAGAGCAACCAAATACGCAACAACAGAGAGCATGCAACACACTCCAAAAACACTTCGTGAAGTGCCAGACCCTGAACAGTGTATGACCCCTTTTTAATATAGTAGTTCTTGCAGGTGCAGGGCACATAACAAGCTATTAAAACACCTAAAAGACAGAAACCTATCCAAAATGATGAAACAGAAGAATTCTCCTCAAAAGAAATTCCAGGAAAAAATTACAGCCAGAGAATTGCTCAAAACAAGTATAAACAATATATCTGAGCCAGAATTTGGAATAGCAGTCATAAGACTAATAGCCAGGCTTAAAAAAAGCACAGAAGATGCAGAGAATCTATTGCTATTGCTGCAGAGATCAAAGACCTAAGAAATCATCACGATGAATTAAGAAATGCTATAAATGAAATGCAAAATTAACTAGATGCAGTGACAGTGAGGATGGAAGGAGCAGAGGGGAGAAAAGGTGAAATAGAAGATAAAATTATGGAAAATGATGAAGCTGAGAAAAAGAGGGAAAGGAAATTACTAGACCATGAGGGGAGAATTAGAGACCTAAGTGATTCAATAAAATGAAATAATATCCGTATCATAGAAGTTCCAGAAGAAGAAAAGAGAGAAAGGGGCAGGAGGTTTATTTGCACAAATTATAGCTGAGAACTTCCCTAATCTTTCCTAATCTGGGGAAGGAAACAGGCATCCAAGTCCAAGAGGCAGAGAACTCCCTTCAAAATCAATCAAAACAGGGCAACACCGTGACATATCATAGTGAAACTGGCAACTGAAACTTGGCAGGCTAGAAGGGAGCGGCAGGAAATTATCAATGTGCTGAATAGGAAAAATATGCAGTCAAGAATCCAGCAAGGCTGTCATTCAGAATAGAAGGAGAGTAAAGGCCTCCCCAGACAAAAACTAAAGGAGTTCATGACCACAAACAAGCCCTGCAGGAGATCCTAAGGGGGTACTCTGTGAGTGGAAAGCAGCAAAAACTAAAAAGGACCAGAGACATCACCACAAGCATGAAACCTACAGAAAGCACAGTGACACTCAATCCATATCTTTCAATAATCACTCCGAATTGGATTGATTCAATGGATGAAATGCTCCAATCAAAAGACATAGGGTATCAGAATGGATTAAAAAAACAAGATCCATCTGTATGCTGCCTACAAGAGACTGATTTTAGACCTGAGGACACCTGCCGATTGAAAGTGAGGGGATGAAGAACCATCTATCATGCTATTGGATGTCAGAAGAAAGCCAGAGTAGGCATACTTACATCAGACAAACTAGATTTTAAAACAAAGACTGTAACAAGAGATGAAGAAGAGCATTATATCATAATTAAGGGGTCTATCCATCAAGAATAGCTAACAGTTAAAAAAAAAGTAGCTAACAATTATAAATGTTTATGCCCCCAATGTATAGCACTGAAATATATAAATGAAATCACAAACATAAACACATTAATAGATAATAATACCCTGATTGTAAGGGACTTTAATACTCCACTTACAGCCATGGACAGATCATCTAGGCAGAAAATCAATAAGGAAACAACGGCTCTGAATGACGCATTGGACCAGATGGACTTAACAGTTATATTCAGAACTTGTCATCCAAAAGCAGCAGCATACACATTCTTCTCAAGTGCTCATGGAACATTCTCCAAAATAGATCACATACTGGGTCACAAAACGACCCACAACAAATATAAAAGGACTGATGTCATACCATGCATATTTTCAGATCACAACACTATGAAACTTGAAATCAACAACAAGAAAAATTTGGAAAGCCCCCAAATACATGGAAATTAAAAAACATCCTACTAAAGAATGAATGGGTCAACTAGGAAATTAAAGAAGAAATTAAAAAATATATGGAGGCAAATGAAAATGAAAACATGACGGTCAAAACCCTTTGGGAAACAGCAAAGGCAGTCTTAAGAGGAAAATACATTGAAGTTCGGGCCTATCTCAAGAAGCAAAAAAGGTCCCAAATACATAACCTAACCTCACACCTAAAGGAACTAGAAAGGCAGCAGCAAAGAAAGCCCAAAGCCAGCAGAAGAAGAGAAATAATAAAGATTAGAGTAGAAATAAACAATATAGAATCCAAAAAATAAAAAATAAAACAGTAGAACAGATCAATGAAATGAATCTAAGAGCTAGTTATTTGAAATAATAAACAAAATTGATAAACCTCTAGCCAGACTTCTCAAAAAGAAAAGAGAGAGGACCCAATAGATAAAATCCTGAATGAAAGAGGAGATCACAATTAACACCAGAGAAATACAAACAAATATTAGAAAATGAAAAATTATATTCCAACAAACTGGACAATCTGGAAGAAATGGACAAATTCCTAGATATTCACACTCTACCAAAACTCAAATGGGAAGAAATAGAAAATTTTTTCCATAGCTATTGAAGAAATTGAATCAGTTACCAACTATCTCCCAACAAATAAGAGCTCTGGGCCAGATGGCTTCCCAGGGTAATTCTACCAGACATTTAAATCAGAGTTAATGCCTATTCTTCTCAAGCTGTTCCAAAAAACAGAAACAGAAGGAAAGCTTCCAGACTCATTCTGTGAGGCCAGCATTACCTTGATTCTCAAACCAGACAAAGACCCCACTAAAGAGGAGATTTACAAGCCAATATCCCTGATGAACATGGATGCAAAAATTCTCAACAAGATAATAGCAAATTGAATTCAACAGTATATTAAAATAATAATTCACCACAATAAAGTGGGATTCATTCCTGGGCTGCAGGGCTTGTTCAATATTCACAAATAATCAATATGATATATCACATTAATAGAAGAAAGGATAAGAACCATATGATCCTGTCAGTAGATGCAGAAAAAGCATTTGACAAAATACAGCATCTTTTTTTATTAAAAACCCTCAAGAAAGTTGGGATAGAAAGAACAAACCTTAACATCATAAAAGCCATACATGAAAGGCCCACAGCTAATATCATCCTCACTGGGGAAAAACGGAGAGTGATGTCCACTCTCACCACTGTTAACATGGTGTTGGAAGTCCTAGCCTCAGCAATCAGACAACAAAATGAAATAAAAGGCATCCAAATTGGCAGAAAAGAAGTCAGACTTTCATTTTTCACAGATGACGTGATACTCTACATGGAAAACCTGATAGACTCCACCAAAAAACTGGTAGAGCTGATACATGAATTCAGCAAAGTCGCAGGATATAAAATCAATGTACAGAAATCAGTTGAATTTCTATACACCAATAATGAAGCAACAGAAAGAGGTATCAAGGAATCGATCTCATTTACAATTGACCAAGAACCATAATATACCTAGGAATAAACCTAATCAAAGAGGTAAATGATCTATATCCTGAAAACTGTAGAAAGCTTATGAAAGTAATTGAAGAAGACACAAAGACATGGAAAAACATTCCATGCTCATGGATCGAAAGAACAAATATTGTTAAAATGTTGATACTACCCAAAGCGATCTACACATTTAATACAATCCCAATCAAAATAGCACCAAAATTCTTTACAGAGATAGAACAAACAATTCTAATTTTTTTAAACATTACATTTTTTTAAGTTTATTTATTTTTGAGAGAGAGAGAGAGAGAGAGAGAGTGCGCAAACTAGCGCACAGCAGGGAAAGAGGCAGAGAGACAGAGGGAGACAGAATCTAAAGCAGGTTCCAGGTCCTGAGCACAGAGCCCGATGTAGTTCTCAAACCCGCAGATTGTAAGATCATGACCTGAGCTGAAGTGAGATGCTTAACTGACTGAGCCACCCATGTGCTCTGAACAATCCTAAAATTTGTATGGAACCACCAAAGACCCCAAATAGCCAAAATAATGTTATAAAAGAAAATCAAAACTGAAGGCATCAGAATCCCGGATTTTAGCCTCTACTACAAAGCTGTCATCACCAAGACAGTATGGTATTGGCACAAAAACAGACACATAGACCAGTGGAATAGAATAGAGAACTCAGAAATGGACCCAGAAATATATGGCCAACTAATCTTTGACAAAGCAGGGAAGAGTATTCAATGAGAAAACAACAGTCTCTTTAGCAAATGGGGCTGGGAGAACTGGACAGCAATATGCAGAAGAATAAAACTGGACCACACACAAAAATAAACTCAAAATAGATGAAAGACTAAATGTGAGACAGGAAATCATCAAAATCCTGCAGGAGAATACAGGCAGCAATCTCTTTGACCTCGGCTGTTACAATTTCTTACTTGACATGTTTTCGAAGGCAAGGGGAATAAAAGCAAAAATGAACAATTGGGACCTCATCAAGATAAGAAGTTTCTGCACAGCAAAGGAAACAATCAACAAAACTAAAAGGCAACTGACAGAACGGGAGAAGATATTTGCAAATGACTTATCAATAAAAGGGTTAGTATCCAAAATCTATAAAGAACTTACCAAACTCAACACCCAAAAAACAAATAATCTAGTGAAGAAATGGGTAGAAGACATGAACAGAGCCTTTTCCAAAGAAGACATCCAGATGGCAAACAGACACATGAAAAGAGGCTCACCATCGCTCACCATCAGGGAAATACAAACCAAAATCACAGTGAAATACCACCTCACACCAGTCAGAGTGCCTAAAGTTAACAACTCAGGAAACAACAGATGTTGGTGAAGATTGTGTAGAAAGGGGAACCCTCTTGCACTATTGGTGGGAATACAAACTGGTGCAGTGACTCTGGAAAACAGTATGGAGGTTCCTCGAAAAATTAAAAATAGAACTACCCTATGACCCATGAATACCTCTACTAGGAATTTATCCAAAGGATACAGGAGTTCTGATTCGAAGGGGCACAAGCAGCCCAATATTTATAGCAGCACTGTCAACAATAGGCAAATTATGGAAAGAACCCAGATGTCCATCAACTGATGGATGGGTAAAGAAGATGTGGTATATATACACAATGGAATTCTACTCAGTGGTGCAAAAGAATGTAATTTTGCCATTTGCAGCAACATGGATGGAACTGGAGGGTATCATGCTAAACGAAATAAGTCAGAGAAAGACAGATATCATATGATTTCACTCATATGTGGTATTTGAGAAACTTAACAGATGACCATAGGGGAAGGGAAGGAAAAATAAGATACCAACAGAGAGGGAGGCAAACCCTAAGAGACTTTTTTTTTAAACGTTTATTTATTCTTGAGAGAGAGAGAGAGAGAGAGAGAGAGAGAGAGACAGGGCATGAGCAGGGGAGGGGCAGAGAGGGAAGGAGACACAGAATCCGAAGCAGGCTCCAGGCTCTGAGCTGTCAGCACAGAGCCCGATGCGGGGCTCGAACTCACAAACCGCGAGATCATGACCTGAGCTGAAGTCGGAGTAAGAGACTTTTAAATACAGAGAACAAACTGAGGATTCATGGGGGTGGGGGATTGTGGGAGTGGGGAAAATAGGTGATGGGCACTGAGGAAGGCACTTGTTGGGATGAGCATTGGGTGTTGTATGTAAGTGATGAATCGCAGGAATCTATTCCTGAAGCCAAGACTACACTGTATGTTAGCTAACTTGACAATGAATTTAAAAAAACAAAACAAACAGACAAACCAAAAAACTAGGACCTCTTAGAGAAATGAAAATGCAAGGTCCAAGATTATTAAAACTTCCTATTTCTAAACTCTTAGGCACTGGGGAAGCAATCACTGTTAGAAAATGGTTATTAGTTGTTCACAGAAATCTGTCAGATGATAAGCAACTTATATGTTCATTTACCAAAGTTAATCAAGGTTTTATTGTTAATAAGAAAAGAAATTTTTGTAGATGAAGTGTAGGCATACGGACGAGAAAGTAACTAGGATTTTGGAGTCTAAGATTGCACTTCTTATGTAGTTCGTTTGTTCATTCATTCATTTGACATAATTATTAGGTGCCTACTATTAGATGCCACTGTTCTATGCACTTGTGACATATCAATGAGCAAAACATATAAACATTTACGTAGTCTTAGATCCAGAGAGCTAATCTTGTGATTCTGTCAGTTGCCAATTGTGGCAATTCCAGTTATACATTCAAGTACTGAAGAGAAATGCCACCAGGTCAGTGGACCAACTGGGCCCACTGTAAGGCATATTGGGCTAATACACTTACCCTATCCTCAAAAGCAAGCAAACAAACAAAAATACACACTTATTAGTGTATGACAGTGGCATTGTAAAACTCTAATAAATGGCTGTAGGTCTCTTTGGGCAAGACTTGGAGGATAATTTCTAATGTATACTTATATCAGTGTTTCTGGGCCCTTCCTAAAGGAGCCCCAGCTTTCTCCCTAACCAAGGGCGTTGGGTCTTTAAATTGCCCTAGGTCTAGAAATTGTATGAGAGGCTGTGACTCTCCACTGTGGCGATGGCGAATCAGGTCTGATTTTTGTCTACCAGACAAACCTAGAGTTTCTTTTCTGTTATTTAGATTAAAGAATACTCTCGTATTCTTTAACCACCACCAAGATCCCTGTGGGCCACAGCATTCTAATTAACAGTGCCCCCCTCCCCCCCTTTCTGGTAAATGCTTCCAACTGTCACTGGTGGTTAAATGCTGTCTCTTGGCCTCTGCTCCTTTGGGATCACATCAGCCCCATTGGGATCCTGTACTTTCAGTGCTGTACCTGGCCTACAAAGGAAAGCAGCCGTAGAGATTTTTAAGGGTGCTGGTGCTCCCCTCTCTAATGTATTTCTCCATACCTTAGTGACAGGGGTGGCTTCTGAGTATTTTTGCTGTAATTGGGGAGTGAGTGTGCAGGTCACACATGGTAATGGCAGGTCCCCAAGCCTTTGAATTCCCTCCTCCGCTTGCCAGTGTAGCTCTGGCATTTTACCCTCATTAAACGAAGGTCACCATTGAGTTTGAGTTGTCTAGTGCGCCAACCAATTAAGCAGTTACCTTTAGCTGCACGACCTAATACATTAAATCTGGACTCTCTAGTAAGAGCACCCATATGAATGAACTAAGCCTGATTTAGTGTTATATTTCACCCTTCTTGACCTAAAACCCTTTGAATCTACTACACATGTTCCATGGGTTGCTGCTGATACAAAGTAGCAAAGTCTTGCAATTCTTTTGATAGGTAAGCTATTTCCTTCTGGGTCATAGTGTGCACCAGTTCCCCTGCATCATGTCGCGATATGACCCTAGTAATGGACTTGACCCTCATTGTTGTGGGTCTTATGAGGAATAAGCATTCCTTCTTAAGATATCACTCCTCATCTATCCCAGATGAGGTTACTGTAGAGTTTTCAAGCAGAAGGCGGCTTGTCTTCTCAGACACAGAGTGACAGGCTACCTCTGTTGGCAATAATGACTCAGAGTAATTTCAGTTTCAGGTTTGTCAGTTTTATCTGGAGCTAACAAAATGTCCCTATTTCAAGTTTTAGGATCCTATTCTTTTTTTCTAGCTTTCACATGAAAAACTTGGCAAAGTGGGCATTCAACTCACACTGTAATTTAGCAACCTGCCCAATTAAATTCATATTTGATTATCAGCCGTATCCGTGCTGTGGTAGCAAGAAATAACAGGGTCTTTTAGGGCTATCATGGAATCTCTCTGGGTCTTAGACTACGATGTGAGCCAAGAGTTGAAGGACCCAAGCTTGTCATTTTTTCCTTAAGTGCTCTGATGCACTTTGAAGAATCTATCCCAAAACGCAGTCCTTGTGGTCTTCATTATTCGTGGGGCAGCAGCTGAGCAAGCTCCCAGGGCACTTCCTTCAGTTGACTCTTTATCATGGTGATATTTGATCAGTTGTGATGCCACACATGTCATGGGTTATCAGTGGCCTCTGTCCTATGGCAAAACTCAGCACTGGGCTCTGTTCCAAGGGCACAGTCAAACCGAGTCCCAAATCCCATCTGTATGAGTCCTTCTTCTGGAACCTTCCAGGAGCCTTATCAGTGAGGGTCCAGTTAGGAGACAGAAACCACACAATAATTTCAACAGGAGGGTTTAATATAAGGAATTGTTCCAAAAAAATTATTAATAGTAACACAGTACTACTTAAGAAGGAAGGGAAGAGAGTACCTAAAGAGTCTAGGAAGAGCAGATGAGGAAGTCACTATTTATAGGGCTGAGGCAGAGCAGCCAAGAAAGGAACAAAAGAGAAGAGGACACCCCCATCCTGGGCTAAGGTCCAGACTTTATCAGAAAGATCAGAGAAACCCACTGAGGTGCTGTGCTAGAGAAGTTTGCAGGGAAGCCTTCCCCCAGGGGATCAGGGCGAGTCATCCATGCTGAGCTGTAATCCCGGGGCACTTGCTGGAAATCAGCACATGCAGCTTGGGCTGGGAAATGCCCTCTATAGGACCAGAGGAGGCTACCCCTGGTAGGCGCTGCTCCGTGGAACCTTCTGGGAAGCTACCTGCAGGACTGGTGCCAGTGAAGCCGTCTGGGGGTGAGCCCCACTCGGGGTTCCCCTTGGCTGCTCACCACTCAGCACTGCAGGCCTGGGGCAAGGCGGGAGCAGCACTGGGGCCAGAGAGTCAAGCACCGCTCTCCTGCAGCATCCCTCCAGTGCTCCCTCTCCACTGACAGAGCCCAACAGCCGGGCAAGGGAGAAATTCCTGTGTCACATGCAGGGCACCGAAGGGTGGATTTGGAGCCGAGAGGCAACAAGTGGGCAACTGTCACACTTGGGCTGGGGGACTAGGCAAGGGACTCCCTTCTGTGGGACCTACCCACCTCTGAGTCCTCACTGCTTCCCCGTTGGCTTCTCTTACCTGTCACGTTTCCCCGCAGATCTGCCATTCCTTTCCATCACTCTTAGTGCTAGCCTTTTGAGACTCAAGAGTCTGAAATTGATTACTTTTCCCCTCCCATTTTCTGCTGTCAACCTTTCCCGTAGGCAATCCCACAGACTTGTCTACCTGATTAAATGGAAGAGGGTGAAGAGGTACAAGGAAATATGAGGGGGATGTAGAAAACTGGTTAATAAATCAGAACATAATCTGCCATATCTCTATTGAGTAAAGATATTATATGCAAAACTGCATTTCCGTTTAAATGCTGATGTGGAAATATGGGGAAGCATTCTTAACTTTAGTGATACGGAAATAGCTTTAAATAGCTTATTGGTTATCTCAATGCTTAACTACTAAATTGAGAGAAAATATACTTTGCAATTTAAATATAGTTTCCATATGCCTGTCTTGCTAATTTTTATAGAATAAAAAACTTTTTAATGGATGTGTTCCATTTCTTTGTTGGATTTCAAAGTAATGTTAAAGCAAGAATGAAACGATTATAAATATCTTATTATTATGCTCTCACACTGCCAGTATAACAAATGATTTCATATTTTTTGGCAAGCTGGCATTCCTTGCTGCAAGCTCCGATGTAACCTTTGTGGTTTTTAAAATGTATTTCCAGAATACTTGAAAGTTTATGACATTGCAAATAGTAAGGGATGTTTCCCTTTTCGGGAACTTTAAATTATAAGGCTAACCCAAGTCAATGCCTTTCGAATGAAGGAGTTAAAAGCAAGTCTACACATGATATTATCCTGTTTGCTATAGGTTGAAGACGAAGATCAGTTTTCTCTGTCTGCTAATTCCAAAGGAAAGATGCTGAAAGTAAATCTGAATCAACAAGTGAGCGCACACACACACACACACACACACACACACACAAACAGACGACTCTTCTTGCCCCCATGTTCATTTTCTGTTCAGACTCCCTGGTGGGCTTACCCTGCGGTAGCTGCAGGCCTCACCCCTCCTGACAAGCCGCAGATAACCTGACAAGGGACACTGCTTACTCTCGGCCGGTGGTGGCCTTTCCTATCCAGTTTCCATGGAGACAGATCTTGGAAATCATCTAAAAGCAACTATTTTAAAAGGCAGGATGTTAAAATCCTTACGCTGCCTTCACTGATTTGACATCTGCTTTTATCAAAACTGAGATGGTAATCTTAAAACAGGCAGCTGAGAATGAAATCAGTGGTTCATTTCCGTTGCTGGAAACCAGAATCCATCTCTGGGCACATAAGGTGACCAAAGTACAGATGTTACCTTGTAATACGAGTCTTAGGGTATTATTGCTTAGGTGAGACCTATGCAGCCAGCTTACACTTTGGGTTTAATTCTGTACTTAGAATCAGATTATTTGGTTAAAGAAATGCTTTGAAAATCAGCATTTAGCAACTTTTAATCGTTAAACATCTGTCTCCTAGAGCACAGATGGGTAGTTAGGTGGGTCTCCTTCAGACTGCCATCTTAACAACCACAATTGTTGCCAGTGGAACAAAAAGCATGGCCAGGAGCAGCAGTAGCCTGTCCCTCGGATGAAGTTGAACTACAGGCTGTCACCAGTGAAACAAACTGATTTTCAGCAGTAGTCACAGATGAGATTAGAACCGTCCTCACTGTCTCTTACCTGGGTCTCCTGGTTCCTAATGGCAAGGGGGAGAGATTATATAGAATACAGGCTAAAGCCATGCATCTAAGGGGACTCATGTTTTCAGGGTTTGCAGATTCTAAGAGAAAGCTTACATTTTGTGCATTTATTTTGATAATGATCTTTGGATCTGTGTTAGCATTTAGGGAAATCTCTTTTTAAGCAGTAATGTATCAAAGTAATTTGTTTCTGTAGAAGAGATATTATTTACGTCGCTTCAAGTGGAGTACTCTCAATTACTGCCGGTCTGCCCTAGATATTCTTGGAGATATTAGAGAATGTATCTTGAGGAAGTATCCCTTTATCATGCAAGTTCAAGACCCTAGTATAGAACATAGAGATCAGATTTCATTTTTTCTCTTGTTACTTTGTTTGGGATAGTACACACAGAAAATAAGCTCTTAGATGTGTGGTGTTGAGAGACTCATCTTTTCTAGGATCAGTTTCTCCATCAGTACGATCCGGGTAGCTTCTGGGACTATTGTGATGAAGGAAATAGTGTATGTGGAGTGTTTATAAAGTGTTACACTGTAGTAATACTAGTGGTGGTGTGTGCGCTCTGGGATAATGATTGTGTTAAAAGAGGCACTTCCTCAGTTGTTACTGCATGTTGCATAATGTCTTTAAGCTCTGATTTCCTTACCTTAAAACAGTCCCTGCTTTGTAAGTTTATTGTGGGGAGATAATACATAAAAGAGTAATCATAGTAACTGGTGCAGACAATCATAGGTATTAATATTCTATTCTTAGTATTATAGTTCGTATATACAATATAGTATACTTACTTCTTCAGCATTGAACTGTGGATCATCCTGTGCAAAACTTTAAATTCTTCCATGACAATTTTAAAGAGGGGGGTGCTGGCTACAGGGATAATTATTCCAGTAAGATAAAATAGCTTTCTAATGCTGTCTTGTATATGAGTCTTAAGTTGACTGTTAACTTATTCAAGAAAGCTTTTATGAGAATTAATTCAAGCAATCAGGAGCAATAAAAGCAATTCTGAGTTAATTAGCGGCTTATCAAGTTAAATGCATAGCGAGGATTTTAAGAGTATTTGAATTAGTAATCTGATAGTGACAGCTGCCCGTGTTGAGGTAAGGCTCTTTCGAAGGAACCGGTGGACCCGCTGGTACTTCACACCTTCAAAAGTTTGCTGTGCAATTAGGCGGGTCAGAAAAGGCTTGCTGTCGCTCGCAGGCAATTGGAATCATGCAAGGCAACAACTAGACGGTCCTGGGCCAACACTGCCCTCTGGTGTTTGATTTAGGGAAGTGGCAACTTCCCGTGGGGAATGGTAGGGAATTCTCAAAACCAAAAAGGTATCTCCAGGGACTCCTCCCATCCGTTCTCCTCTCTAACCAATCCCTTTGCTAGAAAAGGGTGCACAGGACCCTTCCCTTCATTGTCTGGTCCCACTCTTAAGTTAAATTCATTACTTTTGCTAATCTCTCATGCACACATACATCATTTATACTCATTTTCCTTCTCATCTGTCTCCCAACTATTTGCTTATTAATGCCAAGAAATCTCCCTCCCTCCCTCTCTCTCCCCCATATCTTTATTTCCCTTTTTCATTCCACGTACAAGGACAATAATTATGACCATTTGCTGGGGACGAGGAGAGTGACTACATCTGGGTACAAGGTACAAAATGCTATAGTTCTGACACAGAAAGGGCTCATTACAGAGTCAACGCTGTCAGCCTCCAGAACCTTCCAGAGCATACTAAAGGACTTCAGACCCTCCAGCAGAGTCGTGGTTCCTCTGTAATTAAGTCTGCTTTGACTCAAGTAAAATCAAAGGATTGACTAGGATTACAGATGGTGTTGTTAGAACATTTTTCAATTACATTGTTTTTCTGTTGATGGCATTACAGTGCTTCATAATGGGTCCCACATTCTATTGTGTGTGGGCTCATGAACAGTTTCTCTCTGGCTATAAAATCAGCAGTTGTGAGCCCCCACTGACCCTGTTCATTTCCCCATTACCTTTTATACATACTGCTTCACGTAACTTGAATGAATGGACATTCCTTGTATTAGCCAGGATAGGCTAAGTTACACTACACTAACAGATACACCCCACAGTCTCTTTGCTTGGCACAGTAGCATTTCTTTCTCAATCAGCTAAAGTCGGGCGGGTCAGGTGGCCCTCCTCCCTCTTGTGGTTATGCCGTCTGGAAAGGATGGACTCCAAGTTCCTTGCCCAGGCCAGACAGGGATGGAGGAGAAGGATGCTGTCTTTGAATTGCCTCATCCTCAGAGTGACACATATCATTTTCAGTGGCCAAAAGTTGTCACATGGCACCAAACCTAAACTGTAAGAGAGTATAGAAACGTAGAATGGGGGTGGGTAAATAATTGCCACTACCACATTAATCTGTTTTTGGTCTGAACCCTGAATTACATTCTTGTTTTTTTGTTGGCTTGATTTGTTTTGTTTTGTGTTTAATCTTGAGAACGCCTACTATGACATTTTCCTTCCCACTTAGCCATCTTTTCTCTTAATGATTCTTTTTCCTCTCCTTCCAAATCCTCTCCATATTTTAAACAAACCAAATGTTGTTTCCACCCTATTCCAGAATGAGAGTCTATTCCAGAATGAGACTACTTCTCATTCTGACCCTATTTCTTTGCTCTATTATCCTTCTCCCAAACTTGACTTCAACCTTCTGTGCTTTGACTTCAACCTTCTGTGCTTTTCAGGATCTTTGGTTTCCTTGTATAAATTCAACCTGCAAATCTCTACAAAATCAGTTTTTCGAAATCTCCAATTCCATCCAATTGCCATATTTTTGAAGATTTTAAAGTGCTTTGCTACTAAGTTGTTAAATTCAACTCATCCTGGCCTAGCCCTAATGTATACTAATTCATTCTTTTCTTCTTGACAAGACTGGTCCCCATAGTTTGAGCTCTCTCTCTGTGAATACTCAGGGGCACTCACAGACAGGCATCTCACTTCACAGTAGTGCAGATATGTACTTCCTGTTCCAAAGTGTCAGATCCTTCAGGGGCACCTGTGTGGCTCAGTTGATCGAGCGTCCAGCTCTTGATTTCAGGATCTCAGGGTCATGGGATCGAGCCCTGCATTGGACTCTGTGCTGAGGGTTGAGAGTAGAGCCTGTTTAGGATTCTCTTTCTCTCTCCCTCTGCCCCTCTCCCCGGCTCGTGCTCGATCTCTCTCTAAACAAAACCAAACAAACAAAAACAAAAAACAAAGAAAACATAAAACACAAAGTTTCAGATCCTTTAGGACCTTGGTCAGGGTGTTTAGCACAGTCCTGGCCATGACATGGCACCCAAACATCTGACGGACTGCGTCCTTCCTTGTGACGTCTGTTCTTTGCAGAATCCAATTTATATATGCAATTTAGTTGTTATATGAAAAATAATACCAATAAAGTGAAGGAACAATAGTATAAATGGAAGCAGCCTTTTGAATGAGAGAGGAGTAATATATCCCTTCTGGATTGTGGAAGGAAAAATTATCACACCCAGTCATGCTATTTGGAGTAAAATTTATATTTGTATTTTGTCCCGCTGAATTCATGTTGTTACACTGACCCTCAGCAAATGCATCCAGGAGTCATCTGTGCTGTGTTAACAATTTGCTTACAAGAATTGTTTTCTCATTTTATGCAGCTCCCTCCGGCTTTGCACCACAATTTGAAAAGAAGGGTTATAGAGAGATTCAAGAAATCCCTCTTCAGCCAGCAGAGTAACCCTTGCAATTTGAAATCTGAAATTAAAAAGGTACCGTATTCTACATATAGGAATTCTTCTTTGGTTAACAAAAACACATCGAAGAGTTAAATTTTATACCTTCTCTGCTTTGTACTTTAAACTCTGTCTTCTATTAAAGGATATTATCCTTGTTGGTTTTGGTCCTGCCAAGCTGCTGTATAAAAGACACCATAAACCAGGGGCGGGGAGGGGACTGGTGAACAGCAGCGACTGCTCTCAGTCCTAGAAACCGGAAGTCCAGTATCAAGGTGTCAGCATGGTCACATCTGCTGCAAGCCCTCTTCCTAGTTGCAGAGTTTTGATTTCTCCCATCCTCACAGGGCAATAGAAAAAAGGAAACCGTGGGGTCTCTCGATTAGCCTACTTTTCTATAAAAGTCCTTGCACGAGTCCTCTGTCTTCATGATCAAACTACCTCGCAATGACTCTACCTCCCAATACTATCACCTTGGGGGTTAGGTTTCAGCATACACATTTGAGGGGATGCAAACATTCAGACCATGACACTGCTTATGGTAGTAAATCAAGGTTATGTTTGCCTCATATTTCTGTGGCCATTGTCTCAGGAGACAAATAGGAAGTTGCTTCAGTATGATCGCATGTTTTCTGAAGAAAAAACGTTATTAAATATCTTGAATTCAAAATATATTTTAGCCCTTTTTGAAAGAATTCTATATTTTTTAAGAGAATCCAATATTTTATTAGAACATTCTCCAGTAAGCCCCTAAATTGAGCTGTACCACCCAAACAAGTCATTCAACCACATGAAGCTGTGATTTTCATCACCTATGAGGGTGGAATGAACCACGGTTGACCCTTAAACACCACGGGGATGAAGGACACTGACCATCTGCTCCTGCACAGTTGAAAACCCACATATAACTTGTGACTTCCCCAAACCTTAAGTACTAATAGCCCACTGTTGACTGAAAGACTTTCTGTTAGCATAAATAATGGATTAACACACATTTAGTATGTTATATATTATATACTGTATTCTTCCAATAAAGTAAGCTAGAACTAAGAAAATCATAACGAAGAGGAAATACATTTACAGTACTGCACTGTAAGAAACCCACATATTTGGACCCATGTAGTTCAAACCCATGTTGTTCAAGAGCCAACTATATTTCTAAAGTTTTTCCCATCTTTGATATTCTATAATCTCCTAAACCACAAGTGTTAGTAAATATTTCTATTCATACACACAAATATTAAAGCACAAAGAGGTTAAATCAACCAGATGGAAAGAAAATTGTCTATTTCTAATTAGCACAACTGGAGAACAGGATATCCCTCAGTCCAGGTCAGTAGCCATTTTGATACAGCCCTTGGAGCTAGTCACAAGCTTCCCTTTTTCTGCCCCTGAAAGACCCCAGGCCCAAGCAATTTGGGGCTGTTGCAATTTTATATATACATTTTTAAAGTTTTATCATATGCTTAAACTTTCAAACTGTCATGCCGCCAATGAACTTTTTAAAGTTTCTTTTTCCTTTAATGGATCCAATCTTAAGCATAAATTTACTCTTTATTCAGGCAGTATGATGGGCTATTTGATAAGCAGTGCAAACAGTTTGTGTTTGTTCCTTTGCCTTATCTCAGTGGTGTCTGCTGGTACACAAACAGGAGATGGAAAAGCAGACACAGCGGCAGGTAAACACAACATAAACCCTGCCTCGTCAGAGATGAAAGAGCACAATTTCTTTCATGGGTTGTGTTGGCAAGTGAGGCCAAGAAACAAAGCTCAAGTAGATCAAAACAGAAGTGGATGAGACTTCAGATATTTATTTTATGATATTTACATATTGTATCACGAATACCAATAAATGTATTTTAGGAAGACAGGCTCAAATCTCCCATGAAAATATTACATGTTGCCAGGTTTTCACATACTTATTAAAATGATATGCAGAATAATCCACTCTGTACACAAATTTATTTTAACAGAAATCCCAGCTTTAAGAGATGAAGTGCTTGTGGCAGGCTTGCACGAAGGTGCCTCCAACCTCCCCCTCACCAACCCCCCCCTCCCCCCCGCTAGCTGATGTTGAGATTTTCCACCAGTGCATGTCCTTCCTTAAAGCAAGATTATTCTCTCTTTTGTCACTTAGATTTTTGGTCTGCATCCCTTCCTTGCTGGCTTTCTTTTCTCTCCTGATAGAGAAAAAGATTCTCTTCTGGTAAACTGACCCCATCCACCTTGTAGGCCTTTCTCTGTACATGGTGGCTTCTCTCAGGGCACTTGCCTTCTGCCTTTGGTCTGGAGAGTAAACACAGACTAATGGGGTGATCAAGGGCATTCAGGGAGCCCAGGTGAGGGAACTCAAGGGGGCAAAGACTCATCCCTATTTTCAACTTTGTTTGGAGGCAGATTTCTCCTGTGAGGAATGCTATGAGGAATCCCCTCCTCTGATACTACAAGCCTGTGGTGGTTCACAGCATCATGGTGCACACCCTCCTGATCATGGAGACAGGCCTCCTGTCCTGTGCACTAAACAAATCTCCTACCTGGAATATTAATATACCTCCTAGTCTCCACCACTGAACTGAAAGGCCAACTCCTCCATAAAAATCTCCCTCAATTTTCCCTGTCTGGAATTAATCTCCCTTTTCTCTGGGCTTCAGTCACTTTTTTACTCACATTGTTGGTGTTTTAAATAGCTTTTTATCTGGCTTACATTTCTGTTTCTCCCGAAGGCAGTGAGTGGGTCGTATTCGCCTTTGATTGCCCACGGTCTTGCACAGAGCCTGGCACATCCTAGGACTTAATGTATGATCGTTGAGTATAGAATATATTCTATATTGATAAGTGTATTCTGTATAATATAGTCTATATTGATTCCATTGTTTACTGATATATGTATAATATCTGATGTATTGTGACATATTTAATATTTATATATTTTTATATGAATATAAAAAGAAGCCCTCCTACCCTTCTCTAAACACAAATGAGAAGAGTTTGTGACCTCTGTTTTTCTCCCTTTCTGGTATAATCTTTTGCTAGTGACAATTTTTGTTCAGAAAGGGATTTTTCATCCACTTGAAATCTTGGTGGAGTAGCCAATTAGCCTTTGACTACAAACACAGTCACCCGCACCAGGGCCATGGAAGAAGCAAGCAGTTATATAGCACATGAAATGCACTTGATTTCCACCTTCCCCTCTGAAACTTGTCCTGAAACCAAGGGCCTCTATGTCTCCCGTTTGAGGAACCGTTATGGGATGATGGTGCCTTCCTTCTGATCAATGGCCCAAGACCCAGCAGGATATATAGAAGAGTGAAGAAATGGAAAAGCCCTTTTCTAAGAAACTAAGCTCTTTATTTATGACTTACTTCAGCCGAGCCTTGCACATCCTAGGACTTAATGTATGATCGTTGAGTATCAACGATCAACGATATATTGAATAATATCAATATATATTGCCTGCTTCTCAACCTTGGCTAAAATTGTAGGGGAATACAACATACAAGTGATTGTATAAAGTTTTGGGAAACTAGAATTTTCAGCATGGAAGAAAGGAGAAACAGAAACAAGATAGAATATATTCAAATTAGAATTGGAAATACCATTATGAATAAGTATAAATTCATGATAAATCTTTTCTTTTAAAAAATATACGTATTTCCTAATATTTCCACTAAGTTGTCGAGAAACTAAGCAAGCAGCGGTGAGCTCCCTGAGCACCCAGGGCTCCTAGGAGATATAGCTGATTTCGGTGCTGGAACAGGAACTGAATGGGATTAGAATGGAATGTCTTAACATAATAGATCACATAGTGAGGATGCCATCAAGGGGATTACTGGGGATGTGTCAAAAGGACCCCTGAGCCAACTTAAAGAGGCTCCCGCTGGCTATCTATTGGATAATTAGAGCATCAATAAGGATAATAACGGCAATGGATTGAAAGCATTAAGTAAAGTTTAAATCTAAGAGTTCGTGATAGTAAAATAAGAAATCCCTCATGGTTACCTTTGGAGGATGCTAAGCAACCAGCTCATTATTTTGAAAATTATTTGCAAAAGGAAAGAATCAAATGTTTATGCTGCCATTTCCCTTATGAATTCTATCCCGGGGTAACTAAATTGATGAGGGGGAAGTTTCTCATTATAGTAGTACTCCAGCTAATAACAACTAAAGGAATAAAAAAAATACTGCCATTTTGCAGCCTCTAATGAAATAATGGATCTAGACATGATCACCAGTGGCTGCTAATGTCACAAAAAGAGGGACAGACAGGCATATCTCTCCTGATGGCCGTGCCGTGCCGTCTATGAAGTATATTTGCTAAAAGCTTGGATCTGCATCTGAGGAAGCCTCTATATTGGAAGTGGGTGAACTGTGGTCCTCAGTCCAGTCTGGTATGTTGCCTGTTTTTGGACATAAAGTTTTACGGGAACACAACCACATGCACTCACTTACATATTGTCTATGGTTGCGTTCACCTTATAGGCACAGTAGCTATGACAGAGACTACGTGACCTGCAAATCTGTAAATACTTCCTACCTGACCCTTTGCCAGAGAAGTTTGCCAACCCCTGCTCTACATCCAGATGCTACAAATAGGTAGCAAATACATGGGACAAGAGAACATGTTAAATGACACCATGGGGATAATCAGCAAAATCCAGACTGGGGAAACCTACAGAAAAAAAAATGACCTTTTTTCTTAAATAAACAAACTGCAGGGAGAGGAGAACACTTTTCTTTGGTACCTAATGTATACTTCAACTCAGATCAGCAAGGTCAAGCTTACCTTATTCAGTAACTGGCAGTCTCTTTAATTCCTAACTCCAGGTTTCTGGCCCGTTTCCAGTTAGCAGATTGCCCCTCTCTTCATGCTTTAATTAATGACTTTCTATGCACATAATAATTACCTTATATTTGCCTAGCCCTTGTCAGGGCCCCATGGAGGCATCATAAATCCACAGCGCCCGACACCAGCCTGTCTGGACCAAGTGGAGAAGCGTCTACGGCAGGGCTCCCCCGCCCAGCAGGGGCAGGCCACCCTCATCTGCTCCCTCCGTCCCACCTTCAGTGTCTGAATGGAGGCCCTGGGAGGTCAGGCCCCTGGTTGTAAATAGCATAGGATGGTGATTTTCCAGCCTCTTTTTTAGTTTTGGAATGCTTTGTTAGAAACAGGTTTTGGTGGAAACATAAACAGCACAGCAGCAAGGCGACTTCCGGAGGAAGTAGGGGTGAGGGTGGCATAGTGAGCAGGTGCTGGACCATCCATGTGAAGATGCACATGCATACATGAGAGAGTATAAGAGAATAGCGAGTATAGATACTGGACCTGTCTGTTAACAGAGTGGCCTATAAAACCCAACAAAAAAGCCTAGAAGGGAGCTATAGGTTAGAAAAGATGAAAAAGAAGACAGTATGTTATGTCTTAACATGTTATAATTCAGTCAAAGAGGACAAGGAAATCTAAAGGGAAAAAGACCAGAGGGCTGGTGAGTGAAGTGTGATGTAGTGCATTAAAAATGTTCTCACTTCTGGCACCTCATTTCGTTTACGTTGTTTCATTTCCTTCGAGTCCTACCTCAGTAGATGAGATTCCAAATAATTTGTGTAGTTGCTCTGCAGCAAAGATCCCCTTCTTTTGTGACATGAAAGAGAAGATATCGTTTGGGGGATTTAATGAAGATTACATTTTTTGTTTCTCATTGGGTTTTGCCTAAAAAAGCACCATATTCTCACTTGAACAGTGAAATGCCAGAATTGCTCAATACTCGCTCAAAATCAGTGAGTTTTAGGGGGGAGGGGTGGTAACACTGGCCCAGTTTGTTCTCTTTAATATTTACTTGCCTCTAGTTCAAAAGTGTGGACAGTCATTTGCTCTTCAGAACAACTGTAGATGTTTGTTCAGAGCAGGAGAGCCCTTTTACATCAGTTTGAAAGGAGGGTCTTAAGCATTCTTCCAAACAGAACATACAATCCAGAGATGGGAAGACCCCTCTAAGCTGAATGTTCAAGAGGCAAGAGAGAGCCCACATGGCCCAACTGGCTCAGGACTGCTGGGCCACCTCAGCCTCTGCCAGCTGTAGGGGCCGCTGCTTTGAACAGCTGTGGTAGCATCCATATTCCACCTACTCAGTGAGCATTTTCTTGCCTATCTGATGTATCTAGAATTGGACTCAATCACCTTCTTCCTCCTTCCATCTGCATCGCTATCACTGGAAAGCATATTTTCCTTCTGCTCAGTCTTTAAACCTTGCAGTCACGTTCAGCTGCTCCATGTTATTTGTTTTGTCCCGTAAGTCATTAATACCTGGGGACCTTCTTGACATACGTGGGTTTGCTCGCCCTTTGATGTTACGGCCCTGGGTTATAGCCCTGGTTCTGCCACTTGCTAGCTATGATCCTTGAGGAAATTCCCTCTCAGTGTCCCCAGCTGTAAAACTGGGATAATGCCTACCTTAGAGGTAGTTGTAAGAACCAGATGGAATATTCAATGTGTCTATAATGTTTAAGTACTCAATAAATGGCTGTAATCATGACTGGTGTTATTAGTGAGGTTATTTGATCTTCCTCTTTGCTAACACCTAGTCCAAACTCTTAGCACTTCTCCCTGGTGTGCATGACACAGCTTCTCTGATGACCTCTCTGTTCTCCAACCCATCTTTCCAGACTAAGAGTTTCTGAACACTGGCTTTTGTTTTGTTTTGTTTTGTTTTGTTTTGTTTTGTTTTTTAAATCATATTTGAAAACCTTCATAGCCTTCAGTTTGCTACCTCACCATCTGAACTTTGACACCCAGCTTTCTAGTCTTGCATTATTTGCAGGAACCTTCCTCCGGGTCTGCGTCCACTCTGACATTGCCAGCCCCGCGCAGACTACTGTGCACAGTGCATCCAGAATGATCGTTTCAAAACAGAAATCTGATCATGTCACACATGCATACACACACACACACACACACACACACACACACACACACCCTACATACAGAAAACTGTTCAGGGACCCTTAGTATAAACTGCCAAATCCTACCCACCATATTGACAGTCCTATTTGGTCCAAGCCTTGCCCACTCTCCACCCTCATCTCCTACTTTCTTGCCTTTCGTTGTCTAACACCAGCCACAGGCACTGTCTGGAGCCTGTGTACAGTGCAGCTTCCTCCTGAGTCTTTGAAAATGCTTGTTTTCCTGCCTTTAATGATCTTCCTTCTCCATCCTTTACTCATTCTTACTGCTTATTTCAGCTCTCAGAAGAAGTGTTATTTTTTTCCCAGAAAACCTTTCCCGTCTAAGTTAAATCTGTCTGTTACCTCCTAGAACCACGGGTCTGTCCTTCCCTGCATTCAGCACAGTTGCAATTTCCCATATTATCCTGGTGGATATTTCACAGACATATTCTTCCCCAATTAGGCAGTAAGCTCCAGGGTAGAATTTTTGGCCACCATTGGTTGTTTTCATTGTTTGGACCTCTGTGTGGCACACAATAGTTGATAGAAGATCTCCACTGAATTAATGAATGGCACTTGCCTTCCTCTCTTCAACCTAGATCCTCACACCTCTATAACAGGGACTTATGTCACATTCCTTTATTCACCTTGTTACTGGGATGCAGTGCCCAGCCTTTGCCCCCAAGTTCTACTCACCTGGAATGTTTCGCTTCCTTGCATCCACCCAAATTTGTCCTTCAAGGCTTGGCTCCAGTGTTTTTGCCGCAGAGCTTCTGAAAATCATGCTGGTCTTCTTGAAGCATACTTCTTTTTAGAAGCTTAGAACTCCCTACCTCTCTTTATACTTCATTGTTTATTTCTTCCCCCTGTTGTTCATGTGTATTAGCTTAATTTCCTGAATTGCAGGCCACATCATTTCTGTGTCCCATGCTGCTCAGCCTGGTGCTGATAAGCTGGATAGAGCATTGGACATGGGATTCAATAGTTTTCATCTCTGTTTTACAACAACTGCTCTGATCGTGACACATGGCGAGGGGCAAAAAAGATATACTGAAAGAAATATGTAGGTCAAAACACTGAACTGCAAGTAGTTCTGAGAAGTTTCTGGAATAAAAATACGTGCATCTGAGATTCAAACACAACAATTGAATTTCAGTCCTTGCCTTCATCCATGGGCCCATCCCCCTGAGGACTCGCAGCGCTTAAGCCAAAGGAGACTGCTTATGTGAAAGGCGCTGCAAATCTCAAGTGTTCCTGTCTTCAAGGTTTTCATCAATGAAAAGGACTTGCCTTTGTCATTGTAAAATGGCTATCTTGGTCTCTCTGGGCCACAATGCACATATCTCACTGTACAGCTTTAAACACTTCCTGTCTGGGAAAGAGGAGTCCAAGGTGTTTACTAAATAATTAAGTTGACTTAAATAGGCCTTCTGTAATTAGGATGAACATTTCAGACAGCCACACTACTCCTATGCTCAACCACATGAAAAACAATCCCATATGACATAGTCATTTGGAAGGCAATACCAGAAATCATTTTCAGCATTACAAGACATATTAAGAAGCTAAGTGGGAGCAACCTACGAGCTTGGCTATGAGAAATGCAGAGTGATTAGGGCTACCTCTGTGGCATCCTGATAGCACCGATGAGAGCGTTAGTAAGCCTGTGACTATCTCATCTTCCTGCATTGCACTATATTACAATATTACGATCTTGTCATTTTACAGACAGGTTATTAGTTTTATCAACTGTCACTGAAGTAAAGAAAATAAATTTTCAAGAATAAAAAGATGAAACCTTAGTTTTTTCCTACAGTATTTGTTGGCAACATGGAGACTGGAAAACACAAAAATGATTTGTACTAATAGTATCCACAACACGTAGATGGAATAATTACCAATTGCTAATATAAAATGTTTTTATTAAGGTATAAAGTGCACAGTGCATACAGTGAGGCACCTGTCCAGCTCCATGAACTTTTATATACATATTCACGTGTGTGACCACCGCCCTTATCACTGTACTGAAGAAGGTTCCTGCTTGCCTTTTCCTGGTCAAATCCCCTCCCACAATATAATTGTTATCTTAACCTTCATCACCATTGGTTTGCTTTGCCTGATTGTGAAAATGCATGTATGTGAAATCATACGTTGCGTTTTCTTTTGTGTTTGACTTCTTTTGCTCAACGTTCATTCCTGCTACTGTTTGGATCCATAGTTTGTTCTTTTTTGTGCTCTGTAGAATCCCATTGGATAAGCACACCACAATCTATCCATCTATCCTTCTCTGTAGACATTTGGGTTGTTTCCAGCTTGGGGTTATTATGAATAAAGGTGCTGTGCACATTCTTGAGTATCTCTTTTGATGGACTGAAGTCCTCACTTGTGCGGATACCTAAGAGTGCGATTGCTGGGTCACAGGACAGGCATAGTTGTTGAATTTTAATGAGTACTGAGAGTTTTCTCAAGTGATTGAACAATGGTGTATTTTAATTCATGACCAGAGCATGCGAATCCAAGGCAACTACTGTTGCATAGTCTAAATGGTGCCATTTGTTTCTGGTTTATTAATAAGAATTGGCATTTTCATATGTTACATTAACGCAGGCATGAAAACTTGGCCAGCCCAAGTTGGAACCTTAATAAATCCTGTCTTTTAGTGAATTACTCTCTCCTTTAGAGTGTTGGGGTTTCATATTTGGAGATTAAAATTAAGCAATAGTAATTTAGAAAAATGTATGAAGAAACTTGTGTTGGTCAAACAAGAAGGCATTGTTCAAAGCAGATACATGAAAAACGATGATGATGTGGGCTAAACAGATCATTCTGTTGAATAATTGGAGGTTATTCCTCATATGTCTTATACAAATAACATTTTGATGTTCCAAGCCCATGCCATTATTTTTCTATCCATTTTTATCTCACTTTCATAAAACTATTAAGTGCAGAGTTGCTTTTACTTTTTCATATGACCAGGGGAATTGTCTACCTTGCTTTTGCTGTAATTTGCCTGCCTCTAATTTATAAATTCTTTTGAAAGGAAGACATGCCTTTACCTATTTACAAGGGATTGAAAACCATAGCGCTAAATTCTCCATGCCAAGATACAGGGAAAGCAGGCTCCTGTCATTTGCTTCTGAGTGCCGAATAAGATGTGACTTTGCCTTTTCTGTTCCAGTTATCTCAGGGATCTCCAGAACCGATCGAGCCCAACTTTTTCACAGCAGATTACCATTTATTACATCATTCATCAGGTGGAAACAGCCTGTCCCCAGATGACCCAACAGGTAAAGGCCTTCAACACAGGAAATCTGGCTTTTCACAAAGAAATCTATATTTGGATCAAGAGCCATCCTTAAAAGATTTTCTTCAATTTAAAAGAAAGATAGAGCTTATTTTGATTATCTATGGCAATAGTCGGAAGGGATATATAGAGTAGGAATATAGAAATTCCCTGAGATTTATCATACCCCGCTGTGGCAGCTTCCTTGATCATTTATTAATGCCATAAACAAACAGCAGAATCTGCGTGGGTGAATTGTATTTCCTTTTATTTCTTCTTGCTTATCTGATGATGGAAAATCAAATGCCTAAAGGCATCCAGGGAGATGAAAAGCAGAAGTGAAGAGTTTGGATATTTAAAATGGAGAAAATCTGAAACTTACCTGAAGAATCCACATTAGACATATTTAAATGTTTTTCTTCTTTGCATAAATCTCGTATAAGGAGGCCAGATAGCATAGGGATGAAAGGTGCAGATTCTCAAAACCTGGATGCCTGTATTTGAATGTCAGCTTAACCATTTAGTAGTTGACCTTAGGCAAATTATTTGACTTCTTGAACCCCAGTTTCCTTGCCTGTAAAATGGGGGCAAAAATGGTACTTGCACTGTAGGGTAATGGTGAGGATCAGTGTAAACATATAAAAAGTAGTTGGCCGTTAGCAGGGGCCCAGCGTAATGTAACTCTTCTCATGATAATTGAACTCTCAGAAGAGGTTTTCAAGCTACTCTGAGGTTTCAGAGTTCCTAAATAGGTTCGAAATCTATAAAGTATAGTTGCATCACTGAGTTCTGAAATAGATAGGAATGATGGTTAAAGGGAGACTCACCATCCCCTCCTCAATTTAGGCAAATCATCTCATATATGAATTCTCAAACTTCCCCTAAGTCTTGGACTCCTGGGATGAAGCCAACCTGTAGGCAGAATTACATCTAAAATACTCCCTGAGAAACCCATAAGATCAAGATAAACTGTTGTCTGAAGTCTGCCCCCAGGGCAGGTCAGTCAGTCTGCGGGCCAGACTTCTTACAGTAGCAACTCCGATGAAACCCAGAGTCCTGGTGCAAGTCCCCGGGCAGCCTGGCAGCTTGATGTGTCCCTCTTCCCACCCCCCAAGGTGGAGCGGGCGAGTCCCATCCCAGCAGGCTGGCCACTAGCTCAGACAGCAGAGCCTGCGGGCACTTTGGGGAACACCTTGAGGCAGAGCTTTGAAGAGGAGCTGCCAGGACTTGTCAGCCCCATGCCTCCCCTAAACGTCAACCCCTTACCTTTTGTCTCTCTTAAGTGGAGGGGAGCTCCTGCGCCTCCCTGCACACCAGTGTTGATTGATTGGAGTGGAAGCTGGTCAGTGTCGCCTTGGGTGGCCCTCAGCTGGGCGAGGTGCTGGTGTATCATCCTCAGAACAGACATCAAAGACAGTATTGCCTTCTGGCACTAAATGTATTTTATTTCCCTCTAGGCAGTCATGGGAAAGGGCCAGGTCTTCCTTGTCTTTCACTCTCTATTTCTGCCTCCCTCTAAGAATTCATTTTCTTTTTAGCACATATTTACTGGTTTTGCTGGTAGATTCAGGAGAGTTCCTTGATCAGAAAACTCACCGATCGAGTAGTTTGCGTTTGGAATACTCCTCACCTGCCCTTAACACAAACACACACACCCCTCTAACTTAATTGCCCATTTATACTGTGTGAGATGCCCCTATATCTTTGTGTACTATTTGTGTATTATTGTGTGTTGGTCGCCCAAAAAGCAGCGAGTTCTTAAAGGAAGAGAAACAAAGAGCTTGAATATTCAAAGCAAGACGATTGGGAATGTGCTTATAAGTACTCCTCTTCCTCATGTCTGAATTCACCCTGGTTTCACGACAGTTGAGTCGTAATTGCCAATAAAGTCTAAGAAATTGTGAATCAGAGTTCAGACTTTCATAGAAATAGAAATAATTTGTCTATTTCAGGTCTGTGCACCACCTTTGATTTGGAGGAAGGAATAACATATGAACAGATGCAGGTGAGGTTTTCGCAGTGCCTTTGAACAATTTTATTTTGTTGCTTTCAATTCAATACTAAGCTGATTTTTTTTTCAACTCCAGACTGTGATTGAAGAAGTCCTAGAAGAAAGTGGCTATTACAACTTTACATCTAACAGGTGAGATCTGGACTTTTCTTTCAAATGTGAGATCATTGTAGATCATTGGATGTTAGATCTGATTTCTCTATCCTGGATTCCAGAGATTTTTTTTTCAACTTTCATTTAAAATACTTTTGTAAAATCTCTTGGCTTAGCCTGGATACAACCCTGGGTAGAGTATATATTGCCCATCTTTTGTATGGAAGCAGTTGGTGTTTCTCTGTTAAAAAAGAAAGGGGGGTAGCTTAGTCATAATTTACTCCCCTAAAAAATAAGAAACATAATGAAATGGAAAGACATTTCTAGGCTTTTATTCCTTTCTTTTTTTTTTATTAAACATTTGTTCCATTCTAGTAGAGCTGTAAACACAGATTTCCATCATGAAATCTACCCATTATTTGTATAGAATGTGGGGGCGGGGAAGGGGGGAATACAACTACAAAGAATCAGTTCTGGTGAATTTGAGATATGTTGGTGGGAAGGGAATTTGTTATTATGTATTGCCACTTGAGAAACCTCAGTTTACTGGGGCTATGTATTATCTTCTAATATAACCACTATTGGTGCTTTAAAAATATACTATTTTCTCACTTTCATCCAGTTCTGATCCCTACCTTTTACTGTTGGATGCAGTGCTGGGCACAAAGATGTGACTTCAGGTAGTTTACTCGAGAGGCAATTCCAGGAAGTACTGGTAGGGAGTGAAGAAATAATTCAATAAACGTTTCCTTTTCAAGCAAGTTACCATTGTGGCTGACGGGAGCTCGATCCCACCAGGGAAATCCAAGAGCTGGGACTGAACATGTAGCTCAGTTATCCCACTCAAGGGCTGAGGGAGCCGGGATATTTGTACTCCAGTTTCCAGCTGCCGTTGTTTGTGGCCTTTGCCTGGAGAATGTTAGTTCCCTGGCATTTCTGGCCTTCTGTAAAGGTGGACAGAGCAGACTCCAGAGGCCAGAGAGATCTTCAGGAAGAGAAATGCAGGTGCAAGCAGCTGAAAAGCAGGCCAGCATGCTGTGACATGGCGTGGATGAGGGGAGGTGGGCACCCACAGTGTCAACCACTCAAGTTGTCTCTTGGCTTTTCTAAGGAGCCCCTCCTAACATCATCACACTGATCGTAAGCAGCCACATACACATTCTCTGGGGCTTTCTTCCACGTTGCCTTAGTTTTTTCTCTCAAAATGGCCTTTTATGCCTGAAGGAACTGCCTTCCTTTCTAGCTGGTAAAGCTATCTTGGGACCACTATTTAAATCATTCCAGAAGTCCACTCCAAAGGCATTGGCCATGGTAAGAGAAAGACGCCTCAAGAGCATTCTGCAAAGTTTATTATATTGAAATTAGATTCTTTTTTGAGGTTAGTTCAGTCTCCAACTTTTTTTTTTTTTTTTTTTTACCTCTCATTTCAACAAGTAGTTCATGTGAATCACAGTTAACTTTATTCAACTGCTTGCTCTTTCGGCTTGATAATATATTTCCAAAATACTACCTTTGTAGAGTTAGTTCTGTTGTGATTTATAACTACAGAGAGATGATGAGTAATTCTCATCTTTCCAAAGGTATATTATTAATAGAAATCACCATCTTCATAATCACTCTTCTCCCATGGTCCTTGGGGAGATTTTGAATTTTCATTTTCTATTCTTGGGCCAAGTACATCCAACTTTCTATGAATAGTATGAGTGTCTTTGTTCTTGACTCTTAGCCCCTTATTATTTTAAGTGACTTTGGCTTAGAGAGGGGGCAAAAGTCATTTATGTCATGATTTACATACTCTCAGAGACTCAGGATCATGGGCAATGAATGGCTTCATACTTCGGCAGAAAATAAACTAAATGTCAGTGAAAAACCAGGTGTGTAAGGAAGTTGGGAAGCTCTTACAAGAGTTCTTATTTTTCCCTAAAAAATTTAGTCTTAGTCTTATTTTTAAATTCACTTTTATCCTTTTTTAGTTCTGTCACTAAATTTTTAAAAATTCAAACATTATTTCTACTTCCAAAGATGCACTGCTCTATTAAAAGACATTGCACATTTTCTTATTATAATGAATAGATGATAAGATGCCTAGTAACAAGGACAAAAATTATTTACAGTTATATTCAGAATTGTGAATAGACTCTGAGAGAGACACGATTTAAATGGCCAAATTCAAGCAAAATACCTTGGATATGACGTACGTAAACTTTTCTTAAAATGCTCCAAATTAAAATGGGTCAGTCATTTAAAAATTCTTACAGCCATGATATTCCCTTTTCATCTAAAAACAGTGATAGAATATACCATGAGAGAAGACTCCTCACAGTTTACTAGTAAAGATAACCCTTGGTTGTGCTAAAAGTACTTGTTTACCAGTGTTCCAAATTAATTCCCGAGAAAGAAGTCAGCTCCCACTTAGAAGCACCTAATAGTTCACGAGCTGAAAATACACATAATTCCAAATATGAATCAAATCAGCCATGTCAGTGGTGACTTTTTCTGTAGTCAGAGGATAGAGGATGCTAAATATCACTGGACATGCATTTAGAGTCACTAGAGTGTATTTCCTTAATTCGTTCCATAGACTGGCCAATATTCTCACAGATGCTAATAGATGGTCCCTGAAAAATAAGATTTTGTGATCAAATATATCTGGGAAACTGTGAAAGTGCAGTTTTCATTTTCAGACGATGTGGACACACATTACCATATTACAGAGTCTGAGATTGCTGTAAGAAATCTGTTGACCTTGTTTACCCCAGTATTTCTTCAATCTTTCACATGTGGTTGGAAACGGGAAACATTGCTTTAATCCCCCACCAGTCACCAGTACCTACCCAGATCTGCTGTTGTTCTCATTGTCATTGTCATCATCTTGTCATTGTCATCATCACTGCAGAATGTTATTAGTGATCTTGGTCAAGCACCACACAGAGAATTGCATACATAGTTTCTGTATTACTGAAGTTTACAACTTCAGACGGTCAGTTCAAACTTGCACACATCTACAAAACACCTAGACAGCAGCTAAAGCACGAAGCCAAGATACGGCACATTTTTAGTTTAGGCCATAGAGTGAATATTTAGTTAGGGATAGAGAGATACCAGTATCAAACTGACAGCCTTAGGATGAAGCCATTATCCATCTATTAGCCATCTTTAGGGACAGTTTCTGCAACCGTTTAAGGAAAGGGGAGACTGCTTGGACAGTTGGTTAGGACGACCGTCTTGGGGACAAAATGCTGTATTAGGGAAAGAAGATAGTAACAGAAAGAGAAATAGCAGCAAGGAGCCCTAAGCAAAATGGGGAATCCCTCATTTCTAGGCTTCCAGGAAGAGGAGGTAGAATGAGTTGAGAGGAAGAAAGTAGTATAAAGAAAATGAAACAAGGTCAAAACAGGCTTGGCCAGCCCAAAGCACACTGTATTCTTGACCATTTGCAGGGTGTATGATTAATTACATTTTGCGTTCATGAGCATTTAGCTTCCTTACCAGGAGACAGCCTAGCATGCCTTAATTTTATCGTTGTTCATGAGAGAAAAACTGTTTGAATCCTTTGATTGAATAAATTGCAAGCATATCATCCTCATATACTTAGGGGTACATATTACCATTTTTAACAATGAAATCTGTCTTCAGAAGTAAAATTTGCAAGATAAAAAAATCTGCACTTTGCTTTGCTTTTTTCCCCCCAATTAACTGATAACATGTAAATTAGATGTTTGAATGGGTGTTTATTTTCTTCTCTAAAGGGTTATCATTTCTAATTGAGTTTATAATTTGAGAAAGATCCGGTTAGCACTGAACTTCAGCAAAAAGGTGGCTTTCTAAAAATGCCCCATCCTATTTTGTTTTAGAATCATCTTTTCTTTACCGTGATTTATATAGATATATATACTTGAGCTACTGCTTTTGAACCTGAGTGTGTGAAATCAAATATGTGTGACTATAGAGAACTCTTTCCACTTTTGAATCTTCTAGATATCACTCCTATCCATGGGGGACCAAGAATCACCCAACCAAAAGATGAAAACCCTGCATTTTGAACAGACTTGGTTTTCCTAGCAAAGTTCAGGTTCTGGACTTCAGCCCTACCAGATGCCCAGGGATTGGGAGCTGCCATAGGGTATGGAAAAGAAAAGACCAAGACCTCTTTCTGGAGGTCCTGTGCTAGGTTACGTGGCCATGGCAGCGTGGGAAGCCTCTGCTCCTTGGACCTGGCAGGCACAAGATGACAGGGCACTCAGCGCGCTCCTGGGAGAAAATGCTGCAAGATTCATCCGTGGGAAGAAAATTCACTCCTCACAGAACTTTCCTCCAAGTTAAAAAAAACAAGACAAAAGCAAACACACACACACACACACACACACACACACACACACAGGAAGTCATATTTTTCAATGGAGTATTTTATATTTAGGATTGCTGAAACTATGTTTAAAGGCATCTAGCCTTCCATGTATAAAAATAGTTTTAGATAAAGAAAATTACAGGCCCCAGAGTAATAATATATTGGGTGATTCACTGTATTCCCCAATTTTTTTAATTTTAAAAAATTCAAAATAGGTGATTGAATTTTATTGTTGTTATTGTTGTTGTTTCAAGGAAAGGATTGGTTTTCTCTTAACCACTTGGGTGCTAGTGGTCTGAAGACAGTAGACAGTATTTGTAACCTTGCACAGCCTCTGGGAATAACTGTCAGATTGTCGGATGTAAGCTACACTAATAGAATATATTGCTGTACAGTGTATGTATAAATACATATAGAAGGGGGAAGTGGGGAGAGGTTTTGATTAGGCTACTGCTTTGCTGCTAATCAAACTTATAGTGTTTTTAGAGCACTTTGAAGAGTTCATGGAATCTATGAAAGATGCAATATTCCTTATTCTAATTCCCTTCTTACTAAAATTACCTACATTGTTTTACAATTTTTATTATTTGGGAATTTGAAATGAAAATAAGCTATATTACAAAATATAAGTTCCTTCTTTATTCATGGAAACATCCCTAAAAACACAAGAGATCAGAATGCCAAAGAGTGTTTCATTCCTTTGCAGGGAGACTTTATGATGAAAATTGTCAAGATTCTTATTGGGCTAAAATCTCTTCAACTGGCTTCTTGTAACTGGTGTAACATAAGACATGCCCTTAGTGCCAAGTCAGGCTGCACTTCTAAACTGCATAAAGAACATTCTAAGTCTATATAATTAGTCATCTGAAAGCTGGAATTCTGCTTTTTATTTACTTCTCACTGAGTTCTGGTATCTTTATTTACGCTGATATATTTTTAGCATCATTGAACAGGATTTAGTTCAATATAGTTACAGTGATTAAAGCATAATCACCTTTTGGTATAGTATGGAAAATCTCTTAATGTGAATCCATACTATTTTTACAATTTGCACATCCAATACTTAAAAGACATCCAAATTTCCTTTAACTAATGCCTTTGCAAACTTGCCAATGAATCTTTGTCTTTAAGCCAAATTAATGATTATAAATACACTGTAATTTTAAATAACAAATACAGTTACAGTAATGAAAAATGTCAGTTTCAGCTTTCAAACCCATTCCATCCATATGTGAAATTTACGTGTAAAATCAAAATGCTATGATTTTGTTGATTTACCCAGGTAAAATTTTATTCCTATCTCAACTGACTTTGAAACTTGCACTATTATTTTTTATATCTGTTCCTGTACAGAATGGGCACATTTCCTCACTGTGTAGGAGGCCAAGGCCTACAGGGGCATAAATTGCAATTGTGATGGAAGCCAATACCTGGAAATAAACCAAGCTGTGGGTGAAAGTTTGAACAAGAAGGCTCTTTCTCAAATGATAATACATAATCAACAATGTTTAGAAGAGAAGAGTACTCAGAGGTCACACCTTAGTAAAAAAAAGAAAAAAAAGAGAAATGATTTCTTGAAAGGTGTTTTCAAATGCATATAGTTGCCCTTATTAACCAGAAAGGGAGCGAAATGTTTCCATCTATTTCTTTTAGACCATAGAAGTGGCATGTATTATTCTAGAAGCCAGTACGGATGAACAAAGATAAACACATGGATGTCCTGTTTACCAGAAGCTTTAGGCTGGTCAACTCTATGCTGACAGATGCATTCTTTTGCCAAAGTCATGAATGTGTTTTATTTGATTCCCTTCTTCAACTACCAGTCACTGGATCTACATTCTCCCAGTGCAAGGGCAGGCTTCCACGAGAAAGTTAGGCACTGGGAAGGGGTCCCTTTCGTGTATGGAATCTCATCCCCAGAGTGATGTTACCTTTTCAAAAGCCCTCCCTTTCTCACTCCCAACCAGGAGCCCCCTGCCCTCACAAAAGAACAAGAATGATCATTTTGTTTTCACTCTCTAAGCTGCGCTGTAGTGCAAAAAAGTTGTTACTTGCGCGTCATCAGCCTCGTAATCTTTTCTTGATTGCATTTACATTTTTTCTCTTTCTCTTCTACATAATTTTTAATTTGTTGTGCAATGAAATCCCCTTGAATCCATATAACTCTCAGTCACTGAATATTTGTATGGGACAGAATCTGAACCAGTCTCTTTGGATCACTTTGGATACACAAATGCTTCCGTTAATTATGTTTTGATCTACCAACTCGATCTGCACATGTGCACTTGAAACCTTAATTTGCTTTTTAAAAGCAGAATGTTCCACTTTCAGGGAAGTGACCCCAGCAGGCACATGTGCTTGCTAGGTTGTTAACCTTGTCTTCTTCCAGATGTGTGACATGTAATCGGAGGTCTCTAGGGAATAGTAAAATGGACACTAGACCCAGTGCTCATGGGTGAATTTCAGGAACTTGCTAGAGAAAGGCTGTTTGAGTATAATGTGGACACTTGTGTGGTACCGAGCAGTGTGCGTATTCTGGGCATTCTAAAGCGGACCCTAATTAAGAAATGCTGTTGTGAAGTTTACCCCAATGATGGAACTGATTGGGAGTTAAGGTCTTCTTAGAGGTACCACCTAAGACTTATTAAATACTATGAATTTTGATGATCAAAACCAAATACAGGACTGGTTGATTACATGCAATTCCAGCAATAGCATCAGTTCTTCACCACTCCTATGTAAGATGTGTGAGGGCAATGATATTGTTTAGTCAATTCTATCAGTGTTAATATGCATAGAATCCACATCCCTCGATTTGATTTGCTGAATCGCACAATATTTTTATTGCTATTTCTCTCTCTTCTTTGGAATGACGATGGACCATGTACAGTAAATATGTTGGATTCCTTTAGAAACGGCTTCAGCTTCTATTTGAAGGCGGGAAATCCTTCTTTGTAATGTACTTTTATGGTTTGCCTTTTAGTTTTCTTATGGTGTGTTTTCATGACACAGAAATCAGCTGGAGAGGCAATGCAGAGGAATCAGGCTGAACCAGGTCCTCAGCACCCTGGTGATGCAGCTATGAAGGGCTTGTGAGCAAAGGAAACCTAGTGCCTCCATGTATTGACCTTGACTCTTGGGGTCAAAATTCCCTCAAAACATGAAATCCTTCATGTCCAACAACTAAATGTGATAATAAGTATATTTTGTGTACCTTTATATCTTCCAGAGAGTATCCTTTGATGGAAATGGCAGAGTTTGGGATAGATTGTTTGTTCCACTGAAATGTGCTGGTTACCTTTGAATGCTATTTTTCATATTAATAGGAAGACACAAATGTCTCAGGGAAACAACTTTGCGATAAAGAAATTCTTACGTGTGTCATTGCAGTCAAATTGCATATTGTAAATATGACTGTTATGGTTGATTACATTCCTGCCGTGATGTTGCTTTGAGATTTGCAACAGGGACGGGAAGGATTTTATGATTTTGACGGAATGACTGATGGATATTGCAAATTTACATGTCCTCTGGGTCCATGGGCAACAGTTGTTTTAAAAATGAAGATCATGCACCCTAGGAGCATAACAGCATTCTTGGGACATGAGCTATGTTAGTTGTTGTTTTGTTTTGTTTTGTTTTGTTTTACTACATATATAATGAACCAACTTTTAAAATTTTTTAAAAATTCATTGATTTTATCCTAAAAGTGAACTCTGTTCTCAATTGAAGACTGAATATTATTCCTCAAACTTTAGCAAGCTGCCTTTTCCCCCATTTTGTACTATGAAGCTCGGCACTGTACCCAAGAGCTGTATTTAGAGGTAGCAGAAGTGCGTTCATTATAGTGAATATGTGACTATTTAAAGGCTGTCATTTGGTAGTGGCTTCCCTTTGTTTCCTCTGAACAAAGATAGAAGTTTTGTTGTTTCTAGAAACCCAGGTAATCAGCAAGTCTGGACAGATGCTTGGGGTTGATCTGGTGAGCTCACAAATGAAAAATGGGCTGAAGTTTCTGCAAACATGTCATAAACTGGTCCCATAAAATAAGCAGAGAGAAGTTGGACTAGAATGACAAACCAAGAGGAACCAAAGCTTTAAGGCCTTAGCACCTGTAAGTCAGACGGCAGAGGTGACTTATAAAATACTATTCTTAATCCATGATTTAGTTCTACATTTCAAGCACCACTTGAGTCAGAATTCTGGAAAGGAATATAATGCTTACGCATGGCTATTAAATTTTAGCTTGCCCTTCACACAAGTATGTGCATCTCATACTTCAGTAAATCTGGAAGGTAATGGAGCTGGTGTAGGGATACCTTAGATCGAGAAGGAATGTATGAAGTATTTGTATGAACCCCACATAGCATGGAGGGGGGGAGACATGTAAATAGAAGTACTCAGAAGTGAAGTCCGAACTTGTTAAGGATAAAAGATGACTCTTTCAAAGAGGTAGGACAGTCCACAAATAAAAACTGAGAAGTCACAGGGCAAATAGAAGGCAAGGTGTGTCCCAGAGCCTGGCACCTCCCAGCAGGCCAGTCACAGGGTGGCGGGCCGTTGACAGGGGACCGGGCAGTTCCTGATGCTTGGCGGCTTCCTGCCACTGGGTGTCCTGGAAGAGGCGGATCAGGCACCTCCCTCACATGCAATTCCCGATGGACCGATTTCTTGGCACTGTCACCTGTGAGCTGAAAACCCCAGACAGTAGCACGTGGGCTCCTAAGGCTCCCCAGTAACGCGTTGGTCCAATCCTTAGGACAGGGTCCCTATGAAGCATTCCAAAGACATCAGTCTCCTTGGGGACACAGTTTTGCCTGCCACTCGGGGAATGTGGCTCTGCCACTGGTACCATGTTTGCTTCCCCATCTTTCAGCCATGCCTCAGGCCTGTTTTGTCAGACAAAATAAATTTTATAAGACACATATGTGGATGTTAAATAGATCATCAGTGCAGGCAGATTTGAATACATTTATACTTGGCTAGATCAGAAAAGAAGCATTTCAAGGTATTTCAGTTGTCTGCACGTAAACCGGTTGATAACCAGGCTATGGAAAGATGCCATCGTGTTGCTCTTCCAAAGTGGGAAACAAAAATCACTCCAAAGGACAATCTTTTAAGTGCATTTTGTGTACTGACATTTAGGGGATCAAAACCGAATTACGACACTTCCTGTACTCTGTTGTTCCCAGTGGTGAGCCTGTGACGATCAAAAAGGACAGAGCTGTGCTCTGAGAAAAAGTACAACCCCTAATCTCATGTTGCCCAGAGCTTCTGTGTTCTGGACCACCACAGGTCCGCTGTGCCCGCAGAATGGAAATGTACCTTTCATGTGCTTTTTTTCCCTTAGCTTCCAGGAGCAGGTCCTTTTCTGTTCCAGTCCCATCCACAGGCCTCTCTCCTGTCTGGCACACCACACACCCCCCCCCCCCGCTCCCCACTCCTACCGGCGGAACAGACTGTTACAAGGTTCCCTGCAGGGAGCCCTGCGTTGTTAGGGAGAACGTTCAGAGTTCTGTGACAGTACGTGGTATGGAAGGCGGAGGGCTGATGGATTTCTTCCTCTGCACGTGATTCTGTCCTCCCCAAACCTCCAAAAACACTTCTGGTGGGAGTGTCCTGAGACGAAGTTGGGGACCCTGGAAGAGAAATGCCATGCCTCCATGAAAGATTTGTATAAAAGATGCACGTGGCCTTTATTTTTGCTATCACTTAAATATGCTCTGTAAAATGCTAAAGAAAATTAAAAATGTATTTTCAATCTTATGGGAAAAGAGTCTCTCTTTTGTCAAGGGGTCATGGCAAATGGTCATCGCCTTTCCCTCAACCAGCTCTCCGAAATCTCTCCTTTATGCTTAGAAGCCTCTTGATTTTAAAAAAGTTCCCAAAGGGTGGCCATATACATGTTTATGCTCAAATATGTCCCCCAGCTATAACTGGTGGCAACTATGTACTATCACCAATGTTGGATAGTGAGTACTTCAAAACGTAGTGACTGAAAAATGACAAGCATTTATTATTTCTCCTGCATCTGTAGGTCAGCTGGGTGTTCTGCTGATCTGAACTGGGCTTGTGCTGGGCTCGCTCATGTGCCTGTCCAGTCAGCGGACAGGTAGCCTTGTTCTGGATGGTCCAGATGGACCCAGTAGGGCAGGTCAGCTCTCCTCCATGCATCTCTCACCCTTCTGACAACCTAGTCCAGATGTGTTTTGTAGCAGGAGAGTTGATCTCTTTCTCTCCCCGCTGTCGACCAAGAGAGTTTTATAACAGAACCAAATTAGGAGAGTGACATCCTGTTACCTCTGCACATTCTAGTTGTTACAAACAAATCACAGTCCCCTCAAAGGGAGAGGATTATATAAGGAAATGGGCCACTGAGGTCACCTTAGGGGCATGTCTGCCACAGAGTGCAATACCAAAGGGCACAGATATAGGGAGATCTGGAAAACTGGGGCCACAGAATATGAAATATCACAATATCAACATACCTGGAGAGGAATTATGTGAAGTAGTCTCATGAACATGACCTCAGACTATATAGGACTTGACTTCCAGAACATTTCCGGTCCCCATCCCGGGACTCAGATGTCTCCAGCAGGCTATTTGAAGACCAAATCTAACCCAGCCAACAGACCCAACAATCCTCAGTCACTGGCATGAGAAGCAGGAATGGAAACTGTTCTTCCAGAAGCCTGAGGCGCTTTCAGGAGCACCATATCCTTCACACTCTGTGTGGGGTAATCTGCTCTTCTTATTTTAGTTCTTTATCAAATGGGAACAAATTGATTGTTTTCGGTGATTATGTTTATATGGCAGAGAACAGGAATTAAAGAAGCGAATTATAGAGTATAGCTGGATATAGCTATGAACTGCGATCTTAAAAAAAAATACATCATAGGCAATGAGGAAATGAAAATGTCGCCCAAATTTTAAGATTCCATCCCTCTTCTCAAGATTGAACACATAATTTCACATTCATTTTGCCCTTTATATAAGCTTTATATGAAGCTGCCCCTATCATGCAGATTTAATTTGCTACCACACTATAGGAAGACCAAAATGGCCTGAATTAATTTTGCTCATGTACTGGGTTTATCTCTTGAGCCATGCAGTGTTGCCGCAGATGTTTTAACCATCTTTGGTCTGTGCAAAAAGTTGTTTATATAACCCAGGAAAACAGCTGTAATTTTCATAATGAGGATATAGGTACACATATTGTGAATTGTTCAAGGATCAAGAAACAAATCACTTACAGTCCAAAATTCCCTAAATTTATTTGCACACGAGGCAAAAGGTAAACATGATTAAGCACTTGGGTTTGAATGCTAGCTCCATGATTTTCTATTTGGATGACTTCAGAGCAAGGACTTAACCCCTCAAGGGCTTAGCTTCCTCCTCTGTATAAGGGAGGCACTAGTAGATTCCACATTCAAAGCTTATTGAGCCTAGGCTTGATGTAAGAATTAGACCCCACAATAGAGGTAAGCGCTCACAGCAATGTCGGCCTGTATCCACCCAGATCCACAGACCCTAGTCGATTTCTGGGCACGTGGCCTCCTGTGCACTTTCTCTTCCAGACAGTCTGCATCTGTGTCTCTTTGGTGGGAACTGGCCTCTGGTGGCGGGACTCCTGGCACTGGTAACATCCGGGAACTTTATTCTCCAGAGGCGGTCCTTAACCATTTACAGAGAGGCTCCGGGGAACGAATCCTCCAGCACCCTCTCCCCTGCCCGGGACAGCTCTGAGGTACGCTCTTCACTGCCTCACAGTTTCCCCTGCAGAACTGAGTCTGTCCCTCTCCGTGGAACTGTGTCCGATGATGTGTCCTAGCTTGGCTTCCTTCCAGTCCCTGCCTTACCTCCGCACTCATCATCAGTTTTCCCGGCAACACTTCTTGATGAATCCATCCCACGTCTCAGGATATACTTCCAGGGAAGATGATGCATGGCAATGGCAGAATATAAATGGCTTTGTAAATTTAAAATTAGCTTAATATTTTTGTGATGAGGAGCGTGGATTGACAATCTCCTAACGGTACATGTGCCCAAGGATATGGTTGGTGTCACTGTGGTGTGTCCAGGCATAGAGTCCCCGTTAAGCAGGAATGAAACTAGGCATAGTGACCCCATTTCCCCGGCCTCCTCTCTCTCTCTGGGTCCCAGTGGGTACTCTGGCTGCCAGTGGGATAACGCAGGTTAGCAGCGTGAAGACAGGGTAGATGAACGGTGCTGTGGCACCTCACTGGCCTCCTAAAATGGCTTGGAGGCATTCCTTCCCATCCCTACGGAGTCAGCCATACTCTCCGCCCCTGCCCCTGCAATTCTGTTATTATATTTTAGATCAAATGAGGTCAGAATTTCAAGAAAAGAAATCACAGGAAGGAGAGAGAAACTTAGGCAGGGAGTAAGAGGTCTTCCACACACAGAATAACTCAGCTGGAGAGAAAATCCCCCACTGTCAGGAAGGAAAGGCTGGCTGACTCTCGTTTGGTCTCTAAGAGAGACGGATGGTTTTCTTCTATGTTCTTCACCAGTTTTCCTTTGAGCATATTTGTTTTTTTCTTCAAATAACCTCGATCAAGGTAAAGGGCATCTTGGCATCTGGTAATTTATTTTTAAAATGCTTTTGAGTTCTGCTTATTAATCCTACTGTGAACCTCTTAGACGATCATATCTTCTGCCTTTCCAAACACCGCATTCTTACGACAAACATGTAGCTTTCAGCATGAATTACATAACAAGTAACGACTCTGTTCAAAAGCTTATCAGCACCTCTGCTCCGTTACACATTAGGAACTATTTTCATTGGAAAACATTGTGATGACAATCTTCAAAGGTTGTCATGTCCCATTTTGTTCCTCTCGTACTTGCGTGGTTGGGCCTTAGCAGTAGTGTCCTTAGCATTTGGGTAACAGGTGCTCCAGTTGGGAAAGGGTCTTCCAAAGTCAGCGGTGCAGAAGGGCAGGGGGTGGTAGGGAAGTATACTGGTTCTTCATCATCTGCTTGCCCACAGGGTACTAGAGAGGAGGAAGAGACCACGCACTCCCGGCTCTGGAAGGATTCAGTAGAACTGCCACTAGGGACGCTTTCCTGGCCCTGTCCATTCCCTACACCAGTCCTTCCCCCTCCTGTCTGCGCGCGCGCACACACACACACACACACCCTCCACCCCACCACTGTTTCCAAAAGGTGGACAGAACCTTCCCAATCCTTTTCCTATTGGTTAGCATTTTCACTGGTCAGTGGAAGCTTTATGTTGGCCACAATTCCAATTATCTACTCGACTCATTATTTTTCCTTTTCTCCTATTGTAGGTTTGGACTATGTTGGCTAAATTTTAACCCTATTTAGTGCTGTGTCTGCTAGGAAAATATTTTAGTTGAACACAATGACTTCAAGAGGCAATACCGTTCATATTATTTAATGTTAAAGCTTGTCTTCTTTTTTACTTTCTCTAAATGTTTAGAAACATTTGTACTGTGCATTTTATACTGTAAGGGATATGAAGTACCATGGAAATATTATTTGTTTTCTCATTTTATCCCATAGACTCCATAGCAGCCTCATGAGCATTTATAACAGAATAGATTTTTGTTTTTGTTTTTTTCCCTCAGAAACGATAGAGGTGAATTGCTAACTTTAAAACAAAAATCTGACCTTATCTTTAACTAGCAATTTTATTTTTAAAATTTTTACTGAGTTACATGGATTAAAAAACCAAACACACAAACAAATAAAAAGTTGACCAGTAATATCTGAATCAGAAAGTCTTCCATCCACTTAACAGTAATCAGATCAGTTTCAAGAAGTGTTAGATTTATCAAAAGCAGTAAGTTTCTGAGAGTGATTTCTAAAATTCTCATCTCAAAATTCACAGTCTGTGCTTTGTCCTGGGGCAGGAGAGATGTGCTGAGTGGCTGCTGCATGGCAGGCACTGTGCAAAGCACTTTCCAGCTGTCTATCCATCGTAACAGCCATGGTGCAAAAGGTTGTAGCTAATAATATTGTAGAAATGAAAAAAAAAAAAAGCAAGATTCAGGGAAGTTAAGAAGCCAATAGCTAGTGGTAAAAAAACAAACAAAAAAAAAAAAACAATAAAACCCAAGAAAACCCAGAACTCCATTAGAAAACCAAGATTCTCCCTGGCTCCAATACCTATGCCATTTTCAGACTCACCAAATAAAACCCTTAGTTTTATTATCAAGATAAGATTACTCAACTTATGAGATGTAAAAAATTCTCTACATGCCTTTTGCCTCTAGGTCCTAGCGTCTGCTTTATATGGATCATTGATGAATACCTTAAATAGTTATGGCAGGGGTGGGGGGGGGGATGCTCTATTCATTCTTTCCAAAAGCACAAATGCAGACCACACGAGCATTTCAATGATTGTCCTGCTGCTGGAGGCCAAGCCATCCCAGGATACCAATAGTCCAACCCAATTTTTAAAAATCTTTATTTTTGAGAGAGAGAGAGAGAGAGAGAGAGAGAGATAGTCCACGTGCACAAGATGGAGAGGATGGCAGAGAGAGGGAGGAACAGAGGATTAGTAGCAGGCTCTGCGTTGACAGGGGAGAGCCCAATCCATTCGGGGCTAGAATTCACAAACCACGAGATCATGACCTGAGCCAAAATTGAACACTTAACTGCCTGAGCCACCCAGGTGCCCCTCCAACCCACTTTTTAATGTTTTCAGAGGGACCCAAGTTTCTATAAAGTGCTTTGATGACCCTGCTCATGTAACCTCTTGAGATGTTTTCAGTTCCCAAGTAATACTTGCTAATTAAAAGGCTCAAAAATCAATGGGTACTCTTTAAAAGTCAATGGGTAAAAAAAAAAAAAAAAAAAAAAAAAAAAAGACAACAGACCAAAGCTTTTCCTTTCAGAGAGATGAAGTGAAAGAGATATTCTGGCTGTATGACCCCAGGTGAACGACTTAACTGCTGTCAACCTCAATTTTGTGAGATAATAGTGCTTTTCTTACTGTATTCCCATGAGGATTAAAGGTGCTGACTATCCTATGAGAAATAGTTCCATAATGTGTGGATCAAGAAAACACTAAATAAAACAGTTTTATCAACCTATAGTTTCCCATAGGTTAAAGAATCACCTTTCTGACTCATTTACAAGTTTTCTCATTTTTAAAACACTCCGGCCAGCACTGCCTCCTTGAGGATGTCCAACCCCGAAGATGCCCATTCCAGCAAGACAGGGCCAGACGGGTCTGCTGATACTTTAACATCTTGTTCAACTCTTGAGTACAAGAGATAGAATACCGACTGGTTCAAAGAGTAAAAGGGAACTTATTGGCTTATTTAATTGAAATATTCAGGATAGGACAAGTTTGAGGCCTTGCTAAATTCAGAGGCTCAGAACGTATCAGCAAAATCCTGTTTTGCTCTTTCTCAATCTCTCTTTCTTTCTTGAACACTCATTTCTTTTTTATTTTAATGTTTTAATGTTTATAAATTTTTGAGAGAGAAAGAGAAAGCACAAGCAGGGGAGAGGTAGAGAGAGACTGAGACACAGAATCCAAAGCAGGCTCCAGGCTTCGAGCTGTCAGGACAGAGCACAACACGGGGCTTGAATTCACAAGTGGTAGGATCATGACCTGAGCCGAAGTCAGATGGTCAACCGACTGAGCCACCCACGTACCCCTTGGACACGTCACCTCTGACTTTTGTTTTCCTCCATCACAGTTTTACTTCCATGCAGGTTCTCTTCCCACAGGGGTTCCCAATAACAATTATGTCCTTCCAGTTCCCAGTCCATCAGAAAGATTCCTTTATCAGTTTGACAGAAATTGTGGAATTAAGTCTCAGGAGACCAACTTGGGCAACAGGTTCAATACTTAAACTGAGAGAAGAGAGGATAATGGGATATGCTGATTGGCTTTGGCCTGGATCATGTGCCTGATCTTGAGCTGATCACTGTGGCCAGGGAAAGGAGATGCCCATCTGTGGAGACCAGAGGAAAGGAGCCCATGGAACACCATGATTTGACGGCGAGAAGGAGCAGTTATCCAAGAGTGATTGTGGGGAGATGAAGAGTCTAAGGATAATGAGGAGCTGGATTTTTGGCAGACAAAAAGTAGATGTTTATGAACTTGGCTTGGTCTTAGCGGGAGGCATTTGTGTCTGACCATTGACAGAGATTTCTGGCCAAACTTTTCCTGCCTCACTACTTCATCTCAGTTTGCAGACTGTACTTAGATAAAGCATCCATCTCTTAAGTAAAAGACTTTAGCAGGGAAGAAATATAATCAAAGGGAATTGGGAAGCCTGGGGAACAATTGTCTGCATAGTTCTTGTCTTTCATTTGTCAGAAAGCTCACTGGGTAATGGCAAAGTAGTAATGGCGAACAAGCTGGAAAATAGACGTGTCCTTCCCTGTGGTCACTTTCCAGCTCTATTATTGTAATACTTGTTATTTCCTCCTCTACAATACCCAGCTCTTTTGTTCTCCAAGGGAGTGTGTTGGTTTCTATGCAGTGTGGCTACCCTTGCTTCTCTCCACCACTCTCCTCCTTAGGGCCAGAATATGCCTTAGCCTTTTCCCAAACTCTACTCTTCCTCAGCTTGCACCATTGATTGGTAACCTGTAGGTTTAGGCCTTCTGAGCCCTGGTCCCATCCTGCCTAGGGCAGCCAGTATGTTGCCAGTTAGCTCAGAGTCCCTCAACATCTCTTCCCCAACCCATGGCTGCTGAGATTTGCATTGTTCTTGCTGGCTGTCAGCTGTGTCAGATAGAGCCCTTAATGCCCTCTGTCAGCCTTGTCAATCTAACCCTGTTTTAGGAGTTATCTGCCTGACTGTAACCCAGGCCCTGGCCTGGCCTTCCACCCCAACCCGTTTGGCTGAATCCCAGATACACTTACCACCCGAAACCCAACACAGAGCCTGCTACTCACCAAACACCAGAGTGACCCCTTGGATAATGACATCCACATTGAGCCCAAGTTATTTCAATGTCCACTTGGATAATGATAACTGGGTACCATCCTTTATTCCTTCAGCCTACAGAGAACCACCTTTTCCTGTTTACCCGCCCAATTCAGCACTGGGCATCAAAGTTGCCAGTGTGCTTTGGTGCCAAGCCTGTTCATGTGACTTATGGCACTGGGAGAATTCTTCCTCTGTAAACACAGCAAAGCTGGGTTGTGCTGCTTGAGAAGCTATTGTGAGTCAGCTGCTCATCCGCCCCTTGATTTATTCATACAACAAATGTTCATCCCATAATCCAGTGCTTCTAAAACTTTAACATGCATACTAATTATCTGTGGATCTTATTAAAAGGTAGGTCCTGATTCGGTAGGGCTGGGCTGGGGCCTGGGCTTCTGTATTTTTTTTTTTATAATCATTAAAAGAACTTTAATTATTTGAAACTTACAACAAAGCTTCTTTGATTATCATCAGTCGTTCCATTCTCTGGTACACATGTGAATAAACTTGCTACTCTTTACCTTGATCACATTACCTAGAGCTGCCCATGTAAAAAGCAACATGATCATAAATTACATGCCTTCATTTTTGACCATCTGACCTTGTAATGATAAAATCAGGGTAGGCACTACTGGAAACCACAAACATTTTAGAGTGAAAGATCAACTCCAGGAAGTCCCTGGTTTCAGACAATAAATACTGATCCACTTTGCCCAAATTCATTGAAATATAGTGTTTTAGGTCTAGATATTACTTTTTCAAGTGTCAGGATTCTGGTTATTTAATTGAAAATAGGGATTTCAATAGCTCTGGGTGCCTCTTGGTATCTGAATGCAACATGTGTTTCCTATTGGAACAGCTTCCTATTTGGACTTGACAATAGGGACAGATTTAAGATTATAAAATAATACTAGATTCCTTAGGTTAATTGATTTGGAGCATAAGTTTGAAATCACTGTTTATTTTCTCAATTCATGGGGTCTTAATGCACGCGGCCTTTTCTCTATATCTGCAGCCAAACAGTCTCTTGGACAGGTCTTCAGCTTCAGGTGCCTGTGTAAGAGTGCGGGCTG